>ML675601.1:26322565-26357457 GCA_007922155.1 Mesoclemmys tuberculata | reverse complement strand
GATCATATTGGTCCCTTCTGACCTATGAGTCTATGAGTCTAAAACTACTACCAGTACAGAATACTCTCTTTCAGCCTCTTATCAGCCCCCAGAGTATCTTCCAAAGTTTTCTCAGTAGTGGTGGCCCACTTACACTCCCAGTGCATTATGATTTACACCTACCTGTACGATTGTCTCCTCAGTGTGTATCCTTTGCCGAAGCCCAGCAAGTTACCCATACCACACTGGATCTATTCAAGAATCTGGACCTAAAAATTAATGCACAGGAATCAATGCTAACGCCATACAGAGGCTAGAATTCGTAGGAGCCGATCTTGACTCTGTCAGAGCGAGAGTGCTTCTTCCACTTTCCAGATTCCTCAGTCTTTCTATGCTTATAGAGATACTGTAATCTAACCCTCAGATATCGGCCAGAAGCTGCCTTCAGCTTCTTGGGCACGTGGCCATGGGCACATCAGTGATAGCTTATGCCAGACTTTGCATGAGATGCCTCTAATCATGGCTCAGTTTTGTTTCCAGACCAAACAGAGACAGCCTAGACGAACTGCTCTTGATGCCCATCAAGATCAATCTTCAGGTTGGTGGAAAGACCCAGCAAAGGCCTGCACAGGAATCCCATTTGCCCAGCCTTCCCCATACTACTCCTCACCACTGATGCATCCCTCACAGGATGGGGCGCACATCTCAATGATCTTAAAGTACAGGGCAAATGGTCTCCATTTCAGATATGCTTTCAACCTACTCAAACTCAGAATGGTCAGGAACACTTGTGCTCACTTCCTTCTGCTAATCAGGTCACGCACAAAGGTCATGACAGACAATATAGCGTGCATGTAACACAGAAACTATCAAGGAGGTACCAGATCACCCTCCCTGTGTATGGAAACACAAACTATGGAATTGGTGCATTTCCCACAGTATTACAGTATCAGCGGCCTACCTATCAAGAGTGCATGATACAACAGCAAACAATCTCAGCCACAAATTCCCACGTGACCGCGAATGGGAGTTAGATTCAGTGGTATGCCACAACATATTTCGACGATGGGGGACTCTGATAATAGACTTGTTCTCCACTTACCAGATCAAGAAATATCCATGGTACTGTTCCAGAGCAGGCATCAGCCAATGCTCCCTGCTAGATGCTAAAGGCCTTTTTATACCTTTTCCCCCATTCTCTGTATTGCGGAAAGTTCTGTTTGAAAATAGAGAGAAAAAGTAAACATCATACTGATTGCTCCCACTGGCCCAGAACGACATGGTATCCTTACCTGTCACAACTGGTGCTGTCAACTTTTCCAATCACTCCTTACCTCCTCTCGCAGAATGAGACACACACTCTCCATCCCAACATGCTGATACTATAGCTCAAAGCATGGCTCCTTAGTGGTTCCAGCACTTAAAAATATCCTGCTCTGAGGAGGTACAGGAAGTGATATTGTATAATAGGAAATAATAGGCTACCTAGCGTACTTATCTACAGAAGTGGACCAGATTCCAGATCTGTTGCCAGTCCAAAGGTGTCACCCCAGATACAACCAGTCTACCTGTAATCCTAGACTACTTGCTGAATCTAAAGAAATTGGGACTCTCCATTAGCTCGCTAAAAGTATTGCTTAGCAGCAGTAGTGACCTTGCACCAGTACAATAGTGACCACCCCACTACAAAGAGGTTTCTCAAAGGCCTAGCAAACCTCTTTTCCCAACCCAAGCTTCCTACCCCACAATGGGATCTCAGTCTAGTATTAAAAGGACTGACTAGACCACACTTTGAATTCAGGGCCTCTTGTTCTCTAATTCACCTTTCTATGAAGACGGCATTCCTATTGCCATGACCTCAGCTAGAAGGATAGGGAAGATAGCAGCTCTGATGACATTTCTTCCCTGACAAAGTCACGCTTAGATCACATCTGAAGATCACCCCCAAAGTGACTTCCACATTCATGTGAACTAACTTGTTCACCTTCCAACCTTTTATATTAAGCCTCATCAGGATAACAGGGGTGCCATCCTCCATATGCTCAATGTAAGGAGAGTTTTGGCCTTCTATTTGGACAGGACAAGAGTTTTTAGAAAATCTCCAAGACTCTTCCTCTCCATTGCAGATAGGTCTAAAGGTACAGCAATTTCATGGGTCTCAAAATGTATCAAACTCTAACAGATTTGTAATTTAGCATGCCCGTCTACAATCCGTACACACTCTACGAGATCGGTTTTCTCGACCGTCGCCTTCTCCAGGGATATCCTTATATGCGAAGTCTGCAGAATAGCTACCTGGGCATCTGCACATACCGTTGCAGAATACTATGCCATCGTGGGAGACTCTGCTGCAGACACCAGGTTCAGTGCCATGGAATTACTGTCCATAACAGATTTGACATTGAAACCACAGCCTCCAATGGGGGATACAGCTCAGGAATAACCTACAATGGGCCACAGGGAAACTTACCTTACTTGCCTTGTGTAGCAATGATGGTTCTTGAGATGTGTCCCCCTGGGGGTGCTCCATGACCTTCCCTCCTCCTGTCTACTTCAGAGTTCTGATAATAATCTTTGCGGTAGGGAAGGAACTGAGGAGGGTTCGTCCGCTCAACATTGGTTAGCCTCGTGGCAGAGGATTGAGGGTAAGGGGAACCGTGCGTGGGCCAAATGGACACTGCTACCAAAGTTCTCTGATCATCAGCGCAGACACACCTATAATGGAGCACCCGTAGGAACACGCATCTCGAAGAACCATCGTATCATTACAACACAAGGTGAGGAACTACTTCATATTACAACCTATGCTAAAAGCATTTCAGAATTCATGAGAATACCTGACCAGGGAATGATTAAAATCTTTCAATGAGATACCACTACTCCACATTGCAATAAGGCTGCAGCAGCCAAAAAACCTAAAGCTGCTCTGGTAACATTTGAAGAAAAGCAGATGGATGGATGTAAATTTGGCCCACAATTTATCAACCAACTCCACAATATTACTTTCTTGTACTGGATTGTCTGTGTATGAACAGCTACTGTCTGGTTAAGCTTGCGTTACTAACTGAGTTGAGCATTGCTTCCTCCTTACTCTATACAAATTGAAATTTTGAAGGGGAGAGCATAACAAACTTCAGGCATTTAGGGATAAATACATTAAAAGTAAGTTAGGCAGCTGACCTACCAATGAGAATTTTTAAGCTATTAAAGAATATCCACAAATTATTAATATAGAAGTACTTGAGTTTCAGAAATGATATTCTCTTTATTGTTGTATTGGAAAGAGAGATTCGATTGGATCAGTTGTGAAACACAGAAAATTGATTCTAATTTTTGAACTGATACATGTCTTTGGGCTGGTCTATACTGTTGGTAGCAGTCGATGGGAGATAGGCAAGCTATGTAACATAGCTTGCCTGTCTTTCGTCAACATACTTACATTGACATACAGCAGTGTCTCCATGGTGCTGTATTGATGTGACATGCCCTCTCATCAGTGCTGCTCCTTTTGAGTAGGTGGACTAATTGAGTCAACCAGAGAGAGCTCTCCCATCAACTGAGCAGGTCTACACAGACCCTCTCAATCAATGCCACTGCATTGATCCCTGCCTCAGCGGCAGTGTAGACATACTCTTAGATAGAATAACTAATTAAGTTTGGAGTTAAAGTTGTAAGCTTGTATTGGTAACTTAGGAAGACATTAAAAATTAGTGTAGTGTTTGCAGCAACAGCAACAAAATCTAGATTCCAGTACGTTATAAGGTGTGTGGTTGGTTTTTTATGGTTTTTTAGGGTCCCGTACATTAGAATTATGGGAATGCAAGTTTTAGGTACCTCACACTTTGTCAGCTGTGTCCTTATATCTGTGCATACATTACACTCATTCATAAGAGAGCCTTACCACTTGCATGCCTTACCTTTTTGACATTGAGCTACATGTTATTGATGCTGTCACACTACTGTCTTACACCTGAAGTACTAATAAATGCAGTAAGCACCCATTTTGCAAGTGTCACCTTTACTAGTAGATTCTCTTCCAATTCTTCCTCCTTTGATGAGCTAGGTATACTAATGTCATGTCACTTACTCTTCTTCAGACCACCAAAACCATGTGCCAAACCTAAACAACTTTCTCAATAATACTCGAGACCGCAGTGCGTGTGCACAATCAGCATCCAACACCATTCAATAGAAACTTAAAAACTGTAGTTAAGTTATTTCATCAAATTCCACCAGTTCTACAAGTTCTTGAACCCATCTGACTGATCCTCAGAGAGTACATCACTAAAAATAAAAAAACATAAGCCAGGCTCGAATCAATGCATTACATAATGGGGAAGCACAGCAGAGAACTAAAGTTGTTTGGGGGTACCTTTGATACATTTCCATACTCAAATTCTCCCTTCAAATGCCATGAGGATTGGTTATTAAGTGTCAGATCTCTTGGATGACTATGTAGTTGAGTCCAGAATTAGCCTTCCAGTTGAAGCTTTGTTTCATTGTTAACCATGGAGATACAACAATCTCTCTGCAGTAAAAGACTGAGTAATTATTGAAAATATATTTTGGATTACATTCTACTTCTGGGTCTTGATGACTACATAGCCATTATAATTTCCTTTTTATTCTGGCGAAGTTAGTTTCATAGTTGCATGTTCTATATATACACACTTCTTGCTTTGCTTATTTTAAAGTCTGAATTGACTAGATTTATTGCTAATGGAGTTTTCTTTAATTGTACAGTATTGGTCTCCTGGCTTGATGTACCATAAGATTTCTGCTTTCTGGCTGACATGCTTACAACCAAATTACCTTTAGTAGATTTAAATGAACATACGTGTGAAGGTGATTTAGAATGTTCAGGTTTGCATAGAGGCTGTTTAGAGTTCTTTCACCGTGTAAAATTCTGGATTCTCTATTTTTCAGTAAAAAGAGATTGTATCATTCCTCCAAAAACCAGATGTTCATTTGATTGAATTTGGCATTTATGAAAATAAGTCATCTTAAGTACTGATTAGAGCAGTGATTCCCAACCCGTGGCCTGCTGCACCCCTCCCATTGGCTGCAGAAGGGAGCCACTGCCTAAGGACCCAGGTGGAATGCGTTGCCACGGGGCTACTAGACTGGTGCAAGTTCTTTGATGCACCCAAGGGAATGGGAGATGAGCACCCAAGGGAATGGGTTGTAGCAGGGAGTATGGCAAAGAGATCTGTCTGGGTGCTGGGTCCCTGCTGGAGGGAGGGGAGCACTGCGCTCCGATTCCCTTGGCTGCAGAAGGGAACCACTGCCTAGGGACCAAAGTGGAGCACGCAAGTCGCGGTTACCCTGATGCAGTCAGGGAGACAGGAGATCAGCAAGGAGGTAGCCTCCTCCCTGCACTTCTTCCATCTTGCTGCGTGGGCAAGGGAGGAGTAGAGGGGGCTGCTAGGGGAGCAGCCAGGACCTGCCATGCTTGAGGAGGGGCAGGACTCTCAAAATCAGTGCCTTCCAGTTTAGCCTGCACTCTAGCAGACCACCCACCGTGACTCAGCTGCCAGGTCATGTGCTTCAGTGTGTAGTGACAGTCATTGATCTTCACTAGTGCTTTGCCTGTGAGTGTGTGACATATTGTGAGTAATGTGTAGGTGTAAAATAGTGAATGTAAAAATAAGCACAGTAGCATCAAAACGTTTACTTTAAATATGTAGTGATTTGTAGTCCTTTTAATGATGTATACATTAATACATTTTTTATGGCTTGATAGACTGGTGGCCCTTCAGGGTTGTTAAACTGATATTTGTTGCCCTTCAGCCAAAAAGGTTGGGAACCACTGGATTAGAGCAAAACACAATGTAAATGGTTGCTTATGCTCTTCCGTGTAGCCGAAATGATTAATTAACTGCAGCATACTTGCTAACCCTGTCTGAGATCCTCTCCTCATAAACTTCTAATAATCAAGGTAGTGTGGTGGATTCATGATCTTTTGTTTAAAAAAAAAAAAAATGTCAACTAGAGTCTAGGATGAAACTCTTTTCTCTCCTATCTCCCAACTTTAACTCGAGACCCAACTTAGTCAAGGTGTGAGAACATGTATCCAGAGGTGAAAAGATTGAAAACTAACTCACCTGGCCATTTAGCCATCACAAGCCATGTTTCAAAATATGTAAATGTAGGAGGACGTTTTGCAAATGTTGTGGAGAGCCTGGGCTTAATTCAGTTTGTTATAACAAAATCTTACAAAGCCGACAATGTGCACTTAAAACTGAAAGGAAGGAAAAGTATTCAAAATGTAAATCTTTCTCATATACTCAAATATATATTCCAAGTCTGATTACATAGGACTAATTTGCAAACAGTCTAAAAATCTTGCTTTCTGATAAGTGGGATTGTTTTTTAATAGGAGTTCTGTACCGAGTAAGAGGCAACTTCCTGCAGAACCTTAGCATTGTATTAATTGTTGCATAAAAAGTAGACTTTCCAGGACTTGTCAAGAGCAAACAAGGCTGGGTGTATTTTTAATTAATCGAATATTTTTTTATAATCCCTGTAAAAATCAGGAACAGCAATAACAGCCATTCAAGATAAGTTAGCATTGGCCAAATAAAACAGTTTCACCATATTTATGGTGATAAACTGGTATAAACTGGCATTGATTGACCAGTTTTGTTTTTGCCAAAAGAATGAGATCTGATTTTTCAGTTTTTGAGGAAAGGGAGGAATGGTATTTTAAAGAACTAGTAAATCTCTTTATTGGCTGAATGTTTCTTAACGTTTTAAATTTGAATCAGTAGGTTGTCAGATGCCAAGCAGTGTGACAGATTACTTGAACAATTAACTATTAATTCAAGAGAAGCAAAATAGGTCTCAGAACAAACAACTGCTATCTTAAGTCCACTTTGTGTGCATATGTAGAATATTTTGAGAATCCTAGGATATCACTTTGCAGAGGCACTTGTTCCTGGTTATAACCTATTAAGATTAGCATTTCTTCAGGACTTTGAAACAGAACTGTTCTATTTCACTGATTTAGATGTTCCGTGGGTTTCATGAGTCACAATTCTGATGTTGCACATAAACACAAGTTACCTTATAAAAAGAGTACAAACCATTATCTCCTTACTGGATAGTTAAAAACACGGTGCTTCCAAATGTAAAAGCATAAAGAATATCAGGCATCCTCTCATGATCTTGGAAAGTTGACTAGCTGAGTGCTCTCTTTTCAGTATCCTCATTAATTGAATAGTCTATTACAATGAACCTGGCAAGAATTTGTAATGGAAAAGTACTTTATTGGTCAGGACTGTATTTAGCTTTTTTTGGTGAATTTTGTGTTAAAATTGCTTACAAGATTAGCCTTCTACAATAAAAGGCAACTCTGGTGTTGTGTAACACGTTCTGCTTTTATATGGAAGACATTTCTGACTTTTCATTCCTCTAACATGTTTCAAGTACATCAAATCCCACCCCTGTGTATGCATACTTTCCCCACAGATTCAGCCATATCAAATATTTATATTTACTATTAAACACCTGTTAAATGCAGAGCGTAGGGCATGCAAGGTGCACACAAATCAGAACTGTGACCATGTTACTGAAATTTTATTTTATCTTTTTCTCATCGTGTTGTAGGTGTGGACACTGCCAACGTCTGCAACCAACTTGGAATGATCTGGGAGACAAATACAACAACATGGAAAATCCATCAGTCTATGTTGTGAAGGTGGATTGTACTACAGATACTCCAGTCTGCTCTGAATTTGGCGTCAGAGGATACCCCACGTAAGTACAAAAGGATGTGTGCTTCTATTATTTTGGATGTTTTTCCACAGTCCTCTGCCAATTTGCGAAGACCAACTTCTAAGTTATGATTTTTGGTGGTTTCCTTTGTAGCGCTTCAGTCTTTAGAGCTAAATTTAAGCTCTCTCCACATTGCCAAGACAAGATGATATATAGTGCCTCTTTTTTTAGACATCATTTTACAGTTTGAAAGATGACTGTGTTTAAACAAAGTCTAGAATTGGTTGTTTGGGTTTTTTTCCTTCCCTTCTCTCTGAGAACATGTCTTTGAGACAATAACACAACATACAGCAGTGAAGTAATAGTAGTTGAGAATTTTTTTAACTACTTTAAAATAATGTCAGTTATCTAACTGTATTATAGCAAAATTCATGTAGTATCTATAAATTGTCTCTTAAAAATTTATGTGAATTTGGTGCTAATAAAACTGATAAATGAATTAACACCATCTAAAGCCAGGCACATAGGGATGCTGGTGCTGCACAAGTTTTTCTATGTGGTTTTGCTTTAACCGGTCTTGAAAAACTTAGCAGCTGGAGCATTAAACCTATTCTCTTTTAAACCTTTCCTATTATGACAGATGATAGTGAGCGGGTTCCAACAATGAGGGCCAGGGTAATGTCTTGGTCAGAAGGCTCAGATCTTGCCTACAGGCTGTGGGAAGAAGAATGTGAGTGGGAATTACTACCAGATAAACAAGCCTTTGCTTAAAGCACATCAGTCCAAATTCCAGCACTCCTGCTAGCTTAGTGCTGGACCTCTTTTGAGCAGACTGTCAATTGTGTACCTTTGTGAATAAATATCCTACAATGGTAAGGTATGTCTACACAGTGCAAAAAAAAAACCCCAAAAACTACAGCAGCGAATTTCAGAGGCTGCATCAACTGACAGGGGCTCATGCTACAGGGCTGAAAATTGCTCAGGCTGAAGCCTGGGCTCTGAGCCCTTCCCAGTTTCTGGGTTTCAGAGCCCAGGCTCTAGCCTGAGCCCAAATATCTATGCTGCTATTTTTAGGCCTGCAATGTGAGCCTGAATCAGTTGACCCAGGCTCTGAAACTCACTGCTCTGGGAGAGGGTTGGCAGGGTTTGCTGTGTAGACATACCCGTAGAGACCCCAAAAGCTTATATTCAAACCCTAGGTTAGCATTTGGACCATTTCTCCAGGAGTGGAAAATAAATACCAATTCACTGCTCTGCCTAGCCAGTTGCACAAATACTGATATTTACGAAGAGGGACCAGCAGAGATTAAAAATAGTTTAATGTTTTTGTAGTTCATACCAATACAGACACAATGCCTTATCGGTGCCTTCTAACAACTGAGTATTCCCTCTTTCTGAATTGAGTTTATCAATACTTTCTCACTGCCAGAGCATTTTAATTAGAGGGTAGGACCTGTGGTAAATATTAGTACAATAAATTTGGAACTATAACGTTGGACATAGTGGGGCAGTAGGGCAAAGCCTAATAGCAGTTGGCACAAAGCTGAATCTGGTCTGAGCTACGTTTGACATGAGTCTAATAAAATGTATGTGATAGAGAGAGGCAGGATAAGACTTCAGCTTTCAATGTTGGCACAAGGAGGGAGAGAACAAGATTCAAATTCTGTATATAGGGGACACAAAAAAGATGGTTCCTAATTCTTTATTGGTCCATGGTACACAAAATTCAAGGCAGATTCCATTCCATAAACAAAGATTTCATTAAAAAGGGAGCTGGTTTAAGCTTGGTCAAGGTTGTTACTTTCTACTGCCTCTCCTCCACCCCTACCTCTCCAACAAGCATTAAAAATCATGGAAACAAATTATGAGACACCTAGTAACCCTAATCCTAATAGCCATACAGCATGTTTTCAAAGACAGTGACCTACTCCACATGACAAAGAACTGCCTTCTTTCTCCGAGTGATAAAGGAAATACACTCTAAACAACTCAGTAATCTCTTCCTCTCACACAGCCTTAGTTATGGCCTCCTGCTTGCCTCATAAACACATAACATATGCACACTCAACCAGTGCGCACATGCCAATTTAATATTTGCAAAGGTATTGTTCCTGTAGTTCAAGTGATAAAGGTCTGGATTGGGGATCTGAAAGTCAAAGTTACACCATTTTCCAAGGATCATCATGAATGTCTTAATGCTTGCACAGAATAGAATTCCTGTTTTTTCCCATGCTCTATTTTAAGTGAGAAAATATCCTTAAAGAATAAAACAAAAATAATCTGTCAATTGTGTTGTGATGTACAACAAAACACTTCCACATTTCAGTGGCTTTTGTCACATATTGGCAGGTCTGATGGTTGAGAGGTATGCTAGGAAATGGAAGTTCTGTTTCCTGAGGGCAGCTTCAGTCCCACTGGAAATAATAAGAAGCAGCGGACATTTTTACTAGGGGCCTCATCACTTCTTCATTAGAAAAATAGTGATATGCTTTACTGAGAACATGAGTAGCTTCACTCTCGTTGGGTCATTCAGTACTATTGTAAGTTTTCGAAAATGGCAGCCATTTTGAGTCAGGAAATACCAACTATAATGGGTAAGATAGAAAAAAATTAATTGTGCATTTGAGGGTAGCTGGTTCTGGATTTTATCTATGTGGAAAGTGTGATATGATAAACCAGCCATTTGTTAATGAAAGGATTGGTCATGGTTACAGGGTGAGCTGTGCCTTAAGTCCCTTTACAGACTCTTTTGAGTGTACTTCTCAAGGGAACGACTGCCCTTTCTCCACCTCTTTCAAGAGTGGAATCCTGTGGCAGATTATGTTCTTGTATAGTCTCTTTCTCTCTCTTTTCACTCTGTTTCTGCACTGTGTACTTATAACTATCTCTAGGCTCTGGCTTTGGTAAAACAGTTCTGCCATTTCTGGCTGCCCTGGAAAAAGCATCTTCCCAATTAATAGTCCAGTTATTGTAGCTCCCTTGATATCGTTTACTTCTAGTTCTTATCTCAGACCATTGCTTAATTTCCTGCTTGGTCTTCTAACCATACTATCAAGCAGGTAAACTGAGGTACATAAAATCATACAAATACCTGTAATAGAGATGTATGCCTCATTCTCCACAGTCACATGCTGAAATTTTTAAAGGTCTGATTTTTTTTAAAATTAATTTTAACTAACTTAGATTTAGGCTGGGTCTACACTGATGGCAGCAAATTCGCCACCGTCACATCGATTGCTCTGGATCGACTGAGCAGTCTGTATAGACGCGCTCAGTCGATCCAGGAAGCGACGCAGGAAAAGTGGAGTAGCACTGCATCGCAGGGAGAGCTGCTCCCTTCGACGTAGCGCAGTATGGACGCCGCGCGGAGGAGACACTGCGAAGTCAATGGGAGATACGTAAATCACTTGCGTATCTCCTGTCGATTGCTGCCAAATCACCAAGGTAAGTGTAGACCAGGCCACAGTTAAAAATCTCCAGGAAATTGTCTTTATCTATTGGTTTTATGCTGTACAGTTAGGGAGGTAGATACACTGTATTTTTTTTATACAAAACCCAAAGGTTGGATATACAGATCTAAGTGGGGAAAAACCAAACCTCGTCTTAAAATAATAGAGGTCCTACTACACCTAGAGGATCATTTAAGCTAGCTTCTTGATTTCTATTTGGTTTCTACTCCAAAGTGTTATCAGAAGATGTATGAAAGGGAGAGAGAAGCGATGCAGCTTTTGTAGTTCTTTTCTTTAATTGTTGTTGACTTCTTAAAGGGACTGTATCAGCTTAAAAACCATACACCTTACTGAATGTTTTTAACCTCCTATTGTACAAGCAGTGTACAATGTATAGTATTGTACAGTGCTTATACAATATTATAAATTAAAGAGATAAAGGAAGAATTTTTTTTCCTGTTTGTATACTTTTGACAGTACTTTTGCATAGTAATTTTTCCAAGTGTTGAGAGCTCCTAATAGAAAAATAGGAGAGAAACATTTAGAAAAATGTGGTTGTAAAACCACAAAAATTAGCAAGGGAAGTCAAGGGCAGGTGTTACTGAAATCAATTTTAACTCACCTCATACATCTGTTTGAGGCTGCTTTTATACAGTTTAATATGGTGTGATGGGGTCCCCCAGGATGCAGCCTGAAAACTGGAACCGCTATGTTCTCTTAACCCTTCAGCTAGCTGACTCTCAACAGTGCCTCACTGGTGATAAATGGCATACTCCTCCAGGCCCAATTATCACCCAGTGCAACAGCAGGTGAAGCCCCACATCCAGCTATATAGTAGGAATGTTTACCTGTGTTGCCTCTGACTCTGTGAAGCTGTCAGCGAGCTATAAACCTCTAGCAGATATAGTACTCACACAGACATTCACAGGTAGGCACACACCCAACTGAGATAGATTAATGCTTTCCCCAGTCACTCATGAACCAACAATAGGTAGAGGCACTAGCCAATTCCCTCCAGCTTTTATTCACTGCACCCCAGAATTATACTGTCTGCTCTGATCAAAATCTGGCCAGAGTAAGCACATTATCTGGACTGCCCATCTCTTGATGTGGAGAAGCTACGCACAGGTCCTTGTCCATTGAGCTGAGATTTCCCAGACTCTCCAGCTAAAACACACGGTTTTAGGTAAAATCATAACACCGATTTTATTAACTACAGAAAGATTTTAAGTGATTATAAGTGGTAGGCATAAGAGATCATATATAGTTACGAAAGAAATAAAAATAAGCTCGCATTCTGTCTTCAAACAATATAGGATTTAAACTGAGCAATATCTCACCCTGACAGATGATACAAGTAGGCTACAGATTCTTGTTATATAGGCTGCGACTGCTTTGCAGCCTGCAACCTCCTACCCCGTTCAAAGTTCTTTGTCTTCCAGATGTTCCTTCAGATGTTGAGTTGTAGGGAAGTGGAGACAAGTGATGGCATTATTCCCCCTCTTTTATAGCTTCTTCCAGCTCGGGAAAGATCTATGCATGTGTCATGGGGGGCCACTCCCACTGGTCAAGCAATATCCATTGAGTATGTGCTTCCTCTGTTAAGTCTTTTGGGATGGCTGTTTGGACAGTGGATTCCCTTTAATGGGCCATCAACCTGTCTGGCTACTCCATTGTTGTACCTGAAAAGCTGGCTGAGGGTGTTCCTTACTTCCAATGTCTTAGTAGCACACACAGAAAAACTTCATAACTTCACATACAAAGATTGCACATACAGTCCAGCAGGATATTGGTGTTCAACAGATCAAGAGTTTTAAAATGATACCTCACAAGGCATACTTTGTATTAAACATACCATAATTATATGACGGGGGAATATGGGGTTCTGGGATGTTGCTTTGAGACACACAGTGTCACATACTGCATGGGAAATAGTATGTGGTCAAGGACATGCATATTTGGCATGGCAAAAAAAGTGCAGAGAAACTCGTGGAAAAGGAGCTTTTCGTTTTTATGCATACTGAACAAATTAACTAAATTTTTTTTTTTTGGCAAACTGAAAAATATAATTCACAAGCATAAACGGAAAAACCTTTGAATTCTGCTTTCGAGCATTTTATTCACCATTGCGTATGAATCTAAGGACTTCTTTGAATGTTGATTAAAATATGGTATTTCTATCTGCTTTTTAGAAATTTATTTTAAAAGATTACAGGAAAAGAACGGAGTGTTTGGTTAGTTCTGCATCATGGAAGCTAAGGGGATGTGATTTTAATGATAGACTTCTGAAGGCTGTGCAGAGTATGCTCTGAGCTCAGTTATGAGGTTATCAGCAAAAAGTTAATTTATTTCTGGAGAATGTTTCTTGTTTGTATCTACTGAAAAAAATTTACCTTAACTCTTTGTACTGTTTTAATGTTTCAGCCTAAAGCTGCTTAAACCAGGCCAAGAACCTGTGAAATACCAGGGTCCTAGAGACTTCCAGGCATTGGAAAGCTGGATGTTGCAGACACTAAATGAGGAACCAGCTGTAAGTGAACAGGAAATATTCCCTTCTTCCAGAATCATACTGATTTCTTGCCACTATAGGGGTTAGCTTTTGCTTTCCAAGAGGAAAACCTCATAAGAATAAAAATTGGATGGTAAAAACAGAAAGGAATGGTGGCCAAATAGTAGTCAGAACAGTAATTAAAATGGGCATTCTTTGGCTTGCCCTTTGTTTCCTGTATTTAAAATCAAGATTCATAATCATATTTCAAGGCAGTATTAGCCTCTTGACATTTAAGAAGGGATTTTCTGGTACACCTTCAGGTGACAAGTCTAGGCCACAATTACTTTGTCTTGACTAGGAAAAGTGGTTTAGCTAATAAAGTTTGATAAATCCAGCGTGAATACAACCTTTTTTCTAATGTAGATGCAGGGGCAACAATTATTAGCTGGTCATGTTGTAGTCTGGGGAGGAGTTAAGGCTACAACTCAGCCAGAAAAATCCAGTTATAAAATGTTAGCCTACCTTTACACAAGGAAAAAGCTTGAGTTTAGATCTAGCTTAGCTAGCATATTAGATAAACCTGCTGTAATCTTAACCACTTTTCCTAGTCAAGATAAAGCCATGAAGATAGCTGATCTCAGTGGATTAAAATACATAGCTCCGCTTAAAACAAGCTCCATATTAATATCTTTTAAAAATTAAAATTTTCAGATGCAGAGAAATTTTAGCAGTGTGGTCCTAGTAATGTTTTCTTTAGCTCTGAGCTAGTTCCTAGAAAATAGCGATACTTTTTTTCTGTTAAGTGATAATGAGTTTGTGACCACTGCAACTTAGTTATAAGATAAGATTTAAAAGCTATTTGTGACTCCACTTTGAGCACGCACTCTCAATCCCACACAACCAGCAACATTAAAAAAGGAGCAAACTACCACTTAGTTATAAGATAACTTTTAATGTCGCTGGTTGTGTGGGATTGGGAACAAGTGCTTAATGTGGAGTCTTGAATAACTTTTAAATTACACATAGCTGAAAGACCTCACAAATTTATGTGATGGCACATGTGGTTTCTCTGACAGGAATGGGGCTGATATGTGATAATTAGGGCTGCAGGTTTGTCACTGCATTTATTTTAAATCAAAGAACAGTCATGTTAAATTTAGTAAAAGTCACTGGTCTGGTCTGATTTTTTTTTTTTTTTTTTTTGGTAATTAAAAACCCTGACAAATGAGGGGGGACCAACCACCCATATATATCTGCACCCTATGCCTCTGTACTGCATCCCTAATCCCAGACCAGTACAAAGACAAGATCCAGGGAGTGTGGGACAGGGTTGAGGCTGGAGAGCAAGCCTCCCTTGCACACTCACCTCAGGCACAAGCCATTCTTGTTTCCTGTGGGGCTGCAACCCAGGATTGAGAGGAAGCCTGCACTCACTTTAGGCATGAGTAGCAGTGGGGCTCTCTGTTCCAGGTGTTGTGACCATGTTTGTAGTGCTGTTCAGGTTTGGTCTGTCCCCCAAGATGTAGGAGCCAAACCTGAATGACCTTGACCCAATATACCTGGTTGCAATGCCTGAAGCAGAGAGCCAGTCCCAGTCCGTGGGACAGGAACCACCATAGTGGGGTGAGTTGTGGACACATGAATAAGTCACAGACAAATGGGAAAATTACACTGACTTTTTATCCTGCCATGACAAACTTGTAGTCCTGGTAGTAGTGATTTATAAATACTGTAGGAGCTACTGTGTAATAATTTAAGAGTGTTGAGATGTAGCAATTTATAAAGACTTAATGTGACCTGGTCACTCAAAGAAAATTATTGTATATTGAATTATAAACCTTTGCATATTAAGCTAGTTGTTGATGCAGCTTAATAGGGGACTGTGGGAAGAACAAACAGGAAGACAATGCAATGGATCCCCAAATGAGCAACCCACATCCAAACACGTGGGGTGGGAATTACAAGACTATGACAGACTTCCAGGCTGAAGTGACCCACCTTTTGTGCCAGACTGGGAGCTAGAGATCAAAAGTACTAAAAAGAACTTATCAGGAGAAGAGGGGGGTTGAGAGTCCATTGTCAGTGAGCTCTCTGACAGACAAGCTGATCGGCAGCTCTGTGCAGGAGTCTGAAGAAGATGGACCTTCTTATAGCCAGGTAATGGTAAGCCTTTAGGGAAAAGCAGGCGCATGTGTTGGCTGGCTTATTGTTTTTAAGATATGTTTTCTCTGGCATGCTTTTGGTTCTAAATAAATACTACTTTTCTTTAAAGAAGCTGATTTCCACTCTTCATGTGCCCTGAGGAAACAGAACTGCAGGGTCTGAGCCTAAGACAGACCTACTGAACTAATCACAGTTGATATACTGGGAACTGCAGCCAGGGCCCAGTCTGAGAGTGGGAGAATCATGTGGTTCTCCCCCAGCTCAGGTGATAGTTGGAAGATTGAGGAAGGGGAGGTATATTTGAAGAGACCATGATGGTGGATCACCAGTAGGAGAGACAGGGTGCAGTTATCCCAGTAACTGTGATAGTTGCTTTCTGTATAATAGATTCACGTGTCCATTTCAAATAATTGCATATTAAGGTCTACTTGACACAGACTTTGATGCCCAATAAAGCTGGAGTAAGAAATATTTTGGGGAATTTGAAAATTGGTAAAGGGCAATTATATATCCATTTACATTGCCACATGGAGCACAATCTAAGTCAGATCAGTTGCTATACAGTTCATTTAGTGTGCATCTGTCGTGTAAGACAGAAAGAGTAATTACTTTGTTTCTTTTTAATAGGAGCAAGAAACTGATCTGCAACCACCAGAACTTCCTGAACCTAAACAGGGAATGTATGATCTCTCAGCAGCCAATTTCAGGATGCATATAACAGAAGGTAATTCAATTATTTTCTTGTAGCTGTAAGTGACTGATACAGATATTTAGATCTCATTAGTGAGAAGCCTACAATATTTGCATGATCTTGTGAGGCATATGAGAAAAACGGGTTAGTTTTTAAAAGCATATTTCTCCCATCTTCTTGCCCAAAACTCCATAACGAAGACATAACTTCGGAGCTCCCGTCTGCCCTGGCTGCAGAAGGGAGTCACTGCCTAGGGATCCAAGTGGAGCGCACAGGTCTACAGGATGCGTATGGTTTCCCTACTGCAGCCAAGGGAACAGGAGATCAGCAAGGAGGCAGCCTTCTTGCTGAACTCTTTCAGTTTGGCTGCAGGAGGGGGAGAGGAGAGAGTGGAGGGGGCTGCTTTTGGAGCAGCCAGGACCCACCATCCTTGAGGAGGGATGGGACTCTAAAAATCAGTGCCTTCCAGTTTGGCCTGCACTTAGCAGGCCAGCCACCGTGACTTAGCTTCCAGGCCATGTGCTTCATTGTGTAGTGACAGTCACTGATCTACACTAGTGCTTTGTCTGTGAATGTGTGACATGCTGTGAGTAATGTGTAGGTGTAAAATAGTGAATGTAAAAATAAGCACAGTAGCATCAAGATGATTACTTTAAATATGTAGTGATTTGTAGTCCTTTTATTATACATCAATACATTTTTTATGAGTTTATAGACTGGTGCCATGCAGGGTTGTAAAAAATGATATTTGTGGCCCTGGAGTGACTGGAAATCACTGGTCTAGCACCTCCGTTGTTTACAGCAGACTGTTGAAATTCCACAAGGACAACAACCTGGAGCTAGAGACATGATTTTTTCTTGTACTATGGAATACCATCCTTAAGTAGCATTGGAGTGAGTGGTCATGGTAGGAGAGCTGGGCCAGGCTCCCCCACCACCAGATAGAGCCCATGGCCCAAGTGGTCCTTCCTTGCCCTTTCGGGCTATCACATGGGTCAAGAGCTTCCCCAACTCCAGGGTGTGGGGAAGGGAAAGCCAGACTGGGTTCAAGTCCAGTACTTGAAAGTGAGGAAATATGAGATTTAAGATTGCCTCCTGGTACACATGCATTATAAAACAGTCTAATTACTTGATCACATGCTATTTTTTGCATGGGACCCTGTCTCCTTTAGTGCAGAGGGTAGACACAGAAGGGGGCAAAATTAAGATTGGATGGAAAACCCTTAAATTTAGCATTTCCCAACTTTCAAGTGCTTTGTTTTACACACTAAATAGTCTTTTATTGTAGGTTTTTACATATAACGTGCATGCACCATACGTTTTTGTTGTAGTTGGATTCAGTTTTGGAATTTAAAAAAGTAGTAATTCTGATTGTACAGTCTGCATCCTCATGGCATTAGCTACCTATTTAAAATGAGAAAAATAAACTTAATAAACTTAAAAGATGTAATGTTTCAGCTTGAAAACCACATACTAATTAAATTCTTACATTGTCTGGACCAAAAGTACAAGCTGATAATTTTCAAATAAGGATTGAAATATGCCTCACATTAAAGGCAGTTTTTTTCTTTTGTGTGTGCATCCCTTTTTAAAACACTAAAGCATATTGAAACTTTCAACTTATCATTTTGTGGGGACAATATAGTGTGATGTGAAACGTCAAGTTATTCATGGCTGATGGACCACAAAAGAAAAATCAGGGGTAGCAGTGATCTTTACATCGGATAAACTGTTTTTATAAGTGGTGGACACATTTGCTGCACTTGCCAACACAAAGGTTCATTGCAGATAAAAAGCGACTGGGCTGAGTCATTAGATTCCTTACTTTTTAGGTCTTTGTTTATATGGTGCCTGGTTAAGAAACTAAACTATAAAGTAATAGTGAGACTACTGAGTAAAAATATGAAAAAGGCAACAATCCCAACCAGAAAGTTGTACCAGTAAATCTTTTTCTTTATCAATCTTTCTCTCTGCCTCTCAAGTTTTCTTTCAAACATTTAAACTAGAATGGAATTACAGTAGAACCTGTCTAAATCTCTATTTATAGTGAAGTTCTGTTAATAAGAGCCTTTGTGAAGGGGCGTGGGGGAGAGTGGGGAAAGGTGGGCAAGACCTTATAAGAGGTTGCCATGCTTTCATTACTTCTGTAACTATAATTTTCTATGTCCTTGCATTGAAAGTATTTGACATTTTTTTTCTCTTTATTTAGTTCCTTTCTATTTTGTGTTAATATGGAGTTGCCTTGATGTTGTTAGAGTGCTTCATGCTACTGAATCTGAAGTATTTAGGCCCAGATTTTTAAAGCTATTTAGGCATTGCTGCCCTCAGTGTCACAATGCCTAACTGATTTAGGAGTCTAGATATGATTTTTCAAAAGGATCTAGGCACTTGAGTCTAAATTCCATTAGCTGTTCCTGGGATTTAGACTCCTAAGTGCCTAAATGATTGGTTGAAAAGTCCATGCCTGCTATTACTTGTAATGCTAGCTATTCCTCATATCTTGTAAGTGCTTCCAAATTGATAGTTTAATGATTTGTTCCAATATCTTTCCAGGTGTCAGTTAGGCTGCTTGGTCTATAATTGCCCAGGTCCTGTTTGTTCCCCTTTTTAAAGTTAGGTAATAGGTTTGTCCTTCTCCAGTCATTTTTATCTAAATATTCTTTAACTTGTTTTTTCCCTATTTTAACTGGTGTTCCTGACCCCATTTTGTTGTTAATTTTCTTGAGTATCTGGTCACCATTAATCTTTTTAGTGCAGACTGAAGGAAAAATAGGCATTAAACACCTCAGCTTTCTTGATGTCATCAGTTATTAGCTCTCCTTCCCTACTAAGTAGAGGATCTACACTTTCCTTCATCTTTCTCTTGCTTCTAATATATTTTAAAAAATTTGTTACTACCTTTCATGTCCCTTGTTAGGTGCAACTCATTTTGTGCCTTAGCCTTTCTGATTTTGTCCCTACATGCTTGTGCTATTCTCCTTTACTCTTAGTAATTTGTCCATTTTGCACCTTTTGTGGAATTGCTTTTTGATTTTCAGGTAATGAAAGTGTTCCTGATGGTGCCATGTTGGCCTCTTACTATTCGTCCTGTGTTTCTTTTGCATCGTGATAGTTGACCATTGTGTGCTTTAATATTGTCTCCTTGGAAAACTGTCAGCTTTCCTGAATTCCTTTATCTCTTGGGTTGTCTTCCCAGGAGACCCTACCTTCCAGGATTACATGACAGAAATTTAAAAAAAGTCTTTGTCCCAAAGAGCATGCAATTTTAAATGAGATAAACATGAAGATAACAGAGGATTAATGCAGGGAAAGGAGGATCATTAATTCAAATAAAAATGAGTTTTATAGCAACTGAATCAGTCATTTCTTTATTTGGAAATGTGTTCAGTGTTTATGCTTTCTCTTTAAATTATGCTTTTTACTTTTCCTTCTGCTGTTTTCCACTCTTTTACAGCATAGCTCGCCCACATGAATAATTGTTAAAATAAGAAATTTTAGCAAATGGTTAGATGAAAATTATTATGCTTTAATAAACATCTAACATCGGAGGGTTTTTTTATGCAAATATATGGGTGGAGGAAAGACTTGAGCTATGCACTGCGTCGGTTGGCTGTGACATTGAAAAACTGGTTCCTGGAATATTCGTGGACATGTTTAGTTTGTGACATTTCAAGCTAACTGTAAATATAAGTGAAATGCTGTATAATATTTAACATTGAAAAAGTTAATGTTCACTGCATTGCAGTATTTTATCTTTATCATTGTATTTTCAGTATTGCCTGTACTTAAGATGGGAAATACCATGATAAATTTATAGTTGGTGATAAATAGCTAGTCTTTAATGAAAGCTACTGTTTCAGATACATGTGAATTTAGCTTTTTTTTTTCTTTTTCTTGTAAAGGTGATCACTTTATCAAATTCTTTGCCCCTTGGTGTGGCCACTGCAAGGCTTTGGCTCCAACTTGGGAACAGCTGGCTTCAGTTCTTGAACATTCTGAAACTGTCAAGATTGGCAAGGTAGGTTGAAAGCTCTTATTAAACTGAAAATATATCTCATCTGGATTAATACATTCATCCAGTAGCACCCTATTCATCCTATATATTATAATCCACACTTTATTTACTCTATTTTATATGTCACTTAATAAATCATTTAACCTATTACAGACTCCATTTTAATTTTGAGCTTGCTATTTCTTTTATACTCTATATGGACCCAGATATTTTATTTATCCCGATGAGATGGCCAACTCTGAACTGACAAGACCATTTATATTAAATAAGGGCATGCCAGAAATTTGTATCATACCCAGATTATTGTATTTCAGAGGTATGAACAAATAGAAAGGACAAGTACAGTAGCTGTCAAGAGAAATATTTTCAGTTTTGATTTTAGTATTGCACTGCCCTTGTCAGTTGCCAGGGCATCATAAATTTCAAGATTTATTTTCAGTAGCAGAAATTACTCTTTCAATGTACTGTACACAGCTGGATACCTTCATTAATTTTAGAGCCATTAAAGGCGTTAACCATGGGTTGTTTCTCATCTATTCATACCTCGCCCCCTTTTGAAAAATAACTTCTGTCTTAAACACTGATACCTTGTCCTGCTTTACTATTTCCCTTAGGGATGATAACCAGATTCTGTGGTGTATTTACCATGAGAACTTATTATTTGTACCTGGAGTCACTTCTGTGCAGAGGTATGCAGGTGGTCTGGCAACTGCAGTTACTTGCTTTATTTACTGACCCAGGCTGAAGTCAGTGCTGGTGGCTAACAATCTGAATCTCTCAATATTATCTGATGGTCCAAATATATAGAGGCTAACTTTTTTAACCTCTTAAACCTTCAAAGGTGGTAACTTGGTATTTAAAGACTGATGCCATTAATTTATAAGTAAAACCGCTAATGACAGGGAAGCTGCAGTCTCTCCTTTCTCTAGTTCAGTAGTACTTGGGGTTGTCACAGGTGACAAGTACGCCTTCTTATGTGAAACCTCTTAGAAAGTTATTTTACTCCGTAAGAGTAGACTTCTTTTACAGTGAAGGTCAGAGTGAGTCTATGGAGAAATTTAAATGTGTTTTGAAATCTGGCAGCACAACTGAGATTACTCAGAATAAAGTATCAGAGGATTTTGGTCCTTCTGATACTATCTGTGTTAAATGCTGTATGTAGTGATTATTTTTTGAGCAGCTGGAATGTTTGCGTGAACTGGCAAGTGCAGTTTTTGCTTGGTTTAAGTATGTTCTTGCTACAGTATTATCCAGTCTCTTTATCTAGAAAGTTATAAATCCATTGCTTTCAAAAGTCCTGTTTTATTCAGTGATCTATCTAGCATGTTTTAGCATTGTATAGATACTTTTATTTATTTAATTTTCCCAATAAAGGCAGTAAATCTTTTTTCAGTGCCTATCTAGTTTTGTGTAACTGGATACCATCTGAAAGTATTTGAACCTCGTTTTGGCTCAGACTGTGATTCTCTAAGTAGGCAGGAAACATGACCTTCTCTAAGTAGGTTGAAACATGATCTTTATGTAATCCAGGTGAATAATGTCAGTTGCACTGCTCCTTTATGCTTGGATTGTGTGTAATCAGTGGATTTGATCTCTCTTCAGTAATCTGTGGCAAAGAGTTCCAAATGTGTTCTTTAGAAATCTTAAGTGCTATCTCAGGTAGATGCTGAATCCATGCATGTGATATGTAGACTTGTTTGTGAATTGGAATTGTAAATGATGGTATGTCTACACAGGGATTAAAAAAAAATCCATAGCTGGCCCAGGTTAGCTGGCTCTATCTTGGGCTCTGGGATAAAAAATTGCTGTGTAGATCTTGGGGCTTGGGCTGGAACCTGAGCTCTAGGACTGTGTGTGTGGAGAGGGAAGGGGGGGGAGTTGGGAGTCCCAGAGCTTGGTCTCCAGCCCAAGTCCAAATTTCTACACATCAGTAGTTAGCTCTGCAAGCCCAAATCAGCTGACCTGGCCAGCCACGGCCATGCTGCAGGTCTTTTATCCCTGTGTAGATGTACTCTGTGTCTTTACAAATTGGCTAGAGGCAAAATTTAGAATCTAACTTGAATTCCAGTTGCTCAGCATTTTGAATTTCCCTTGTATTGAAGTAGAGTTACTATCTGTTTTAAAGAAAAAAAAACAGAGCCAGTAAATCCTTGTACTGAAAATTTCCAACTCTTAACATATGAGTGTTGGGTGCCGTGCTGCCCAGCTTGTAATATTTTTCACTCTGTAAATGCTGAATGTTTGTTTTAACTAGCATATTAAATCATAGCGCCTTTGTTCTTTGCTGCTCCTGTTCCTGAAACAGCTTAAGAGAGATTTAGAACACAGACTACTTCTTCAAGGGATGGTCCTTGATATCGATTCCAGACGGGTTGTGCATGTGCGTCATGCCAAAACTGTTTGGAGTAGTGTCTGTTGACCTGCACATGCGTCAGCTGCATGGAGCATCTGAGGCTCACCGCACGTTCCAGTTCCTTAGTGCTCTTCGCTTGCTAAGAGAACTTTGTCTGTCTTTTTCCTGTCATCTTGTACGTATTTTTCTAGTTGTAAATAGTTACTACCTTTGTCAGTTAGACTCCCCTGTTGGACATCTTCCTCTCGTGAGGCATCCCACCCCTTTCCCATGGACTATGCCCTGCCAACCTGGCGTCAAAAGCTGTGCTTTGTACCAACACTCCTTCTGTGTGAGTGAGCACCAATGTTGCCTCAGCGAAGCATGTCTTTGCCTGCTATTCCATCTGTTGCTTGTTCCCACCTCAGACTCAGGAAGCTAGAGAATTTTGCCTCCACAAACATCTGATGGAGGAAGCTACGCACCCACATGTGCAATCAGATCTGCTGGAGCAGTGACCATCACTACTGGTGAGTGTTACCGCCAGCGCACAGGAAGGGACCAGGGGCTCACAGCAACTGCCAGAGCCCCACCGTGAGTATAAGAAACATGGGCATACGGTCAGCTCCCTGACGGGAACCGCCTCTAAACACCGTGTTCCCCCCCCCCCCCAAAGCTGCGCCAGATCGGGTGAGAAGTCGCACGTCAACCTGGCTGCCCCACTTCCTTGGAAGGCTTGTTCAGAGCATAAGTCCAGGCACCATCTTCATCACTGTTGACATTGCCAGGCCCCTCCAGACTCATACCTGGTCCCACGCATGCTGGGACACCTGTCTCCCCTGATGCACACAGCCGAGCTGATGGTGCTGTGTATGCTGGCTTCCCTCAGTTCCCCAGCTGCCTTGAGACTTCCATCTGTGGCGGATGAACCTCTCCTGCTCAGGCAGTGCCCTGTTCTTCTCCGCTTTGCACCAATGATGCCACCTCTGCTGGACCCCTCCTCAGAGTCTGAGTGGTCTTGGGCTATCCAGGCCCCTCTTTCTCTCCTGAGATTCTACAGCCTGGATCCTCAGCAACAACTACACTACCTGCTGTACAGCCTTCCCACCAAGGCATGGTTCCAGTAGCCCCAGGGCCCAGCAACCTGTATGCCTGGCCCTATTGGCCCACAAGGGACCCTTACTGAGACCATGGGATGCTGGTGCCACTGCCCGTCCATTACCCACACCACTCTACCCTCCATTTACAACGAACTTCAGGATGTCCCCAAATGGCCAGTACTGCTGTTTTTCACTGCAGCCTCCTTGTTTCCACATGAAGCACTCATTCTGCTTTCCCTTCCCCCTCCAATGACCATAACCAGCATCATGACCTGCTTCGGTGCATGCCCTCTGAGCCTCCTGGTGGAAGATGTCCAGAACTCGCAAAACCAGTTCCTGGATATCCTGCAACCACCTGGGTCCTCCTGCACTGCCCTCCCTATTCATGAGGCCATCTTCAAAGTGGCTCAGCCAATCTGGCCCATCCCAGCTTTCTGTACTCCTACCCCAAAGCATGCCAAACACCAATACTTCATTCCTTCTAATGGCATGGACTTCCCCTTTACACATCCACCCCCAACTTGCTTATGATCCACACTGCGACTGAATCTGCCCGACAGCAACACTTCAAGACCACGCCTCCACACCAACTGGCCAAAAAACTTGATCTTCTGGAGTGAAAGGTTTATTCGTTGGTGGGCCTCCAGTTCTTCCTTGCCAACTACCAGGCCCTTTTGCAAAGTATGACTTTCTCTCATACTCCAAGTTGGCATAGTTTCAGGCCTTCTACCATCAGAGATGCAGCGAGTTTTCCAGGCACTGCTGAATGAGGGCAAGCTGGTTGCACACGGTGGTCCTCCAAGCCACGGTCAATGTCACTGACACAGTGTCTCATTCTTTAGCATCCAGTGTGGTACTCCACCAGGATTCCTGGCTCCAATCCTCTGGCTTCCCTGAGGTGGTTCAGATCACCCTAAAGGACCTCCCTTTTGACAATCACAAACTTTTCAGTGACAGAACGGACAAATCCCTCCACTCACTTAAGGATTCCCCTGCCACTGTCTGGTTGCTGGGTATCTATACTCCAGCTCTGACCCACAGGCAGCAGTCTTTCCATTCCCATCCCTGTACTGCCTACCAGCCCTACCTTCAATGCCCCCAGGAGCCTGCCGGTACTGCTCCATCTCCTCGACCTTCCCACAATGTCCAGCCAAACAGCAGTTTGACTTTTCCCCTGAAACCCGCAAACCTCCCACGGTGCCCCAGGTCATTTTCGCGGGCCATCTTGCCCTGTTTCGCCACATTTGGAGCCAGATCACCACTGATTGCTGGGTATTGGACATTGTTCACCAGAGGTACCTGATAGTTTCTTTCCTTCCTTCCTTGTCTGCCCCATGGTGGCCATGGGGATCCTTCTCATCACGAACTCCTTTGAGAAGAAGTAGACACACCCCTCCAGAAGGGTGCCATAGAATGTGTCCCAGACTGCTAATGTGGCTGTGGGTTTTACTCCCCATATTTCCTTGTGCTGAAAATGGGAGGAGGCTGCCACCCCAGTTTGGACCTCTGGTCACTGAACAAATTAATATGTAAATTCCAGTTCTGGATGGTCATGCTTCCTCTCATTATCCCACCCGTACTCTGTGGGGCCTGGTTTGCGGCTCTCAATATTAAGGATGCATACTTCCACACAGACATCTACCCAGCTCATTGGAGGTTCCTCTGTTTAACAGTGGGACACTCACTATCAGTTCTGCATCCTCCCCTTTGGTATTGCCACTGCCCCTCATGTGTTCACAAAGGTTTTCCCTGTCGTCATGGCCCACCAGCATCATCTTGGCCATTCTGTGTTCCCGTACCTGGACAACTGGTTCCTCATTGCACCATCTTGTGACGGTCTTCTCTCCACTATCAGACCCTTTGCGATCTCCTCAATGGCTGGGTATCTGCATCAACAAGGACAAGTCAGTTCTTGTCCCTATGCGTACACTCAGCTTCATGGGGGTATGCCAGGACTGTCTCATGGGCTGAGCTTTTCTCTCGATGGATTGCTTTGCCACCCTCACCTCTCATCACACAGTTATGACATGCCCTGTGTACACGTATCCGCCAGTGTCTCTCCCTCCTTGGCCACGTGGTGGCCTGCACTTCTGTAACACCATATGCCACCTGCACATACGCCTCCTCCAAATGCGGCGCTGGTCACCATACACACTGCAATCAGATGACCTGGGCAAGCCAGGCCTCTTCTCTCCATCTTGGCTTCCCTTACATGGTGGACCACCCCATCCACAGTCCTGGCTGGCCTTCCATTCACTCCTCCCACTCCCCTCACCACGGACATCTCACTTATTGGTGGTGGCGCCCATTTCGAGGGCCATACAATTCAGGGCATCTGGTCACCCAGGGTGCATATCATCCTTGAATTGTGGGCCAGCTGCCTTGCCTGTCAGGTGTTCCTTCCCCTCATTGGATCCCAGCAGGTTCATCTGCTCTCTGACAACATGACTGTAGTTGTGTATATCAGCAAGCAGGATGGTGGCCTGTCTCCCGCCCTCTTCATGGAGGCCATTTACCACTGGAAATGGTACCTCAGGCACAGATTCACCCTCCATGTTGTGCATCTCCCAGGCATCAGCAACTCCCTGGTGGACTTGATCAGACAGTCCTTCTATGCCAATCACAAATGGGAGCTGCATTCTGGGAGCACACTCTGTTTTGTCTTTTGCCACTGAGGCAAACCGTGTTGGGATCTCTGCATGACTGCCGCAAACCACAAACTTCCCTTCTTCTGCTGGGCTTCCGGGACTACGTACTTCTCACGCCCTAGACCACCGAACTCCAGTATGCCTCCTGTCCATCGCCCTGCTTCCACGAGTTCTGCACAAGGTGCAGCGAGATCTAGCTACAATCATCCTAATAGCCATAGGTGCCAACTTTGGGGGTACCCAGGGGACCCAGAACCCCCCCCCCCAAATAGTGGGTGCTTAGCACCTACTGGGATGGTCAGGGTGATTAGCTGTTGGCAGAGTCTGCTGATCAGCTATTTTATCCACAGAGTGTGACTGCAGTTTGTCTTGCCTCACCTGCCTCCGACAGTTTACCAGGGCCTGCTACCATGCGAAATGGCAGTGCTTCACTGCTTGGGCACGCTGCCGCTGTCTGGATGCACCTATGTCTGGAATCCATATAGAGACCATCACTCGAAGAAGAAAAGGTTACTTACTGTAACTGGAGGTTCTTTGCGATGTGTTGTCCCTATTTGGATTCCAATACATGCCCTCCATCCCCTCTGCTGTGGGCTCTCTTGCTTGCTGGTAAGAGGGACCTGGAGTGGTGTCAACCCACAAAGCCTCTCAAAGCCTCAGACCCACCATGTGGCCGATACACGCTGCAGGTGTGGGTCAACAGACAGTACTACAGACAGTTCCAGCACATGGTGTGCATGTGCACCCATGTCTGGAATCCAAATAGGGACCACAGATCATGAAGAACTTCCAGTTACAGTAAGTCATCTCCTTTTAAATGGCTTTCATGACAAGACTTGTAAATTATTCCAATTAGCTTCTGAGAAGCCATGCATTTCTCTGTAAATACATTCAAATGCAAATGTTGATGCATTTCTCTCAGGAGATATTAAATATAAATAAATATGATGCTGTGTTAGGAACAGTATGGATTTTATTTCTTATGAGTGTTACTATTTTAATTTTTTAGGTTGACTGTACGCAGCATTATGAAGTTTGCTCCGAAAACCAAGTTCGTGGATATCCTACCCTCCTCTGGTTTAAGAATGGTGAAAAGGTGAGGCTGCAAATACAGCACAAAGTCAAGCTCTTTCTTCCTCTGTGAAAACATGTAGGTTGGTAGAATGTTTTTACATGTAGGGAAAAGTTGGCTTATTTGAAAGCCTCTGGATGGGGCAGTATCTGGGATGTGATGGTGACTACTTTTGTTTGTGCCATAAATAAAACTTCTAACATAGTTCTGCATACTGGTCTGTGCAAACAAAAACAATAGATTGTTTATAAACCAGGGATAGGTATCTCAAAATATACCAACATGCAAGAGAACTCTGCGTATATTTTCCATCTTCCAACTTTATCCTTACATGTAAAAGTATCTCTAGAAACACAGAGCAGTGCCTGTTGAGTTCACAAGTCTGAACATTTGGAGTGAGGTTATAAGAATCCTGTGGCCCAGTTCCCCTAGTTCAAAGAATTGCAAGAAGGACTGTGAAGGATTAGGGAAATGAGTGCAGATCTGCAGAGCCTATGTATTTCAACAGCACCAAATAAGCTTTACTGTAAGTAATATTTTTCTCATAAGAGAATTGCCTCTGCAGAGCTTCACATTTGGGAGATTTACAAGAAGTAACCCTCTAAAGAAGGACTAATTAAACAAGAATCGCAGAACTACTCTCAAGCATTGAAGTAAGAGGCAACTTAGTGAGAATAGTGCTGCATAATTATGAGTAGAGCTTAATGTGTTAGCTGTACAAATCAATTTATTACACTACAGGAGCATGATTCAATCTGCCTTAGATCTAGTGGAATGAGCTCTAAACTCCTTATTTAGGAAAATATCAACTTGATTGCAACAAGTCTAAACACAAAGCCTAACCCATTTCAGAAGTCTTTCTAGTAATTCATTCCTAGGCTATTACAAAAGACTGTGAACATCCTAGGTAACTTTCTAAAGGGTTTCATCCTAGCTAAATAAGTTATCGCTCTCGATGTCAAGTTTATGTATCAATTTTCCTCAAGTAACTGATAATATGAAGAAAACTGGAAGTTCTGTGTTGTAGTGCAAATTAGCCAACAATCACCTTAAGTTAAAAAATTGGGTAAGGATGTGAATCTTTATGGAGCATAACCACCAACATGGGCATCAAAGCCTGTAACAGAATCTTCACTACTTCTCTGAACTGCTGAAGGGGGGCCTACAGCTGGGAATGGTGATTTAAGTTGATTGTTGTCTCCACAGATCTAACAGAGACCAACATAGCAAAGGCCCTTAAGCACAAGGAACATCCTGATCCTCCAAAACAATTTCCCAGATTCTTTATGTTGCCGTCCCAAGAGAAACTATTGGTGGTTGCAAATAATAGTGTATCTCATGAGGACTCCCATCACAGGTTGAGACACATTACAAAAACCTATGGTCACTTTCCTGATAAAGATGGATCTATTTCTTGAACTTCTTATCCATTAGTGGAGATAAAATTGCGCCTACTCCCTTGGACCTTTTAAACTGCTTCCAAAACCAGGTGCAGACCGTAAGAAGATGACAAAAGTCAAAACCCTTCTGTTATACTTGGTAAAGATGTCTCCTTTTTAGCCACTGCCCTGGCAAACTACAGATTTCTGGCCAGGTCAAGTTGGCCTTTACCAACATAATGCTGTTCCCTCATGCTGAACTCCCCTCAAAATCAGAAAGATGTTTCTTTGGACAGATACGACATCCACAAATAAAACTTCCAACCATTAGACTCAGCAACTCCTGGAAGATTTTATAGGTGTCCAGTAGGGAGGTCATGGTACTGTTCAATAAGGGGGGGGAACTGCTTCAGCCAGTTGAGCATTGTCTCCATTGTTCTAGTCATCTTCCTCCTCATAATTGAAATTTGGCATCATGTCATCATCTGTACTAGAAAGAGATGGATTAAGGTCTCCCAGGGTGGTAAGGGGAGAAAGAATGGGAAAAAACCGCCCACCACCCACCCCCCGCCCCCCCCCTCCTCGTTTTTCTTCTGGGCTGGGGGGTGGGGGGGTGGGGGGGGGGGGGGGCGGCCCCCCCCCCGGGCAGGAAGCAGGGAGAAGTGGTCCATGTTCACATAGAACTGGCCTTATGAATGGCAAAGATATGAGGTCTGTACAGTGTCCCAAAGGCATATGGTGTAGGAAAGTTGGTGTACAATACCTTGAAAAAGATAATCCAAATCTAAGGCTTCAGGGTACATCTCATAGCTCACACCTCAGGGGGCTGAAATTGATCCCAATCTGGGATTTACCGGCCTCTGAAATTACTAAAACTGAAGCCTGGTGAAAGAAAATACTAGATGTAACCAGCAGAACACGACAACAGATCAAACTAAAGCATGGAGACTAAATCTGATTGCTGTATTTTTTTTTAAAAACACTCTGAAGATAATCTTTGATTCTGAGGGCTAGAAATGTGGGCCAGCTTCTTTTAGAAATGAGGGGCCAACACCAAGTACTAATTCCATGTTTAACTGTAGTCAGGCACTTTTTAAAATCTTGTCTCTTTCTTTTAAACAAAAATTTAGGTTCTGAAGTACAAGGGAAGGATTCTGTGGCAGATTCCAAATCCTTTGAGTAACTTTAGTCTTACACATCCATTACCGATTATGTAGCATTTTATTATGAATATGCGTATTAGATGCTCTATTATAGATATTTACCATATTTATCTTTAGAGCAAATCTAAAACTTAATGTGCTAAACAAAAATGTGTATTTTCACAAATGATTTGATTGATTGCAGGCTGACCAGTATAAAGGGAAGAGGGATTTGGATTCATTAAAGGAATATGTAGATTCCCAGCTACAAAATGCCAAGCAAGCCCCAGAAACTGATAAGCCATCAGAAGTTCCACAGCAGCCTGCAGAACCCACTCATGATGAAGTAAGTGGTACTGAGTGGTAAAACGATATCAAAAATCTTTATTCCAACAGCTCTACTGCCATTCCCTGTCATATACCATGAAGTTTTTGAGAGCGAAAATGATAACTTAGTAACCTGTAAACAATAACTTTGTTAAACCTTGGCAAAAAATTTTGCATTCCAATTTTTAAAAAGTTAGTATTAGACATTTAGTTTGTAGTTGTTGTTAAGGAGCATATAGCCATAAACCTTTCTGATGCTTTTACTAACCTGAAGCATTGGCAAACTTTGAGAAAAAAAATCTGCCCATATGTCATAATAGTTGTTTAGAAAGTTGCATGCTTATCTATCTGTAGATATATTAAAAATGAACTTCATTTTTTGGTCTATTGAACTGCATCTTATGACTTTCACATAGTCAGAATCCTTGTGACATCATATTTTGATTGTTGTGGAGATGGTTGTCACAAACAGGATTCTGACCTGAAATAAGAGAGAGACATCAGGAACAGGTGAGCGTCTGAAAAACAAAGATGCTGTATGTATAGGGAAAGTAACGATGGGGGAAAAACCCCTCAAAGGTAAGGGAAGAGCAAGAATTGCGGAAGGAAATACGAATGTGATGGTGTGGCAGATTGACGCAATACAAGTTTTGAATTTGGAATGACTGTGTTAATTATGTGCTGGAGCTACAGAGAGTTATGCAGGTTGCCAGGCAAATGGTAAAAATATGGTAGTGCTCTGCATGGTCATACTTCATCCCTTTGGATTTTTATCTTTTTTTAAAAAGACTTCTGTCTTTCATCTTTGTTTTGTATTGCAGCTGATGTACAAATGTCATCGAGAGCTTTGCAACATCTTCCAATACAGTCTATAGACCACTTTTAGTTTGGGAAGCAAACTTTCGTAATGCCCACAAAATGTGTGATGGTGATGGATGTGTAAAATTATAATACATTTGAGAGATTATTTCTTCCTCTGTTCCTATAGTAGGTCAAAATTTAATATCTAATTTCCAGATAAAATCCTTGTTAGGTCATGAAACTAAATGTAATTATTTTATTGAGCCGAACTATTTTTTGTAAATGTTATTAACCAACATCTTTAATATTGTAATGTTGAATTTCAGAGTTTTATCTAAGATGGGACTCTAATGAATTGAATTAACTTTTTTTTATTTTAGATCTGATAGTTTTAACATAAAAATTAAAAATGTGGAGACTCTTTTAAATTAAACGTATGGATATCTTTTCCTCTGATTTTTTTTCTTAAAGTAAAAGATGACTTTTTTTATTGCACTAGGAAATAATATTGTTAGTTCCCTCTCTTTCATTTATTCCGAGTTGTAACTTGAGGCTTTTATAGAGAGTAGATTTGATCATTCATCACAGACTTATCATTTGAACTTTCATTTGAAGCCGACTCCGTCCCCCCGTGTCGTCGTCATCCCGTCTCCCTTCCTTCCTTCCTCCTCCCCATCCCCCAATTTTTAGAGCAGTAGTTTAATCCTTATTTGGTAGACTGACCTCAATTTTGTGTCAATTCAAACTACACATAAGCATAATGTTTTCCTTTTTTACCACTCTCCTCCCATCATTCAAATATCTTTTACTAAAAAAGTGTATGAAATCCATACTTGATGTGTGGGGTTTTGTTTTTTGCATTTTCCTTCTGGCTTGCAAATGTTTGTTTCTGATGACAAGTCTGTCTATTTACATTATAGAATGTAACAGCACAGTAGGAGAGCTGTTAAAGGTATTCCCAGAATGGCCTACATATCTCATTTAATTCACACATTATTATTTTTAATCCTTCAGACTAATTGCCATCAGTGATTCCTTAGGAAGTTGCATGACAGAATATGAAAATGAAATTGAAGGTTCATTAGCTGCTAGACATTTAGGGTATGTCTGCACTGCAGACTGAAGTCGATTTACTTTAAATCAACTTTCAGCTGCTGAATTTTAGAAGTCGCAGGAGCGTGATCACACCATGCTCCTTGTGTCGGGCTCTTGCGTTCCCACTCAGGTTGACATTTAAAGCAGTTCACCATGGGTAGCTATCCCACAGTGCAACTAGCCGCAGGGACTTTTGGGAAGCTTGTCGTCCTCCGATAATGCAAACTTCCCTTCTTGTCCCAAACAAACTGCAAACGCTTTTTCATGCTGTTTTTCTATGTCGCGTGCATGCCGTTGCCGGAGAGACATAGTGCAGAGCTGAGCGGGCTCCATCACTGAGCATCACAAATACCTCATGACTTATCCTGCAGTATAACAAAGCAGTAGGTGGTGGAGCGTTTTGGAGGGGCTGCAGAGGGAGTCTCTCCTGTCGCTGCTCTTCCTGGAGCTCTACTAGACACCTCAACATGTCGGACTGATCCCTCATAATACGCAACATCTCCTGTTGAATATCACGCTCCTGCTCCTGTGCAGATCATCTTTGTTCCATGTCCATGTCTAGTTTTGCAGACAAGGACATCGTCCAGGCTCCGAGCTCTGTGACGGCAGCCATGGAGGCGTTCCTTAATTCACTGAATATGTCATCCCATGTGTTTTGGGGTTTTCTTCTCCCGCTTTCTAATCTGGGAAAGTCTTTCTTTCAGCTGGAGTTCAGCAATGGTGGCTGAAGGCTGAGGTGTCTACTGTTAGATAAGCAAAGCATAAGTTGCCATTGTTAGCTGACCCAAAGTAGTAAAGGAAACGCTACAATGTAAAAAGTACTCCCCTTCATATTCACAAGGCTAAGCCAGAGCTGCATTTCATTCTGTACATCTCAGAAGGATCGGACTGGCATTACAGACATGGTAAGCAAGGGTCTCTTGCATCTGTTATAGAGCGGCTTCGTTAGAACTACAATCCACAGTCCACACTTAAGCAAGAAAAGGGATTACCGGACTCCCCTGTAATATGCCAAATACCAGTTTGGGAGGAGGTGGGCAGAACAGATTAGAGGACGTGAATTAGATTAGAGTGAATTGTAGCAGCAGAAAACATAAGGCAACCAGTGTTCCGGCTCATAATGCCCATTGCAACAGTACTAGGACTAGGAATAGTCTTGGGAAGGCACCCAGGGACCGAGTCCATGGCAGAGGAATAAAACGGAGTGACTGTATTGGTCGGGTGCTTTAAACTTGCGCCATCTTCCCTAGGTGACCATGTGTGATATCAGTCTCCTGAGGGTAACGCAAGTGGAAAGGAAAGATTTGCTGCAAGCATCGGAGTAGCCTGGCCCTTATGCTGCTATGCTGTGTTCCGCGATGATTCCGGCTCATCTAATAGCAGAGTGGCGGGGAAAAGCATCCTACTATGGTAGAAAACATAAGGCGGCCCTCCCCAGAAACCTTCTGCAAAAGATTACAGATTACCTACGTGAAAGTTTCTTTGAGAGATCCACAGAGGATTCTCAGAGCATACCTCTGCACGTAAATAGTCTGTTCTGGGGTAACCCTCCGCTGAAGTTTGCCAACACCCAGGAAGCCCATTCCCTCAAAAACACAAACTCCTTTTAAGAAGCTGGACTAAGGACATAACCGCAAAAATTAGATTTTTCCACACACATTCACCAGATGTGCCTTCCCTGGCATCTTGATCACTCCCATTGTCTTGTGTGTGGCAGGGCTGCTCTGGGGTAATGAACAGGTCCTGGCTCTTAGGGAGAATGGATACCTGCTCTCCTGCACCCTGCTGTCCTCATCCTCAGCCACAGAGTCCTCCTTATTCATCCTGGACTGGGATTCTTTGGAGGTATTGATGCTGCATGGTGGCACAGTGGTGGGGTCACTTCCAAGAATTGCATGCAGCTCCTCATAAAAGTGGCATATTTTGGGCGAGGAGCCAGAATGGCTGTTAGCTTTCCTAGTTTTCTGATGAGCCTTGATCTTATCAAGGCACTGCTGCGTGTCCCAGTTGTGCCCTTTCTCCAACATGCCGTGAGATATCATCTCAAAGATATCTAAATTCCTTTTGCTGGCTCGGAGATGAGCCCAAAACAGACTCTTCGCCCCACAGACCAATGAGATCTGAGACCTGTGGTTTACTCCAAGCTGGAGCACATTTGGACCATGCAGTTGCCATGAGCAGTTCAGCTACAAAACTCTCTCTCCATGGTGTGTAAACCAGAAATGGAAATTCAAAATTTCTTGGGGCTTGAGGGGTGGAGCTATTTCCTGTTTATGTGACCACATTACAGCAGAGCATGAATGTCCAGAGCAGTCACATCGGGGCATTATGGGATACCTCCTGGAGGCCAATGGCATCAATTTACGTTGCACTCTGCCTACACTGATGCAAATTTGATCCGTGGAATTCGATTTAATTCGTGGAATTGTTTAAGTTTAGTACTAATATAGGCACGAGGACGAGTGGGTACAAATTGGATATTAGGAAATTTA
>ML675601.1:26304036-26322165 GCA_007922155.1 Mesoclemmys tuberculata | reverse complement strand
ACTAGATGATCATATTGGTCCCTTCTGACCTATGAGTCTATGATTTCAGCGCTATGTCACTTGCAGAGGTGGTTTTATTAGGTTGACTTTTACCACGCTTTAATTCGACGACACTTATGTGCAAGTGGAGACGCATACTTCAGGGGGTCGATGTAAGCAGTCTTACGTCAACCTCCATTGCCAATGTAGACCAGTCTCCAGCCTTTCAGATACTGCAAAGAGACATGTGGGCACACTGTATTTTTCCAAATATGGACAAAATTGACCTTGAAATACTTCAGTTTCTTAGCACATAAGGGAAATATATCCGTTGGGGAATACATGGCTAATCTCATTGAATAGATATTGTGATAGTGACAGCAACAGTTTTTTGTGAGTTTCTCTTTAATATATTTCAGAAGTTCAAAGGACTGAGTTTTTATAAAGTTTTGACTTGTCTTTCTCTTGACAGGTGACAGTCCTGTCTCTCTCTGAAAAAGACTTTGACCAAACCATTGCTAAAGGGATTACCTTTATTAAGTTCTATGCTCCCTGGTAAGTAGTTTTTGTAGCAGTTGTCCTGAATTACTGGTATTTCACTTTCTATTCGTTGTTCGGTGTGGGTTTTGTGCTTCTACATAATTTTATTTAGGTTTATAAAATGCATCAAATCTGAACTCATGTGCAAAGCTTGAATAATTAAATATTTATGAACAAGCAGAGTGCCAGCAAAATTCTCTATCTATTCCAACAACGTACTTGTCCCCAGAGAAAACCTGGCAAAACACACCTTGGCTGTGTACCCTGAATCAAATTCAGGCTCTAGCAGACACAGTGACAATTCCTTTGAAGACTTACTACCCAAGGATGCCTTGACTTGATTTAAATCAGCAGCTGCTTGAGCAGCTCAGGTGGTCTCAGCTCCCTTAGAATCAGACATGGAGAGAGGTGGTCTCTGCAGAAGAGCAGGGCCCAAACTATTGAGGTTAGAAACTTCACCTGGAAGTCAACTGGGAGTCAGTGCAGATCATGGAGCACAGGTACAATGTGGTACTACTCCTATTTAATGTCTGGTAACCAGAGTCCAGAGCACTAGCTGCAATTTCCAGAGTGTCTTAAGTTGAAGTGGCATGTAATGCGTGTTAGTTACAGTAACCCATCCTTGATGTGATCAGCATGGATGACTGTGGTGAAGTCTGCATGCCATATAAAAAAACACAAATTATTGTTACATTTGGAATCTGCTTGTTACTGGACAACCAGCACAGGTGGGAGATCCAACAAGACCCCAGTGTAGCAAACCCATGTAACAAATATTTCTTCAAGTGCTTGCTCATATTCATTCCACTATAGGTGTGCACTCGCCAGCATGCACTGGTTCCCGGAACTTTTTTCCCCTCAGCAGATCCCGTAGGGTCGGCTCAGGTGCCCCTTGGAGTGCTGTGCTTATGCCGTGGCACATAAGGCATCGCCGACCCTACAGCCACTCAGTTCCTTCTTTCTGCCCATGACAGTCACTGGAACATCTCTTGCCTCATGCAAGTAACTTTCCCCTTGCTTTTGGACTTGTAATTGTTAGTAGTTTGTTAGAGTTGTTAGTAGTGTAGTTAGGAAAGCCCTCCTGACAAAGGGGGCTTGGAGCCTGGGCCATGTCTAGCTCACTGGGGTTTAAGTCTTGTACAGCCTGTGGCAAAGCTTTCGCAGTGAGTGACCCTCACAACCGCTGCCTAAAGTGCCTAGGAGAGCAGCACGTGAGGGAGAAGTGCAAGATTTGTTGAGCCTTCAAGCCTCAGACCCAGGAGGAGAGGGCAATCAGGCTGAAGGCTATTCTCGTGGGAGCAGCTGTTCGTCTGGCCTCCAAGCTGCCACGTTCTACCTCGGCACCAAGTGTCTCCTTGGTGCGGCGTGCTCTGTCGGCACTGGAGTCCTCCTGCCTTCCCTCTCTGGTACCGAAGAGGCAACGACGCTGGCACGCTAGTGCTTCCCCACAGCGCGGTTGGGGTCGAGCCCAGAGGTGCTGGAACTGCAGCCTGTTGAGCCACTCTTCGGGCCTGACCTCTGCGCAGGGAGCCTCCCCTGACTTCTGGGGGTAGGGCGAGTGCCTCTGCAGCAGCCATTGACACCAGAGGCTTTGCAGGCAGCACAGGACCTGATGACCTCCCCCGCCCTTCCTCCCTCCCCCCCGTGCTGGGTGCCCCCGGAGGTTGGTCGAGACCCCGTTCAAAGGAGAGGTCTCCCACCAGACAAGCTCGGAGGGTAGAGCATGAGAGTTCTCCTCCTGGCTCCGAGTCAGACTCATCGAGCTCGTCATCGCCACAGCACCGAGATTGGTCCTTGGCACTGTCCTCCCTCTCTCGTTCCTTGCAGTTGGGCTCGGCACTGAGGAACTGGAGGTGGTACTGATCCTGATCACTGGGAGGGAAATGGTGCTGCAAGTCATCAGTGCCGCGGCACTGAACATCATCTTCGGAGCAGGAATCATCTTGCCGGCACCGATCCCCACAGCACTGGCGTTCTTTGTCTTCGGGCTCCTTGAGAGGTTGGAGCAGAACCTGAAGACAGCACTGTTAGCACCGGTCTAGTGGTTTGAGGGATGACCAGCACCGACACTATGCCCTGCTGCCAATGCTGGCACCGGGTTGGCCACAAGGACCATGGCAGTGGCCTTACTGGGATCCTCAGGGAGCGCAGATGTGGCAAGGAACGACTTCAGCCCCATCTCTGACAGTGCAGCCGGTGCTCCCCACGCCTGCTATAGAAGAGAAGGTCCCTTCCTTGGACAAGGAGACACGGACCCCAGAGAAGGTCCTTCGACAGGACCTATTCGCCAGTCCTCTTCCTCTCCTCCTCCACCCCCCCCCCCCCCCGCAAAGGCCACCTCCAGGGACAGAAGACACCCGATTGACTTCAAAGCTCATCAAGAGCTCTTGAAGAGGGTGGCCTTGAACCTGAACATTGACATTAAGGAGCTCTCGGAGGAGGAGGATCCCCTCTTTGGAGTAGTGGGCTCAGAGGGACCATCAAGGGTGGCCTTGCTGGTCCATGAGAGGGTCCTAAAACTAGCAAAGGCCCTTTGGCAAACCCCATCCTCGGTCGCTCCTACATCAGAACACCAAGAAAAAATACTATGTGCCAGTGGAGGGGTTTGAATTCCTTTTTACCCACCCGGCCCCAGGGACCTTAGTGGTGGACGCTGTGAATCAAAAGGACAGATAAGGGTCCCAAGGCACCACCCCAAAAAATGACGGAAAAAAACTGGACCTCTGTGGGAGGAAAATATACTCCACAGGCCTCTGTATACTCCTTTGGCCTCTCCTCTGCGCCCAGGGTCTTCACCAAGTGTATGACAGTGGTGGTGACCTACCTGAAGCGCAGAGGGGTACAAATTTTCCTGTACCTGGACAATTGGTTGATATGGGGCAGATCCAAGTACCACGTCCAGGACAGTGTGTCCCTCACCTGTAACACCAAGCTGGGGCTGCTCATAAACGAGCAGAAGTCGATGCTAACCCCTGTGCAGTATATAGAGTTTATTGGGGCTACTCTGGACGCCTCCCAGGGCAGAGCGTTCCTCCTGCAACCTTGGTTTGAGGCTATGGCAATGATCACTGGCCAGTTATACAAGTGCCCCATGACGACAGCCAGACACTGCCTACAGCTGTTGGGCACATGGTGGCCTGCAGGAACGTGGTGAGGCTTGCTCACCTCAAGCCCCTTCTAGCTTGGCTGGCCTCAGCATATGCCCTGAGCAGATACCCCTAGAACAAGGTAGGCACAGTTCCCCCAGAGGTTCTAACCTCCCTGGAATGGTGGACGGACCCGACGGAGGTGTTGGTGTGGGGGGGGGTCCCCTTCAGGGATCTGGCCCCTTCGGTCACCCTGATATCCGATGCTTTGGACGTTGGATGGGGAGCCCATATCAGTGCCGACCTGGGCGCTCAAGGGACTTGGTCAGAGGAGAGGAGCCTCCACTTCAACATGAAAGAACTCAGAGCTGTCAGGCTAGCCTGCAATGTGTTCCTCAGCTTCCTAAAGGGCAGGATGGTTCAGGTGCTGATGAACAATGTTCTACATCAACCGGCAGGAGGGAGTGTGCTCCTCAGCCTTCTGCCAGGAGGCCATTTGGCTGTGGGACTTTGAGTGAGGCACGACTCATTTATCTGCCTCTCACCTCCCGGGGGTCAGGAACAACAAGGCGGACCGCCTCAGCAGGTAGTTTCTACCCCACCATGACTGGTCTTTACAGCAGGAGGTAGTGACCTCTGTTTTCCAAAAGTGGGGTGTTCCCCAGCTGGACCTGTTTGCATAGTCCTGGAATGGGAAGTGCCTGAGGTTCTGCTTGCGGCAGGCTCCATATCTGATGCGTTCCTCAGCAACTAGAGGGGGACCCTCACCTACACGTTTTCCCTGATTCCCACCTGCCCAAGGCCCTCTTGAAAATCGAGAGGGACAGAGTGGACGTCATACTGATTGCCCCAGCATGGCTGAGTCAACATTGGTACAGCATGCTTGGGGACCTGGCTATCGCCCCGCCCATAGAACTCCCAAAGCGTCACGACCTGCTCTCCCAGGACCGGGGTCGCCTGTTGCACCCAGAACGGGATGCTCTGCACCTGACGGCCTAGAGACTCTGTGGCTGATGGAGGGGAAGAGAGCCTGCTCAGCGCGGGTCCAAATTCTGCTGGGCAGCAGAAAACCCTCCACCCAGGTCATATACCAGGCCAAGTGGAGGTGGTTTACTTGCTGGGTGGAGTCCCGGGGCATCCAACCTAGCCTCTTGTCCATGCAGGTGATCCTGGAGTACCTGCTACAGCTGAAACTCCAGGGCCGGGCACTACCTCCCTAAAGATCCACCTGGTGGCCATCTCCACCTTCCACCAGCCCATGGAAGGGAGATCCCTATTCTCCCACCCCATGTCAGTTAGATTCCTTAAGGGGGTGGAGAGGCTCTACCTGCAGGTCTGAGACCCGGTGCCTCCCTGGGACCTCAACCTCGTGCTACATGGCCGCTGCTCGTTCTCTCGTGGAAGGTGGCCTTCCTGGAAGCCATCATATCAGCTAGGAGGGTCCGGAGATTAGAGCCCTGACCTCAGAGCCCCCTTACACGGTGTTCTATAAAGATAAAGTGTGGCTGAGACCCCATCCAGCCTTCCTGCCTAAGGTGGTCTCTCAATTCCACTGTAACCAAGACATCTTCCTCCCTGTGTTCTTTCCTAAACCGCACAGATAGGAGGAGCGGAGATGGCACTCCCTGTCGAGGTAGTAGGCCAGGGTCCATCTGACATCCAGGATGAGGCAATTCCAGAAGTCAACACAGCTCTTTGTCGTTGTGGTGGGCTGGATGAAGGAATCCCGTCTCCAACCAGCGCATCTCAAGTGTATCACTGCCTACATCAAGTGCTGCTACGAACAGGCAAATGCACTGCTCCCAGAGGCTATTTCAGCTCACTCAACCAGAGCCCAGGCATCGTCGGCAGCCTTTCTGGAAAAGATGCCCCTGCAGGACATTTGCAAGGCCACCACCTGGTCGTCAGTGCATACCTTCGCGTCCCACTATGCCATCGTGCAGCAGGTGAAAGTGGACGCAGGATTTGGCAGAGCCATGCTAAGGACAGCTCACCATTAACTCCTACCCACCTCCAAGGTACGGCTTTGTAATCACCTATAGTGGAATGGATATGAGCAAGCACTCGAAGAAGAAAACGAGGTTATTTACCAGTAACTTGTTCTTCGAGGTGTGTTGCTCATATCCATCCCACACCCGCCCATCCCCACTGTTGGGGTTGGCACACAGAAGGGACTGAGGGGAAAAAATTTCCAGGAACCAGTGCATGGTGGCGAGTGCACACCTATAGGGGAATGGATATGAGCAACACATCTCAAAGAACAACTGTTAATGGTAAGTAACCTTGTTATTCTCCCTCCTCCCCCTGCCCCCCTCCCAGATGAGAGTGACAATTTCATCACTTTCCTTCAAACCTATAAACTTCAATCATATGTAGATTGAGTGTCAGGCTGGTAGCTCTCCTTTTTACTCCAATGTACTAGCGGGCTTTACTTCATTGGTAGTTTTGGAAGAGATGGAAAAAGCTGAACATCATTGTGTGCAGAAGACAATGTTCAAATATCCTCTCTCACCCTCCTGTTAACCCCTGAGATGCACTGAACAGGAGGGGATGATGGACTAGAAAACTGTTATACACATTGTATTGAAGTGCTAGTATTTCGGAGCAGTCAGTTAGCGATATGTAGTGCAACAATACTAGGCAAATGCAACCAACAGTTTAATATGCTCAGCAATCTCAGATTTTACTCTGGTTTAGTTTGAGATGATGGAATGCTGTTCTAAAAGTACTGCGGAATTTTTAATCTGTACTTATCTGAGTGAATGGTCACATTTCTTGGTCTGGTAGTATGCCCTTAAACTAATCTGCAGTTTCAGCATTGGCTGTGAACCTAAGTCATGGTGTGGGATCCATACTCTACTGACCCTGTTGTGTGATTGGGGGCTTCTGCTACGAGGTCACTAATGTGCTGTTATACGGGAGAGAGGTTCTTCTGAGAGAAGGAAGAGAAATACAGCAAATTAAATTGTAAAATCAGAGTGGAACTGCTATAAGACTTGTATTCCAAAAAGTGCTTGCCTTTGTTGTGCTGCCTTCTGCACCCATTCTCAACATACACTGTTGCTGCTTTCTTGTATCTTGTCTGAAACCAGATTGTAAACTTGCAGGGCAGTACTGTAATATTTATACAATGGTGGTTCTTAGCATGCTTTGGGTTCTGTAAAATAATTTGACACCCACGTCAGCAAGCTAACTTTTTTTTACTCATCACTGATCATTGTAGACTCAGTGCAGCTAAGAGGAAATGAAGTGAATTCTGTTTAATATGCATTGTGAGTGGAATTGTTTACTAAGTTCAGTTCATATCTGTGCAGTGCCACCGAAGGTAGAGGAAGTTGCACAGGGCCAGATTTTGCCTACAGAAGCCATGAAGTGCAAGTAGGAAAAAATGGAGTTTGCAGGGTTGGGAATTAGTTTCCTGAGAGGTTTCTCTGAGCTAGACATAAAACTGAAATCCCATTAAGCCCTTTTTGGCTCTTTTCAGAGTAGAGCTGCACTTTAAAATGCCACCTTTTCTCCTCCCCCTCTTCTCACTGGATTCTAAAATGAGCAGGGGGTATATGGGGCAAACTCCAGAAGAATGCTGATGACAATTGAAGTAGGGAGTATTAAACATACATTACGAAGAACCAACCTATTAACTGCTGCTGGAGAGGATAGTTTGGTTATCACAAAGTTGTAGTTTAGGGAAGTGTTCGCTCTGTTCATGTAGTTGGTATCCTATTCTTACCACAAAAAAATCATGTCTGTGTATACAGTTATAGTTCATTGTATATAAATGACCTTTTCCTTTGAAAGTAGATGAATTTGTTTGGCTAAGCAAACACTGAGGTTGAGCGCTACTTTTGCCCTTCAGTTTGTTTTAGGTAAATATTAACATTAAGTTGCACTGTAAGTATGAAACCATCTTGTCTTAATTGTTTTTATGCATGGTCAGTAATGCATTTACACTCGTATATTAACAGAATAGTTCAAATATATACTTGTTTTCTGAATTGTAGAATGAAAACTCTGGCAGAGACTTGTCATCATCTTTGTCGATGCCTGAATCAAGCCTTAAGATACTCATGGGCTACTGTAACCACCAACCTAAAGGTGCAACTGAGGCAGAACAAAATGAGCAATGCATATCTTTCAATTCTAAAGTGCTTTTTTTTAGGGATTTGTTTCTTGGAGGCACTATAGAATTAAAGTTCAAAATGTGAACAAAATACTATAATCTGGTGGTGGCTATTAACTTTTAAAATAATAAATCCAGACCTTTTTTATATAAAATCTACATCTACTGGCCTGTCTAATGTTATGGAAGCGTAAATTAATAATTTTGGTGTAACTCATCCATAGACCTGTCCACTTTAACTATAGATCAGTGTAAAGCAGATCAGGATCTGGCCAGTACATGTTTCTCTGTAGAGAGCAAAAATTACTGGCAAACAAGTACATACAGTGATAGTAGTAAAACTATAAAGGAAGCAAATGCTATGTTACTGTCTCTCTTCCCCCCCCCCCCATCCCAAAGCATCAAAGAGTGAAGAATTGATTTTTAGTTTTCAGGAAGGTTAAATTTAAGATGGAAAATACATTAAGCTACTTAAGTCTTCTATTGCAGACTAAGGTTTGAGAAACATTATGCATTTTCATTCCTATTAATATAGGAACTTCAATTTTATAGTGCCAAGAGGCTACATTTTTAAAAGGGGGGTGGGGTTGGGATAAAAACTTTTGCCAGGAAAACAGCAGTCTCATTTACATCATAAAATTTGTGCACTATGACTTAAACAAAAACAGACCCACCCCTTGAGAAGTGACTAATCAGTGTCTTGGGTTAGCTTTTAGGGGAAATGACATGGAAGAGAGAATTCATGTATTGTGCATGCCCAGTAGCTTAGTTAAAACTTTAACAATGTAACCTTTTAAACAATATAAGATGTGGCTTGATACAAGCAACTTTATTTAAAATATATTCTGTGTTTGCTTTCACAAGCTTCTGGTGGGTGAGAAATGGTAATGCACTATTTCACATAATACTGTACCAGAAGAGACTACATAAAAGCCAGAAATGATTTTAGCCTTCAAATCAACTGCTTTATTTCAAATACACCAGTAATCCAATTTGTCCACTTGCATAATTGTCACTTTGACCCATATCATTAAGGAGGTAGGCAGGAGCACATTTTATGGCTATCATGACAAAGAGGGTAGTGCATAAACTGGAAGGTGTGTGTGCTAAATACATCTGTTTGTTTCTAGGTGTGGTCACTGTAAGAACTTGGCTCCAATTTGGGAGAACCTCTCCAAAGAACAATTTCCAGGTTTGACAGATGTCAAAATAGCAAAAGTGGACTGCACCATTGAACGTAATGTCTGCAACAGATTTTCGGTAAGTGTGTATGGGTTAAAAATAATTGGATAATCTTAAATGAATTTGTACCCAAAGTTGAAGTCTGCAGCACTTGGCCCAGGTGGTAGTTCAGTGTAGGTTTAGTTACCTTATCACTGCACTCACTTCTTCACTAGATGTAGAAGATAGTCTCTTCTTGAAGGGGAAAACAAAAAGTGACTGCCTGGTGATGAGGGCACTCCCTGGGCTATAAGAGACCCATGTTCAGGTGCCTGTGCCAGTGAATATTTAAAATATAATATACAATGTGGAACAGCTTCAACAGGCAATTGACCACTGCAATGGTTAGGGCACTCACCTGGAACATGGAGATAGGCACTTATTCCCCTGCTCTGCTTCATGTGCTGTGAATGTGTTGGGGGGGGGGGGGGGGCTGAGTTCCACCTGATGGCAGAGGAGGTAAAGTTAAGCACTGCAAGGTTAAGCTTACCCTTTCTGGGTGCTTAGGGTGGCTGTTGGTGTTGGAAGGATGCTACTGCACCCAGTAGTCATGTTTTTTTCTTTTTCCTCTTAAAGGTGCGGGGTTATCCAACATTGGTGCTTTTCCGAGCAGGGGAGAAAGTCAGTGAACACAATGGAGCCAGAGATCTTGAAACACTGCATAAGTTTGTTTTGCGTCAGGCAAGAGATGAATTGTAAAACACACTTGGATACCTCTGCCCCAGGCTGTTCTTATACAGTAACTGTGGGAGTTAACTTGATTTAATGTTAGCGACTTTCAAATTGGTTTTTCCCCCAAAGACGGGTGGTTTTAAAACTGAATGTATTGACTTGTGGTATCTTCCTTGTGTGTGTGTTTTAAAGCCACACTGTACTGACTTTTTCATTATATTTGTTAAGGACAACTGGTAACAAGTAGTTACTGTGCAAATTGAGTATTTTCAGCATCATATTACTAAATTTCTATCTTCCCATGATGAAATATAAATGGTTTCCTTTGAGCTGAAAATAGATGAGGAAAATCAGGTTAAAGGTAGATTATTTTTGTCTTCAGCTTGAATTTGGATAAAGGCTTGCTAACAAAGTACAGCTTACAAAGTGCCTACCATTACTAGAAAGGTGCAAGCCACAGCTGTATTAATAAATGTTGCCTTTTCAACTGAAGCTAAAAATGGTCTTAATATAGCAGCTGGTCAAGAAATAGGGAGGTTGAAAAAGAAAACACACATGTTTAGAAGATACCAGGCCACTACTAGCTGCTTGTTTTCTGTTAATATTTCTCTTGTCAGGGGAGGCCCTAGCCATAATGAAAGTAATGGTACTTTTAATATGTGCCTGAATATTACTGTTGCTATAACAGACAGCTTTGTCAGGGTTTTTTTATAACAGTTCAAACAGGACACTACTTTTCAGCTCTGAGAGAGAGGATGCTATTATAACAAACACTTAATGATTTTCCAAGGGATGTCTACCCCTTTCACACATTTAGAAACAACTCGCTGCAAATCACTTTCTGGACCATATTTCTTTAACCCCAGTTTACTGCTAGACCGACCCATCTGACTTAAGCAGCAGGAGCAGATGGAACTTGGTCTTACTAATAATAAGAGCAGAATAATAATTCAAAATCATTTCTCATTCCTTAAAATAAGAACGCCTCTAAAATATCATTGCAGTTCCTCTTGCTACCTTTACAGGGGAGGACCATACACTTCATTGCCTTGAATGATGAGGTGTTCTGATCTATTAGATATAATTCAAAGCCATAGAATTTACAATATTGATACTGTTAGAAAAGATGGAGCTACATTAGCAAGCTAATGGGTTAAATTCTGCCCTTACACATGTATCAAAATTCATTGATAGCTCTGGTAATTACATATGTCTACAACAGCACTTGCCTCTAAGTCAGGCTGCTGTGTGTGTCATGTGTAATAGTGAAAACTATCTTTACATCAGTAAATTACTCCTTGTACTTCACTTTATTCCATCTGGCGAGGACCACAGGTACTTTCAAATTAATGTGTAAGCATGGAGAGTCTACAATGAGGGCTAAATATTGTATGGCAGATGTATTAGATCACTGTATGTATATACTTCTGCCTTTAATAAAGGCTTCATTTAAGTTTAAGACTTTCGTGAAGCACAATCTCATGAGTAGCCCAAACTTTGTCTCACGAGTTTGTGTAAAAAGTAGTAACAATTGTTTACACTGAATAAAAACTTTTTTTAAAAAAAGAAAAAGCTTCGGCTTTCTATAAATGTTACAGCACAATGAAGGACAACGGCAATAAATTATAGCTTGTATTTACAAGAAGCCTTTTTAAATACATGAGTTAAGTGCATTTAATACAAGTTTAACATTGATCAGAAACAATTCATTGGTATTAACTTTGGGAATAAAACTAATCTAGTAGAAGCTAAAATATGAATATATCCTTTAAATCAGGTTAAATGCAATTTTCTTTTTGGCCAAATGTTTTTTACACTGTAGCTAGTTTATATAAACTGCATCTTCACCAACATGCCTACTCTTCAACACAGGAGAGGCTTCTAAAATTTATATATAAACTTAGTTGCAGAATTGTCCTGATTGCAGCCTCCTCTGGGGTAGTACAGTTGAGGAACAAAACAGAACAGGCTTAGTTGATGCATTTTGCAGAAGTGTTAGAATCTAAACAAAAGTGGGAAGGCTGCACAAGAACAAGTTTATAAACTTACTGCCCAGTTGGAACCATTCATCTCAAAACACCAGGCAGGGACTGGCTTTGTCCTTCTGTAACTAATACATGGTGCAGTCAAGTCTCTGGTTCAGCATGTGTGTTTGGAGAATGCAGTGGGTCAAAGTCTTGCTTTTTCACAACTGAAGATGCTATTTATCAACTTAGTTTCTGGGGAAAAAACAATCATACTGATGTAGTTACTATTCTTTAGATAGAAGGCACTTCTAACCTTAGGTGGAAATTGAGATCCTTAGGCATAAAATGTGGGACACTAAAGTATTAACAGCATCATTTCTCTATTTTACTACTACTATAGCTTTGCTTTCAGTCTTGGAGCTCAGTACAGGAGACACTGGTTTTCAAGGCTTACTGTTTTAGATAGCATTGCTTACATGTAGCAGATGCTGGTTTGGTAAAACTGAAGTACAGGATTGACCAACTGACAAGGTCAGGCTCCTGTTTAAGTTTGTTACTCGAGGCTTAAGACCATACAGGGTGTGACTGAAGCTAACAAAATTTGTAGGGATAGATCTCTTTTGCAAGTCATGTTTCTGAAGATCAGAATGGCCACCAGGCTGCAGTTCAGGTGTTTAAGCATTCAGCTCCTGTTCCCATTAGAAAGTGAGTACATATCAATTAAGAAGTACCTGCTGCTTCCTCTCATAAGGCGCATACATCGTGTTTTGGAAGTCTGCTTCATCTCAAGAGCATTTGTTGACTTTCTCCAAGGTCCAGTAGGTATAATCTATTAGTTCATGGTAGAATTGCACAATAGGTCTGTGTGGAGAACGTTCGTGTCAGTGACACCCACACGCTCTTACTACCATATTCCTATATTTTTTTAAAATTACATTGGAGTTATCATCAAAGTAAAGTACTGATATGGCATTTAGTTTGGTAGGTGCACAACAGGGTTTGGGAACATATTCAGGATTCATAAGATGAACCTGTTTCAAAAAAGAAAAGAGTTTGATTGTACCAATTATCTAATCTCCAACTTCACTTGTAGTCGAGCACAAGCATTTCTATATACTCACCAGTGTTTGTACAATGGCATGATTGGTGGCATTCATATGTGCATTGAGTGGAAAAGAGCATTCTCCATCGCAGTAGTTTGCTGCATAGCCTTTTGGTGCAATTATCCAATCCTTTGTTAGGAAATAAATAGAAAATATTTCAGTGGAATTAAAGTTAGCATATGCAGGTAACAGTTGAAATTAGGTCAACATTCTGGAATGCTGTGTTTAAAATGCACCTTATCTGCAGTCAAATTTAAGTGCATGTAGTATATGACTTTCCCACTACATGGGTTTACATTTGAGAGATCATTTCCCCTGCAACCAGCACTTCCAAATCAATATCTACTTTAGGTACAGCTATAGTAATACCTATCTAAAAGCACAGTTACAGGTAGGACGGAAGCTCTTTTATACATTCGATTGTCAGATGCTGACCTGCCAAACATACATTTGCATTAAACCTTAGGCTTAAGGTTTAGAATAAAAATAGTGATGCCCTCTTAAATGTAACCTACGTGAGAAGCTACTTGTAGATGTTAACCACAAGCATAGATTTGATCATCATGTTTTAGATATACCCAGTTGTAGTGCTTGATTTAGGTATATAGCCTTAACTCCCAGCATCATGTTATGAAACTAAGTTTTCATTTTAAAAAGCAAGCATATAACTCTCAAGCTTGTGAAGAGAAACAACCATGAACTAAGTATAACGTGCAGTGGGAGAAGCAGCAGCCTCCATGTTTCAGGGAAGATACTACCTGACCCACATCCTCCTGTAACTCTGGGGACTCAATGAGCTAGAAGGTAGGAAGAGGAGATTGAAGGCTCTGTTGGGTTCAGCTCATCAATGTTCCCGCTACCCCCCAGTCTGCTCCCTCAGCTCCACAGATCAAATTGGGGGGGAGAGAGAAGAGGAAAATAGTAGTAATTTACATGTCACTCTAGGTAACACCACTCTTTATATTATTATTAATAATGTAATCTGCCTCCTCAGCCGGTTGTGATCAGTGCAAGTTAATGCTGACCTTTTAAAATATCACTGGGTGTGAGTAAATATGACAGTGAGATGGAGTTTAGGTAGTTCCCACCTCTGAGCTATTGTTCAGGTTGGCTGCAGACTCAGTGCATTGGTTACACGCCAGTCCCATACTGAAGTTTGTTTTAGTAAAGGTATGTCAAAAAAGACTGAACAGGATGGCAGCCTGCAAACGTAGTTTGGGTTGTAATCCATTCCAGTTTAAGCCTTGACTAAACTTTAGGAAATTGGCCAGCTTCCAGGGTGATAGTGCCAGTTGTGGGACTAGCTGGAATTGTGTGCAAACGACATGATAACCCTTCCAGGCTCCCAAAATGAATACATGCATATGTAGGGTTAGGAAGGTTTGAATTGAATTAATTATAGTCAACTAAAATCTTTGAAACTATCATCAGTTTAGCCCTTGCTTTAAATTAATAATTTACCTCTGTCACAAAAGCGCTCCAAAATTTCAACAGGTAAGTTAACAAAATCTATGAAGAAAGGACAATTCTTTGAAAGGGTTCTAATTTGACCTTTTGTGGCCCAGGACCATAAATAAATAAATAAAACTTACAGGGGTTTATTTTATTTTTTGTTTTTAGATAAATCAATTCATACCGACTTTGTGAACACACTTTAAAGTAGGTTTAAACCAGACAGAGTTGCACTGGTTTAACAAAAATCAGTTTTTATATGTGCATATTGGGCCTCAGATTAGATCTATAGGTCTCATTACAATCCTGCCTTCCAGTAACAGGATGGTTGCATAATAAAATATCACATGAAATACTAAGTATCTTAAGATAGAGCCCAAAGAAAGTTTGGGGTATCGAATGCCAAAGCTATCAATATTTATTTGTCATTCCCCATGACTAGTTTTAATGTGGCAGCACAAGGGACATTGCAAAGCGTGCTAGTGGTGTCTATTGGAATTACTGTGACATTTATTGTGAAATAGCGAAACAATGTCCAGTTTTCCCAGAGAGAAATATCACACACCTGCCATCCCAAGTCTTGGAAGCTAACGAAAAGTTCATGCTTTCGGCAAGCTGTTTTTAAGTCACTGCTGTTGTAATCTGTTAAAAGAAAGAAAACAACCCAATCAGAAGGTAAAACTTAGGCAATCATAGCATCATTCTGAAGAACTGCTGGATACGTTTTTCCTTACACTAAGTGCCTCATGTGGGGAGAAGCACTCAATTGGGATCTGGGTCCTAACTCCCTTAGGCTCAGTTGAAAAATCTCAGCCTCGGTTCCAAATTCTCTCATCCCTGTGAATATTTGTTTCTTTCCCACTTGTAAACACCACAGCACCTGTTTTGTGCTCTCTGCCTTCTCGATAGAATCTCTGGTGAGCAGATAATGTATGTTTATAGCAGACTTCAAAAAATATTCATGATCACACAGTAGTTACATCATTATGGTTTTTTATAAGTGCCAATCACAATTTCAAATCGATTCATACTTGCTTTGCATATCCAGGATTGCTGAGCCATGAGACAAGTCCTCAGTCCTTGACAAAATACACTATGGCTAGCAGCAGAGAAGTTCCCCCCCCCTCTCTACTTTGTGCCTATACCCTAACATGACAGAGAGCACCCCTTTGGCTGAAATAGTTTAGTCTCTGTCCCAATTCAGCCTTTGAGCTGAAAATAATTGTCCCAGCTATGGGATTCAGCCTGCTCCGTGGACCTGACAATGCTCTTGCTAGATGTCATCGAGGCTGTAAATAACGTGGTATTGAAAGGATTTTAATATTAAAGTTGTTCCAATCGCTAATATAAATTGGGGCTGCAAAGTAGCTCTGACACTGATGTTTCCCCTCCTCGCGGTACAAGTGGTAATAACACAATTTTGGCAACTTAGGAGGCTCAAATGACTCTACAAAATTCAGATTTTGATTTCCAGGGAGTTTCCCCATTCATATTTAATAAGAAATGCTTCTCAGCATGTGAGCACCGGGAACTGCTGCTCAAAAAGAGAATGGAGGAGTCAAGCAGTGACAGAGGAGCCTTTCCCTTTCAGCTTGCCAGCACAAATCCAGCCTTCGTTGGACTCAACTGAAAGTCACCAGCCTCTGATGGCTGTTTAGCCCTAACGCCTAGGCATCCTACCACACAAACCAACTTCACAACTAGAAATCGTAAGAGTGACCAAAGCTTGAACAGGCCATGAAAACTAAAGTAACCTTTCACATGTTGAGATGGGTCTTGCCACACTGCGTTGCAGCACAGTATTCCACCCCAGTTACCTTGATAAACAGAACACTTCAGGTTCTCTTCCCGTCCAGGGAGCAATAAGGTTAACTCAAGGGCATTTTTTTTTTTTAATGAAAAAAAGACTGAATAATGAGCTGAGCAACAGGCTACTGCTTTCTCCTATGGGTACATGCAGCTTGTTTCAGGGGACAGATAAGTATTAAAAATACAGATATAAAGAAAAAGACAGTTTCTGTCCCAAAGACCTTATAATAGACATGCCAGACAAAAGGAAGGGCAAGGAACATAGCACTATTTCCCCTATTTTACAAATGAGAAACTGAGGCAAAAAGAAACTAGGAGTAAAATTTTCAAAAGTTAGTTAGGAACTTAAGTCCTATTACCTTTCAATAAGACTTAGATGCCTAACTGCTTAAGTCACTTTTGATAATGGGACTTAGGCTAGTATCTTCAAAAACACCCAGATAACGTGGCCTCAGTCACACATTACATCTGTGGCAGACTCAGGCTGGGTCTGCACTGACAGCGGCAAATTCGTAGCCATCAGATCGATTGCTCTGGATCAACTGAGCGGTCTGTATGGATGCGCTCAGTTGATCCAGCAAGCGATGGAGGAAAACCACCCCGCTAAATGGCGCAGTGCTGCATTGAAGGGAGCGCTGTTTCCTTTGACACAGTGCAGTGTGGACGGCACGCAGAGGAGACGCTGCAAAGTTGACAGGACTGCCGCCGAATCGCAAAGGTAAGTGTAGACCGGGCCTCAGAAATTGAAACAGGCCTTCTAAATACTAGGCCAGTTGCCTGAACACTAATGCCACCTGAAAGGCCAGGGTAGCTTTCCATGCACAACAGCTGGGATAGAAAAATATTTTTAGTTACTGGTTCCTTGGCTCTAAATAAGCTTTAAAAAGTTTGAGAACTACAAATGCAAATATTTATTCAAAAGAAAAACTAGACTACTAAAGTACATCCCAGTGACATTAAGGCAACGTCGCGTTACAGCTGGGTCCTGTTAACACTGAAGTCTCAAAAACCCTACACCTCAAAACAAACCTAGCCTCCAAACCACCGAAGATTAGAGTTGTTTTTAGAAGCAGTTTGTGTTTTAACTTCAAGGATTACATTTCAGACATTCAATAGCTTTACTTCAATCAAAAATTTAATCAAGTTAGCTGAGTTGGTTAACATGCTTCCCTAGAGTAAACATTACTCTATTTCAGCAACGTTCTATAATGCAGACTGAGGTGGTGTTTCTATACAAGTCTCCTATTTTCAAATCAGACAAGCTCAGTAAAAATAATCCATTTTTGAGGAAGCCTTCCGAGAGCAACCTCCTAGCCACAAAACGGTTTGAGTTAACTAGTCGTTTGGGGGAGGGGAAGGAGGAGAGACGACTTTAGGATGCTTGTGGCGCTCACATTACTTCATTTTAATACCTGAAGCTGGGCTCAGCATTAGTCTTTGTCAAAAATAAGCCCTTTGCTTAGGAAAAATGTGTAGGGCTTCAGCTGTTAACAAAAGAGGTGCTGAGCACCCGAAGGTCATCATTTTTGTGCCATCTGTGGGTGGACAGAAATTAAAATATATTCCTTCCTTTGGTTAGAAGCAAAGATAAGATTTGCCTGAATCAAATGGAAAAAGATGGAGGACCAGAAGACTGAGAGAATATGAATGAGAACAAAGGTAGAGTTCAAGCAAGAGAAGGCAGAGGCAAGAAATGCCAAATAAAACAATTTCTATGGCACACACCCCATCCTGAATTCTCTCTCTTACTGGATGAGGCTATCACCGCATATTGCCTTACTTAGTTTATGAACAATAACTCATGTTATCTGATCCATAGCCCTGAGACAATAACCTCTTGCCTGCAAAACACCAATTGTCCTATCTTTTTCCCTCTTCAAAACCCATTTTCTTTTGCTTTCCAACCATGGTTTCTACTCCTGGGCCACCTACACCGCCCACCCTCTCTCATTTGGTCTTTGTTTTAAAATATCAGCACATTTAAGATTTGCATGCTCTAGGACTCCATTTTCATTTGTTTAGCTTTCATCCATCCCACTTCCCAGCCTCCCTACTTTCTCATGTCCACGTTTTACATTTGTCTAATTTGCACTATAACAATTCATGGCAGGGATCATTTGTTTTTTATTCTCTTTAATGCATCAAAGTTATAATGCGATGTAAAACCAGGGTGACCAGAT
>ML675601.1:26277689-26304026 GCA_007922155.1 Mesoclemmys tuberculata | reverse complement strand
TGGAGAGGAAACTTTGGCTCTGAAATCTCCTGAGCTTTGGTCCATTTACACCAGAATCTTTTCTTTAAGAATTTAGACCCAATTCAGCAAGATGCTTAAACACATGCCTACATTTAAGCAGGTGAGTTGTCCTCGGTGACTTCAATCTGACTGCTCATCTGCTTCAAGTTAGGCATATAGTTAGTACCTTGCTGAACCAGGGGTTTAGTTTGGTGAACATATATTCTATGCTCCTCAGAAGCTTTTGAAAAAAGATCCATGTAGCAGAGTTTGCAGATGAAGAAAAAAAAAACATCTGAAATTACATGAGGTTCAATACTGTTGAGAGTCATTAGAGTTTATCCTGCAGGGATGGTTTGATATAGCACATAATAAGAGCCAGGGCGACATTCTCCTTCAAATAATGGGACTGGGAGAATTCCCATGGGAATGTGTCAGTACATGAGGAAAGTGTAGGGGGATGATTAAAGATTTTTTTGAACTGTAGCTTTTAAACTTTCAGTATTAATCATGAACCAAGCCATGAGGCATTCCATGTTTAGTTGTTAGTCTGCATTAAGATGATAGAATCTATTAAATCAACCATGGATGAAGGACAACAGAATCCAACAGTGCTACACTCAGAGAATGCACCGGCTAAATTTCTCTTTTTTTTAAACAAGCCAACAAACATCTCAGGTTTTAAATTTTCTCTTTTTTGAAAATCCACAAAGGGTCAACATTACCTTGTTGACTACTAGCCTGCCAAACCCCAGGTTTTAAATTAAAGTTGGCTTTGACCTAAAGTGCCCAAAAAAGCACTTGAAAACATAAAACTACTAGTTATTTTTTCCCTTTTATCATCTTATAATCTGAAGAGTGGTTGTAGTCAGAAAGAAAATTATGTAAAAATGACCCCTTGTTGCCCAATATATCTGTTCCATCTGGGGTTTTGAATAATATCTTCTGATTCAAAAAGTACTGAAGGCTTGTTTTTAATCAGCAAGCTTGCAGAGCCAATGGAAGGGAAAGTGGAGCCTACCCTGCTTCAGATGTCATCAGCACAAAATATCAGCCAATTTTATCTAATTCTAGAATGAGACTCTGCCCTTAATGTTTGTACGGCACATTTGAAACAGTAACAGCCCTCACATCACCCTTGAGAGGGAAACAAACACCTGGCTCTATCTGAATATATGAATTATACATTTTGTGCTAATGGCTGAGCCTACTGCTTTCAAAATCTGTATGAATAAGATGTACTTATTTATGTTATTGACCAACTGATCACAAGGGTAACCTAGTGAACAAACATGACACACATCTTTGCAAACAGTCAGTCAATGAGGAACTAATACTGGTCCCAATGGAGCTAAGACCAATGATTATACCTGTGGGATTGGACATGGCTTCTTAAAGAGGATACAGCCTTACAGCCCTGCATGGTTTGAAGCTAAAGCACAGCATACAAGCTAGTTGTGATTATCAGGGCTACTATAATGCCAGTATGTTAATGCACACTTGAGTGACTGACCCCAGAGAGACACATCCTGGTTTTTTTCTCTCTCACTTCCATTCACACTCCATCCCTCCACAGCACTAACATCAGATAGGCTGGAGACAGCTGGCTGAGAATGACGACGTTCTCACCTTTGGATATAAAGCATTCATTGTACCTAACCCTGTATTCCTGTAGCTTTCAGTCATGTTATCTCAGCTTTTCACAGCAATTAGGATTTGTTTAGGACTTTTCTCGTTATCTGTGTAACAAACGTTGCTTGGATTTAAGTAAGTGGAATTGGCAGGGCTAGTTATTACATGGGATGCTCACTGTTGGGAGTGGGAGGCTCTTTGAGAAGGAAATTGACTTTTGACCTTGCGGGAGGCAGAAGCAGGAGTGCAACAGGCAAGGGAATTGCAACGCCCTCCCTCAAACAGTTCTATAAGGCAGCTGCAAACCTGCCAGCCCTGTGGGTTTCCTCAGACTACAGGCTTCCCAACTCTTAACGGCCTACAAGGAAAACAACTGGTCTATAAGGAAATCCCTGACTGATTGGCTGAAGTGGAAGAATAGGGGAAAGGATCCAATCAGAGCTCCTGCACATGCTGATGGATAGCTAATTGTCATTAATAGTAATGATAAAAGCTGCAACCCCATCCATTGCAGGTCACCTTTTAGTAAGGGCGTGCATGCTTTTTAGGTTTCTAAAATGAAATGGCCCATGATACTCACAAGGGAAGATTAGATGGATTAATGGTCCCTTCTGGCTTGAAACTCTCCTCACATTTTAAGCACAAATTCAAAACCCAATCCACCTCTTATAGCAGAACAGGGAGCACACGGATGTTTCTAAATCACTACTGGGTGTGTGCACTGCTGTCACCAAGGAGCCCACTGATTGACATTAATTCAGTTTCAATAATATTCACTTATTTCACATTTTTTTCTGAAGATAAATGGATCTATTAGGAGCTTGTTTTGGAGTACAGTCACTTCCAAATTCAAAAAAAGTGAGGCATTTACTGTGAAAGGAGGGGACAGTACAAGCAAAATAATCAATCTCAGTTACTCCAGAAATGCTACCCTTTGATCAAGGAACAGGAGAGACACTCATTAAATTCACCCAAAAGAAAGGACTTCCTTTATGATACAATGTGGAGTTGGTTGGAAAACAAGAACATTCCCTCAATTTTCACCCACATTTCAGAATTTTCCAACCAGCTGCAAAGAGACAGTAAACACTGTTCTCTGAAGCCTGTTCAACCGTTCCTATATACTTTACGACTCATACCAGTTAAGGGATTGGCAGATTGCTTGTGGGCTCTATCATGTTCAAGCTAGACTTTTTTTTAAATTAACGAGATATCATTAATTGAGGGAACGATGGAGATATATTGCAAAATTTTAAAAATAAAAAGTCAGCGCTGGTGATAAGATCAAATTTAAATCCATTAGCTCTGATTTCATATCATTGAGCAGCTCTCAGGCACATTTCATCCCTCCATGTGCACCACTAACTTTCGCACTGAGAAATCTAGCAGCATTTTGCCTTGAAGTTTACCCTCATGATGTGATTCTTAGGGTAAAAACTACACTATGCTTTTTCTGCGTTAAAGAAGAGAATCCATCACTGCTTATTAGTCTGGACTCCACTAAAAACACATACACGGAGTGGTTTAAGTGGTAGTGTTTCAGTACTTAGAGATGTATTTTAAATACCTGATATTTCATGCTTCTCAGCAAATATTAATTACTCTGTAGCAGATCACTGGTCCAAAGGATTTGAGGTGAAATCATGGCCTCATTGAAATCAGTGAAGCTGGGATTTCATCCATTGATTTAGGAAGTCCTTATAGTAGAAGCAAATGTTACACGAACTTTCCCCTTGTCAGTCTCTTGCAAACCTAGCATGGTCCTCTGTGCTTTCATTTTATTTGGCCCTGCCTCTTTTGAACTTTTCACACATCAGAGCAAAAGGAAGTCTTAGAAAAGAAGTCTGATCTACCAAGAAAATGGATGTCACAAAACTTACCTGTAACAGTAGATACCCTAGAAACATCTTGGGACTGAGTGGAACGGTTTCGATTCTGCTGCCTGCGCCTGCTTGTGGCTGACCTAGTGGTCCGAACGTGAACCTCAGTCACTTTGAAAAAGGCCACCATGAAAGGCTGTTTGTTGTAAGGGCCATTTCGGCCTACCAGGCCTGCTTCTCTAGGGTTTACACCAAGACCTTCAAATTGAACCCAAAAAAAAAAAAAATTAACAAAAAAACAGCACAGTCTTGAATAGTTTTTGCTAGCAACACAGATGCAACTCCTCTCCGACAAGCAACATTCCCTTTCCCCTTGTTTTCTGCTGTCTCTCCTTCTTTACCCGCTCCACCCCAGCCACCACCGCCTATTGTCACCTTCATGATGTTCTCTTATTTGGACTGTGCACTCTTCTGAGCAGGGAGCTTTTGATTTCTTATAAGTGTCTCTAATGTCACATACACATATAATCAAATGCCCAAACCTGTTGTAAAATTAGAGATGCCACTTCTGAGCCACCAAGAATAAACACATCCTAGGGAGAACACCCTGGGAAAATTTGAGGGGAAAGGGGCATGAATCAAGTAAATTGGTCTGTAACCTACCATCCCTGGTCACCACACTTAGCTGGAGTCCCATGTTATGCTGAGGGGTCATCACCCACATGTTACTGGTGGCAGTAATGTCAAACTCTAGCCAGCCTTCTTCTGAGGCCCACACAGCTCTGGTATCCAGCAAAAATAGATCAGAATCTCTGCAAAAGAGAACAGGAACATGAAGGGGGGCTCCGATTTCCCCACGTACTTCCACTATCACAGTAGCTGGAAGAATTGAAATTAAAATATTACTCGATTATTACTCTAATTTCACCATGAAAAAGCATGTGCTTCTGCACCTCAAGTTCAAAATGTAATAAAAATGTCTCTTTTCTAGGCTTGTGGAACCCATACCAGCTACCGAAATGCTAATATTTAGGATTCTGTGTTGGTAACTGGTTCTTAAGCCTTACCCCAGTGAGGCATGGGTGTAAATCTAGTCTTGATTGTACAGTGGCCAAAAGTTACCTAATATTTATCCCTATTTATGTAAAGGGCTGCAATTCTTATGTGCGATGAGCCAACACTGCAACATTAATTTGGATCTTTGATGCCAATCCTATCACTATTCTTTTGCAAAAACACATCACAATTAATAATAATTTAAGGAAAGGGAGAAAACAGATTACCTGTCCCCCTTCTCCCATCAAAGGTTAAATCCAGAAAGGTTTTTTTTAGTTACGTTTTATTCTTGGCCAAATGCGATGTCACATTGCCCAGTAGTTTGGTTTACATGAGATCACACATGGAAAAATAAGCACTTCAGTATATTAGGGCTCTTAGTGCAGCTCCTTTTTATAGTGGAAAGGTTTTGCTCCTCCCTCTGGTATTAACCACACTCTGTGGTTGACTCAGCAGCCTTTCCCACAGGAGTCTTTGCACCCTCTCTTCCAATGGGAAGAATGTTTCAGGGGAAATTCTGTGACCTTCACCTCCGCTAACAACAAGTGCTGGGGCTGGCCAGCTGCTATCTGCTTTGGAAACTTTAAATTTGCAAGATTTGGGCTTCACCAGGCATGCTGTGCACTCTAGAGAGGGATTAACGGCTGACTCACTCCAGAATTTTAATAAATCTTCCAGATGGGACCCTGGCAAACTCTGAAGTAGGTTACTCAGGTGCAAATAAGTCCTCTTATTCCCTGCTTTGTCTCTTCTCCTCACTGAGACTCTTCTGAGGCCCCTCCTCAATCTCCTTCTGTAAAAGCTCTGCCTTTGCCCTCCTCCACCCTAACCTGCATTAGCCTGCCTCCCGCTAACCCCCAAATCCTAAAAAAGATACATTACTTCCACCCAAAACAAATTTGTTTAGTCACAAACCTATTCAGAAACATGTATGGGACAAACCTACGCTGTCACAAACACTCATAAAACATCAAATTAACAAAGAGTATGGACAGATCCAGCTGAAATTCAGGGCCCCATTCTCCACTATCTTGCACTTTCGGAAACCTTTACACTAGTGAGAAATGAATGAAAAAGTGGGTGTAAAAAGCAACCATGGCTGTAAAGTGCACTATTTTGGTTTGGTAGCATTTTACACCACTTTACACAGGTCTGAATAAAAACACTAGAAAAAAAAAATCAGGCTTTTCAATTTAACTAACTGTTCACAAACTGGTTTACATACTATTTGACAGACATGGATCAATTTTTTTAATTTTCAAACAATTGTTTTCCCTGTAAAAATTCTCACCATATTCCCCACCAGCACCACTACTCCACTAGCTTTGCTCTTTGGTACAGGTTTACGACACCAACTATTGAACTATTAATTCCACAGATATTATAGGTAACACTAGTAGAAATACCTATAGTCAAGATAGCCCAATACTTACCACTAAGTCCCTGTTTCCAGTTGTTGTAACTTTATCAAAATAACTGCTTGTGCTGAGCTTTTAAGTTTCAGCAAAAATGGTTTCGCTGTTTCTAGGAACAAAATTAGGAGAAAAAGGTTTCCCTCATTTTAAAAAAATGTTTCCAATCATTTCACTGAGACTCTCTAGCACTCCAGGCTTTGGAACAGGGATTTGAACTTTGGCAGAGGCCTGGCCAAGGAGAGAGAGGGATGTGCCTTTTGCTCTCCCTGCGAAAATTTACCAAAATTTGTCCAAGTGATAAGCCTCTAAAAAGCACTGCTTATGCATGCTCAGTAGATACTCAGAGTTTAGCAGCTAAATTCTCTAAAGATTCCATCTGCATCAAGGATGGTCCAGCCCCACGCAACTCTTGCAAGGCAATCCCCACAAAGCATGCACCATCATATGGCTACAGGGCAGAGCAGAACTTTCCCTGCAATTGCTCCTTGCCAGTCGAAGGCCACTGTGGTGCCAAGTCCCAAAACTATAAGCAGTCTCTCTGCTGCTTTCAGTGTTTCCATGCTGGCATTCAGGCATCATAGAGAAGGAAATCTAACTGAAATGCAGATGGGCGAGGGGTGAGACAGACAGAGAAAGGGACAAGATGGAGCAGTCAGGCTTGGAGTGGACTGGGAACACAAGGCTGTCTGTAACCACTACAGCACACTTCCCTCCAGAAGCCAGTATTGAACACAGGATTCCCGAGTCTTAACAATCCTCTGTCATCTGAAAATATCTGTAAAACCCACTGGCACAACGTGCAGTGCATCTGTCTCATCAGCCTTCTGTGATCACAAACTCCCACAGAGGATAACAACCTAATATTACTGCCCATTAATCTCATAGCTTAAATGGCAGAGGTCTGTGTTGCAAATCTGATGGTTCTACCGTGGCTGCTAACTTGGTGGGGGTGGTAAATATGGTTCTACATGAGTAATTTCCTACATTTGAAAAAAAGCAAAACCTCACCTAATGTTAAGACTGCACAATAAGATTGCACTTGAAACTTAAGACTTGCCAAAAATAAGGTTGCCAGTGCAGGCTTAATTTTGTCCCCAAGTGTTCATGCATGATAATTGGTCAGCAATGAATCAGAGTTGTGTAGTGAATGAGGTAATTGCCTGTAAATTCCCTACCTCATTTACTGAAAAAGTTGGAAGGTGTAAAATGAATGAGGCAGGGAATTGCAGGAAGATAATGGAGGGTCTCACGGTGGAATGCTATCCAAGGGAATGCTATCCAGGGGAAGAGGATCCTATCCCTGCCTCTGCCACAAAATAGTCACTGAAGCCAAATTTTTCACAGGTGGCCACTAGATGTGTTCCTTTTTTCCTGGGTGCCCAACTTGAAAACGCCTGGGGCCAGATTTGCAGAAACATTGAGCACTCACAGCTGCAACAAAAGTCAACTGGAGCTCTGTTCTGACCACATGAAGTGCTCTAAAATGCTAAATACTCTGAAAAAAATTAGGCCCTTAACCATCTCCAATCGGGCACCCCAAATTAGTGAACATGTTTTTACTTCAATCTGTCTGTCTTTCACTTCCTCCTTTGTAAAATGGGGGTAGTAGTGCCACCTTTCCTTGTTAAGGTGTCATGAAAATTAATGAATGTTTGTGAAGCACTCAGATATGATCATGAGCAGTGCTATTCAAAAACCCATGAGAAGTATTAATTCTGTCTTCAGAGCAGGGTTTGAATAGTGTGCAATGAGTAAGACCTGGGGCCACACATTGAACAATGAGAAAACAAAATATTGAATAATCAGTGAGCCATTGAGTGAGCACTGTCTATCCCCGCATGGAATGAAGCAGGGCTTGTGTGACCATATTAATAAAACCATCATACTTTTTGAATATAGAAGCAGAAAGGTAGGAAAGGAAAAGGGGACATAGATCAGGCAGATCAGAAAGACTGGAGGGATGGGAAAGGGAAAGACTGTTAGTGGAGAGAGAGAAATGGGCAAGAGGTGGTCTGAGCAAGCTACCTATCACCTGAGAGGAAAGAGCATCCACAGCACAGACTCAAGAAAGACAGAATCTGAGGCGATCACTGATGCTCAGGGTTTTTTCCACACACAAACTTCTCTTCATTTCAAGGATACTATATAGCCTTCTGCATATGTAGAGAAGAGAGTATTTCTGAGCTCAGTGTATAGAAGTGAAGTTCCAATACCACAATGAACCATTTCTTAACACTCCGTTAAATTGTCCCTGGTATTTTATATCCACAAATTGTCCTCTTTCTGCATTTACCCTGTGCTCATCATCACCGTGATAGCTAAGAACATAATCAAGATTTTAATCCTACTTAACTACTTGCAGGAGTTTGAGTAATAATACAGTAATATTTAATGTGCTGCACAAACATGTAAAGCACTGTGTAAGTGATAGGCTTGCATTATTATGGAGAACTAAATAAAGGGGGGGGAACTGAGGCAGTGAGGTGAAGTGATTTTTCCAAGATTACACAACAAACCAGCTGGAGAGATGAGAGTCAGGAATTCCTCGCTCAACTGGGAGCTCATTCCTCTAGACCTCACTTTATAGGTCTGACTCAAAATTCACACTAAGGGAGAAGTATGATTTCTTTGTGTGAATCATAAATTCTGCCCTAACTCCAGTACGCTGGAAGAGAATCCATTTGTCAGATATTTATATTAACTATAGCTACTATTCTTAACACCAGCATCCTGGCCATATAGTAGGATGCACCTAATTATGGTGTTTTCCCCTATAATTAAATATTTCTTTAACTAAAATCTCAATGTAAATCTTTCAACAAAATGTCTGTGGGTGTTAATTCATCTTATTTAACTAAACATTAATTATCTTATATTTTAGTCAAATTAGTGACTAATCTTCGTTACTATTGTTAGAGAAATTGCCAGATTAAAATAATTTCTCTCTGTCCTGAGTACACATTATAACATGGAATTTTGCCACAGGAAATACACGAGTGGTATAAAAAGCTAAATTTAAGAAGTATATATTGGAAGAAGGTTTTCTGTTTTCCCACCCTGCCTCTCCAGCAAGGCAGAAGTTTTCCCAGGAAAACAGTGAGAATAAACAGAGCTCTCACCTTCAAATGACCAAATTAATGGTCTCTTATTTTAATTATAGATGTAGGAACAACATTTTTGGCTCAGCTTCAAAATTCACAATTACTCAGGTGTTTAAGGGATTGTTACGCACTGACAACCATTTACTGAGGCTTAAGTCTCTAAACCTTTCTTCAGCTGAACATTTTTGTTTACTTTTCTTCAAAGACAAGTTGACATAATAGTCTAGACTCTGCACAACATCAATCCCAAAGGAGATTTTTCCACAGAAATGTGTGTGGCGGAGTGTTAGTGCTTTAAATAAATAAATAAATAAATAAATAAATAAATATATTTTTAAAGCACTAACACTAAATATATTTTATTATAATAACACTAAATATATTTTATTATAATATAAAATTATAATATAATAATCATAATTATGTTTTATAATTATTTTATATATAATATTTTATATATAATATTTATTATAATAATTATTATTTTATATATATTATATATAATATTTATTATAATATAACACTAAATATATTTTATTATAATATAAAATTATAATAATTATAACTATGTTTTATAATAATTATTTTATATATAATATATATAAAATATATAAAAATGTCTAATTTTTTTTTTGTATATCAGACTCTGAATCTACAGTTTGCAGTATTCCAGATCTCCAGAAAAATTATTCTGTTTGATACTGCTGATGCACCATCAAGATCTTTTCTTCCGAACAACCAACATGAATAGAATGAAAAATTGTACCCATCATAATATGTAGTCTTACAGAAGTCAAAATTTTGAAGGTACAGCCTAGCACAACTGTAAATCAAATTCTTGCAGTAGATTATTTTTAGTGCTGCCTAGATAAAAATCTTAGAGTTTACTGACATGCAGGGCATAGTGTATTATATTGTGTACAAACATGATGCATGCAAAGAGATAACATGGAATATTAACAACTTTCATTTCTAAAGCACCTTTCATTTAACAGATCAACAAGGATCTCACAAAAGTTGGGAAGTTGGAACTGGATCCTGCAAAGAGCTCTATGCTAGAGAGCCCTGCGTGCCTATGAGGAGCCAAAAGAAAGTCGATAGGCTCCATGTGGGTGCACGGTCTCTCCACATGAAACTCTTTGCAGGACCAGATCCTTACCCCTCACAACTCTGGCAGCTAAGTATTATGGGTAAACTGAAAAAACAAGTTGCCCAAGCTCACATAAGCAGAGTGTGTATCTCCTGACTCCCAGTCCAGTGCTTTAATCAGAAGACCAATATACTCTATATACACCATATCATATCTCAGAATTCAGTTGATTTTGCATCAGTAAGGCTTTTCTTTGTCCTTATTTTAAAAAAAGCTAACATAGCTTTCTTCAGATTTTGGAGGGAAAGGCAATTAGCTACAGGACTGAATATTTATCCGATAAATTCCCCCCAGCACAACTTTGACTTTTAAACCACTTGAAAACACATACACGCACACCCTCCCACCCAGTAGTAAATATATGTAAACTATATACAAACCTGACCTTAGCTTGAAACAGATTGACATTAGCTTTGCCATTTGTTTTGCACAAGCCAATTCCAATCCAGTTGGGGACAGTTATTTTCTAAACTATAAACACTGCTTGCAAATCAATTTGCCCTTTAGATTAGAAACTCAAAGTATTTGTATAAATATCCTGTTGCAAAGAGAAAGACTTTACTACCACTAACTGGCAAATAAAAACGATGACAGATTTAACCCTTAATGGACTTATATTCTGTTGCAGAAGAACGCACTATGTAAGTGGTAGAAGGGAAGGACAAATCCCACCCCAATTTTATCATGTGGGAAGCATCTTTCTACACATATCAAGCTACAATATCTCATTCTTGATATAAATTAAATTGTTTAATAAACGCTGACTATTAAGGCACTATCTATTCCTTTGATCTTCCACTCAAGCCACTGCTTCATTTTTTTTTAATAGATTAGTTGTTTGGACAGTGTAGGAGTGTTTTGTGGTCTGTATTAAACAGGATATTTACACTCGAAAACATAATAATCATCCCAACCAAGGGCTGACATCTTTGATCAACCACCAACCCTCTGAGCCCCCCCCTTCCCATTTCTGACCCAACACCTCTCCAAAAGAAAGCAAGAAAGTTTTCTGGAGTGAAAAATATACATAAACGGTCTGTTTCCAAAATAGATCTATTTCTTCCATTCACTTTTAAGGTCTCTCAAATGAGTAATCCACTTCCAAAGAATGTTGAAACTCAAATTCCCTCTTCTGTCTTCCACAAACTCAGCATTATATATATTTAGAACACAATGTAAATAGGATTGAATTCTCCTCTGTTCTTTATCAGCATCATGAAAGAAAAAGGCAGGATGCACTACTACAGTCTGCCACGTTTTCTGAAGTGCAATGTCTACCCCATATAGAATGAAAACGGTCACACGCACTTGAAAGTCAGTGAGACTTGTGACGTAAATTCCTTGGGTGCTTTTGACACTCATTTAGTTTTTTGGTTTTTTTGTTTTTAAAGAACACCCTTGGGCTTAAAGAACCCAGGAACAGAGATTCATCTCTCAGGATGGGTCTATGTGGCAATCACAGAGTGTAAGTGTATCTTAAGTAGACACACCAGAGCTAGATGTAATCTAGCTAGTTTGAGTACCAGATCTGGGAAGCCATGGCAACCCAGACTTCAGCACAGGCAAAACCCCCTATGTACTGAAGGTTCTGGGCAGAACAATACAGAGAGCACAGAAGCCCATGCTGACTTCAATGCTATAGATACCGGAGCTAGCTAGAATCTAGATTAAAGCTAGCTCAGGTATGTCCATATGAGCTCCAGTCACACACTATGATTGCAGCATAGACACCACCTCAGTCTTTGAAAAGCTAAAGGCTGAAAGGAAGCAGATGGATGTTTTGTTTTATAAAAGGTTTAATTTCCCCCTCCTAACCTCAGACTAGTCCACAATTTGTTTCAAACTTTTCAATAGTTACACTCAAAATAAGTCAAAAGTTACCTTGACTCTGTTTCACAAGGCTGTTCTCTAAACAAACAAACAAATCACAAAATCTAAATATCCTTTCAAAGGGGATGCTTACGATAGGTCAAATTTCTGGCCAACCTTCAGTTTCATTAATCTTTTCACAATGTTTTGCTGACTTCAGTGGATTTGTTTTTTGTAATGAAAAAAAAATGCAGTCTAACAATGATTTGATTTAAAATCAGAAATTCAACAACTAAGCAGTTTTTTACCTTACAAAGGACTGGTTGGAGAGGAGGGAATCAAAACATTGCTGACACTAGTGAGTCAGTATAAAAATTTTTTCTTTTTTTTTTAAAAGGAGAATGTGCTTTGATCAAACTGCACTGAATGCCTGCCTCAATATCTCCAGGTACTAGGAGTATCATTTTTGCTTTCTGATTGCTTTAAACAAAGGGAATGTTAAATTAATAAACAACAGTTAAGAACTGATATGATCATTCACTCTCTTCTTGTTGCCTTCTTAACACATACCCAAATTCATAATTATAGAACATTCATTTAAGAGAATTTCAGTAACATCTGTACTTTGTAACAGCTTGTCTTCAGCCTCATCTACAATGGCAAAAAGAGGACCCATTATTCAAAACCAGTGCAATTCCATCAGCAGTAAGCAATACCAAAAACCATAATACAGACAGGGCTCAAGGACAGGGTTTATTTTATTTTATTTTTTTTAAACCCCATCTTACTCCACTCTGGAAGAGTTATTAGGGCTGCCATATGGTCCAAGTAAGCAAAATCTCTGAAGGTTTTTTTTTTTGATTTTAATAATTAAGAAGTGCTGAATAAGAGAGGTTTTATTATATGTATCTGAATGAATAGAGACCTACCCCCACCCATCATGATTCCTGGTGAACTTTTCTCCTTACCAAGTACTTTCATAAAAGCTTGCTCCCATCTTCAGAGAGACGGGAAGAATGTAGGGGGATTAAGGCTGCATACAATGGCCCATTCTTTTCCCTATGGTAACTTCAGAGGCACCTTTTTACATGATTCCTCATTTTTGTCCCCCACCCCTCTTCCTGAAGTTCCCTCTTTTCTCTTTCTTGAGATTCTCAATCTTCTGATCTGATTCTTTCATTACCTGAGGCTCCAGCCCCTACCTTCCCAAAATTAATTCATTCATGGATTCCCCCTCCCTGGGACACTGATTATTTTTCTTGCTCAAAGATAGGCAGAGCTTTTCACATTTCAATTACTGTTTCAAATCCGGCCCAGATCAGTAATCACCAAGAATTACCACCACACAAAGGTGTTTCATCAACCTACAGAAACGAATGGTTAAGTTCACTCCTTTTCCTAGCAGATTTGTATCTACATAAAACCACCATTAAACTGGCAGCCTTGTTGGCAGTCTCAGGAAAATCAGTGACTAAACAGGCATCTTATCTGAGATCTAGCGAGGAATCCTTCTGATCAGGGTTGAGGAATACTATTGAGCAGTAATGCAGTGTGAAAAAGGTGCGGCTGTCACTTTCCATGCTGTACCCGGTTTTAGATGGAGAGAGAACTGCAGTTCTGTCAATCCACTAGCTTTCATACAAGCACTAAAATTCACTTTCCTTCAGCCCAAATCCAGCTAGAACTTCCCCATACTTCTCTTCGATTTAGCTAAGTTCAAGATCTGCGACTAGAATTCAGGTTTGTCTATAGACTCTTCATTTAATACGTCATCAAATGACAGAATATATCAGGTCCTCATTCAAACCATTAGTCTAAAGGAAATGTGAAAGTACAATCTTTTAAGTAAAAGGTAGCAATTTTCTTTTGGCTTATAAATCAGCTGCTGGAATTCAAAGCAAGCCTTACAAACATTTTTTTTTTAAAGGAGCCCGTAAAACTAGTGCTTTTCTGCTTTTGAGACATAAATTACTGTTCCCAATAAGCAAAGAAAACAATATATTCCAAATGAATCACTAAAACAAAACTTTAGTCACAACTTCCGCAGATATTTTTTCATCACAAGGAAACAAAAATAAGCGGATTGATGATAAAAGAATAAAGTTACTCAATTGTGTTTTAAACTTCATTTAAGGCATCCAAAGAGAATTCAAGGTAAGAAGATGGTTATGTGTTTATAGATAGACTTTTCTAGATACAGATGTTGGCGATCAACCTGCAAAACAAGTACCTAGTGTTTGCCTTGAAGAGAGGCAAGGGACAAAAAGCGCACATATTACACTAACCTGGTCACATGGGTGAATCTGGCAACCACACCCTAGAGTGTCAAAAATGTAAACAGAAGCTAAAGTTGAAGACTGGTCAGCAGCTTGTGTGTCTTGCAAAAAAGTATCAATTTAAAAAAAATAAAATGAAAAAAAATTCACAACTACCTAAGTTAAGAGTAGAAGAAAGGAAGCGTGCTCTCCAGTGGCTGAGAATTTAGGGGCTTAATTTTCCCCACATCACCAGAAGCCCAATCTGTGTAGACAAGTCCTAGGCATGCATCCAAAGTGCATGTTTCTTTAGCTACGAAATCCCCTGTCCCCCAAATATGTATATATTTCTATATAAAATTCCCTAAAGGGACCAGATGAGTCAAGGGTTAATTAAGAACTATGGAGAGCTGCATTTGGGTCACCAGTTCAAATCTAGCCTATGTTACCAGTGACTGAAAATTGAGGTCTGTTTGGCCTAGATGAAATTTCTTTAGAATTCTCAGTTTAGATTCTAGTGTCCATCTCCCTACAGGCACCGTTGTTGGCAGTAGCAGCAGGAAGAATACCAACGGCTCAAGGGGGAGACTCAAACTACTCTATTGAGGTGAGCACTCCAATTCCAAGTTAAGGTGATGCTGTCCCAGTACCGAGACTGAACAGAGGTCTGCAGTACCCAGAGCTGTCAATCTTGCCTGAGAACTAAATTCACAATAAAAAGATACATTTATCTCCCAACTTGACAGAGCAACCTATGTTCAGGCATTATGTTCACTAAATCATTACGTGAAATATAGCTATGGCGTGTCAACAACATCATACACAGAACTACTAACTACTACTTTGAAACAGACTTCACCAACCTCTAAGAAATGGGAGTATGAATTGCTATGTGCCATATTGGAAGTTCAATTTCTCTTCATTAGTTTTTAGATATAATACTTAATTTACTCTACTATAATGTTACATAGAAATAAAAGTTACCAGTGCCCCCCAATGGAAGGAATGTCAGACCTACCGAAATATGCATTACTATGTCTTGCTCTAGTGACATATAGCTTCTGTGCACCAGTAAGGCCTAAAATTACACTAGCTGAAAGAGTCTCTTTCAGTTCTAGTGAAGGAAACATGGATTTGTGGAATAAGAAGCCCTGGGTTTTGGTCCTTTTTTTAAGTCTGTGTGGTCACAACAAACAGAAGAGCTGACAACAATAAAGTCTGCTTGTTCATGGAATTTCTACCATTCCCCCCCCCCCCGCCCCAATATCACTTCATATATACTGCTAGCTAGCAAACATGAGATTCCAGACACCAGCACTCAGAAAAGCCAGTATTATTCCCTTCAAAGGTACTGAAATCCTCATTGATACGGTGCATCCAACTATTTCACTCCTTTTCTACAGATGCCACTCGTCTCAGAGCAACCATTCACTAATTGAGGCTGCTCTCACAACAATTATTCACCTAAGGCATGGCCCCAAAATGACATCAATGGAAAGTCTGAGAAAGAATCACCAGAAACCATCACCATCTTGCAAATCAGCAAAAGGAAAATAAAATATTTCCTTTTTAATGATGCAGCAAACAGCTTCTCATTTCTTTTTATTGTAGTAACAGCATCTGTTGCCAATAAATTGCTTATGTGGCTCAGATTTACTTTGACATTTAACTGACCATTAATCTCATTTTTGTCCTCATGCTTCCCTGCCATTAATGTTATCCCTTAAATATACCAAATTGTTTCCTATTTCTTCTAATTTTTGTGCCACAGGTTCTATCTTCCCTATCTTTGCCCTCCCCATTTTATTTGGCACTAGTAGCCTATCAGTGGTTACCGTACTGGTCACGAATGCTGCTAAATGTCAACATGCTGCAAAGTCCAGGGCTTTCTTGTAGGCAGTAGATTGTCTATATTCTTATATTTTGAATGTCCATTTGTCTATTACAACCCAGTTATACAGTAGTCAAATCCTCATATAGACAGGATAGCCTATGACCTGATCCAAAGCCCACTGAAATTAACGAAAAGACTACTATTGATTTCCATGGACATTGCATCAGGCCCCTACTCAACAGTATTGTTAAGCATATATACTGCATATATATGTAGTATAGTTATACTTGAGCCCCCAAACATTAAATTTATATAGCATATAAGCAGGAGACAAAAGTCGAGGCAAGTCCAAAACACGGAGACCTGGGTAATCACAGCAGGAGCAAAAGACAGCCAAGACGAAGACAGAGGGGAAATCTAACAAACATCATAGGTGTCTGTATACTAATGCAAGAAGTATGGGGAATAAACAGGAAGAATAAGAAATACCAGTGAATAATAAAAAACCCATAATTGGTACCACAGAAACTAAGTGAGATAATTCACATGACTGGAATGTTGGTATAGAAGGGTACAGCTTGTTCAGGAAGGACTGACAGGGAAAAAAGGGAGGAGGTGTTGCCTTGTATATCAGAGATGTAGACACTTGCATTGTGGTTGAGATAGAAGCAGGAGGGCAAAGCTGTTGAAAGTCTCTGGGAAAGACAAAAAAGGGTAAAAACCAAAGGTGATGTTATGGTAGGAGGTTCACGATAGACCACCAAACCAAGAAGAAGAGGTGGATGAGTTTTTTTTTTTTAAATACATTTAACAAAGTCACCCAAAACACAGAACTCGGTAGTGATGGGAGACTTCAACTAGCCAGTCATCTTTTGGGAAAATAATACAGCAAGGCACAGATTATCCAACAACTTCTTGGAGTGCTTTGGAGACAACTTTTTATTGCAGAAGGTGAAGAAAGTGACTAGGAGAGAAGCTGTTCTAGATTTGATTCTGACAAACAGGGAGGAAATAGTTGAGAATTCGAAGGTGGAAGGCAGCTTGGATGAAAGTAATCATAAAATAAGCCCATGATTCTAGAGAATGGTAGTAGGGAAACAGCAGAATAAAGACAACGGACTTCAAGAAGGCAGATTTTAGCAAACTCAGAGGATTGGTAGATAATATTCCATGGGAAGCATGTCTAAGGAAACAGAGTAGAGGATAGCTGATGGTTTTTTTTAAAGAAGAAATATCATTAAGGGCACAAAAGCAAACTATCCTAACACACAAGATAACTAGGAAGTATGGCAAATATGGAAACTAGGTCAAATTATGATGGATGAATACAAAGAAAACCCCACACAACAAGCATTTAGGGACAAAATTAGAAAGGCCAAGGCAAAAAACAAGATTAAACTAGCTAGGGACATACAGGGTAACATGAAAACATATAAAAATACATGAGAAACAAGGAAAAGACCAAAAAACAAGGAAGAGACCAAGGACAAGATAGTCCCATTACTCAATGAAGAGGAAAAGACAACAGAAAATGCAGCAACGGCCAAAGCAAATATCTTTTTTGGTTCTTTGTTAACTTATTTTGTGAAAACTGTGATTGGATGATTAACATAGTGAACATCAGTATACATAGGGTAGGATCAGAGGGTAAAATGGGTAAAGAACAAGTTAGGAATTACTTAGACAAGTCAGATGTCTTCAAGTTGCCAGGGCCTGATGAAATACATCCTAGAATACTTAAGGAACTGGCTGAAGAGATCTGAGCCATTCGCAATTATCTTTGAGAACTTATGGAAGACAGGAAAGATACCAGAGGACTGGAAAAGGGCAAATACAGCACCTTTCTATAAAAGAGGAATAAGGACAACCCAGGGAATTACAAACTAGTAAACTTTTCTTCGGTACCCAGTAATATAATGGGGCAAGTAATCAATCAATCAATTTGTCAGCACCAACAAAAAATAAGGTGATAAACAACAGTCAACATGGATAGTCAAGAACAAATCATGTCAAACCAACCTAATCTTCTCCTTTGACAAGGGAGCAAACACTTGCGGATGGAGGGAACCAGTCCATAGGCTATATCTCAATCTTAGTAAGGCTTGTGATACATGAGCTTCTCATAAACAAACTAGCGAAATATAGCCTAGGCAAACCTACTATGAGATGGGTGCACAACTGTTTGGAAAACCATACTCAGTATTTATCAATGGTTCACAATCAAGCTGGAAGGGCATATTGAATAGATTCCTGCTAGGATCTGTCCTGGGTCCAGTTCTATTCAATATCTTCATAAACTATTTGGCTAATGGCATAGAGAGCACACTTATAAAATTTGCAAAGACTATCAAACTGGGAGGAGCTACAAGCATTTTGGAGGACAGGATTAGAATTCAAAATGATATTGACAATCTGGAGGAATGGTCTGAAATAAATAGGATGAAATTCAATAAGGACAAATGCATACATTACACTACACATAGGACGGAATAATCAACTGCACAAATACAAAATGGGAAATGACTGCTCAGGAAGGAGTACTGCAGAAAAGGATTAGGGGTTAGAATGGATCACAAACTAAATATGAGTCAACAATGTAATACTGTTGCAAAAACAATTAACATCATTCTGGGATGTATTAGCAGGAGTGCTGTAAGCAAGACACAAGTAGTAATTCTTCCACTCTACTCAGCACTGATAAGGCCTCAACTGGAGTAGTATGTCCTGTTCTGGGCCCAGCACTTTGGGAAACATGTGAACAAATTGGAAAAAGTTCAGAAGACAGCAACAAAAATAATTAAAGGTCTAGAAAACATGACCTATGAGGAAAGATTGAAAAATATGGGTTTGTTTGGAGAAGAAAAAAGCTGGAGGAGGACCATAATAGTCTTCAAGTACATAAAAGGTTGTTAAAGAGTAGAGTGATAAATTGTTCTCCTTAAACACTGAGGACAGAACAAGAAGCAATGGACTTAAATTGCAGCAAGGGCGATTTAGGTTAAACATTAAGAAAAGCTTCCTAGCCATATGGGTGGTTACGCACTGGAACAAATTGCCTAGGGAGGTTGTGGTATCTCCATCACTGGAGTTTTTTAAGAACAGATTAGACAAACACCTGTCAGGGATGCTCTAGATCAGTGATACTCAGACTGAGACTCAAGAGCTGCAAGTGGCTCTTTAATGTGTCTCATGTGACTCTTTGCAGCACATATTAACACACTGGTTAATAACTAAATCACACAATCTAAATTATTAACCAATCAGGATGCTCTGACTATGTTATTAACCAATCGTAATTGATAAAATAATAATACTTGGTCAGTTGTTTTGCTGTGAGATTCATTTATATATGAATGAATCAATGAATTCACACTACTGTGACTCTTTTGGGTAATGCTGTTCGCTAATTTGGCTCCTAAACCACTTATGTCTCAGTACCACTGGTCTAGATCATACATAGTCCTGCCTTGTGCAGGGGACTGGGCTAGATGACCTAGATGAGGTCCCTTCTATAGTTCTATGATTAGACTAGACTATCAACTGAACTTTAACAGAAAGGGAATTTCTGGAGAAAATCATCTAGATACTTTTCCAAGTGCATTGAATTTCATGTTCCTGTAAAAGTAGAGCATTTAAAATTTTTGTTGATCTATTGAGATATAAATTCCAGCTCCTGTAATTCTAGGGCTCTCTTCTCATTTATCTTGGTGGAACCCCCATAAAGCCAATCAAGTTATTGTACACCTGATTTACAAAGATGCAACTCAGAGGAGAATCAGGACTACATTACTTAGCAAGGTTTATCTAGCAGTTTTACTCTAGATTTCCAGGATAGGCTCTATTTTGTATTCTTTTAGTATCTATTTGAAATAGAACATAGCATACAGAATCTTTAGCTTAAAATTACATGGCTTCACTCTAGACTCTTGGCTTATTTTAAATCAACAAAATTATGTCCCCCCCAATGACATTTAGACTAAGTTACTGTGGAGTTCCTTCCGTCCATATCCATTTTATATTTTATGAAGTCTACTTCCCAGTAAATGAAACTTGAACGGTAACCACCCCTATAAACCTGGGCAAAAAATACTCTACTAAATGATACTGCACCATCCCAATATTCCCAGCCTCTTACAAAAGGAGCCCTCCATGCCAGGTATCACGTTTACCATGGCTAGTGAAAAAGAGCGGCTGTCCTTTATGTACCTGTTCTGATGTTCTTGCAGGACTTGATAGATGCTGATAAGAAAGGTTTGATTTTTAAAACTCCCCATGACACAGTCCTTGTAGATTCGGAACTCTGCAGCAGTAACCGCCTCCCCTTCTGGAATCTGGGACAAGTTAAACTTGAACTCTTTGTGGTGTCGTTGGTGAGGTGTGAACTCCTTGTCATATTCAACTACAAAATTAAAAAAAACAAACAAAAAAAACATTGACAAATTGAAATTAACAAGGGTTTTCATTCTGCCACCTTCCATCTCAGGATCTCAAAGCTCTTCACAACATTCACTAAGAGAGGAGATTATTTATTTTCTCCATTCGGATGATGGAGCTATTGAAGGATAGGGCAGGACAGATACAATTAAGTGAGCTGCACAAGTCCAGTAAGTCTTTGGCTGACCCCAAAACATAACCCAGATCTCCTGACTCCCAGATTTGTTCTTTAGGCTTCCTATCAAAATAATAATATTTGTATGACATTATGTTCAGGGTGAAAGTTATCCAAAAATACCCAGTTCCTCTCCCCCTTGTGGAAGCTTGCAAGCTTGAGAACCACAAGCCGGTGGCCTCCTTGGTTCCTCCTGCAGCACTGACCCTCATGAATACATATGTAAGTCACAAATCAAGTCACTTGCATTTATTCAAAGAGGTATGCACTTTAGGATTTGCATTTTCTTCCTCGGAAGTTTTTTTCTTTAATAATTTCTCTTCCCTTGTATACCTTCATTCCGCCTTGTTTATGCTTTAACTTAATCCATTTTCATTTTGGCTTCCTTCCCTTAAAAAAAAAATCCAGTAAAACTGCTCTCACCAATAGAGAAAAAACAGGAAACATGTCAGTAATAAATAACTCAACATTATGTTATCAACGTGGACATGTAACTATGGATCAGTGGTGAGGGGAGGATTTTCTTTTTAAATCAACCTGATGCTTTTTCCCCTTAACATGTCAATCTGCTCCAGCTCAAGAAGAAAGACCATACCATTCCCACCATCCCATCTTTAAAGGGCTTTCTATCTACATAGGAATTTATATGGCCTTTACAATAACATTTGAGTGCCTCAAAACATTTCATGAAATGACCCTCAATATCCTATAGAGTATAGAAAGATACCCCTTTTATAGATGGGAAACTGAGGTACAAGCGATTAAGTGACTTGTCAAAGAGACAGAAAATTGGTGGCAGAGCAGGGCTCTGAGTCAGGTCTCTTGTGTCCCAGTCTAGTGACTTATCCTCAAGCCCACTATCCCTAAGAAAAGAAAAGCCGTCCCACTGTTCTTAACGCTCACAATCCATGGAGACACACTCCTCAACCTTTCATTTCTGCCTGTTTATCCAACCCCTATTCCAATCTTGGCTTCCTCTGTCCACTCCCTATTACTAATCTGCAATTAGGAGCTGTTCTTTCACTTGTGGTGCCTCATCCAATTGGAACTCTACTGCGGTTCCCTTCAAGACATTTAGTCACTTCCTTCTCTTTGAAGCTTGCCTGGAAATCTTTTGACCTATAACTGACTGCAGGCAGTGCACTTTTTTAGTACTATGCATTAAGGATGCGGTATAAATAGGTGAATTTTCAAATTGTGGTCATAAATAGAGGACTCAATTTTCACACCTCTAAAGTCATTAAATATTGGCTTGATTGGGTTAGAATTTACACAAACTAGAGTACAGGCAATTGAGTCTAAGACAGAGATTAGCAACCTTTTTTCCATTTGCAGATCCCTAAAAAATTTCAAACCAAGGTCTACAGACTACAGGTTGAAAACCACTGGTCTAAGAGCTTCCAAAAAGAAGGTTGGGTCACCCATTGTTTTCTTTCACAGATTGTATCAAGTAGTGGTATTATTCGCTTCTAATGCTTCAGAATATATTTGTACTGTATCCTTCATGACTTTTTTATTGGTAAGTGTTGCTTTTAACCAAAGGTTTCATTACACTGTAGGCAAGGATTTTTATTTCAGATTGCATTCAATGTCTCTTACTGATGGCCCATGTTGCCGCTGAAAACATCCCAACTAAAATCAACTTCCAAGGGGCAATGATATTAAAGATTGATATTACACCAATATTAGCAGTCCTTTATTTATTTGTACGTATGCTGTAAAAGGGGCTGGAATATCTGGTTATTTCTAAGACCGCTACATCTATTTCCATCCCCTGATGAAAGTGTAACAGAGCATACTTTTCTAAACTCTATGTTGGCATATTTCATAAGCAGAGAATAGTTCAAGCAATAAGGGGGGGAGGTGGATAATATTAAAGACACAGAGACCAAGATCTGAACATCTGCTACAAGATATGCAGATGTATACAGTGGTTGGTTACAGAGTGGTCCAAATCAGCTATACAGCAGGGGGTGGGGGGATACGAATGAAACAGTAATTGTTGCCTGAGCACCTATTCTACCTGTATGTCTCATTTAGCATGCAGCTTCCATACCTCTAGACATTTCCAGATTTTGCTAGTGCAACAGATATGAGCTCTCCTCCCCACTCTGTCTTCTACACTTGCCCCACACTGTGGTAGAGAAACAACATTATACTAGACAAAACAGCATGGGGGAAAAGCTACTTACAAAGGCCTCTTTTTCCAAGGTTTGGTGCAAAAGAAGCAATTGGACAAGCGAAGGTAGAGGGAGAAAAGAATGAGATGGAAATATGAAGAAAGAATGGGGAGAACACTAACAAAGAAGAGCCATAGGAAAGAGTGATGGGGGAAAACAAGAGAGAACAGGAGAACAAGAAGGAGACAGTAAGACTTAAATCAGAAAAGGAGAGAGACAGACAAGAAACAAACGAAGGGAACTCCATGTCTCTTGCCAGTCACAGACAGGAAGCCCTGGAACAAGATCTGACTCAGCATCAGTAAGTGTAGGAGTGAAAGGAAAGTGCTGACACACCTGACACGTGGCAGGAACACACAAAATATGAAGGGGACACTTTTTTCACCATTAAAATATCTTCAGATTTCAATTTGGAGAAATGGTGTGATATTGAAGTTCCTCCTCCTGATTTATGGTCCCAAATGTGCAATTTAACAGGGATATAGTCTACTTGAAATCTAGTCAATTTCTAAAAGAGTACAAAGTAATTTAAAGCACAACGCATGTCCTGCAGTTCCCCTATCATTTTTTATGGTCTGACAAGCACATTTTTAAAATGTTTTTGTCTATCGTTGTCACGGTGTGAAAGACCCACACAAACAGGGAAAGCTGACAAAAATGACTACAGGGGAAATGATGAAACTCACTATTTTTAAAATGCCGTCAAAGTAAAACAAACAAAAAAAATATTTTCTTTCTACAATCTCTTTCAGCTACAGTAAACAGTCGTTAGTGGCTACAGCAGCAGATACAACAAATTCAGAAAAGTGTTATTTCTAAGTTGATGTTGTCCCAAAATGCATCCAGAAAGTGTCCCAACAATATCACAGGACTGGAAAAAAAATTAAATCAAGCTTGTATGAAACTAGCATAGACGTTTCTCTGTGTGGAAAGTTTTTCTGGCTATGTAATTTCCCATAATATAGTGTAGCATGGTATTTCTCCTTATACGGGTGAGTCTGGCGAGATATTTAAAATGTACATATTCATTACTGTCATGCCACCAAGTTGATCAGTTGTTTTCATCCTACATGAAAGCTTTAAAACATAAAATTCCAACAGTTCTCAGTGGGTTTTTTTACGAGGATATGGAAACAGTTCAATTTTAACTAAGAATTCACATTTTAAAACCTATAGTAAAGGCAGAAAGGCAAGATTCTAGCTGCTGGTTCCCAGGATTACTATCATATTACATTGCATCAGGTGATCCATTATTCAGAGAGCAGTGAGAAGGAAAGAACAATTTCTCATGTTGCCTTCCAATCTTTTTTCAATGTGAATTTGTTCAGATGGTCTGATCAGTAGCTTGTGAAAATCCAAACTAATTTCTAACCTAAGGCCTCTGTATTATCCCAGCTTTATAAGCTGATAGCAGAAGAAAAAATAAGAGAACCTTACAGTCAAAAGGTTGAAAACCAGCTGTAGTTGCACAGTGCTGGCCTTCTTCAGGCTCTAGCCAATGCCAGCAGAGAACAGCAGCAGATACTGCTGAACTATGACAACAATTACTACCTTATAAAAGTTATCCTCTGGGTCACAATATATTATTCCATTATTACTGTACTCATTTATTATGGTAGTTTCTTCGGTACAATACTAACCTGTAGAATCACAAGCAGAGATGGGACTGAACTCTGAAGTTTGGGAGTGTTTGCCTCTAGGATTTTGGTTTGGACTAATTTCTGGACATAATTATTGTTTCAATAAATGTCTGACTATATATAAGTCATGGTCCTGGAACCTTCTCTATTAATGTTACATCAGCTCTTAGTAAATAGCAGTAAAAATACTGTATTAATGCAACACTCTGAATGAATATTTCAAAGTCAGGAAATTCAAAATTAATTGTGGATTATTAGTTAATGTGGATTTGAATAGTGTGTGTTTTAATTCTAAATCAATGTTGCAATAGCTATTTTTAACACAGAATATCCTTAATTTAAAAATAGCCTACCAATTGTAACACTTCCCATGAAAGCAAATCAATTAAAGCTAAATAGAAACAATCATACAATGAAAGAAACAAACCAAATACATTTATGTGATTGCACCATTATTCTTTCATTTATGTACCGCACATGTATCTTGCAGTATAGTTGTCATGTCGAAATGAGGATATTAGAGACAACATGGCTGAGGATATATTTTATTGGACCAACTTTTGTGGGTGAGAGGGAGAAAATCCGTGTGGCTTAAAAGCCGTATCTCTCTCACACCAACAGAAGTTTTTCCAATAAAAGGTATTACCTCACCCACCTTGTCTCTCACAAGTGTCTTGGAAGATAGTGAAACAAAGCATAGCGACACAATCATTTAAATAAATTCTCCTTGGGGAAACTGACTTTTCAAGCACTTTGTTATTTCTCCATAAAATCATTTCATACATAACCAAGGCACTAGCCCTTACTGAGTAGAGTTGCCAGCTCTCACTATTTTATTGTAAATCGTGCAATATTTGACAGGTTTTCTTTTTTTTTAAAGTCCCAGCTCTTGGAGTCAAATGATTATGTGATAACAGGCTTTTATTAAGTTTCTTGCCCTTGTGGTGCAAAGAAAAGCCTAAAGACATGAGCTTGAGGGCACCCTACAGTCTCAGATTTCAGAAAGCACCAAAAAAGAATCAATTTTTTTTTAAATGCCATGACTTGTGAGGCCTAGACTCATGGTTGAACACTTGGAATTGGGTAATTGACCCAAAGCCTGAAGTTAAAAAAAAAAAACAAAAACCAAAAACGCTGCATCCCGATAACTTTAAAGAAATATTTACTTCTGAATATAAAATAACCCTTTCACATTTAATAAATATGATTTTTTAAATTTTAATTTCATAAACTATAATTTCAAAGGAAGTTTCACTTTTGGCATGGCTACAAACATAAGGAATCTCAGCTCCAAGAAGGTCTCCTTTTCTCCCACCTCCAAACATTAAAACACCTGAAAATTGAGGCCACTAGTCCTTCTGCCACAACTATAGCATCACTATCAAACTGAAGAGCCAATTCTGCACTCCATGACATACGTTTTATGCATTAAAATCAGTGGAGTTATACTGACGTAAAACTGTCATAATGGAGTAAAGGATCAGACCCTTAATGTTTTAGGATCAGTATTCCTTATGAAACACACAACTATGCGGCTAACACTATTGGGACCACACAACCTTGGATGCCTATGCATTAATAGGTTTGTGCAGAACAAAACTAATAGGAGCTTAAGAAAAAACATGTATAAAATCTAACAAGATGGAACTGAGTCCCGGTTACATTTGTTCTAAAGGGCTAATAGGAATAAAAATCAATAAAAATAAACCTTATTTTTGACACTAAAATAAATAGATGTAACAATGCATAAAAAACCCAAATCTGTTGAGTAAAAAGATGTGCCTTTTATATATATATATATATATATATATATATATATATATATATATATATATA
>ML675601.1:26261983-26277679 GCA_007922155.1 Mesoclemmys tuberculata | reverse complement strand
ATATATATATATATATATATATATATATATATATATATATATATATAAAAACATAAGCACTGTGCAGAATGGGAAAAAGAAGCAAAAAAGAGGTTTTACCTCCACTTTCCAAAGCAACTTTGTGAACATGTGAACTTGCATGCTAGTGTTAAAATCTGCGAACTGCACATGCAGGTGTAAATGCTAGATAAGTAGCATGCATACAACTAGAAGCCACTTAGAACATAGGACTCAAACACATTGACTTGTTTCTGTTGATTTTCATGCCACATTTATTTAGGTATAATTAGGAGATCACTTAGAATCAGACAGTTTAAGGTCAGAAAGGATTACTAGATCAACTACCCTGACCTCCTGTATATCACAGGTCACTAATACCACCCACACAGTAAACCCAGCAACTGAAGAGAGACCAAAGTATTATAGCCCACAGAAGACTAGATGAGACTATTATGTGCCTCAGGTAAAGAAAAAGAAGGATCAAGGTACACCATGCTCAAAGCTGCTCCCCACCCACAGTGGCAGGGAAGTGATAAAATGAGAGACCCCCAGATAATCCTGGCAAGTGACCCACACCTGCTGAGTAAGGCAAACATACAAAGGTCACTGCCAGTGTGACCTAGGGGGATATTCCTTCCCGGTTCCACATATGGCAATCAGTTAGACCATGAGCATGTGAGCAACAGCAAGGTTGAGAGAGAGAATGCTAGGTGCCCCTTCAGAGCCCTGGCCCCCGCATCTAACATACTATATCTCCAGCCATGGTCATCCCTGATGCTTCAGAGAAAGGAGGTTTAAAAAATCCTCCCAGAATACATTCGAGGGAAAACCCCCTTCCTGACCCAACAGTGTCCAACTGAAACCCTTAAGCGTGAACTTTAGGAACACAACACAAATCAGAAATGAGCCCTTCAACTGTTGAGTCCTGCCTCCTATCATCACAAGCAAGCCTGTCATGCAACTGCACTCATAAATGTATCCATCTCTTTCTTAAAACTAATTAAGCTGTTGCCCCCACAACGCCTACTGGAAGGCTGTTCCAGGACCTCACCCCTCTCATGGTAAGAAACCTTCTAACTCCAAGTCTGAAGCTGTTCATGGCCAGTTTGTATCCCTTTGTTCTTGTGCCAACATTGTCCTTTACCTTAAGTAGATCTTCAGGCTCCCTGGTATTTACCTCCCTAATGTATTTAGAGAGAGCAATCACATCCTCTCTCAGCCTTCCTTTTGCCAGACTAAACAAACCTAGTTCTTCCTGTCTCCTCTCATGAGAGGCTCCCCTCCATTTCTTAGTAACTCTTCTTTGCACATGTTCCAGTTTGAATTTATGTTTCTTGAACATGGGTGACCAGAATTGTACACAGTATTCCAGATGAGATCTCCCCAATGCCTGTGTAATGGCATTAATACACTTCTCTCTCTCTTCTGGAAATGTCTCAATGCACCCTAGGATCACATTTGCCTTTTTCTCAGCCACACCACACTGGTAGCTCAGTCAGCTTGTGATTTAACCCACACACCAGGTCTCCCTCCTTCTCTGTCACTTCCAATTGATGAGCTTCGAGCTTGCAGTAGAAATTCTTATTATTAGATCCGAAGTACATGATCTGGCACTTGGTACTATTGAATTTCATCCCATTTCTGGCATTCCAGGTCATCCAGATCTTCATGTATAATATTCTGATCCTTCTCTATATTGATGATGCCTCCAACTTTTCATCATCAGCAAATTCCATAAGCACACTCCTATTTTTTGTACCCTGGTCATTAATAAAAATATTGACTAAGATTGGTCCCAAGACCAAAGCTTGAGGAACTGCACTGGTAACCTCCCTCCAGGTCGATAATTCACTTTTCAGCACAATCCTTTGCCTTCGCCCCTTTAGTCAATTCCCTGTCCACCGTACAATGTTCGTACTGATTGTCATCTTCCCTTAATTAATCTAATTTCCCCTTGTGACCCTGACCCAGCGAGGTTTAAGCAACCAGCAGGCTGGTTGAACTAAAGGAAACCTTTACTGTCTCAATACTTTTCTAATATATTCTTAAACGGGGCCATTCCTTGCAGATCGTTATCAAAGCCATGTTAAGTAGACTAGACGTTAACATGTAGGCTTGTATTGTTAGAGAATCAAAAATAGATATTAATTGTATTTGTCTGTTTGTTAAACTTATAACAAAATATAAGTAATGTGATCTAATTAGTTTGTAGATGCTAAACATCTGTTCCTGTCTATATTTCATTATTATATTCTGTTGATTCAGTGATCAAAAGGGGATATTAACATGTAAATGGAACTTGCACTGTAATGTTATCTTTGTCTTAATTTTTCTTTTAAGTTTGTAGTAAACTACCTATGAACTGTTTGAATGGTTGATTGTATTCCTTAGCATAAGGCAACTAGTTACTGGTGTATGCCTAGGAAATAGGGATAAGTCATTGATGAGCTTAAATACAAAAAAGAAGCTTACAAGAAGTGGAAGCTTGGTCAGGTGACTAGGGAGGATTATAAAAATACTGCTCGAACATGCAGGGATGAAATCAGGAAAGCCAAAGCGCAATTGGAGTTGCAGCTAGCAAGAGATGTGAAGGGGAACAAGAAGGGTTTCTACAGGTATGTTAGCAACAAGAGGAAGATTAAGGAAAGTGAGAGCCCCTTACAGAATGGGGGAGGCAACCTAGTGACAGAGGATGTGGAGAAAGCTGAGGTACTCAATGCCTTTTTTGCCTCTGTCTTCACAGATAAGGTCAGCTCCCAGACTACTGCACTGGGCGGCACAGAATGGGGAGGAGGTGAACATCCCGCAGTGCTGAAGGAACAGGTCCAGGACTATTTAGAAAGATTGGACACACACAAGTCCATGGAGCCAGATGCAATGCACCCGAGGGTGCTGAGGGAGTTAGCTGATGTGATTTCAGAGCCATTGGCTATTATCGTTGAAAGCTCATGGCAACAGGGGGAGGTCCCAGGTGCCTGGAAAAAGGCAAATATAGTGCCCATCTTCAAGAAAGGGAAGAAAGAGGATCCAGGGAACTATAAGCCGGTCAGCCTCACCTCAATCCCTGGAAAAATCATGGAGCAGGTCCTCAAGGAATCCATTTTAAGACACTTAAAAGAGAGGAAGGTGATCAAGAACAGTCAACATGGATTCACCAAGGGAAAGTCATGCCTGATCAACCTGATTGCTTTCTATGAAGAGGTGACTGGTTCTGTGGATGAGGGGAAAGCGGTGGACGTGATATGCTTTGACTTTAGCAAAGCTTTTGATACGGTCTCCCACAGCATTTTTATCAGCAAGTTAAAAAAGTATGGATTGGATGAATGGACTATAAAATGTCTAGAGAATTGGCTAGAGCAAAGGGCTCAAAGGGTAGTGATCAATGGTTCCATGTCTAGCTGGCAGCCAGTCACAAGTGGAGTGCCCCAGGGGTCGGTCCTGGGGCCAGTTTTGTTCAACATCTTCATTAATGATCTGGAAGAAAGAGTAGATTGCGCACTCATCAAGTTTGCAGATGACACTAAGCTAGAGAGAGTGGTAGATGCCTGGAAGGGAGGGACAGGATACAGAAGGACCTAAACAAATTGGAGGATTGGGCCAAAAGAAATCTGATGAGGTTCAACAAAGACAAGTGCAGAGTCCTCCACTCTAGGATGGAAGAATCCCATGCACTGCTACAGACTGGGGACAGACGAGTAGGCAGCAGTTCTGCATAAAAGGATCTGGGAGTTACAGTGGATAAGAAGCTGGATATGAGTCAGCAGTGTGCCCTGGTTGCCAAGAAGGCTAATGACATATTGGGCTGCATTAGTAAGAGCATTGCCAGCAGATCACGGGAAGTGATTATTCCCCTCTATTCGGCATTGGTGAGGCCGCATTTGAACTATTGCATCCAGTTTTGGGCCCCCCACTACAAAAAGGATGTGGACAAGTTGGAGAGATTCCAGCGGAGGGCAACAAAAATGATTAGGGGGCTGGAGCACAAGACTTATGAGGAGAGGCTGAAAGAACTAGGCCTGTTTAGTCTGCAGAAGAGAAGAAGGAGGGGGGATTTGATAGCAGCCTTTAACTATCTGAAAGGGGGTTCCAGGGAGGATGGAGCTAGGCTGTTTTCAGTGGTGGCAGACGACAAAACAAGGAGCAATGGTCTCAAGTTGCAGTGGGGGAGGTCTAGGTTGGACATTAGGAAAACGTTTTTCACTAGGGGGGAGTGTGAAGCATTGGAATGGGTTACCTAGGGAGGTGGTGGCACCTCCATCTTGAGAGGTTTTTAAGCTGAGGCTTGACAAAACCCTCGCCAGGATGATTTAGCTGAGGATAGTCTGGCTTTGAGCAGGGGGTTGGACTAGATGACTTCCTGAGGTCCCTTCCAACTCTAATATTCTAATATACGTACCTTTTCTTCAGTGAAGGAAGCCCTGCTGTGGTCACAACTTGCTTCAGATATAAAGGAAGTCAGGCTTGATCTTGTTTTATCTCAGATCTGTCTAAACTTTAACAGGGAAAGTCTAAGCCTTAAAGACTGAGGTTGACTCTATATTACCCCTGCAAATTCTCATGGAAGAATTTGAACAAACTCTGCACATGGACTGCCTATTGGACTATATACCCATGGAACTGATTATAAAAGGACTTTTACAAATCATCAGCCTCACCATCTCTGCTATGAAACTGACCTAAGAACTTTATTCATATCTGTATATATAATGATCTTTTAAGCACAGTAATTCTTTCTGTACTTTTTAATAAATCTTAGATTAGTTAATAAGAATTGGCTCTAAGTGCGTATTTGGGCAAGATCTGAAATATTCATTGACCTGTAGGTAATATGTCTGATCTCTTGGAATTGGTAGAACTTTATATATGGTAAATGAGATTTTAAGTAATTCTCAGTATATAGATTTGGCTGTCTGGGTGGGAGCGAAAGGCTGGATTGCTTAAAGGAAACTGTGTTTTGGGCTTCTTGGTACCTAGTAAGGTATTACAAAAGCTGTTTGATTACTGGCATGGTATAATCAAAGTACAAAATAAACCACCAATTTTGGGGATTGTCTGTCCTATTCCTTGCAGTGTGCCTTGATTAAGCATTCTTGGTATGGACCCTCCAGCAATCACGGTCACACCCATGTAGTACCATGTCAGATACTTTACTGAAGGTTCAAGCATATCAGATCTACTGCACTTCCCTTATCTTAAAAAAAAAAAAAAAAAAAAAAAAAAACCCAAACCAAAAAATTATTTACACAAAGAAGGAAATCAGTTTACTTAGGCATGCTCTACATTTGGTAAACCACATTGCATACTATACTTTATCACTTACCCCTATACATTTAATTTTTTGTTCATAATTTGTTCTAAAATCTTGCCTACTACTGAGGTCCAACTAACAAGTCTGTAATTATGCAGATCACTCCCACCCCTGCCCATACTTTCTCTCAAACACAGGTACAATGTTAACTATTCTCCAGGCACATGGTACTACCCCTGAATAGAAAGATTTATTAAACAGCCGTACAACCGGAATAGCAATCTCATGTGCCAGTCCTTTCAATATTCTGGGATGGAAATTATTCAGTCCACGCAACTGAGCACATTAATTTCTTTAAGATCTTCTTCCACCTCAGATGTGGTAATTTCCATTTCTTGACACTCATTTCCATCAGCTGTACTGCCTTCATGCCCATGTTCCATATGATTATCCTTATTGAAAACCAAGGCTGAATGAATACTTTGTTTTTGGGCCATATCTAGATGATCTTTAATCTCCTTCCTATTCACACTGCACAGCAGCCCAATCTCATCCCTCCCTATTCTCTTTTACTTATATATCTAAAAACCCTCTTATTTATTTTAATTACCTTGGCAAGAGCCAATTCAGCAATTTTAACTTTATCCCTGCACTTCCAAATTCCATGATGTAGCTTTCTTTACTAATCAAACCCCTTTTTCCATTTCTTATCATCTATCTCCTTACTCTAATCTCAGTTTAGTCCTAATAATCTTTTTGAGATCGTTATCAATCCAGCTGGGTCTGGAACATTTCCCTACAAGATTTTTTTCTCCCTTTCTCGGGACACAAATTTCAGACAGTTTTTGTATAGCTGATTTGAAGAAATTCCAAGCCTCCTCCATATTTAAGGCTTTGAGCCTTTCAGTCCAGCTGACTTCTTTACCCAAATTCCCTTAATTTCCCCAAATCTGCCCTTTTGAAATAAAAAACCATAGCTGATTACCTGGTTTTGATTATCCTGCCCTTTAATTTAAACTGAATCAACTCATGATCACTCAATCCAAGGTTATTTCCCTATGTCCAGCTCTTATAGAATCGTAGGACTGGAAGGGACCCCAAGAGATTCTAGTCCAGTCCCCTGCACTGGCAGGACTAAAAGTATTATCTAGACCATCCCTGGCAGATGTTGTCTAAACTGCTCTTAAAAATCTCCAATGATGTAGATTCCACAACTTCCCTAGGCAATTTATTCCAGTGCTTAACTACCCTGACAGGTAGGAAGTTTTTCCTAATGTCCAACCTAAACCACCCTTGCTAGTTTAAGGCCATTATTGCTTCATCTCCTATCCTCAGAGATTAAGAAGAACAATCTTTCTCCCTCCTCCTTGTAACAATCTTTATGTACTTTAAAACTATTATGTCCCCTCTTTGAGTCTTCTCTTCTCCAAACTAAACAAACCCATTTTTTTCAATCTTCCTCCATAGGTCATGTATTCTAGACCTTTAATCATTTTTGTTGCTCTTCTCTGGACTTTCTCCAATTTTGTTCACATCTTTCCTGAAATGTGGCACTCAGAACAGGACACAATACTCCAGTTGAGGCCTAATCAGCGCCGAGTAGAGCAGAAGAATTACTTCTTGTGTCTTGCTTACAACACTCCCACTAATACATCCCAGAAAGTTTACTTTTTTCTGGAACAGTGTTACACTGTTGACTCATATTTACCTTGTCATCTACTATACCCCCAGGTCCTTTTCTGTGGTACTCTTTCCTAGGCAATTCCTTCCCATTTTGTATGTGTGCAATGGATTGTTCCTTTCTAAGCAGAGTACTTTGCATCTCTCCTTACTGAATTTCAAACTATTTACTTCAGACCATTTCTCCAGTTTGTCCAGATCATTTTGAATTTTAATCCTATCCTTCAAAACACTTGCAACTCCTCCCAGCTTAAAATCATCCACAAACTTTGTAAGTGTACTCTCTATACCATTATCTAAATCATTGGAGAAGATATTGAACAGAACTAGATCCACAAAATTCCTTGCAGGATCCCACTAGATATGCCCTTTTTTTTGACTGTGAACCACTGAGAATTACTCTCTGGGAATGGTTTTCCAACCAGTTATGCATCCATCTTACAGTAGTGCCATCTAGATTGTGTTTCCTTAGTTTGTTTATGAGAAGGCCATGCGGGACAGTATCAAAAGCCTTATTAAAGTCAAGGTATACCACATGGACTGCTTTCCCCCCCGCCTCATCCACAAGGCTTGTTACCCTGTCAAAGAAAGCTATCAGGTTGGTTTGACACCATTTGTTCCTGACAAATCCATGCTGACTGTTACTTATCTTTAAGGTGTTCGCAAATTGATTAATTATTTGCTCCATTATCTTCACAGGTGGTGAAGTTAAGCTTGTTGCTTTGTAATTCCCCAGATTGTCCTTATTCCCCCTTTTATTGATTGGCACTCTATTTGCCCTTTTCCATATGATGTCCTTACTGAAACCAAGTATAAAGTTACATCACCTTTTGTTGGTTCAGTGATGATTTGGTGAAGAGAACTCAATTATCACATCCAGGAATAATTGGCCCCACCACTATTGGTAGTATTTATTTTTCAGTCTCTATCCGAGAAGTTAATATGACAGTTTATACTATTACATTCACCACTGTTTTAAGACTGTGATAAATTTTGGATAAAGTACACCTGGTGAGGTGGTATTTGAAAAGTCATAATTTGCTGAGTATTATTGTCCTGGTAAAACGTGTATCAACATTGTATGTGAAGTTATAAGATTCTACTATGTATCATTTTTATAACATGCTCCAAGGTTAAGAGAAGTAGGCCCAAACCAGTGTTTCAGAGACAAAGGTACACTGGCATCCCAGCCAGGTATTAAGTAGCCATTCTCCAGCAATAGGAAGGTATAAACAAGGAATTTACATTTCATCACAGGGACAGTTCAGACCTCATGTTCACAAGAAACTACTTGTTGCCTGCACCCCAGCTGAGGGAATCCTCAAAGAGGGAAGAGTGGTATAAGAATGTGAGACAGCAGCCTCAAGTTCACCTTTCTCCTCTTCCATCTCTGCTCATGACATCAATGACTCTCAAAAGAGCTGAGCTAAGAGGGAGGGGTCCTTGGCAGAAAGGAGGCCCAACCTGCAAAATTTACTGCAGCATAGGTTAAGGAAAACTTTTTGCTTTTATAAATTGACTTAGCTTGTTAAATTAGTAAAACGCAAAATAATACTTCTTATTTTCTTTTTGTAACCAAACCTGGCTTTTATGCATCATGATCACTCATAATTACTTAAAATCTGTCTACAGTTAATAAACTTATCTTATTGTTTTTAATCTTAACCAGTGTGTGAAAAACTCCATTTGAGAGAAGACTGGTGCATTATCATTTTCCTTTGATGAAATTGACTTTTTATGAACTTGTCATATTCAAGATGCACATTTCTAGGGGAACAAGGCTAGGAATTTGTGAGTTTCACCCTGTATGTAATTCATGAGTAACTGGTCAGAGTGCTCATGTGTTTAACTGGGAACAAATTTGCATACTGAAGGCTGTGTGAGCAGACCAGAAAGGCATGGTTTGACAGCAAAGGTGCCCCAGGTTAGAGAATTAAGAGGACACAGCTATTCAACAGTCCAGATTGTATCCAGCATAATGTCAGTTAGAGTCTCCCATTATGACAATTCCGAAAACCACTTCTCTCTCTAAAATGGAGGTCTATAGCAGTCCCTTCATATTATCCCAACAGAACCTCTTTTACAATCCTTCCCCAAATGGATTATGATCCAAAGATTCAGTTTTTTCCATATTTTCCACTTCGTTTTTGTTTTTTGGGTTTTTTTTTTAAACTGTTTATTGCTTCATTGATATACAATGCTACCATGCCATCTTTACCTTTACTCTGATCACTCCTTCAATACTTGTATTCCAGTCATGTGTGGTATTCGGCCATATTTCTGTAATACCTATAATATCTGATTTGACCTCCTACGCCAGTAGTTCCAGTTCGTCCATTCTATTGCCCAGATTTCCTGCATGCGTGTACAAGTATTTCAGTTGTTTCTCCTCAGACCTCAGCCAATTTTCTGGCTTGTGGTGTTCCGTTATCATTTACTTCATTTAGCAGATTTTCCCTGCTCCCATTTACTGAATCCAGGCATGAAGATTTCGTGAGTCTCTCCCACCCTCCTTCCCTCATCTAGTTTAGAGCCTTATCAGTCGTGCCAACCTTGATCCCAGAAAACTAATACTCTAGTTATTCAAGTGGAGTCTGTAAGTCAAGAAGAGTAGTCTTTCTGTAAGTATCTCCCAGTGGTCAAGCATCTGTGGTATAGCAAGGGCAGAGGGCACTGGGAAAGTTCTAGAAGGGCGCTACGTAAGTGCTAGAATGCTCCAGGCTTTATTCCCTGTAGACTAGCCAAAGGGTAATTAGAGTCAGCTGACACCAATTAAGGCCCCACCCAGGTGCCTATAAAAACCCTCTACTCCTGAGAGACAGTGTGGAGTTGAAGGAGTTGGTATGTGGTGAGCAGAGGAGTGTGTGAAGTTGTGGAGGAGAACAGAATGGAGTACGGTGGTGTGTGGAGTCATGGTGGAGAACAGAGCAGAGTTCAGTGGTGTGTGGGAGAGAGGTGGAGTCCTGAAGAAGGTACTGGGCTCAAGAAGCCAGAAAGGCAGAGGGGGGAGAGTAGCCCAGGGGAAAAGCCTGCAGCTGGGAGTAAGGTGCCAGCAGCACATAGCTGCTACTCAGAGGGCCCCTGGACTGGGACCGGAGGAGCGGGCAGGCCCGGGTCCCTACCCCCCTCCCTGGGAAGACAGGGTAACCGGCAACGCCCTGGCCCACTACGAGAGGCAAAAGTGCGAGACCCACTAGGGAGAGGCCGGCCGTTTGCCACACATCCTAGAACCTTCCTCACTGCAACAATCCTTGAGTCATCTGTTCTTCATTATGTGGTCATGCCTTAACACTCCTACTCCAAGAACTGGCAGTATTCCACTGAAAAATCACCTGAGTTTCCACTTCTTTAAGTGTTGTTATCCTTAATTCATTGCAATGGGAATCTAGCAGCATCATTTATTACGACATGCAGCACAAGTCAGTGGATGCATTCCCACTCACGTCAGGATTCTTTTCAGCCTCACATCCACATCTTGCATCCTTGTTCCTGGCAGACAGCGCACACTGCTCTTCTCTGGGCCTGGTCTGCTGACAGGCCTGTTGATGCTTCTGGGTACGGAGTCCCTAATCACATAGACCTGTCTCTTCCTGGAGTTGGTATGAACTTGTCTTATGTTCTCTCACAGTGTTCTGTATGTCAGCCAGGGACAAAGCCTAAGGAAAAATGAGGATCTCTCCATCTTCGCTTCTGCAGGGACTAGCTTCCCTTCTTTTCTTCCTTGCCACATCATCTTCTGCCTGTTTCTCCTCATTCCTCTGGCAACAGGTCTATTATTCAACTTGATTTCACCACCACTACCTGGTCCCTTCTGTCTGGTCCTCGCAGTCACATTCTTCCATGTACCACCCTCCTGTTCTGGCAGTCTGCTTTCCACAGCCTTGTGTTTCGCAGATGTCCACAAATCTTGAGTTGTCTGTACCACCACCTCCTCTCCTGCATTGATCCTTCACTCCCCATGTGAATTCTATCACCTCCAGCTGCATCTCTAATCCTTCAATCTTCTCCACCATGAGCTCTATTAGTGACATTTCATGGATACGATAGCTTCCATCAGATACTCCCTCAAGGATGATATAGCTTGTAACAGCTTTGTCACCTCTCTTCCTTGGGTCACTTCTAGTGCTGCCTCAGTAGCCATCGTCTTCTCTTCCTAGACCATTCCTTGAATAAAAGAAAGGGAAGGAGAAAAAAAAATGTCTCCCATCTCCATGCTGCAGTGAAGCCACAATAATGAATTTGTGTCATCACAAATCATTTCTATGGCAGACATGGGACTGTGATTTCATTGGAGCAGTAAGCAGACAGAAAAACCAAAAGCTATGGGAAAAACATCTCTTAACTAGGCACAAATTTGGAAAAAAAGAAGCAGCTGCAGTAAAGAGTGTTCAGAAGTACGCTGGCCACAAAATATGAACTTTTAATATTAATGGCTGTAATTGACATTCATGCTGATAAGGACACTTATCTTTAGGTTGAGAAAAGCAGTGGAATTCAGGTGCCATTTTATCTTTAATTTACCCACTTGTGTCCTAATCTAGAGATGTTTAAGTGCAGGGGAGAGGGAGTTTCCTCTTTAAGAAATATCAGGAATGTTAAATCTTGCCTGCCTTGGTTTGATAGAAAATTCCTCTATTGTAAATAGATGTAATGCCAATTTACATCAAATGAAGATCTTGCCCTATATGAAAAACTGTGGGTGCTAGAAAAGAATGATTCAGGAAAATAACCAGTGATTAATTTGAGCCCTGTGCAATTATGGATTATATTTAACAATAGCAAACCAATTTATTTTTACACAACTTTCTATAACATATCTTGAACAGGGGATGATCCTTTTTGCCATAGAAAATATTAAGTGAGCAGTTCTTTGTTCCTCTGTGCTGGGAAGCGAGTTGGAACCAACTAGTAAAAATAAGATTAAAATCAACAGCTTACTTCCAGATTCCTGAATCACCGCCAGTTTTAAAACAAAATCATGCACCCATCAAATTTACAGCAACTATAGGATACCAGAAAATATTAAGTCATTTTCATAGCATCCACTAAGATGCCTAAAGTCAGGATGCTGAATGTTAAAACCTTATTGACACCATGGACCAGTTTCACTAAAGCTGACCCAGAAAGGCCTAAATTACCAGTGAGGAAGGTCAGGAGAGCCAGCTGTAACTCCTGTTGGGAGCTTCATGAGAGTTCCATAGTCGCGAAGCCAAGGGAAGAGAAGTCACTGGATCACCAGACTCCAGCAATATCCTCTTCTCAGACAGTGACATACACACAGATACAGTGAAAGTACCAGGGGGCACATGGAGACAAGAAGTTTCTTTGTTGTGGAGGTGTCCAATTGGTAAATCAAAAGAACCACTGTTTGCATTTTTGTGGCAATACACCAGTGCTGCTTCCCTCATGAGTTTATTAAGATTGGTTATTTAAGGAGAACTGGATTTATTAATTGGAATCTATTACCTGTTCCATTTCAAAATAAAACATGATTAAATTACTATTATTCCTTTCAAACAGCATAGCTATATTTCAAATTTGGGTTTCATGCATATATAAATAATGTTTCTTGAAGGAATCATATTGTCAGCCTGATACCTATCAAGGTAAGAAGAGCAGAGTTGCAGCCAGACACACAAAGGGCAGGAGGACATTTCTACAGCTTTTTTTTTTCTGGTTTTGCTTCTGCATGTATATCCCTATAATACTTACATATCTCACCTAAAGCAATCTGTGGAAATATCCTACTGTACCCTGCATTTCTCCTCCTCCAGACTGGTTATATATCATGTTGCATTTCCTTCTGGAATCATTAAAATGGCAACTCCCTGGGATTACACAGCTGCCCAAATCATATCAATAGGTATTTTGAAACAGGTTCAGGAATTTTAAAAAATACCATGTTGCAATTTCCTGGTTTACCTCACATTATCTGATGAAACTCTCTTTCTATAAGAGCTTACAGCAGACCAAATAAGTCACTGCAGTTTTGATTTTAATACACTAGTGTACAAAGAGGAAAATGTCTTGGATATGTCCTTTGCCCCCTCTCTCTCATTCACTAGGAAGCTTTCACTTTATCTGTGTAACTGTGAATCTACCAGCAGCAAACAGGAAAGCCAGTCATGTAAAAAATGTTTGCAAATTAAGTTATATGCTTTTCTTTCTGTTGAGAACTAAACTCTTGGCACTACATGCAGGTTTGAGTTCTTATTTAGTAGCTCAGCTGAGAGATAGTCCTAGGACACAATACAATCACACCTGTGAAAATACTGTAGAGGGTGTTTTAGATTGCATAAATTCATGCAAATGTTTAATCCAGCATTCAAAGAAAAACATCAGCCAGTGGAGTAAGTACTGAAACTATGTAGGAACAAAGTATTATTCTTATGAGTTAAGATGTGACAAAAAACTGTCCCACAGTCTAAATGGAACTGGGATTGCAATCTTCAGACTAAGGTTTGAGTTTCATCAAATCACAATCTCTTTGCTAGATTTTCTGGCATTATTAACCTATATAAACGTGACCCTTTCTGATACAAATACCCTATTTTCCAAGATGACTGTACAGCAAATGTTTTCAACTCACCTAACAGGTATATTCCAGCAATACAAGATAGCAAACATGGATGTGTAAGTGGGTGGGATGCTTTGTGCAAAACAAGCAAAAAGAAAGGACGCTAGGAAGCAGCAGGTCAAAGAAAACCCTGGAGCGAGAGAACAAGAATCAGCAAGAGCAGAAAGAAAAAGTAAGTTGAGAATGTAGGAACACTAGACACAGGACTGAAAAGAAAAACTAGTCACCTCCGCTTATCATGCATCAGATGTCACACCCTTAACATTTAGGTTCACAGGTTCCGAGGCCAGAAGGAATGTTGGCTTTTTTATTTGATTTTATACATTTACAATTATAATTAAGAGTTCCATTACCATTAGCTTATATGGGAACCAGTATATTTAAAAAAAAAAAAAAAAAGTCTGTTGGTGAATATACTGTAGTCTCATGTCTATAGCTGCTTTTCTAAACATTAGATACAGTTGTATTCCACTGAGTCAGAGATAGTTGTGTATCCAAATCTCTATTTCAAGCAGCTCTCAAATCAATCTTTGGCAGAATTTTTGAGGGCAGAATTTTTGATTGGCTGGGCAAATCTAGGAAGCTTCCTCCAAAATAATAAAAAGTTTCTGATTTATCCCCAATAAATTTTAATACCCTGAGAGATGTCCAAACTTTCCAATAGTGGTTAGGAGGAACAATAACCTCAAGCTTCAGTACAAATACAAGATCACCCATAGAGAGCATAATTTCGTGCTGTGTTTGACCCACCTTCATACCACGAATATGTTGATTTGTGTGGATGGCCACGGCTAGAGGTCTAGAGCTAGAGCAAACAGAAGAGGAGAAATGGAGCCACTGTGCCTCATGCCTCTCTATAACGGAAATTAGGGCAGAAATAATACCAATGGTAATTACCCTGGAAGTCAGGTTAGAGGACAAATTTAATCCAAGCAACAGACTGGCTACCAAACCTGAATTTTGCTAATACATGAAACAGATAGTCCCAGACAATTTGGTCAGAGGCCTTTTCAGCATCTGAAGAAAGACAGTTAAGGGTTCTTTAGAATCTTTTGATGTGTCAGTAATATCAATCAGTGGACACAAATTATCTGAGCTATGTCTATCATAAAACAAGCCTGCCTGATTTGTGTGTATAACATGTGAGATAACTTTGTCCAACTGCATAGCAAGAGCTTTAGCTAAAATCTTAGCATCAAAATTGATTAAAGAAATTGGTCTGTAACTACTCCATAGTCAAAGACCTTTCCCAAGTTCAGGAACAACTGAAATTACAGCTGCTCTTGAGTAGGTGTCATTGAACATATTCAATAATCTAGGTGTTAAAGTTTCAGACAATGTTTTGTAAAATTCAACCTGGAACCCAACTGCACCAGGAATCTTTCTGACCTTCATTTCTTTTATAGCATGAGTAGCTCCAGGATTTCTAGAGGGGCATCTAGAAGTTCCTTCTGAGAGTCAAATCTGTGGCAGAGACAGACAATCTTCTAATAACATTTTCTAGAGCACCTTTACTGACTCCCTTTTCAACTAAATATAGTTTGAATGAAACAAAATGTCAACACACTTAACTGTGTTGTATATAATGTATTGCTACTATTATGAATAGCAGCAACCTTGCATTTGTTAGCCTTTTGCTTAAGTCTATATGCTGACAGCATGTCAGCTCTCTTGCCAGGATTTCCAATAGTGTTGCTTCAATCCGAATAAAGCAAATTCAGCCATCAGGGGGACAGAAGTTTGTTGATTTCATATCTTAGATTGATGAGGGTTCTTAGTTTTTCTGAGGTTGGGGCTTACATCCAAGGTCTTAATTTCCTTCACAAAGATATTAATTCTATTACTCTCACTGTTAAAAGTGTACACGTTATTTCCAATCTAAATTTGTCTAACTGCAACTTCCAGCCATTGGACCGTTGTATACTTTTCTTTGCTAGATTGAAGAGCCTATTATTAAATACACCAACCTCCCCCACAACCCTCCATGTAGGTACTTATAGACCAGGGATCTCAAACTCAATTGCTGTGGCGGGCCGCATTTACATTGAGTGGAGTTCAGGGGGGCCGCACATGACACACACTACTCTACTGTACCTTTCATGCTCTACTCTCCGCCGAAAAAATCTCCACGCAGGGTAAAATTCGGCGGCACAGTAGGAGAGAGAGGCTCTCACAGGGACTTGCAGGCTCC
>ML675601.1:26245484-26261973 GCA_007922155.1 Mesoclemmys tuberculata | reverse complement strand
GGATTCGGACTGCGGGCCGCATGACACAAGCCCGCGGGCCGCAGTTGGCCCGCGGGCCGCGAGTTTGAGACCCCTGTTATAGACTAATCAAGTTATTCCTTAACCTTCACTTTGTTAAACTAAACAGATTGAGCTTCTTGAATCTATCACTATAAGGCAGGTTTGCCAATCCTTCAGTCATTCTCAGGGCTCTTCACTGAACCCTCTCCAATTTTTCAACATCCTCCTTGGATTGTGGACACCAGAACTGGACACAGTACTCCAGTAGCAGTCACATCGGTGCCCATTCAGAAATAAAATAACTGCTCTATTCTTCCTCGAGGGTCCCCTGCTTATGAATCCAAGAATGGCATTAGCCATAGAAGAGCACTGGAAACTCATGTTCAACCACACATCCACCACACCCCCCACATATTTTCCAGAATCACTGCTTTCCACTATAGAGTCCCCCATTATGTAAGAATAGCCTACATTACTTGTTCTTAGATGACCACTCAAGCATACTAAAACACATTGTTTGATTTCACCCAGCTTACCAAGAGATCCAGATCACGTTCAGTGACCTGTGCTCTGCATTATTTACCACTTTCCCAAAGAGGCTTTAGAGCAAGTCTTGCTCCCTATACTTGGGACAAAGTTTTTTCAAAAATCACCAAGACAGCTTCTCCAGGACAACACAGATCACAGAGCCCAGGACAAAGCATTTGTGAAGTGGAGACAAATCATTCTTGGTCGTGGGCGGTTGGCTAGGAACCATTTGTCTCCAGAGATCAGACACACTGGACTTCGATCACTTCCATTCTCCACAGCAAAAAGCTTTCCTCTCCAACCAATCTTTTTTGCCATAACCATTAATGAGGGTGAAAGGAAAGAGATGTGGAATAAGGAGAAAAAGAGCCATGTACATCTCATGCATAACCTTTCTACATCAGGGAAGGCAGAAGACTCAGGAAGTCCATTAGAGACCTCACCATGCAATCCTAATACACCTGGGAAGTGCTCAAATATTACAGTGACTGGCCCTATAGAAAACTACAGAGAGAAATTCCAGAATGTATTACAAAGCCTGTATTAGTGTAAATTCTTAGACGTTATCACCTCCTTTTACAGAACAACAAGAAAATACCCCCGGGATTGCCCCTAGTTGTCCTTGGTCCTAATTCTGTAGCCAAGTCAGCTGGGGCAGAGCCCTACATCTCCACTGACTTCTGCACACATCTGATTGAAGCACCAGAGCCTGGGCTGGCATCTAATAATGTTCCAAATTCATACTTAAAGAAAAAAAATAAAGTAGTAGTAAATTTACTGCACTTAAAAGGTGACCAGTTGAGAGCATCAGGGCTCTTCTTCACTGCTGCGTTAGCTTGAGGTATAATTCAAATGTTGTCCAAACCTGACTCCTGCGCACACGCACACCCCTCAAGTCTGTAGCTTGAGTCATATGATACTTTAAACTCAAGCTATCCAGCCTGTTGGGTGGCACAGGTTAAAGATGAAGTTGATACTGGATCTGGTAATGGGGACACAGCTATTCCGTGCTGCTAATCCAATCTTCGGTCTCGTTCGAGTGTTTTGCAGTGCAACTGCTGTCACATAGACTAGGCTAACCGGAAAAGAGTTAGCTTGAGTGATCTACACTCAGTTAACCCCACAATTAAGGCAAACCTTTTAGACAAACAAGTTCTCTATTTATCCAAACAAGAGGATGATTTGGCCTGCAGCAACCAAGTTTTCCCTCACAATTCTGTTAACAAGTTCCTCAGTCTTGAAATGGATAGACCCTAGCCCTACTGTACTTAGCAGAATCGAGAATTCAGTCTTCATGCCCTTTCCATCCTTGACCTTCCAGCTGATCATACCAGCAATGGTTCAATCAGTGGTGGTGACTTTGTTCTTTGAAAACCGGTCCACCAGGAACAGAACAAAGATAGCTAAAGTCATTTTAAACAGGCAAAATAGCCATCAGGCACTAACAACTTTCAATCTCTACTGGTTGGACTACAGTTGAATTAGTGAGCTACAACAAAGGTAAAAGGATCGTTAATCCATTACCTATCCCACAGCTATCCAGTTCCCCCAGATAAATCCTAAAAAAAGACATCACAATTTAAGGATGAAATTCACCCCCATGCAGAGGTGGGGTGGTGTATGGGCTTTGGACAGGGCTTCTGTACAAGGGTGAATTTCATCCTGAGAACAAAAAACTTCCAGTTTTACCAACAACTTTTCTTCATATTTTCAAAAAGATTAATATCCCCTGATGACTAGAAACATACTTGGAATGTTTCTGTCCATCTGATAGAGAGATTTGATACTGCAGTCCAATTTCAGACATTCATACTGTAAGATATGTGGGCTTCTCTTTCTGATTGAAGCTCTCTATTTCCAACTCCATTAAAAGAGGGAGGAGAGGATGCTTTGGGAATAAAAGCCAATCTTGATTTGGATGCAAAGTTAGGGGGATAATATAGCATCTGGGAACAAAACACTGCTAAACGTTACCAAAACAGGATTCCCAGAACAAATTCTTAGTCCTAATAGTTGGCTTAATTTTAATACAGTAGCCTGGCAGGGTGGATCACCTCAATAGTATCCAGCAGGACAATCAACAGCCCCTGCAAAGTTCCTACTTTCTCTTTCTCTCTCTTGTATTTGGTGAATGGGAAAAAAAAGTTACACTGAGAAGCCAGATAATTAAAAATAAAGGTAACACATACACACTCTTGAAGTAGTAGCACATACATTGACCTGGAAAAACTCAGGTTGGCTAATGGAAAGTTAAACTTGGCTGGTTAAAATAAAGATGAAAGTTCCCAAAAGACTTGGCTTTCAACTTATCTAGATCATTTTCTCCAATGATCAGGTTCAGGAAGATAACATTTAAGAAGAATAAGAACCCGCACAAAACACAGAGTGCTAAGATTCATCACAAAGCTGCCTGCCCACAAATTAGTCTTTAGACATATTGCCTTGAATATTTTTGCTTTCCACATCCCAGCTGTTTGGTGATTTGAGCATTCTCTGCCACACCCAATTCTTATAATTTAATCTTGTCAACAGAGATCTTATTTTTCCCCTCTCTCTTACTAATGCCCTCATCTCTTGCCTTGGTTGGTCGCCTGCCATCTTCTGAGAAATACTTTCAAGGCTTTTCCAACTTAAAGTTATTTATATTTTTAAGTAAGATAACAGTAGACAACTCCAACCTTTTGTATGTTGTCAAATGTGAAGAGTCCCAACAGGTCAACAACTGAATTGCCCAAACAGAGATTTTAATTTTATGATTCAATGGCAAACACATTGATTACAAACAGTAAGGGTCTTATTTTTAAAAAAATTGTTATTGCAACATAGTAATATTATGTATTTGACAGATGGAAGGACTCCAGAGAGATAGCATACAACACCTGGCAACTTTTTTTAAATTTAAAAACTATTGTAAAAGATTCCAATGTTTAAAAAGACAGCCCATTTGTCTATTTTCTCATATTATTCTCTTCCCTCCATTATTTGTTTTTATTATATATATTATGGTTTGATTCATTAAATTTGCTTTACTTCTGTGTGATCAGTCTTATTAAAATATATTGTGGGGTTTTAGCAAGTGTCTGTTTCAGAATGCAAATAAAAACAAATATTTATGGAGAGCAGAGCTAAAGCTTTATACTGTTGCACATAAAAAACAAAAACCCCACACACCAGTCTGGAAGCATTTGTTACCCTCTGCCTCAGCGTTGACTTCTGCAAAGAGACTGTGAATTACATTGCATGCCACAGTGATGACCTTCATCCAGTTAGTATTGGAGAAAATGATCTTCAAATGTGTGACTTATGTCATTGATGTTATTAGCTCCAGCTGCTATCACACTTGGAGGAATCTGCAGTTTAGAAACAGCAGTGATGAAATGCTATGAGAGTGGCAGTAATATGCTGGATAATATGAGGAATTGAAGAGGATTCTAAAAAATGTTCTGGCATAATAAAGGACTCCTAGAGCATTGCCAGTTATGACACCACACAAAAAAAAACCCCAAAAAACACCCCCCCACACATCTCAAGTGTTCTCCATTAAAAAACAAGCAAACACATTTACTTAATCTATGTGAATGCTTATGCTCATCTGTGTTGTAACAAGACTGGTGACATTGAGAGCTTTAATCCGTAGGTGTATGAATAGTTATTTCTGATCCATTCCAACTGTTTGTGGTTTGTAAATCCCCAAAGGAGCATGGGGGGGGATGAAAAAAAAAAAGCAGCAGAACAAACTAGTCTAGACCATAGATTTTGGCTATTTTATGCTATTTAAAAAATTACAGGAAATAGACCAACTACAAAAATACCTCAGGAATATCTGAAGTATGTGCACTTGTGTACACTTTATGGGGAATATTTTAGACAATAGCCAATGAAGCACAGAATCCCACATTGTCAATGTTTTAATGAGATAATGATACATACTCCTTTTTGATGGCTCATACAACCTTGAACACCAGTGACAGCAAAGTAACAGTTTTATACTTTAAAAAATTCAAAAGTTCATTTTACATATAAATAATTCTGAGGATTTTTCAGAACCATTAATACCAACCTGGTTATCTAAAAGGCTAGGGAATCATTTAATATTTTTTGACCAGTGTCACAGTTTGGGACTAGGGATGGTTCTGGATGGGGTGTCCCCTCTACTGTAGAGTGTTCCTATCTTGAAGTGTGAGATAGCTTTTACTACCTTTCTTTTGGAACTCAGCTGAAGTAGCAGGGCTGTAACAGAGTAAGCACAAAGCTGTATTGCTCAGTTCTTTCTACTATTTTACAAAGGAGACTCAGGTGGGGGAGGCTCTAAGGCTCAGAGATCCTTACAGTGGCCTGATCTATGCTATCTGGTTAGGTCAACACAAAGTAGCTCACATGGATAAGTCGACTCTTAAATTTTACTCCTGCCGCCATCACCACCGTTACAGCAACTTAACACCTGCCTGCATGACACAGAGTCAAAGTTGATATAGTCAGGCTGTCGCAGCGTCAACTCTGTGTTACTACATCAACTCTGTGTTACTACGTCAACTGTTACTGGCTTCCAGGAGGTGTCCCACAATGCCCCACAGTGACCGCTCTGGTCACCACTGTGAACTCGGCTGCCCAGGGGAAAGGAGGACAGGAAGCAGCCCTTCCCCTTTAAAGCCCCGCAAATATTTTACGTTTCTTTTCCTGGTCACCCTGGTTGACAAGCACAACTAGCAGCTCTCCATTGTTGTGCACAACTGCCCAGCTAACCATATCAGCTACACACCGCAAACATGCTTCTGCCTGGAATAGACAAGAGATACTCCATCTCCTGGGCCTGTGGGGAGAAAAAGCTATGCAGGCACATCTCCGATCCCACCACAGAAACAGACATCTATTACCAGATTGCTGTAGTCCTTCTCCTCCATGCCCCAAGCAGGGACCAGCAGCAGTGCCGCATGAAAGCCAAGGAGCAGTGGCAGGCATACCAGAAGGCAAGGTTGGCTGGCAACTGCCACAGATCTGTCACTTTTACAAAGAGCTACATGCCAACCTTGGCAGACAGCCCACCACCATTCCTCAGGAGTCCCAGGGATACTTCAGAGGAGTCTGAGTCACAGGCCCTCTGTTATGAACAGTAAGGAGGAGGTGGGGATGATCAAGAAAGAGGAGCTGGCGTATGGGAGACAGGCAACCAGGGATCTAGCTGTGCAGCAAGTCAGGATACATTATTGACTCCACCACAGTACAGCCAGTTCCAACAATCGAGCACAGGTTAGCCTGATGCAAAGGAAGGAATCTCTGGGAAGCAAGCATGCAGTTTGCTTTGAAATTACAGGGATAGAACCCCCACCGTAGCAGGACACGTTGATTCACTTTTTTTTTTATTACTAACTTGTGGGCAAAAGAGGTAGTGGAACAATCAAAAAAGGTAGAGTTGCTATCTGCTTTTTATTCCCCTCTAGAATTTGGCAGAGGGGCCCAGATAGTGCAATTTGCATGCATTAGGATGTCCAATGAATCCTCTTGATGAAACTTTCATGGCAGTACTCTGCCATCTTCTGCTGAAGATTTCTGGGGAGGGTGGCCTTATTTCTTCCTCCACGATAGGACACTTTCCACATGCCACTCAGTGATTATTTCAACAGGCACCATTGCAGAACACATATTAGCAGCATGGGGCCTCTGTTACACACAAAAGTGAGATATCAGCTAAAATCACCAGTTTATGGAAAACAGTGCTAGGGTTCAGTTCCATTGCTCTACTAACAACTGCTAATCCCTGTGAGCTATCCCCCACTGCAACTTGGGACCTTTGCTCCTTGTTCTGTCATCTACTACCACTGAAAACAGCCTAGCTCCATCCTCCCTGGAATCCCCTTTCAGGTAGTTAAAGGCTGCTATCAAATCCCCCCTCATTCTTCTCTTCTGCAGACTAAACAAACCCAGTTCCCTCAGTCCCTCCTCATAAGTCTTGTGCTCCAGCTCCCTAATCATTTTTGTTGCCCTCTGCTGGACTCTCTCCAACTTGCCTACATCCTTTTTGTAGTGGGGGGCCCAAAACGGGACACAATACTCCAAATGTGGCCTCACCAATGCTGAATAGAGGAGAATAATCTCACTTCCCGTGATCTGCTGGCAATGCTCCCACTAATGCAGCCCAATATGCTATTAGCCTTCTTGGCAACCAGGGCACACTGCTGATTCATATTCAGCTTCTTATTCACTGTAACCCCCAGATCCTTTTCTGCATAACTGCTGCCTAGCTCGTCAGTCCCCAGTCTGCATCCTATCCCTACCTTCCAGAGTATCTACCACTCCCCCTAGCTTAGTGTCATCTGCAAACTTGCTGCGGGTGCAATCTACCCCATCCTCCAGGTAATTAATGAAGATGCTGAACAAAATCAGCCCCAGCACAGACCCCTGGGGCACTCCACTTGCTACCGGCTACCAGCTAGACATGGAGACACTGAGCCCGATGATCTAGCCAGCTCTCTATCCATTTTATAGTCCTTTCATCCAACCTATATTTCTTTAACTTGCTTATAAGAATACTGTGGGAGTCTGTATCAAAAGCTTTGCTAAAGTCAAGGTATATCACATCCACAGAGCCAGTCACCTCTTCATGGAAGGCAATCAGGTTGGTCAGGCATGACTTGCCCTTGGGTGAATCCATGTTGACTGTTCCTGATCACCCTACCGCAGTTTGGGAACCCCATTGCTTCACAACCATACACAACCATTGCCCAGAGTCATGGTCCTGCATAGCAAGAGGCGATTAATTGTCCTGCACACTTGCAGGACAGCTGCCCCTGCAGTGGCATTTCCCAACTGACTGGTAGCAATCAATCTGGCGTCGCAAGTTTCTACAGCACAATCACCTCTTCCTTCTCAACTATCAGCATGGCTCTCATTTTAGTGTCCCTTCACTACAGGGCTGGGGTGAGTTCAGCGCACAGATCCAGGAATGTGGCCTTGCACATCCACAAGTTCTGCAGCACTGCTCCTCATCCCAAATCTGCATGACAGTGCAATCCCACCAGTCAGTGCTTGCTTCCGGGCCCAGAACCGGCAGTCTGCAACTGCTCCCTGATATCAACAACCTTGAATTGCTTCTTTTTTTGTCCCACACAGAAATCTCTCTCTCCAAGATTGCTGTTTTCAAGAGCGAGTGTCTAATGTTAGGCTCCTAAATCCATATTTAGGCACTTAAGAGTTTTCAGAAGTTCTGAGCCACTGCAATTCCAATACATTTTCAAATTTAGAGTGTAAATGTAGACACTCAGTGTTAAGAGCTCTGTGTAAAAAGCTGTGTACAAGATGACATTTGCAGTGTACAGTAGCAAATGTATTGGTTTTACAGGACCTATGCTACCTATTTTTGATTACCAGCTATTGACACCATAGCTGTTTACTTATATACAGACCGAGCAGTCCTGTAACACCCACTTCGGAAAATCTTGGCCTGTATAGTTAAAATAGCAAGACTACACTAACTATTAAAAACACTTTGTTTATCCAGTACTAGGCACAGGGAAATGAAGGTAACATCATCAGTTCCTCCAGTACTGTTGTCTATCATGTTCTCACTTAGAAGGATAGCGGGGGGAACGGCTGCCTGTGGTCCTACCAAAGACTCAAACTCAGTTACACACAAGACCCAGAGTATACTGGGACAGGAGCCGGCATGCACACAGCCAATAAAACAGACTCTTGTGCAAAGGCAAGGAGCACAGAGAGCCCTGTGTAGTTTTAGCAAGAGTAAGAGCTTTTATTACAGACAACCCAGAAGTGATACTAATAGTCAATGCTACATATGTATGAACGCAGTGAGATCTTCCAGATTAACCGATTAAGTGTCTACCAGCACTCTTGCCGTTACCATAAATGCAGAGACAAACTTCTATCCTGCACTCAGCTCTGCTAAGGCACAAGGGTAAGAATCAACACAAGAGTGGCTTAATTCAGGCAGCTTCCTGTAAGTAGGGACACTTCAATAGAAAACATGGTTTGTCAAGTTGCAGTTAACTGATGTAACACCAATATACTTTGCAAATTTGCATGTTTTATTTAAAAGAACAAACTGTCATCAAGAGCCCTATTAAATCCCATCCCCCTAAAGTAACCTCCCTTCCACTGTTCTTACAAACTGCATGTATTTATTTTTTTACATAAAAAATGCCAAGAACACGGAAATCCAGATTGAAAATCACTTAGTATAAACGCTTTGCTGCTTTCCCACTATGCTTTTCCTTTAAAGCAAAACAAAAGAACAGAACACTTAGCCGAGGATCTTTGACAAATATATATTTTTAACACTAGTAGCACGCTGTGCAAGCAAGACAAGTTTATGTTGGAAATTATTTGATTTTATTTCCCTCATTTCCTAGTAAAATTAGCTGAAAAAAAACTTCATGAGATTTTATCATTATTGTACATTGCTGCCAAGCAAATTTTGACATTTTTGCCTTTTGCACTGTGAGATTTACAAATAGCTTTGGAAGGATTCTGTTTTATTTCATTTCATTTTGCATTTCAATGGATAGTAGTGTTTATTTCCAAACAGTTTATTTGATTTAAGTTTTGCAATTGCAGGAAGTAAAATTCTGACCCTAAAGTTGTTACATTAATCAGAGTGTATTAACTATAGAAGTCAACATTCATAAGAGATTTTTTTTAAAAGCATATTTGATAATCAGATACAGCATAATAAATTTCTACCTACCCTTCTTTCACCTGTCCAAAATCCTGCCCCCACTCCAAAACACAAACACTCACCTACAAGACCTGGCTTCAAATATAACCATGTCTGAGAATCTTGTGATAAACAAGCACACCATTTATATTATAGACAGCACAAAAACTGTTTCATACTTAGGCTACAGTGCAGTGGAAAGTCCTCCAAGAAAACAGATGTTTTGAAAGATCATTGTAGCTCTAGATGATCATATTGGTCCCTTCTGACCTTAGAGTCTATAATTCTCTATTAGCAAGAAATACATAGAGCTTTGCTTTGCTGCAGAGCAACAAACCAACATGACAGAGAGGAGATACACAGGCTGCAACTCTCTCCTCAGTTTGAGTCCATTCTTAAACTCCCATCTGCTCCAATGACTCAAGAAATTAGCCAACCAAAAAATCTATTTTAAATTTAAAAAAGGGGGGATACAACTCCACTTGCCCCCAAGCACTTTCTTTACTCTATCATGTCATGTGCTAGCATTTACCAAGTGGCAAACCACTGATCTTACTACTTTTTCTCCTCCCTCTTTTACTCTCTTCATATGGTCCAATACTTATACACGAGTAACTGTGTTCATCTGAAGTTAGTGGTACTACTTGATTAAATTAATTTATTCAAGTGTTTGCAGGATCAGGCCCTAAATTTATACACTTTTTAGGAATGGAAGGAAGTCTTCGCTCTGTTTTGGGTGCCATTAAAAGCCATGCTTCCACTGCTATGGCAATACTTCAGAGTGACATTCACCACGCACAAAAAAAATCTTGCTATGTCATTTATGTTCTTTTGAGACGTGAATGCTAGTGACTTCTGACTTCTGGTCAGTGGGCATGTATATTCCCACTCTTAAACTGGCCCCAATGGGCGTTTATGCATGTGACAACTATTCCCTCAAAGTAAGTTACTTTGTTTAAAAGAAATATGCACGCACACACACCACACACCACACACACACACACACACCACACACACACACACACACACACACCACACACACACACACACACACAGAGTACACAAAAAAAAATTTCAAACTAATATACTGACCTCCAATCTATCAGTATAGGAGTAATTTGTGGTGCTGGAGCCAGGGGAGGGGGGAAAAAAAGGGAAAAACCTCTCTATAATCTCAATTTGCCTTTATTTCTATAAACATCTTATTTTAATCCCTAGAGACAATTCCCAAGCATTCAGGATAGTTGGGCAACTCTGAATATCAAGTCTCTCTATTTTCCCTGTTGCCCAGATGCAGTTCCTAGTTCATACACACACACACAAAATCAATCAGTCATCTGCAAAAATATGAAGAGACACCCATAATAAATAACCATTCGGGAAACAATCTCTTAGCCTTTCCTTATGGATTCTGCAAATTCCTTCTGGGTGGTGGGTGGAATGCGGTCAGTGGTCAGCAATGTCTCCTGCATTACTGTTTTCTGTGCAATCCTCAGAGGAGAAGAGTGGTTGTCTGCATTTAATTTTTTAACCACATTTCATCCTCCTCTGCCTTCACACAACCACAAGGAAAAACAACATCCAGGATGTGCATTCTTTTCCCTATTCTTGGGCTAGTCTTCCATTTCTGCTAAGGACAGCTAATCTTCTACAACCCTGGACAGCAAGAGCTACATATACATCTCAAATATTAATAGTATAAATCAACTAGGATGTTAACTATTGGAGCACTGGCATTTTTGGACTGCCAGCTACATTAACGCTTGTGGGGACAGAGATCTATTTCTGCAGTCTGCAAAGGGTTATACATTTAAGCCACTTCTGAAGGCCCAATTTAAATTAAACCAATGTTGGGGGAAGGAGAGGAGTGGTTTCAAAAATCTTTCCCAATGTATGCATCAAAGAGCATTGTACATATTCTCTAATTGTTTGAAAGAGCTGGAATTTTTGCCAATACTGTGTGGTTTTCAAAGCTGACTATAAACTTTCTTTACAGTCCTTAAACTTTTGAAATCTTGAGAAGCATAAGAATGAATGAGAAACGGATTATGCTGGTGACTGGTTTGGTTATCCGATTCTCTGAGTCTCTCAAGGTGAAGAAGAATAGACACAGTGCCTTGTGCGGGGAAGGGGAAACTATCAAAACATTTCTTACCTCTCCTATTTCCTAAGAACAATTTTTTAGATTTAAAACAGAACTAAAAATTGAATCTAAATTGTTTGCTGCATTAAATTCTACGCAATAGATTTTGATACATTAGCTATACTATAGTTCTAAGAAATACTGACCAGTTTCTGAAATAAAAATTTGTGATGTTCATATCCCATTTCAGAAATGCCTCTCCATTAAATCGACATAATCACAGTTCTCTCTCTGATGTTCAGATACTAGCAAGGACGGCGATTTAAGAACCAAGACAGATGGACACAAATTACATTAGTTTCAAGAATACATTTACAAGCATAATGTTAAATGTTAAAGTTTAATGACCTTTGTTGATTATTCACAAAGTTTCCTTTTATTTCACTATTTAAAAATAAGCAAACCACAATTTAATTCATTTTAGTAATTTAAACTAATCTATAGCAGAAGAGTAAAGAGTTAAATGACAAGACTTTTTGAAAGAAAAGTCTATGTGCTGATTTCTTTTGGATTTTTTTTAAACAAGTTGCTTGTGACCACTGTAATGTCTATTAATCACTTTCTAAAAGCCATTTACTGCTTCTCAGGTTTAAAATAGCACCAATATATTTTTTAAATTATGAAATTCTTTTGATTCTCAATTGTATATCAAAAGAGATTACTTTTACCAGTTTCTTATCCTGTCTTTTCTGAATCAATTTTCTTCAGTGATATCAACATGCTACTAAGAAAACACTACTGTTTCTAAAGTAAGCCATGTCTCACTACAAAAAATCTTCCAATCTTTTAGTTTGTTATTAATAGATACAAAAAAATTTGACCTAGATTTTCAAGAGCATCTAGTAATTTTGGGTTCCTCCATTTTTTGGTGTCCAACTTGAAATATTTAAAGGCATCTGATTTTCAGGAAATGCCGAGCAGCCACCCTCTGAAAATAAGGCCCCTACATTTGAGATTGCATAAAGCACCCAAAAAAGAAAATCACTAAACACTTCTGAAAAGCTTGGCCTTGAAAGCCAAGTGGTTGTACTGCTGGAGACACATCTTATTGGACTAGTTTTAGAAAGCTTTAGGGCTGAATTATGCCATCTTTAGAAACATTGAGTTGTTCTTTACTTCACAAATAGAGCCATTAATTTCAAGAGGTTACTCAGAGTAGGGTGCTGTGCAGTGTGTTTAAGGGTGATAGAATTGGGCCCTTGTTTAGCCAAGGAAAACTGAATTTTTGAAGAAAAAGGTTTAGGTTATCTACTGGATTAATTTTCCAATTATTTCTACATCCAGAACAATGCAGCTAAAAACTCCTGTAAATAGATAAAAATAGAAGTTTCTCATGTGGAAATTGAGACACATGAATTGGGACACCCCCCAAGTGTCTAAAACATACAGTGAGTGTTTGAAAAAGTGCAGCCACCCCATCTTTTTCCTTGTTAAGAAACTGTATTCTTCTGTGCAAACAGGGAGTCACCCACAAATCCGAACGTGCCCTTCAAATACGCCAGCCGTGTCTATTCTGGAAATTAGATTCTCTGTTGTATATTGTAAAATTTCATACAATGTTGTAGCAATCTTTGGGCCTATCAGGACACATCTTGTAACATTCTCCAGTGAAGACCACAGTGAGACTTACTTTAGAAAACTCTTCCCCTTCTGATAACTTACTCTTTCAGGTTTTGTGCAGTAGGAAGAACAATTTGAAAAAAAGACAACTTTTCCTGTTTGGCTTTGATTGGACGTTGGCTTTCTCCTTGTTCTCTGCACCTGACACATTAGTAAAATATCATTCCTCCTGGTGATATGAGGATACAAAAGCACGTCAGGAATGCTCTGAGAAAAACAATGAGATTCAAGAAAAATGCACTTTTGGGGTTTGTTACCGCACCTCACTGCCAGGAGTTGTTGCACATCCTATTCCTTGTAATGGGATGAATACAAAAGAATTCCAACTTCTGATATCAAGAGGGTTAATTTTGTACTTTAATACATTTTACGCTAAGCCTGTGAAACATTAATCTTGTACAATGCAATGAGCCATAATGCTGACCCGGCCCATTAAAATACAGCAGTTCCTATGGGTGACAAGCTGGCAGTCTTTTCAAACTGACACTTTAGAATTTAGTCTCATGACTGCTGCAGTGTAATGTAGTCATGTGTCACACTGACTGGTGATAAACAGATCTAATTTTGCTGTACTTCATGATCTCCCATAGTGTGGGAAGGCTCACTCAAAAATTTCACACATATGAACATATCTAAGACATTGAAACACTTGTGACATTTTTCATTGTATGATATTTTCTGCTCTCAATTGAACTCTGATGATCTTCTCTGGGGTTTTATTTTGCCTTACAAGGCTGTGAACGCTTTTTTGAAAACAAAAAAGACTTTTGAACCCAATATTGAAGCCAAGTTTGTTTTCTTCAGTCATAATGAAATAATTGTAATTGATTCATATTCATCCTTGTTACGTGAAAATGACAACAAAAATTGTAATTAGGGAAAGATCTGGTTTCCCTCCAGACTACCTGATACATCTGCACAATTAAAATTCCATCCATCTTGAACTATTTAAAAAATAAGACAGAAATAGGCTATAAAGATTGAACCTAACTGAGGAATGTGAAAAATATTAGCATCTGAATGTCCCAACTGTGTAAAGCTATAATGGGACACTAGTTAATTCTAGTCTACTATTTAAGTTAATTACTGATCAGATAATCTCATCTATGTTGAATGGATGCAGAGTACTTCTCATACCTGTATGTCAGTGCATGATTTCATAATAAAAATTAGGTATGGACTACATTGCCTGAGATATTTACAATGAACTCAGCCGAAACATTTTAGCACAATAAGGCTGAGTGGGTCAGCATGGACAAAAGTTTGTTTTTAAATGGGATCATATATTTACCCCCTCCCATCTCTCAAGGTGGTAAAAAAAATGCACTTAGATACAAGTTCTAAAAAGACATTATAAAGTTTTTTTATCATCACATGGGGGAGAAAAGAAAAAGCCTTCTGCAATGCTTGTTTCCAATAAAGTAACCATCAATGTCCACTGACTTCTATAGAAAGAATGAAGGGATCACTACTATGAGATATGTACTGTCATTCCATAGAATGGAAACATTTAAATGATTTTTTGATGCTACGCTTCTGAACAATTCCTCTGAAGAGGTCACAATTCATGAGGCAGAGCACCATTACAATGCAAGTACAGATGTGAAGAACATTTATTTTAAAAAGACGATTCACACAGGTGCATGGGGCATAGTCCAAAATATGAACTAAACATTTGAAATGTTGTTCTCTTTTCTTAAAACTAAGAGGTTTTAGGCCAAATTCCCTAGCCTGCTCCACTCACTTTGCACTGCTGCGATGGCAGTAACATTATTCTAGTGGAAGTCTGACTGTCCTGGAGATGAGCATTACAGCAGAGTGAAGAACCCTTATATTTTTGTGAACTATTCCAAAGGGAAGTTATAAAAGACAGAGTGGCCAGTTTTCCAGCCCACTGGGAAACAGGAATAACTACTTGGAAAAACCAAAGGTTTTAGTTGGAAAGCCAGAAAAGAGACAAGTCTAACTGCTGTAGTCAAAGGGCAAGACCCATGCATTTCTTAGGACAGATTAAGTGACATATCCAAGGCTACAGATAGAGTCAGCATTAGAGCTGTGAGCAGGCCTCAAATATTTCTGGTTCCCAGTCTTCTGATATAGTCTGATCAGAAGAGACCACTGGATTTTGCCTTTAGTTTTCTCCAAACTAAGGAATGGTTGGCTAATTATGTGCCCTTGAATTCCACTCCTCCTCCTCCATAGCATTCAGGGGCAAGTTTTCCCCAGGATGCTCCACATACCCATAATGGCTGAATAGGTGCAGCTCCACTACACCCTAGGAAGACACAAAATGATAAACCAGGAGGGGATTGTACCTCATGTAGAATGTCTAAGAAGATCTCTAAGCTTCACAGAACTCACAGGAAAATGGGGTCAGGCCAGAGACAAGGGAAGGCCAATGAATTTCAACACAAACTCATGGCTAGACCCCCTACATGGAAAGGCAGGGCTGTGCAGTAGCCATTAAAGGCTTCAGAAGCATTGTCAGGGCAGCTCTGCTGCCTAGGAGATAGAGAAGGGAAAAAATTCTTCACACTCTGGGTGCTGGCAGAGCTCTTCCGTACACAGAACTCATACTCTGGCTCTGCAGAACAGTGAGGATTTAGCCCTTTGAGCAGAAACCCTTACTAAACCAATGCTAAGAGCTAGTTGCTCTTAAACCTTGGTGTGCTACATAGCCAGAATTCTGGAAAGAGAAATGTTTTCTGGGAATTTTGGAGGGCTGGGGGGGAAGGGGAGAGCAAGTAAAGTGTTCACTATTGCGGGGGAGGGAGACACTGCCCACACCCTGTAAGGGATTTTGGATGTGGAAGACTTCCTAACAGTCAATGACCAAGGAATGTCAAATGACATATGAAATTTCAAAATGTGTTTCCTACAGTGCTACCAGATTACTTTTATTAGTCTGCATCAAACTTCCTATCTGTGTTTAACAGTATCTCTGAATAGGACCCTATGAAGATTTCAGCATTTCCCTCCAGTGTAACTACACTGTGAACTTCTTGTTAATTATTGCTCGGACACAGCAACCAGTCACCCTTAACAGTGTTGGGCCAGGTACCTTTTACCTAGATCAGTTATTTCAGATCAATTAAAGAAATCTTCATACCCACTTGTGAAGATGGCTCGTGGAGGTATTTGATACGAATAGCAATTCTCTCCTCAACAAAAAGTTCCTGAGAATCATGGTGTAGGGTTGAATGAAGTTACTCTCAAATAAGTTGAACAAAGGAGGTCAAAATATTTCCATTTTCAAAAAGAGTAAGTTTATTCCTGAAAATTTTCATCTATCGTTCATGCCATTTTCTGACCAGCTCTACTTTCTTTTGACTTTTCACTGACACTACGGAGTCCACTCACATTCATACTCCCTCAGTCTGTGACTTTGTTTGTTCCTTGCTGTCACCCCACTGTCGTTTTGGTGACATCCTCCTGGTGCAACTCTAGAATCACAGAAGTTAGATATAGAAATTATTTACTGGGTCATCTAGCTCATCATACTGCATATCCATCTTTGAACCCCATTATCT
>ML675601.1:26229950-26245474 GCA_007922155.1 Mesoclemmys tuberculata | reverse complement strand
TCATCTAGCTCATCATACTGCATATCCATCTTTGAACCCCATTATCTTCGGAAAGAACTCCTTCCACTGCACGATGTTTACGTTGCATGTCTATTCCCAGTTTGCTTCACTGAGCCCTGAATGATCTCTAGATAGCAAAACTTCCTCATGAAACAGAGGTAGAGAGTTACATTAAAATACCAAGCTAGTACATGGTCAAACTTCTAAGGTAGCAAAAGTTGGCAGGTATTCCATACAAATTGTGGATTTTCATTTTTTGGGGTACTGTTTGTAACTAGAATACATCCAAGACCTTCATTTAACTGTGTGAAGTAATCAAAGCCATTCCAGAAGTTTGTATCCTCTGTACATTCCACACAATGTTTTTTCTTGATCCAGATTAAGATAACCATATCCAACAATCCTATTACTCAAACTGCTGCAAGGCATCCATTGTATTTTCAGGATCTTTCATAGTTCTATACTCCCATTGCAGGAGCAGCCACTGACAGCATCATTCACTGAACCAGCTTCTACTAAAAATTCGATGTATCATGGGGATCACCATCAGCAAGTTTTCTTTCTGTAAGTGCCAAGCAGTGGGAGGTGATGTGAAAGTTCCCTGCATGGTTGCCTAAGTACTGAAATTCACCTGGTCATTTCTAAGTTGACCTAGAGTGTTGGTATAAATTGCCTGAACAAAACAAAATCCACTAAGTCATCCTAATGGAGCTTTTCAGCCATTTCTTGCAACCACTTGAGAACATTAAAGAAAACAAGTCTGTGGCTGAAGCATGACTTGGTCAATACCCATTTGTACTCTGACTCAGTGTATAATCATTCTGGATCTCGGCACTGAGGCCCAAATTCTGCCTTCAGATGTGCGTGCAACTCCCCCTGAGTTGCATGCACATCTATGTGTATCCAAGGGAATAGTTTAATCCTGAAAGTTGACCAAGCAGAAACTATTTCCTGTTCACCTGAATTTGTTTCTAATTAAGCAGTATTCGGATCTAACCAGGCAAGTCCAATTTTGCAGTGTCAGTTCTTGCAGATGTGTGTCTCAAGTTTCAATGGGTCTGTAACCAATGAGGAATGGCTTGATTTAAGTCTAGCCATGTACAATGATGCCAAAAGTAAGAGTATTAAAGATTAAAAAGAACAGAAACAAAGTGACTTATAGTACTTGCAAGACAGGTTCATAAAAGGACATGCTGCAGTCATTTCAATACACACAATCGTAAGATTGATATGAGGCTGAATTTTAGTTGCTCAACTCTATATTTATTTATAAAGGATTATATCTGCAAATGGCCCACTTTCATTCCCCGAGTTGCTGCACACTTGAGCTATAAGAAAAATCTATTCCTAAAATATTTTCCACAAAGTGAGACTATGAAGCAAAAATTATTCCCCCCCTCTTTTTTGGGGGGGGGGGGGAGGAGAAGGGGGAGGCAGAAAAAAAAAAAGGTCTTAGGTTTGGTCTTCAGTTGAAGCAGCATGTAAGAAATTACATGTGCTGAAGTGCATTTTCTATGTAATCATTTAGGGATTGAAGATGGTCTCTCTTCTCCTCCATAGGTCACTACATTGCAATGTTTTAAAATTAAAGAGCCCACGACTGGGCTATTCAATGCAACGGGCATTTATAAAATGTAAGCTTTAGGATACTGCCCAATACAAAGGTATGTGTTATTCTGGTGAATTGTCGTTCTTCTAGGTTTTCAGTTGGGCCACAGGTGGATGCCATACTAAGGAGTTCTTCGGACTGTTGGAAGGCAGTGGAAGGTGCGAATTCTAAGGAGAAACCATTTTTGTCTAATTATCCCCTGGTCTGTCCATCTGACTCACTTTCCATCACTGCTGGCTCCTGGTCTCACCTCTAAGATCTGAAGTGGGAGCACTTGGGTAAAGGAGAGAGATGGGGCATAACAGAAAGCTAAAGAGACTACTGATTAATACACTCATCTCCAGTCCCTGGGGGGGGATGAGGGAAGGGGGAGGGAAGAGCACTAAGGACAAATTTACTATTTAGTGAAGATGTGATTAAGGAACAGTGATAGAGTAGTTCTGGAGCGTCAGAATCAATGAAACCTTGCAAGAGACAAGAAAGCAACTTTGCTTTCATGATTTTTGTTAAGGGTGGTTTGGGGAAAGCTGGTTAAACTTGAACAGTTTATAGGTGGGATTTTCAAAAAGTGCCTATGTCTCTTAGGAGCACAAGTCTCATTGACTATAAAAAAAAGTTTGTTTGTGCTCTGCCTGATGGATGTGTAAGAAGGGACCACCTAAGATTTAAAAAGACAACATGTATCAATAAAAGAAAAGTACATGTCAATTGCAGTGAGTTTTCCCTTTGGTTTCCTTTAGTATTGGCAAAATAGGTTTGCACTGGCTTTTAAATATTACTCTGATTTCCAGTTATTACCTGGAAGCATCTTTCTGAAAGAGGCTCTCTCTCTCTCCATTATATCATGTTATTCTAAAAATATTTGTTTTTGAAAGGCTAAGGTGAATATGAGATTTAGCACAGATATCAAATAATATGAAATTTCCTCCTCCTCATCTTCAGCACATCCACAGTCACAAACTTCCTGACATTACTGGGAAGTTTCTAGCAGGTCTCACAAATATTCATAGTCATTAGCATTGCTATATTAAGGCATGCCCTGAATTAGTACCCTGCATTTAAAATATTGGTATCCATTAATTAACTGGGTAGTATGTGAAATGCGATTGGTGTTCTCAGTCCAGGTTCAAGAAGAAATGACAACCCCTGGAAACCAAGGTGGAATCCTTGTTGTCAGTCTGAACAGAATGTGCTTAATCAGTCCATAGCCTGAGACAACTATCATCTGAATCCTGAAAAGTTACATCTCCAGATCAGGGTTACAGAAGACTGGTGGAACAGTGCAAAGAAGCTTGTGTTGCAGTTGCCCATGCTCATAGACTCATAGACTCATAGGTCAGAAGGGACCAATATGATCATCTAGTCTGACCTCCTGCACAAGGCAGGCCACAAAACTCTACCCATACACATTTATAACAACCCCGAACCCATGACTGAGTTATTGAAATCCTCAAAAGTGAGATTTGAAGACCTCAAACTGCAGGGAATCCATCAGCAAGCGACCCATGCCCCACGCTGCGGAGGAAGGCAAAAAACCTCCGGGGCCTCTGCCAATCCGCCCCAGAGGAAAATTCCTTCCCGACCCCAAATATGGCGATCAGCTAAACCCCGAGCATGCAGGCAAGACTCACCAGCCAACACCCAAAAAGGAATTCCCTGCAGTAACTCAGTTCCCATCCCATCAACATTCCCACAGACCATTGAGCAGACTTATCTGCCGATAATCCAAATCAATTGCTCAAATTAAACTATCCCATCATAACATCCCCTCCATAAAGCTTAGTCTTAAAGCCAGATAAGTCATTTGCCCCCACTACTTCCCTCGGAAGGCTGTTCCAGAACTTCACTCCCCTAATGGTTAGAAACCTTCATCTAATTTCAAGTCTAAATTTCTTAATATCCAATTTGTACCCATTCGTCCTCATACCTATATTAGTACTAAACTTAAACAATTCCTCTCCCTCCCTAACGTTAATCCCCCTGATATATTTATATAGAGCAAGCATATCCCCCCGGAGCCTTCTTTTGGCCAGGCTAAACAAGCCAAGTTCTTTGAGTCTCCTTTCATAAGGCAGATTTTCCATTCCTCGAATCATCCTAGTAGCCCGTCTCTGAACCTGTTCCAGTTTGAATTCATCCTTCTTAAACATGGGACACCAGAACTGCACACAATATTCCAGGTGGGGTCTCACCAGCGCCGTATATAACGGCACTAACACCTCCTTCTCCTTACTGGAAATACCTCGTCTGATGCAACCTAAAACCGCATTTGCTTTTTTAACAGCCGTATCACATTGGCGGCTCATAGTCATCCTGCTATCAACCAATACCCCAAGGTCCTTCTCCTCCTCTGACGTTTCCAACTGATGCATCCCCAACGTATATTTAAAATTCTTATTATTAATCCCTAAGTGCATGACCTTGCACTTTTCACTATTATATTTCATCCTATTACTATTACTCCAGAGTACAAGGTGGTCCAGATCTTCCTGAATAGTATCCCGGTCCTTCTCCGTGTTAGCAATTCCCCCCAGCTTCGTGTCATCCGCAAACTTTATTAACACATTCCCGCTCTTTGTGCCAAGGTCAGTTATAAAAAGATTAAATAAGGTCGGTCCAAGAACCGATCCTTGAGGGACTCCGCTAGTAACCTCCTTCCAGCCTGACAGTTCACCCTTCAGCACGACCTGCTGTAATCTCCCCTTTAACCAGTTCCTTATCCACCTTACAATTTTCACATTCATTCCCATCTTTTCCAATTTAACTAACAGTTCCCCATGCGGAACCGTGTCAAACGCCTTACTGAAATCAAGGTAAATTAGATCTACCGCATTGCCTTTGTCTAAGTAATCCGTCACGTTCTCAAAGAAGGAGATCAGGTTGGTTTGGCACGATCTACCTTTAGTAAATCCATGTTGCAATTTGTCCCAATTACCATTGACCTCAATGTCCTTAACTACTTTCTCCCTTAAAATTTTTTCCAAGACCTTACACACGACAGACGTCAAGCTAACAGGCCTATAATTACCCGGATCACTTTTATTCCCTTTCTTAAAAATAGGAACTACGTTAGCAATTCTCCAGTCGTACGGCACAACCCCCGAGTTTACCGATTGCTTAAAAATTCTCGCTAACGGGCTCGCAATTTCACGCGCCAATTCCTTTAATATCCTCAGGTGGAGATTGTCCGGTCCCTCCGATTTTGTCCCATCAAGCTGTTCAAGTTTGGCCTCTACCTCAGATACAGTAATATCCACCACCACATCCAGATTCCCGTTCGTCATGCCTCCATCATCCCTAAACTCCTCACTAGACTTATTAAAGACCGAGGCAAAGTACCTATTTAGATATTGGGCCATGCCCAGGTTATCCTTAACCTCCGTTCCATCCTCAGCGTATAGCGGCCCCACTTCTTCTTTCTTTGTTTTCTTCTTATTTATGTGGCTGTAGAACCTTTTACTATTGTTTTTGATTCCCTTTGCAAGGTCCAGTTCTACGCGGCTTTTAGCCTTCCTCACTTTATCCCTACACGTTCTGACCTCACTAAGGTAGCTTCCCTTACTAATCCCGCCTTTTTTCCACTCCCTGTAAGCTTTCTGCTTTTTCATAATCCCCTCTCTGAGTTGCTTGCTCATCCAGCTTGGCCTACTACTCCCGCCCATGGTTTTTTTCCCCTTTCTTGGGATGCAGGCTTCCGACAGTTTCCGCAGCTGCGACTTAAAGTAATTCCAGGCCTCCTCCACATTTAAACCCACAAGTTCCTCCGTCCAATCCACTTCCCTAACTAATTTCCTTAACTCTTTGAAATTAGCCCTTGAGAAGTCGAAAACCCTAATCCCAGATCTACGTTTGTTTATCCTTCCATCTAATTTGAATTGAATCAGCTCATGATCACTCGAACCAAGGTTGTCCCCTACCACCATTTGTTCTACAAGGTCCTCACTACTCACCAAAACCAAATCTAAGATGGCATCCCCTCTCGTAGGTACTTCAACTACTTGATGAAGAAATCCATCCACTATCACATCCAGAAAAATCTGACCCCTATTATTCTTGCAAGCACTGCTATACCTGTTCTGTGGATTGTAACTTCCGTTTCTTGGAGGTGTCAATTCAGCAGCTTTCCTGAATAATATATTCACTTCTTAAAAAGTGGAAGCAGTCAGATTGTTAGGACTTGATTCATGTCTGCGGGTGCCAGTAGCTGCACATTGCACCTCACTGAGCCAGGATGGGGGAATTTATCCCCGGGAGAGAACACATTTAAAATTGTGGTCAAGAGTAAAAGAGTACCACTGACAGAGAAAGACAAATCAATCAGAGGGGGCACATTAATCCCATGGCTGTGCTACTTCTCCAGACTGAAACACTCATTTTGGAGACTGCAAAGTCCAGTGACAGAACTCCACCAGGGTGGGTTCCAGTTGACTTGTACCGGCACAGCCCCTTACCAGCTGGTCTGTTGCCAGCATAGCCAAGGGTTGAAGATCACCCTATAAGTCTTGTTGCTAGATTAACCCAAAACATACCAGCAAAAACACCAAACCTCCTAGTGCAATGCATTCCAAAATACCAGAAAGTATATTTTAAAAATATTTGTTTAGAAAAACAAGTCAAAATATAAATCTGAAAACAAAGCACCATATTCTACCATTTCGCTCATTTTCAATTCCTAGTTCTTTCTGACTGTTAGATTCAGCCACGTACAGAGTCTAAATTTTAACACTGTGTATGTATAGCACCTAACATATTACAGTCCCAATCCTGATTGTATTAAGGTAGCACTTAGAGGCTTCAAAACAAACAAACAAAAAAACCGCACAAAGTTTAAGCATAAATGTTTACATTGGTATGAGTAATGATCAAATAGATGGGTTAGTTCTAAAGAGGAAAAAGTCATTTGTACATAAACCTTCTTCACATATTTAGCCTGGAAAACTTCTGCACGTGCAATTGTATGCCTCATGTAAATTAAGATATTCCTAAGAGTTGCTCAAAGATTTGGGAGTGGCAATTTACACCTTCATAATTGACAGTTGTCATCTGAAGTTCTCCTACCTAGTTAGGATGGATACAAACCAACATAAATCAAACATATTGGAGTATACATCAAACTTTAATGAGCTTTCAAAATCAAATTGTTTGAAAAAGTAGCTTCCAAGTTTATATTTAATATACTTGTGTTTCCAAGAGGGAATAATATTTTTCTGCTCTAATTCTATTATATAAAAATAATTTCTCTCTGCCAGTAAAGCATATGGGACAGTTTTTATGTTGTTAATAAAAACTGAAGTCATGCACTGCAGCTTTTCACATTTAGTGTTTTCAATGTAAGCCCATTTTGGTCTGAAGCTTGGCCAAAAACAATCCCAAACAGAATTAAAATTAATTGCTTTCCCCATCATTTGCACTAGGGGAGAGTTTACATACGGTAGTATTTTTTAAAGTCATGAAAAGCAAATATTGAGGGCTACAAACCTTCTGTGTGTAGATCTTCCACTGAAGTCAGTCAAGTGGCGCTTCTGTGAGTAGAGGGTTTGCAGAATAAGGCACTCAGGACACACTGTTTCCCCTTCGACTAAGCAGAGGTTATCTGAATCTTTGCAAAGAGGCATCACGTGAAAAGAATTCCCAGTATTTGCTCTATCACTCCTGCAAAGATTTAACTTTACGCACCTTGAGGCATCCCATTGAAGTTATGCAGGACTATGAGTAGTAGGGTGTGGAGTTAAGGACATGCCTTTGCGGGATCAGAACCTAGATCAGAAGTAGCTTGAGTGATATTTTGAGGAGGGGAAAAGAGGCAAATAAAATTCAAACTAACATGTGGAAGCTGACAAGTGCTAATAACTTCTGCAAATCAAGTCACAAATTTAGTCATATAGATTTAGGAGCCTAACTTAAGAATTTTTTTAAATTCTTGGCCCACATTCTTATAATTCACCAAGACCCTCACACATGGTTTTGCACTTAAAAAAAACCCTAACTCTAAAAAGGCACTGGTATTCTCTATTTGTAGCCTTATAATTTCATAATCACATTTGCTAAGGTTACAAATACACAAAGTTGTACAAATTACAGAAGGAAAGGACCAGCTGATCTCCTCTCTCCCACCAGTACAGGACTGTACCCTCTGAGCCAACTCTCAAGAATTTGTAGCAAAAGTAATAAAGCTGTGAAACAAATGTATAGCTATAAGTTGTGCTTGATACAGGGAGGGAGACCTATAGACATGGATAAGAGCTACTGCCAATATATATCTTGCTAAGTAGACTGCTGAGTTAACTGCCACAGACAAACAGATGTTTTTAGACTTCATAGCTAAATATGCAAAATCACCCTGTATTTGTTTGCACAGATAATGATTTCTAACTATCGCAGTCCTCTCTAGAATCCCAGATCAAGCCTCTTGAAAGGTGTGCACTACAACAAGCGTTCAAGTCTCACTGCAGTAGAGTGCAGCACAAGACGGCAGATAATCTAAGAAATCGGTTCTCAAACTGGGGGTCACAACATGGTTATGTGTGGGTCGTGAGCAGTGAGCCTTAGCCAGGTGTGGGACTGAGAGTCTCCCTGCTTCCTTCTGCCAGAGGAACTTGAGGGTGGGCAGGCAGGGTGATGCATGGATACTGCTCACTCCTGTCCATCAAGTTCTTCCGCACCCCCCCATGCGACTGGGGGGTTGAGATGGGAAAGGAGCGAAAAGCAACACCAGGGCTTCCTGCACCCAGATCACTTTCCCACCTGAGTTGTGCTCTGCGAGGCGTGCGCAGGCGCTGCTGCTCTCTGCCCTCCCCCTTACGCAGCCCAGGTGAGGAAAATGACCTGGATGCAGGAAGTCCTGACATAGCATGTTGCTCCCCCCCCCCACTACAAGCCCCTACAGGTGTGTGGAGGAGCAGCGTTGGGGGAGGGGGTAGTGAGCATCAGTACCACCCTTCTGTGCGTGGAGGTCTGTTTCCCCAGCTGCACACAAGAGGGGGCAGGTGCAGGGGCTAGGGGTGAAAGGCGGGTGCGGAGCCCACGGGGGCCAGGAGCGGGTCACATTCTGAGGTTTGCTGTGTGAAAGGGGTCACCAATACAAAAAGTTTGACAACCACTGTAAGAGCATTCTGTCCGCTAAATAGTCTTCTGCATATTTAGTTCAAGTCAAATACTTTGGATACCCAAAGCTTTTTTTTTTCCAGTTAGCAGTAGCCTCCATTGTAAAAACAAGGAATTTTCACCTCATAGGGGCATATGAGTATAGGAAGAGAAGGAACCTCCTGGGTCACTACATCCAGCCCTCTGCTGTCACAGGCAATCCAAATCATAGGATCCCATTCATAAGCTTATCAAGTTCCATCTTAAAACTAGTAAGGTTGTTTGCCCCCACTGTTGCGGTTGTAAAGCTGTTTCAGGAGAATACCTTAGGAAACATTTTAAGGGGGAGTGAGATGGATCTTGGGGGGTTGCCCTGGGTGGCAATGCCCTCTCAAACTCATGATGGAGCCGTCTCCCCCTGCTGGGAGAGGGGCAGCCCAGGGCAGGTGTCGGGGGTGAGGGACCCTTAGGAGTTGAGGCAGGGGGAGGCTGCTGCAGGCAGCGGGCCTGGCCCTGCTGGCGGAGCAGGGGACAGAGCCAGTCCAGCTCCACGTTCCACACTTTGCACAGCTGCTTCAATCTCCAGGGGGAGGGAGACTGCTCCTGGCAGCCTCCGCACCACTGCCGCTCTGCAGGCTCCTGGAAGCAACATCTGCGTCCAGACTTCTGCCCGAGGATAATCGGGATGATGAGGCACGATTCCCCACCACTCCCACCATTTTCTCTGATGAGTCACATCAGGTTCCAGAGCTCCGGGGGAGCTGCTGCTGCCCCTTCCCCTACCAAATTAAGCATGTGGGCCCTGGTTTTTTTCTCTGAAAGTATGGGGGGGGGTTCAGGGAAAAGGGGAGCACAATTGTTACACAAAAGTCCATGAGGGGCTCCATTTAAAAAGTTTGAGACTCCCTGATATAGACTGACACACACCACTACATATGACCACCTTCATATCATGGTTGTGTTTTAAAATTTGAACCCATCTTTCATAATATAGCAACAGATTTAATCGTCTTACATGACATGACTAGAAGCTAAAAACTAACAAAAAAGTATAACAGGACTGAACTCCTTTAAATTGAAGGATAAAAGTAAAAAAAAAAAAGAAGTAGTGGTAGACAGAGCTATTCACTGTTTTTTTTGCAGACACACAGCTAGCACAGTGGTAACTTAGTTAAAGAGGGGGTGGGAGCAGGGATTTATCTTTGGATTTTTATGTCTACAGCAATTTGTCTGTTGAAAAAGAATATGAATGGGAAAAATCCAGCATATGAGCCAAGGACTCAGTTGCAATTGCCTTCAGATTTTTGACAGGTAGCCAAATTGGCCTTCATGGCTTGTTTTCATTCTTTTTGTTTTCTATTACCTGGGTTCTAAACATTTTATACATATTTTGGGCAAAAATCTGTACTTCAGGGAACACCTGTGCATTTGCACTCTGACACACTAAATGTTTATTTTCAACTAAGATGACAGATGTGGGGGGTAAGTCTCTATATTCTAAAGCATCTAGCTCACTTAAGTAGCAGAAGTGGGATAAAAGTTATTAAAACGGCATGCCCTTAAGGAAACATTTGGCTTAGACCCTTGTTCAGGGATGCGGAGCCTTAGTATCTGCTACACTGACTAAACATTTTCTCCCTTTGTGAATGAGTGCTTTTCCATCTTTTTCTAAGTTGTTTTATGAAATGCTAGATCTGGCCCTTCTGAGGCTGATTGAATCCACAGAATCTTGACACACAAAAAGTATCCCTGAAGCTCACAAGGACAGCAACCTGTTAAATCAATAAACCTACTACAGTAACAGGTGCTGCTTGTGAGCATATCACTGTGTGGTATGCAAGGCTTTCACTGAGGAAACAATTGCCAGGGTTGTGAACGGAGAGCCTTCCTGAGGGATTTGATAAATAAAGGAAAAAAAACAGACTAAAGAAGGGAAAAGCAGCTGTTTGGAAATGAACTGTAAAAACATCTGTAGTGTACCATCAACCTTCTCTAACTCCAGTGATTAAGAATTTTAAAGGAACATTACCTTACCAGAGGAACTTCAATCAGTCTGACTGTAAGACACACACTGGTAAAAAAAATCTTCAATTTATAATCAAACCTTTTTACACTGAAGGAAGGAACCTGACTCGGTTAGCATTGAAGCCACCTTTTATTTGTGTTCATCTATAGTTCCTGTCATCTTTTGCATGGATTAAGTAGTGCCTTACCATGCCACAATGCATCAATACCAAACCTGATTCTTTTAGACCAAGGCCCCTTCCTGCTACTCAGGCAATTTAGAGAGGTCTTAAAGTGGGCTTAAAATGTACTTTAAGTTTACTATTGCATAGAAGCTGCTCTCACCACTACCGGAAGTGGTTAGTTCACACACAAATGAACTCCATAGCTGACTGCCCGACGCTAGTTGACAACATACCAAAGAAACATTAAAAATCAGTTTATTTGGCTTCAGCGTGCATAATTCCAATGCAATTTTATGCATTAGCTTGAGACTTGGAGGGGGGGAATTAAGGTTCAAAGGTTTAAGTAGTTCAATTTATTTTTCAGTAACTAAGTTACCAGGAACTTGTATGTAGCAAGATTGTATTTATTTTCTGAAGGAGGCTCCAAGTTGGCAGAGATGTCCTTGGAAGTACATATTTCTTCACATTCTCTTGATCTCAGTGTGTGGAGATTTGCTTAACAGCTGTTTTGTGTACAAATGTTTTTTCAGGCAAGTCCTCCCTGACCATGAACAAATTTTTAAGAAAGTGGTCTTAAAAGAAGTTAACAAATGGTTGAGCCTCTTCTCACCCAGCCCCACAGAATGGAGACGGGTAAAGCCTGGAGAGCCTTCATATTGCAGGGTTTCTATTTAATATGTACTAGGATACCACTTCCAAAACTAAAAGCAGCGTTATACCCTCTGAATTGACCAAAAACAGGAACCACTCGCTGAAAGGCTCAGTAAACCCATGTGTGTGAATTTAAGTACCTACAATTATTACCATCTTTATGAACTCTTAAAATAAGAAAACGTTAGATTTTTGGCAATTAGAAAAGGAGAGGAGCTACTGTAATTTTCAGTTCAAGGGGTTAGGATTATAATAAATACTGATATCAGGCCAAATTGCTACCACATAAGTTTAATTTACAGGAGGAAAAAAGTCTAGGGGCATGGAGAACTCAAATAGAATGGTTTTATGGTTTGGCAAGGCAAAGCTTTTTTGTCCCCTCAAAACAGCACTTTTGATAATTTTAGACACCTTGCAAACACAAGAAATCCTACTAAAAATAACTCTGCATAATGCTTGTAAATTTTGCTTAAGAGAGAGACTAGAAATATACAATATACTCTTGGAAAGGCTTTAAAACATGAGAAAAATATGAGTCTTGACTCCAAGGCAAACAGATAATTTGTGAATATAAGGATAGACCACTATTAATTCCAGCAGGGGATAGTACTGACTAATGACATTTGCAAGACTTTTTTGAAGTACCAAAAGGAGAAGAGAAGGGTGAAAGCAGGTCATATTTTGGAGAGCATAGTAATCAGCAACAGAAAAGGCCTGTGAGATCATCTGGAGACTGTGCCTCTCCGTAGGCACCAACTCCAAGATAGCCAGGATCCAAGGCACAGAGATCCTTCACAGATCAATGTCAAAATTTTGACTTCTGGGCTGAACAGAACAAGTAGACAGTGCAGCTGACAAAGAACTGGTATAATTTGTTCTCTGTATTAATATAGTTGTTGACCCCACACCTCCCGACCGCTCTCTTCACCAAAGCAATACTCAACCATCTGTGTGTAGCATTCAGCCCCCAGTGAAACCCCTCCACACTGCTGAGCTCCTGACTGGCCTTGCATTTAAATGCATTTTATGGGTGCTAGCTCGTTTCATCTTACTCCAAAAAAGGATATCAGCTGCTTCTTACATTCATCCTGAATGAAGGACAGCTGTTAATGCCCACCAGCTTCAATGATGTTTCACCCAACCCCCAGCATAACACTACTATGAAAGTGGGCAGCCCAGTTTTACACCCATCTTTAGGGATAATGCCACCTAATCCCATAATACACATAATGTATAATTTCAATGTAGCCCTCAAAGACATGAATGACCATGATAAGACTCAAGTCTGAGAGAAAGAATTTGAAACCCTTACTAGATGCAGATAGAGGAAAGAATTCCTGCCACCTCAGATTCCAGCAGCAGATCAGTGGAGGAGAATGGACTATAAATAAGAATCTTTTCCTGGTGATTGAGGGTGAGGAAGAGAGTAAGTCATTACAACACAGACTTTTGACCAACAGAGTGAAGCCAGACAGCCAATCACTATGCGAATGAACTTGCACAGAAAAATGCTCCATCGCCTGTGGCTGAATGCTTTCCACAAAAAATTACTATATTGGACCTCAGTCCTCATCCTCACAAGAAACCTGCATGACACCTTCAAAAGCCAACCCTGGAGCTGAAATTTGTAACTTTCCTGGATACAAAAAGTTATGGACTGAATAGAGAAACTGGATTTATGGCTTATTACAACTGTCTATAATCCATTTAAACCTCCCCCTCCCAACGTTAGCGGTTTTCTCCACCCCCCTCCCCCCGCATGACTGGAGAGGTGTAAAGGGGATACTTCACCTTGAATAGCCCCTTCAAGTGCATTAACTACTTATGCCAAACAATCAGTTTCATCTTGTATTTAGCTGAAAAAGAGTTCAGTGTAAGCTCAAAAGCTTACCTCTCTCACCAACAGAAATTGGTCCAATAAAAAAAAAATTACTTCACACCACCTTGTCACTGTTAGCTGGGACTGTTCAATGTTCACCAGCAGATAGGATGCACTCAACTACAAACCAATTTGTTAAGACTTACACATATATTTGAACCCAGGTCTTCAGGCACTAACCCTCCTCCCACTTGCACTGACTACCTATCGCCTCCTGACAGTCCCTCTGAACACATCAGTGGGTCCAATTTTTGACTTGTAAAAGAAAAATATTTACATATATTTAGTGACCTATAATGCTTATATTTTGCTCTCAGCATTTTTCCTGAGTACTCCTACGACCACTACTAGTGACCTTAGTGAGATTCAGAGAGAGCCAGAAGGAATTTTCCTTCTCTCCATTTGCAAATTATCTTTGAGCAGATCGTGATCATCTCAAATGTATTTGTTATTCAAAATTATTCAAGCTATTTCCGCAAATAATTCCTGGTTTTCAGATTGCCCACAAGCAGCTTATTGCAAGCGTTCAGTATCTGCGATATATGGTGAGTTTACTTACCTGTACAATAACTTGAGTTCTTTGATAGGTTGCCCCAATGGATGCTCGACTTTAGGTATGCATGAAACTATGAAATCTAGCCAAGGCAAGAACGCCAAACTAAAAAGGAAGGAGGGCAGGTAACAGAGCATCCATAGGAACAAAACATATCAAAGAACTCCCATCATTGTACAGGTAAGTAACCTCTCCTTCAATTAGCTCCCTATGAGCATTCCACTGCTTTCTAGGTGACTCACAAGCAGTGTCCCAGCTACAGAGATGTGTACTCAGCAGATCCATTTAGCATAGTTCAGAGAACAGCTGTGCCAAAAGGTTGCATCTGCCCAGGAAGCATGAACAAGAACACAATGCTGGGGAAACGTGTGCACAGATGACCAGGAAATAGCTTGACAAATATCTGCAATGGATGTGTTCTTAAGTAGGAGCAACAGAGGTGGATTGTGTCCTTGTGGAACAGGCAGTCATTCTTGCTGGGGGAAGCACTCCAGAAGCTTTGTATCATTCCAAAATACACCCTGAGACTCACTGAGATAGTCTTTGTTGTGATAGTGGCATGACAGTCTTTGAGTGGAAAGAGGAGCTCTCTTTAGGCTGTCTGTGAAAGAGACAAAAGGCTTGAGACAGAAACTCAGAAGGGCTTAGACCTCTCAAGGTAGAATGCAAGGACACTTCTCACATCCAGAATGTGAAGACTGGCTTCTTCCCTTGAAGCATGAGGTTGGGGACAAAGTGTCAACCGAATGTCTTGGTTGATGTGCAGGTTTGAGAAGACCTTGAGAAGGAAGCGAGGATGGGAACGTTGACTCATCTTGTCCTGGTAGACTACAGCAAGGGGTAGATCTGCCATAAGGGCTCCCAACTCCCCCACCCTTCTAGCCCAAGTGAGGGTACATGGAATGACATTTTGAAGGATAAGTGGAGAAGCAAACAGCTTTCCATGGATTTAAAACATGGTTTCCTTAAGGTGTTGAGTAAATTAAGGTCCCAAAACAAACAGAGAAGGCTCTCCGACATGAGGAAAATAATTTCTCACACCCTAAATGAACCTTGAAGTCCTAGGATGTGCAAATGCTGAAAACTGCTCAACTGACAGCCTTATGTAATATGTCTTCTAGTATCCTTCTGTCTGATGTGATGTGCTCCCAAGAAAGCTTGAAATGGGAGACATGATCCCCACAGGGTGAGTGGAGAATGGAAAAGTGGAGCAGCATAAGTGGGACACGGGTTTGAGACTGCCGGATGACAGGACAAAATGGCCACTCAGAAAAAGTCGCTGACTGAGACATGAGCATCAATGATGGTCCCTCCATAGGTGGTTCCATAGTTCTTTGCAAGGTTTGATACTGGACCAGGTGAGACCACTGAGCTGTCTGTGACCTGCTGAATTCTCTCTTGGTTGCAAGGCTGTAGATGCCTACAGATCGGAGAGTCACTCTAGCATCCCATAACACATGAAGGGATTTGCCTGTGGCATCACTGAAGAGCTTGGGCCATTTGAAGTTAACATATGGGGTGGAGAGGAGGGAAAAAAAACTATGTCCCAAAGCAGTAGGA
>ML675601.1:25993663-26229535 GCA_007922155.1 Mesoclemmys tuberculata | reverse complement strand
AACCACACACTCACATAATCCATCTATAGCACACACAAGACTTTGCAGGAATATGAACATAGTCCACTTCCATTCCCTGATTTGGGGAGCAACTCATCAGGTTTCCAGGGCAAATACTCCATTATTCCCTTAAATGTCACACCTGCTACAAAATATTACCAATACACTTATTTGACAGAATATCTGTGAGCACTAAACTTAAAAAAGGGGCACACACAGCTGAAGTAAGTTTCCATATATATATATACATATAAACACACACACACACATACATATACATATAAAAATGCATTCTGCAACTTTACCCAACTCTAGTTTCAGCCACTGTGGTAAATAGCAAAGTATTTAAAAGGAATCATTATTAATATGGCAACAATCCCTAATGCCAGTTTCCAGAACAAAAATATAATTCAGAATCAAACTGCCAGCAATCATAGTAGGCATCAGTGCAATGGCATTTCTCATGCAGATGCCTGAACATTGGCTCAGTTGACTAAAACAGTGAATGGAATTAGTCTCCCAGGACCCAGAAACTACACAAGAGATAGTCTTGCCCCTCAAAATACAATGCACAGTGTGTGGACTTAGGCCAGTTTAAACAGTCCTACTGTACAGCTTGAACTTTGCAGACTCAGTGGGACAGTCCTACATGGTCAAAGTTGATGGTGATGGGGAGTCAAAACAATCCGAACTTAACATACACATTGGGAAAATTCCATTCACTGTGTGATATGGCCAAGACTCCAGGCTGCTCTGAAACATAGCTTGCATCGATAGGACAGTAGCATCCAGCAGTGCTACCCTTATACTGTATGTCAGCATTTCCATAAGACATTTTCAGGGCTTTCTAATTCAGCCTTGGATTAGAATTTGGCATAGCAAATCTTAACCTAGGATTGGATATTTTCATTTAGAAACAAAACCAAATCTGCTTTCACATTTGAGTCGTAGGGTGGTTCCAACAAAACAAAGACACCACAAAAGGTTCCTAATTCTGTAGTCTCATAAAACAAAAGTACCATTAATAGTTGCAATTAATTTTTACAGTTTATAATCTGGGTATGTGATTGAAGAAAAACCCCAACAACAAACCGGTGTCATTAGCCTTTTAATATTGAGTAAATGCTCTCGTCTATATTGGCCAGATCCTCAGGTGAGGTGAGTCCAAACTACTTACTGCTGCCAGTGCATTATGGCTACACACCTGTCCAAGGCTATGTCTAACATTTGAGCTAGGAGTGTGATTCCCAGATCAAGGAGATACAGAAACCCGCTCAGACTGCACGGATACATACATACTCAGGGCAGCTAGTCCATGCTGCTTTTTGCTGCTGCCTGTGCTATTGAGGCTACGCTACAATTTCTAGCATGCTAGCTCACGAAAAGCTAATACAAGTAGGTCAACATGAGCTGGGAACTCACACCCACAGTTCATAGTGTAGATGTACCCTAAATGTCCCAGGGAGGAACCCAAGGGCAACCGAGATCTTGGTTGAAGAGAAAAGCATGAAATTGCAACCCCTAAAGGCTCAAACATTATACGGCAAATAAACTTGAATGTTATTATTCATGACTGGTTTAAAAACCTCATGATTGGGGGAGGAGGGAGACTGACTTAATTTAAAGAAAAGGAACACATGGGGTTGGCAATAATGTGCTATGCAGCCAGCACAGCGGGGGAAAAAGGTCACAATTAGGATGTCCCCATACTATACAGATCTTGAGCTTTCTGCCACTGTAACCAATCACAGGCTTGGGTAAGTTAGGCTACTTTAATACAGTGCAGGGAAGGTGGCAGTCACAGAGCAGCACCAACTGGGCAGTACAAGGGTGAGCTTTAGGCCCCCTATGCATGCCACTTGCTGACATGCACTGTATATATGGCCAAAATGCACAAGAATCTTGCCCTGTTTTAAAATACTTTGATTAAAATACACTTTCAATTAATGTATCTAGTCATTATACCAGGAAACAGAGACAGAGCTCATTCCTAGGCTCTCTAACTAGCTCTGATACAAATCTATTGCTCCACCTTGGGCAAATCGCTTAGAGGCAACCTCTGTGCCTCAGCTTACCCATCTATAAAATGGACCTAAGTAAATATTTACATCTCAGAGCCTTATGAGACTTAGTTACTTGTAAAGTACTTTGAGATCTTGGGATAAAAGGTGCTATATAACTGCAGAATATAAACTATCATCTCTGAAGGAGGGTGCATAACTTCTTTTTAAATTAATAGTTTTTTTACTTTAAATTGAATACAGGGTTTAAGGTTTTGTAAAAGATAAAACTATTTAAAATTAAATTCAAAATTTACTATATTAGGGCCTAAACCTACCATAAAATCAATTAAATAATTGAAACAAAAAACATCTTTAAAGCGGTATGTTTGGTGCCAAGTCACCGACTAAACACCTGGACCCAGTCTGTTGAAGTGCTAAACCACCTTTTGACAGCAGTAGCCACTTCTGCAGGTGCACAGAGAATATTTTTCTTCATTTCAGTTTATTTAACTAGTTCAATTCAATGTATAGTTCATTCAAAGTTAAGAAGCCTGCTGGGAGTTGAAAAAGCAGAGAAGCTTGTTTTCCCTTTTGCAATCTATCATTTAAAACTTGGTATGCGAAAATGAAATCTACTAGTTCTAAAATCTTGAAGGACATGGTGACCAGAAACAATCAGTTAAGTTCGTTAACTATAAATAATACTTCCTTTGTTTATTAATCAAGTTTAAAAGCAAAAACATGTTTTAATAATTTCTCTTATGTATCCAGTAGTTTTATACAATCATTTTAAAAGGCTGGGTCCGTGTTTAATTTAAATTTGGCCTTCCATCCAAATAGAGCTTGACACAAATCACAAGTAAAAAATAAGCCTAGTGAATTAAAAAAATGCACAAATTTACCATTTTCTAACATAATAAAAATGTAAAAATTAATAACTATATAATTGCTTAAATAAGTATGTAGATATTTGACTAGCGAATGGGAAGTACCGTATTTAGTGCAAGGGCTACATATACTTGCAAATAATTGTGCCCAAATGGTAAAAATAAAAGCAAAAACAAAAAAAAGTTTGATAATCAGCTCTCTTTAGGGGAAAACACCAAAAGCTAAACAAAATTAAAATTTATTTAAATCAGTTTCCTGCTTGTTGATTTAAATCAATCCACACAGCTATTAAATGATTCATAATACAAATGGACAAGACAAAATGGGCTAAGTTCTATCCTCAGATACACAATTGGTTTCCAATGCTGTTGTGCTCACATATCTGACGACTTAAAAGAACACTAAAAGTAGACTTTTTGTGGTAAATATAATTATAGCCTTCAGCTTCCTACAGTCTGTGATCAGTAACTTCATAAGTCCCTCCCCCACTACAAAAAAGTGTGAATGTGATGCTCAAGTAACTGAAAGACTGATGGCATCATCCTGAAATTTTCTATCCTCATGCTACCAACGAACCTCTCATATAAGGCTGCTGAACTTCTCTACTACAACTATTATACAGAGTCCTAGACTTCTAAACAAACAATACTTAGTACACCAATCTGTAAACTTATTTTGATCCAATTAAGCATGCGTGCATATTACAATCTCATTTTTTAAAACATTTTGATGCGTATAAATACACACTGCATACAAATACAGTCTGAGACGCCATATGCACTGCAGATAGACAGTAACATATATAAAATGTAGTAAAATCACCACAAGTGATGTATATAATCCATGAAATTGATACAAACACTAAAATATCTAAGACATGAAACTAAATTTTCAAAGAATAAGGGGAAAAAACAATGACAGTGTGATCGATATTATGAAACAAGCAGTCATATGGGAAAGACCGATATGCCAATCATTTTTAATGTGATCCAAGAAATTCCACCAAAACAGCATTTGTATCCTTGTAGCTTATTATAATTTTTCAGAAAATAAAGCTTGTTAAATCAACGTAGAGAATCTTTGCCTTATTCATTACGCACCTTCAATAATTTCTCATTGTGCAATTACATCAGATGAAAATTCCCTCCAGTACCTTGTCAAGCTGCATATTTTACAAGCTTTGCTCTTGATCTCGCAATTCACTGCACATGTACACTTTGCTGCAAGTCTTCACCCCCGATATTGCAATTGGATCTGCATGGTCAGATCCCTGCTCCTGTGCAGAACTCCATGCAACTCTAGAGATGCTCAATATATTTTGGATGGTCCTCTAACTTTGGCTCCACTCCTGCCAACTGATCTAAGATGACCTTGCTATCCATTCAAACACTCATCTGCACAAGTCCAAAGGTTTACCCATGAAGACCCAATTGTTTTGTTCATTATCACAAAGATCCCACAACCCAAAGTATAATAAATAGAGCAGGCTTTTTGTGTTCACAAGTGTTTCTCCCAATCTTTCCTTAAGTTTTCAAAAGTTAGCCTTTTAAAAAACTAAAAACAAAAAGCCACATGAGTTTTTAAACAAAAATCCAGTTACCTTTTTTCTAAAGTTTCCAACAAAAGGAAGAAACACCTTATTTTTGAAATAGAAAAACCTTTCCCCCTTCTGTTTTTCCATTTTCTTTCTATGTCCCCCTTTAAGTGGCAAAATAAAAAAGGAGGTAAAAAAGTAAAACAAAAAATGTAACATTAGCAGGGTTTTGTTGTTTTTTTTTTTAAATAAAAAAGTTTTCAATTTTTTCCATGAAATATAACTGACTATTTTTTGACCAGCTCTAATACAGAGCATACAGAGTGCAATTTTCAACAGGTCATAACTCTGAAATCAAAACCAACATTTGCCAAAACACATTAGAAAGGCACATCCCACCAGTGAAGTTTATTTCCAAGCTAAAGTTTCAGCGTTTTACCACCAATTGTTTATTTGGAAAAAGGTCACTTGTAATATTCACCTGGAGAAAAATAAAAAAGCAGCATATCTGTGTTTTTTTTGGCATATTAACATTTGATAGACAAATCTGGTTCATTAAATATATGTAATCAGAGAATCACTCAATTTATTAAAGTCACCAGAAATGAAATGTCATGGGTCGTGTAAAAGTGCTCACTCTGTAACATGATAATACCCTGTTAAATTCAGAGATCTGATTATATTACTGTATAATGTTTCTCTAAACAAGAGATCATTGTTGTAATGATTATTGTTTTGTCTCAAATACATACATGGCATGGATTTGTAAACTGTTAAAACTTCCTAAATAAATAGTAAGAATCAAGTATTTCTTGTCCCTACTCTTTGTGCTAAAAAGCCCTTTTATAAATTTTTTCTTAAACTTTAACAAATATAAATTTAAAAAATAAAAATCATCAGGCAGAGACCAGACTGAAAATTTGAACTCAGAAGAGAAAACATTTCACAAAGTCATAAGCAAATAAGAACGAATGACTTTAACTACAGGAAATGGTCCTGTTACGCTATCTCCCGCAATAACTGATAAAAGTTCCTAGATACTAAATTACAAAATGGCTTTGTAGGAAAGAGCCAGGTGGAGAGTGAAGGGCAAACAAGTGTTTTCAAATTCCGATTTGGTGGATGTAATGGGCAGAACTCACCTTGAGCATCTGCTCAAGGTAGGATCCAGCATCACAAAAGTTCTTCTACTCTGGTGCTTCCTACCATTTGCCATTCTGGTTCTACAGCAGCCTGCAGCTTCCATAGCCCAGCCTTCCAGCCAAGTCATCTTTCAAGTTCAGTCCCTTTCTGGAGTAACAGAATACTCCAAAAACAAAACAAAAGAAACCCACCCTCAAGTCTAACAGCATGTATCCCTGGCCTTGGCATCTCTCCTTGTCTCTTCTAATCCTCGGGCTTCTGCTTACCCTCTTGCTGTGGCGACAGGCAGGAAAATCCAGGCCCACGCTCTCCCATGGGTTCCAGGCAGGGATCCTGCATTTGGCAGCTGAGGATTGCTGCTTACAAACCTAGCCTCGCTGTTGGCCTGGTGTGATCCTACCTACTGCCTCCTTCTCATTTATCAGTGTTCTTCACAGAGCTGTGGCCTCCACTCCTCTCTCTCTGGAGTTCTGTCTCCTCATGCAGCTTCTTCCCCAGGCCACTAGAGTCGCTCCTCAAGACGCCGGACAGCCCCCACTCCACAAACCTCCCTACATTGCTTCATGCCTGCCTTTATGGAACCCTGTTCTGCTCAGCTGCCCCTGCCCCCACATAAACCTAGTGGGCTAACTAGGCCCTGAGACTCATTACCCTTTCATTTGCCAGCATGGGGCATGCATCCCACCACAGCAAAAGCAAGTGGAATTGCACAGACCTCACTGAAGTCACACCAGCTAACACCAGTTCTGAATTTCGACCCATGGAAATTAAACACAAACTACTGTTTCTGGCCGTTACACAGGTGTAGAGCACGAGGAGGGGGCAAAGGAAAGGATTCAGACAATTGCCTCCACTTAGCACTGCCTACATTAGGGACCAGAGATAATTATAGACACTGGGCACAAGAACAGCTCCCTTCCTGCTCCTCTTGGATTTCTAGTGTACTCTGCCTCTGCCCCAGCCTCCATCCCCCAAGAGCACAGGCCAACAAGCTCACAGGGCAAGCCAGACGGAGGGGCAGAGTATATGGCTCCCAAGGAAAATGCCTCCCAGCAAGGATCAGTGTTGCCCACAGTGCAGGGTTGTATCTGACAGGAGCAGGTGAGCCGTACCTTTGAGCGATACTGGGAGTAAGCAGTGACAAAACTATAAGCGGCGCTGTTTTTGGAAACAAGAAATTAGTTCTATCATTTTGTTTATGTTAGTTATTTTAATTACATTGCAACTCTAAGAGCTCTATGTATTTTCTCTAGCATTTTAGTGTATACATTATGATTTCTTATAAATTTTAAGCATCTTTTTTTTCTGAAGTAGATTTAGTTCTTTACAGAATATGGTTACCATACATGTCACTCCAGAATGGGCATACCTCAATTCTTATCTGTACTGTGCAGCAATTACTGATACGAAGGATACAGTACATAGCCAAGTGCAAAATGGCAGCCGCACTCTGGCACACAGATTGAAATTTAACCTGCCTACACACCACTCAATCTACTTTACTCATTCTTCCACGCAATTACTCATCCACTGAGGTATTCGTTTGGCAACATTCTTTTGTCTCCTACTCATTTACTTATCTGTTTACCTACCATGTCTACACAGACACAAAAAAACTTCCCCATTCACTCACTAACCCAACTTGAGTGCCTGACCCAACTCCTGGCCAGTCCATACCGTGGCTCACCACAGCTCTCTCTTTACCACTACAGCCTGTAGGCCAGCTTTTCGTTGCCTGGATTCTTGTAGCTTCCACACCACAGAAGCACAAATTTAGAGCAGCCTGCAATCCAGCCCACCTCCCACGATCTACAAGGGCCCCAGAGTTAGTCAGTGCATACCACAGAATGTGCTGAGCTGACTAGCAGGGCACCTAATTAGGCACATCTCAAACTCTGATCAGATCGTGGTGGAGAATGGCTCGCTTTCTGGGAATGAATCCCCACCTAGATGTAGCAGTGACTCCAAAAAAAATGCCAGAGGTATGAACTGGACTCCATTGTACCCACAGGGATGAGTCAAGCTCTTGTTCTTTAGATTGAAAGGGGATATGAATTTAAGAAAAACCCTCAGCAATCTTATATCAGCAAAGAGCAGGCCAACCTCCTAAAAAACAGCAGATTAGAATGGTGCTGTGCGTTTCACAGCCTCCTACGCTTACCGACAACTACGAGTGCCCTCATAAACAGTGAGTGTACTGTATCTGGAATCATGCCCTTGGCAATTTAATGGAGTATCTGAGCAAGAGAGCAGATTCTCTCTCCAAATACTGTCTAAAGGCAAAGAAATTCAGAGTTAAGACAAATACACTGGGCCTGGTTTTGCCCTAAAATACGCTGGTGCAATTTCTTTCAGTCTCACTGGCCAAATTCTGTACTGATGTTCACCCCACCCAATCCCATTATTTCAGACTATGCACCATGAAACTGAAATCAAGGCCATTGCTCAGTGGTGCAAGGCAATACAAAGTTAGACCTAATGAACACAAGGGGAACTCCCCACTGCACAAGACTGTCCTGTAGCATTCCTTCAGCATAATGGGTTCTCCCACACGGTGCAAAACCAGATCCACTAGTGCAGATATTGCCCCCGTGAAAGCTCCTGCACAGGGGGATCTTCCAGAGGCAAGAAGGGGCCCGACCACGATGGTACTGTGCCCCAGTAGTTTCCTGGGATCACAAAGCTCATAAAAGCCTTTGTAGCAAAGGGTGAAAGTTAGGGCAGGCTGCTCCAGCCCCTTAAGCCCTAATTTAAGGGTGGTACAAAGACACTCTTCTAACCCCAGAGTCATCCCTAGGATACAGCGAATTGGGGCAACTGCCCCAGGCCCCATGCTTTGGGGGGCCCCGCGCTTTGCGCCAGGACCAGCCAGGAGGTGGGCAGCTGCCACCAGGGTCCCAGCTTCACCCCTGGCCCCACACTCCCCTAAGGATGGCCCTGTCTATCCCTGTTCAGGCTTTGCACTGAGGCAGATATAATCCCCTTCCAATGTTTTCAAAACACCGAAGTGTGAGTAGGTATGGCAGGAATCTTTAAACAGTAGGTGTTGCTATAGAGCAGACGCTACAGCCTACGTTACTTACAAAAGATACAACTATGTTACTGCACAATGGAATTTGTGCCACCATTCCCCGTTGTTTGGGCAATTTTAAGCACTCCTTAACATAATTTTATTATCTTATACTATGCACATGTCCAAGACACCTTTCAGACCATATGATTGACTTCTTTGTGGCTCTCGGTGCGGGCTTGGCAGTCAGAACTTCTAAGCTCTCATTCTAACTCCGTCGCTAATGCCTTTAGGTCATCACCTCTCTACCTCGGTTTCACCATCTGTAAAATGATGATAATAAATAACTGCCTCACAGCAGCATTGCAGAAATAAATCAGCTAAGATGTGAAAAGCACTAAATATTACTCATCACAGTGAGTTACTAAGAGGAGACCCACAGTTTATCTAAGCAAAAGTTTGCCTGATTTACATTCCTGCCTTTTAGGGCCAACAAATCTACTCTCTCTCTCTCTCTCTCTCTCTCTCTCTCTCTCTCTCTGTTTGTCTGTCTGTGTGTGTCCCAGCCCCAAAAAACACACACCTTTGCACTAGCAGCCAGATTGTCTCTGTGCCTCTAATGTCACTTTTTCCTGATCACTGCCTTTTTATTTTTTTTGTTTAAATGTCAAATGCTGGCCTGGATCACTACCGCTCAGAGTACATCTACACCACACATGGACACCCTCAGCTGGCCTGTGCCAACTGTCTCATGGGCGTCAGGCTAAAGGGCTGTTTAATTGCACTGTAGATGTTCAGGCTCAGGCTTGAGGACCCTGAGGGAAGAGTCCCACAGCCCAGGCATCTACCCCCCCAGTTAAACAACCCCTTAGGCTGAGCCAGATGGGTAATACCCCCAAGTACCTTGTGGACTAATGGTTTCTCCCCACGCTTGGTAGCAAAGCCCCAACACACACAAAGTTGTCTGAACATGTTACCTTAAAATACTGCAATGACCTAGCTGGCTTGTTATTGGGTAATTCTGCACTGCAAAAAAGACAAATGGAAGCAAGTCTCAGAGCCTGGGTCAACTGATTTGGGCTAAACCTACCCATGTAGGTATTCCAGCTCAGACTGGAGTTTGAGCTCTAAAACCAAGCTAAAGGGGTGGGTCTCAGAGCCCAGGCCCAAACATCTACACTGCTATTTTAGCCCCACAGCACAAGCCCCAGCAGTCCAAGTCAGTCAAGCCAGGCTCTGACACTTGCTGCCACAAGTCTATTGTGTGGTGTATCCTAAGACTGTAATAACCTATCTGCAGGCACTTCTCACACTACCTACAAGCAGTTCTACCTCACCTGTTTTTGCAGTGCCCTAGTCTCTCTCATTCTCACCACGTATCTTTAGCCTCAGATTCCAAACAGAGCAGTACACAGCACAGTTCTACAGCTGAAAGAATCTTCCACAGCGTTCTTCTGAGCTTTCCTTTTACTGCCTCTTTCTTCCAAATACATCTCCTCCTCATTTCTAAGCCAATTACCTCATTAGCCCAACCCTTGCTACCAAGTGTCCATAATCCCCACCAGCACCAGGCTGATTGATTCCAATTAAGCCTGGAACATTCTCTGTGCTGCAGCAACTTCAGTGACCAGGTGCTATTACTAGCACTCTGTCATATAAACCTATCTGTTTTACCATCATAATAGTTTAATGGCTCCTTATTATGGAGCAACAACCCCTAAATCCCCCTACCCAATCATTCTTTAGCATTCACTTTTGTGAAGAACAAAGCTGTTAAAATGCTGTTTCCCACAAACGTAGTAGTAGTAGTAAATATTTTCAGATAATGAACTGGGAAACCCAGAAGATAGTTGTGTCAGATTTGCCTTGTCTCCCTAGACTGCAAGCAATTTTGGACAGGTACTGTGTTGTTTTCTGTCAATCATGCAGTGCCAAGCACATACACAAACTGCTTAAATTTTTTTGTTTGTATTGCAGTAGCCTCTAGAGGCCTCATATTGGTTGGGCCTCCTTGTGCTAGGCACTGTACAAACACAGTAAAAAACAACCCCAGTACTTTTTTTTTGTCTCTTTGACTTATAAGACTAAAAGCTCTTCAGGGAAAGGAAGGAGGCCAAGGTAACAATAATTCGTAAGATCATAATGAACTATTGTACTGGAGAATCACGCAGTAGTTCTTCAAGATCATCTGTTGCATTTGCCCACTCCTTTCAGTCTTTTTGTTTGGGTGAGGGATGGGGAGAAAATATACCATACATCATAAAATAAATTTTTCATTAAGGACATATTTGACTTCCAGTACTTTTCAATTATAAATGCACCAGATTTTAAAATATCAAAATGTTTGCTTAAAAAGAAAGTCAAAATATTACAGCCAAAAAATCCCCACACAGTAATCACTTCATGAAGAACATACACAAAAAGCAATAGCTTATGCTCTGGTTTACCTTCTTCAGCTGTCATGCCTCCCTCAGCTATAGACCGCATTTGATGGAGCAAAGAAAAATCACAAGTAAATGACACAGGGAAACTGCAGCAACAATGCCCTCCATTCTGTAGGAAGAAGGAGAGCAGATGCTTATCTTGTTGTACAACACAATGTATAGGCTCTGTATAAGAGTGTGGGAAAAAGCAAATATAACAGGGATTTTTTAAAAAACGCACACACATTAAAAACTGTTTATAAATCTGCCATTACAGGGAAACAAAGCAGTACATTTCCTCTGCTGAAGGTCAATTGAAACTGCTACCAAACAGGGTCTGATACAATTCCCATTAAAGTCAACTTCTATTGACTTAAATAGTTAGAGCCCAGAGCATGTAATCTAGAAAAAACAAGCACACATTACAGCCCTGGGTTGTCATGCTGCCCCCTTGCCTCCTTTCCACTCAAAATGAGGGGAAAACTGCACTGCTGTGCTTTTTAAGGATTTGGCTGATGTGCAGTGAAGTACTTGAATGGAATATTGTTTCCAGGACTTAAAGAATTCTCAGCAGTGCATTCCAGTGAACAGGTTTTTAGCATTACTAGGAAGCTCATCGTAGGGTGATGAACAATAGGTCTGCATACAAATCCAACAGTTTTGTGTATTCCTCTTTTTGTACAAATATTGTAACATTTAAGTAGCAACTGTTTAATTTGAAGGTAGCCCAGCTCTCCCTGTTACTCCCACTTGCTGCAGCAAGCTCACCACCAGTTCAGCATCTCTCTCTCTTTAGGTAGAAGGTAGTGAGTGTTAGACATCAGGGAGGGGCAGCATGACCAAGCGACATTTAACTCCTGTATTTTCAGAGAAATACAAGACAACCAGTATCCAGAAAAATTCAAGGCTTTTTTTCTAGATCATCCTACAATGCCATTAGTAATGTTGGCTCTGAGCCACAGAAGTGAGAACTGGACATTCATGAAGAATGACCAGATAAAATTTTATATCTACACAAACAGAATAAAACGTCTCACTGGGATCTGTGTATTAACTGTATTAGTAAAAATTACAATGCTATTCAAACTATGTCAACTTGGAAAAGCCCCAAGCTCAGACTAGTTCCAAAATTCTGTAAACATTTTGTGGACATTTTTGGTCCCTTTCTTAGCAAAGTTCTTCAATTAATTTTAGACCACCAGCATTTTCTAGAAGGAGCTATTGCGAGGCCTATAAAATTAACTTTTCCCATGTAGTTTCAGCTGAGAGTAGTGTCACTGCCTGCTGTTATAGAGGTGTTGTATGGCAGTAAGGCATAAAATTGACAACTAATTGCTAAGCTCAACCATGCACCTTAAGATAACAGAGCTATTGACCCACTGTTGCCGGTACCATACACTCACCTTAACTGGGACATACCAGTGGAGGGCCTATATTGTCCAGATTAAGCAAGTGTCTTAATTAAGGGAAGGCTCTTTAAAATAAACCCTTTAAAGATTTCAACCCCAAAGCCTGTTTTTATTACTTTCCTGAACAAAGATGATTTCCTGAGTCAGGACCTTAGCAGTGTACATATTCATTGCATTTTATCTTCACTGTTTTATTTGGCAGCTTCTGTACTAAAAGACTAGTGTCACTTAAATATCATACCAATTTAACATTATTCATTACTAACTGATATAGCTCCATGAAGCAGATATTTTGTTAATACACTTGCAATTAAAGTTTAGGCATTGCCATTAACTATCACTAAGTTACACTGTTTCCCTGGAAAACACTCCAGTTAAGTCAGCCACACTGATACAGGACATCTAATGGGAACATCTAGTCTGTCTGTAATTAGTTTGAGCTATATATAAAGGTATTTGTGTTAATTCTAAATGATGGATGGCATATACATTTTAAGCAATTATTCTTCAAAATTTAATTAATATATCAGAGATATTTATGGTCTGTGGGCCTCATTGGCCAGTAGCTCTCCAAATATTAATCCAGATGCTAACATATTTGCACAGGTGTTATAAATCCAACTAAAAAGCTGAACATTGGTAAAGTCAGATCACACAGACACACAATATGCAACACATTTATTTTATAGCTTCTACTAGTTGCCTCTAACATCTTTAATTTGCAAACTTCAAATTCTTGAGACATGCTTTCCTTCCACAGTGAAAAAGCTTACTTTTTTACAAGAGTGAGTATGTATGAACATGTGCAAGATAGGGGAGGGATCAGCACGTTTGGCTTATTTGTCCACATGCTATCCCTCTTCCTTTCTGACTAGATCAGGGCTTTTGTATGCACCATCTCGAGCATCATTTCTAATAAAACACTGCGTTTTCTGCTTTGGTCTCCACCACTGCCCTGAGAGCCATCTCTAGTGCAGGCAACATAAATAAAAACAAAGAAAAGGGGACATTTAGGGATAATATATAAGCCCATTTGTGATGCTGCAATTCTTTTTATAGATTGGAAAAAGCAGCTAGATGAATTCTTCTCTAGTTACTCTGAAGAGCAGATGCAGCTATAGATGCACCAACTGTGATCAACAGGTAGTTATTTAATGGAACATCATAAGATGATATGTTTAATTTCTTCAAGTGACAAGTTTACAAAGCAAGCCCTATGGAATTAACATTGCACAAGCAAAATCACTTAAAACGTGAAGAAGAAAAAAATCAATCAAGCTGCATCGTATATCTCAGTCTTATACACAGGAATGTATGCACACTTTAGAGCCAGTAGTAATTTGTTTCCCTCACCTTTTTAAAGGAATATTTTAATTGTTTTAAACTGTACTTATGGTGCAAGTGAAAACACACATTTTTATTAATCCACAACCCATACCTAGCTTCTCACAGTAGCCTTTTAACATGGACTCCAAGCTTAAGTCTATACTCTAAAATACTAGTTTAATGACAGAAAACAAAGAACATTATGATCAGTTTCTCTAAAACAGGTCATCACCTGAGAAGTATATTGACATTTCCTTTTAGACAGTTCTTTCAGATTTCCCTCCCAGACACCCCAGAACAGAATCTATTCACCACTTACTCATGTAACAGCCCAAAGAGCTTGTTAGGACACCACCCAAGACTTCATTTCTATGGTACAAGTTCAGTAGTCTGTCTCGGAATGAGGCAATGGTTTCTGTGTGTTCTGTAGGGAGGGGTGAGACACACACCCTGTATGCCTAGCTAATCAAGTAAAAAAAAAAGCTTAATCCACAAAGAAATGGCTCTCTCTCAAAACAATCCTTCCTGGAGGTACCTAGGGTTGAGAGGTACCTCACTACCACCTGCCCTTAGGATGAGGAGGCCTTTTCTATGTCTGCCAAGTTTCAGCTCCCCCAACTTCACTGGCCAGGGGCAACACAAACACCTCCCCTATAGGCCTCATAAGCCCTGTTGTTAATCCACAGCTAGTAATAGGTACACTCCAGCCCTCCAAGCATCTCTCTGTCCAATCCTTGTTCCACTGGACACTCCCAGTATTCACACATCCTCTGCCTCATTGCATCAATGGGGTTACTTCCAGAATACATGGGCTATAACTCAACAGGAGTAAAAGTCCAGAGTGTATGCCAGCCAGCCAAGTATTTACACTTCAATTTTCACTAGTTCTGTTGAATTTAAAATAAAAATAAGAGAAAAGAAAACTCCTGATTTATTCACGGAGTCCTTTAATAGTATCAACTATTAAGAGAATTGGTGGTATAAAACCAGGCTTTCCCCATCCTAAATTGGTAATGTCCAGAGCCAAGAATATGTACATTGCAAGCCACTGATTGTTAACTTAATTTTGGACAGTCAACTGTAAGTTATTAAAAGACAGATTCAGTAGTGAGAAAAAAAGACAGGTATCAGTGGCTTTGTGCATGGCTGAAGTAGGACTAGCTCTATGAGTAAGAGTCAATAATACATATATTTGCATTAGAATACTTAGATTTGACAGTTAAATTAACTTTTTGCCAAACTAGTGTAAAAGTGGAAATGTACAAAGCATCACCACAGACAGGAATCCCACTGTTATAAATCTGCTATTTAGGAGGGGCTGGGTGGGTTGTTTGTTTTTTGTGGCAATAGGAACCTACTTGCTGAGTGAATTTAGTGGTTTTGGAAGGGGCCAGCTTGACAGCCCTGGAATGCTCAATTCTCCATATCAGTATCTGCACAGAACAAGCACTGCAGGGATAACAACAGAAGTGAGAGTTTCCCCACCCGAGCCCACAAATGGGCCTCAGCCATGTTCTGGAGGTCAACCTCTAAACGTAAGAGAAGTCAGTTCAGCCTCTGTGCCCATTCAAGCAAGAGCCTCTGTTTTTTGAATGCCAAAGAGGGTGCCAGTTAGGATGGCAATGTAGTCAGCTGTCTCACCGAGACACTGGACTGAGCCCCCTAACTTATTTCTGATGGCCATTTGGAATTCCATCGAATGGCAAGGTCTTTCAGACTACAGCTGTGCAAAGTAAGGTAATTCCATTTCATGAAATATTTTAATGATTTGAAATCTGGTTTCATCATGAATGGAATGAAAACCAAAAATATGTAAAGTTATCCACAAAAGGGAACGGAGCTTCATCTTTGGGACAGTCCTCCTGGTGGGCTGCCCCAGAGCCATGGGCCCTGGAAACTGGGCTGCAGACAATGGTGCTGGGGATGCTGCTGCATCCCCTGGCTTGAAATAGTAAAAACAAAGGCCGAGTACATGGCTTCCATCACCAGCACCCCCACTATAAAAATTGTTCCAGTACCCCTGGCTACAGAGGAGCCACAAGCCTGACAGCTAGCAATCTCAGGGCATCCATGCTCCATGGTGAATAAAAATAAAACAAAAACAAACGGTCTTTTTTAAATTTAAATTAGATTTTTTTTGATTTTGTGATTTAAATTATATTTTTCTTATAAAAATAAATTTATTTAAAATTAAATACAAAATATGTTCAGGCCTAATCTTATTATAATCTCTTAAAACATTTAAATAAATATGTTGAATCCATGAGCCTCTATCAAAAACTGAGTTAAGGACTCCTTGTCTATATAAAGAAAGAATCAAGGGGAAAACATCTATCTTTTGAGGTCAAGCTTTATGAATATGCCACAGTCGGTCAACCTAAGCTGTAGAGACTGCCTCATTTTCAAGAGATTTAGGCAAGCAGGAACTTAAGCTCCAATAACTTTCACTTAGCCATATTTGAAAATTTTCCTAGACTGACCTGAAATAATCAGTTTAACTTATTGACTACAGTTAATCCCTCTCTTTAATAAATCATTGTTATAAATGGGAAGCATGTTTTGAAAAGAAAAGTGTATATATCCAAAGCATTTTAGATTGTTTGGTTTAATGAAAATACATATGATATGCTGTTTTGTATGTTTAATTAAATTTGAGTTACTATCTTAATGGAGCTTGACACAGATTACGAGGGAAAAAAGTTAATTATCTAGTAAATAAGCAATATGTCATTCACCATTTTTAACATACTAAAATGTATGATTAATAGGAATCTGAAAAATATTAAGCTATATAATTGCTTAAATAAATAGTGCACCTGCCAAGGGGGGGGGGAAAAAAAAGATGTACCAAATCTAGTAAAAAGGCTCTATTTAATTATAAATCAACATGTTTTAATGATTATATCAACAATAAGAATGCACTTTTCTTTAAAAAGTACTGTAGCTCAAGTACAAATGGCAAACTTGGTTAATATAAATTATTTAAATCACGGTTTTCTACCAGGTGATTTAAATGGCCTTTATTTAAGTCAGTCCACTCTGCCAGGCTCCCTGACTTCTTGCCTAGCAAGATGCAGAAGAGCTGGGACGCTGGAAGTCCCGCTCCACAGCGGCTTCCCAGGTGAACTGTAGAGGAATCAAGGCGCTTGGAAGCCCACCTTCCCCAACAGACCACAGGGTGAGCTATCGAGGAGTCTGGCAGGTTTGCAAAACCTGCCTGATTCCTGTTGCAACTTTGTCAGAAATCAAACTCTCTCAGTCAAACATTTCTATTTTAATTCATCAGCATTCCAGAGACTTTTCAACCAGCTTTATTTCAGACTCTACCAATCTGGGCTGGATTTGACCTGGTGATCTATAGTCTGCCATATTTACCGTCCATTTCCCTCCACCTGAATTATCTAGCCTCCAGCCCTCCATTTTCTTAAACTAAGGTGAGGAAACGGAAAGTGGTATCTTCAGCCCTCTGTAATGAAAACATAATACACAATAGTATGGTACATGCATATTATCATTAGTTATAATTGTCTTGTGGTAGCAGCTAGAAGCCCCAGTCAGGGGTCAGGGCCCCATAGTTCTAGGCATTGTACACACTTAATACAATAGTTCCTCTGTAAATAACTGAGGTGGCAGGAACAGAAAACTGCTTTTCTACTACAGCAACTGAGACCATCCTCAACTTCTCAGAGCAATTAATCAGCTTAGGGATGTCAAAACATGTAACTGGGCTACAAGACAGATTACAGTGTAAGTGCTGTTACATTTGCCAGTGACCTCGCAGACTTGGCCCCGAGGTTTATAATGTTCTAATCCTTGTGTCATTTGTTCGGTGGCACAGGACTTTTAAAGGTGAAAATGACAAATAAAAGTCACACACACACACACACACCTGCCCCCCCCGGGGGGAGAAGGAAACTGAAGCAATGAAGACTGAATTAACAACATATGAGTAGAAGAGATCATTATTTTTAAAACACATATGGACTCTAATTCAGACCCTTCTTCAAAAGTTCAGAATTATCACTTCACTCAATACTTAATACTCTGATAATCTCAGCTGAACTGCCAGGGAAGTATAAACATCTTCACGTTCAAGTAGGGTGACCAGATAGTAAGTGTGAAAAATCGGGATGGGATGGGGTGGAGGGTAATAAGCACCTATATAAGAAAAGGCCCCGAATACTGGGACTGGCCCTATAAAATCGGGACACTTGGTCACCCTGCATTCAGGTTACCCTATATCATCATAAATATATGAAAACATATAAACAGAAAAATTAATCAGGACAGAGGATAGACTAGAGCCATGCATGCTGCAGCTTCCTATGTTATATTTTATTTTCGGCTACGATCTCACTACCACTTTGAACTGACCCTACATTCAGCAGCTGTGTTTGTTTACAGGGCTACAAATTAACACAGGACAAACGGACTTCATCCAGCAGATTTTTCTTGGCATTTTCCACTACACTTTACAATATATTGGTCCTCATAGTCCAATTATACATTTGCCACTGACGTTAGCCAAACAGAGCGGATAAGCAAAGATGGTGCTTGCTAGCAGCACATGGGGAAGTTTTTTTTTTTATTGCTTCAAATAAAAGCTCACTAATTACCAGGCCTGGTCTAGTCATTTACTCTCAGATAAGGCCATTACCATGTTGCCCATACTTGACTTTTTTCACCACAAACATAAAGAATGTCATCATATCCCATCTAGCAGTGTGCACTGTGCCAGTCCAGTAAAAGTGATGAAATCCAATGATATTTTATGTGAAAAGGCCTGCCAGCACCATCCACACATGTAACACAGATCCCAAATGCCAATTTTAAAAGACTGTAAACCACACTCTCATACTGCATCTGACAAATCAGTCCTAAAATAATTTTCCATTTAAATCCCAGCATGCTTTTGCAGTAGGAGTGATGTGAAAAACAGAGCCAAATCAATTCCCCACCCAAAATATCCCACCACATCGACTGCAGCCTATATATTTAAGTTACACGACTTTCCTTGCCCCCAGATCTTTCACTCTATATCAAGACAAAAAAGGAACCTTTCTGCTAAGAAAAACAAACAGCCAAGGGATTGTTACTGATTTTTACATCTTTGACAGTAATATGCTATAATGAACTTTCCTGCCGCTGCCCCCACATACATTTAGAGTAAATTATTATTTTAAAAATCTGTCTTATTTATTCAGACTATTTTTGCAACAAAAAAAACTCTACTTATGCTAGAAGTTACAGAATAGATAAACAGAGTCTGCATTAAGTTGTAGTTTACAATCTGTTTATATCTTCCAAGCTATTGGAAATGCTCCATTTCCCTCTTGTAAACTACATTGTATAGAAACTACCAAACAGCTTCCTGGACAGCTGTAGCATTCTCTAGTCAAGTAGCTTTTCCATTCAAATAGTCAAGACTCTTCACTAGTTCATTAATAGAACCTAATCAAATACCTATTAGCAGAGAAAACATTAACAGCATTGACCTAATCTGGATTTAACATTTATTTGGGATTTAAAAAGCAAGGTTTTCAGTAGTTACAGGGCATTTAATTCCATTTTAATGGTATAATATATACATGGGATTTTTTTTTTAAACTTTGTTTCATACAATGAGGTGCATAATCATCTGATAATTTAAAGTAAGAGTAATTTTGATGTCTTCCCATTATTTCATAAGACACATGGAGAACTCTGTCAAAGTAATATATTGCACTTTTCTGTGTAATTATGTTATGTTGGATGAGAGTGTTGGAAAACTTAGTATAGTCATTAGCTGAGTGCTGAATGTTTTGATTGTCAGACAGGTTGTATATGATGCAAATATATGACTCAGAAATGATTTCACATAAACATTTTGGTAACAGTAATCTGACTCATAACCTCCAACATAGAAAATAACAAGCTTCACAAAACATCTGTGCACTACTAGCATTTCAAATTAGGAACAACCCTTTAGAAACGTTGCGCAGCATACAGAATAAGGATTTCTGGTGTTCAAGGGCCTAATCCTAGGAGCTGCTGAAAACTAACTTCACATGATGTCAACCTCTCTGGACTAGGATACAGATCCTCAGCTGGTGTAAACTGTCATAACTCTATTGGACTCCATTGCAGATAACAGTTTACATCAGCTGAGGATTTGCCCCCAAGGTCTTTATTTAGATTATATGCACAGTTCATATTGATTAAATACTTGTTAAATGTTCAGTATTACCCTACTCAGCATTTTACAGTTTCAACTAAGATACAATAAGTAACACCTTCTGTTCATTTTCTCATGCATTAGAAGATGGACAGTTAGCTACCTTTATAATTTGTCAAAAGATAAATGTAGTGTTTTGAGTGACCGCTGCAATTAACTGGTTATTCAAATGACGTTTGCAGGGTTTATCCTGGAACGTGCTATGAATTAACTCTTCAGGTTTTAGTGAATCAAAGCTGCCAACTCTACAGACTGCTGCCAGGAGCAACATCATGCATTTTTTGGGACCCCATAAAATTGTTTTTACCAAGGCAGACGATAGAGAAGTATCAGATGGCCCCAATTCCAATAGTTCCTGCAATATAAAGGAATTATTACATATGGCTCCAATCATTGCGCTATATTTTATTTGAATATAAACTTTTACATAAAAAGTAACAGTCAACATAAAACATATTAGTGAACTTAAACTCTTAATCTTTCAGCACAGACATTGCTTTGTCGAAATGTGCCTCTTTCATTATCTCAAAAATTTGCAAAACCTTCAACTTAACCATGGGCTGTATGTATAGCTTCTCACTCAGTAAGAGTTTATTCAGTACCTTTCAAGTGTAAAGAGTTTCATGCACATGCACCTATAGATCCCACACAGATTATTCCTATAGGATATATTGGGGACAGAACATTAACACATACTAACACTGCTTTTGTAGTTTAGACATATTTCTGGTTTTGTGGCTAAATTGCACATTTTCAGACAGCGGCTCCCAGTGAATACTGAAGTTCATCACTGATCTAGCACCTATCAGCATGAACAGTTAATATCTACCACTTTCTTCAAAGCTTACCCATGCCCCATACTGCATTTCACCAACATTTTGTTTCACTCTGTAGTTCAGGTTAGGATGTTTTGTATATTGATTGCAGAGTCTTCGCTATTATTTGTTTTATAGTAAGAATTAGAGAAACCACCTCCCCCCCCACACACCAATCAAGATCAGAGCCCCATTATATTAGGCAGCTACTGCACTGGTAATATGGGGCAGCTTCCTTGCAATTCTCTAACCACCAGTCAATAAACACTGTAATTAAATGCCTATTATATTTTTACATCTGAGCCTTGAAGAGTAGCTGTTTTATCATTTAAAAAATTGGCATTTACGGCAAATTGCAGTAATCAAATATGAATGGACTTTGATATTACGGTAGTGCCCAGAGGCCCAAACAGGATCAGATCTGAGGGCAAAAGCCATAAAAGAGTCTCTACTCCTTTCAGTCATGTCTAAGAAGTAGTCATGATTTTAGCAGAGTGAGTGAATAGACTGTACACCAGTTGCTATTGTGCTGATAACTAGTTTGCAGTGCAACTGGAGTAAGATGTGTATTGTGCTTCCACTACTGTTTCCGCTGATCACTGACTATGTCATGAGGAAAGTAACTGCAGAAGACAAGCAAGGAATTTTATGGACAAGTGATAAAGCACAATTGGATGACCTTGTTTTTGCTGATGATATTGTCCTGCTTACTGCAGTGCTGTTGTAGCCATTTTGGTCCCAGAATAGGACAGAGACAAAGTCAAATAATATCTTTTATTGGGCCAACTTCTGTTGGTAGAAGATACAAGCTTTTGAGCTTCCCAGAGCTCTTCTTCAGGTCTGGGGAAGGAAACCACTGTGTCTGAGCCAAACAAGTTGGGACAGATGTTAAGCATAAGGAGTCTTACATATTGCTTAAAAGAAGACACACCCCATCTTTTCGCAAACATATCAAAACAAGTCGATTTGTTCATCAACAAAGAGAAGACAACATATCTATCAATGTCCCAAAAGCAACCATCAGAGTAGATGGCGATATACTAGAAGTAGTAAGGCATTTTAACTATCTCAGGAGTCAAATATGCGATAACGGAGACACCATGCTTGACGTCACGCCACAAATATAAAAAGCAGCAAACATTTTTCATATACTTGAAAAGATTTAGAAAAGTAGCATGATTAGCACTGACAGAAAGTGCCATTGAAATCTACAATGAAAGCTGAAAAGACAACAATCACAACCTTTTCCAAACTAAACGCCTGCAAAAGATCTTCAAAATTCATTGGAAAGAGTTTCTTGCAACATCAGAAATTCTAGAGAGCAAACCAACCTAAAGCATCAGACATATAAGATGACAACAGACATATTTAGGGTATGCTTTAAAGATACTACAAACACAACTTGCACATCAAGTGATAATATGGACACCACCTGGAAAGAGAAAAAGAGAGTGACACTATGCAGAACAGAGAAAGAAGCCAAATCCATCAACATGACACTCAGAAGCCTAAACAGACCAACACAATAGTAAAATAAAAAGGTAGAAATTGGTGGATGTACTATGCACCTGAACATGCAGAAGGATAAGGAAAAAAAGATAGATGATGTAAGAATGAGTCTAATGAGAATTCTTGGGGGATTTTAAGACACTTTCTAATAAGTGACATTAGGAATTGAAGGTAGATTGTACAGTTCCCACTGGCTCACCAATACAATAATGGGGAACATGGATCATAAGACTGTTAAAGTCATTAAAGCATAAAAACCACCATACACATGAAACAAAATATAGACATCTCTAAATACTAGCTATCCCTTATTGTACCACATGCGTGTATATTTTGTTTCTGGCTATCACATACTGTATATTAAATAGAAACCTTCTTAAATATGACAGATTTTTTCCCTTGCAATTCTTTTTATTTTTAAAGAGAGAAACATTTGACAGGGGGAAGCCAAGAGAGTCAATCACTGAAGCTTGCAGAGAACATAAAGCAAATGTTGGCAGGACACACGTTTATCCTTTTCATGTACTGTTTAAATTATTGTTATAAACAAATCATTATCTCGTGTAGCCACTGCTTGGTCCCTTTCATGTCAAATACTTTTGATGTTACAATAATTAACTAAGAGGGTCTGTAGCTTTGCATTCAAAAGAACACCCCTGGAGATGGAAGGGGTTGAGAACTTGTGGGATAGGAAAAATTGCCTTTTTGCACTGAGACTTCAGTTTTCAAACTTCGTTGTCAAAATTAGGCATTCTAGGGATTAACCTAAGGATCAAATCTATGCTTAGGCATTCAGATATTTTTATATACATAATTACTGATTAGAATATCCAGGCGCGCGCACACACACGCACACACTCTCTCTCTCTCTCCCTCCCCCCTTTTGTAGTTCAAATATACAAGTTGGAATGGGAATTTTATTTTCCCAAAGGCATTATTAATGTAAAATAATAGTAATAAAAGTTCGCTTGGTATCTCTGTGCTTTAGCATTCCTTGCTGCCATGCAAAATACACAGGTTTGATCATTTCTCCTCCACAGTCCACGCTGGACTGGGAGCATTACGGTGACAGCATAATATTGCCCTTGGAAAAGGAATGCCTTGTATTGCTCTGCAGTAATCTTGTGGCTGTGTAGATGTCCTATTTATGGGTTCCAAAGGGAGTCTCATCTAGCCTCCCTCCTTCAAGACTAGTCATCATAATGCAAGGCCTTGAGAGAGAAGTTGTCCATTCTGGAGCCCCTTGTTCACAAAGCTAGATGAGAAGTTTCAGTCAATGTTGTGCAATAATGAAAGTCTGGATAAACTAAATGTGCACAGTAATACTGTATTGGTAACTCTTGTCTCTTTCTTTCATTATTTAAATACATACATACACACATTTTGTCATGGTTAAACGAGACTGAAACATCATCAGGGCAATCAGAGGAAGGTAGGAAACCACTGGGAAAAAAAAAGTCAAATGATGTCAACAAATTACTTTTTCAACCTCCCTTATAATTTGTGCATATTCTTTTGATAACATTCAAATCCACCTTTTCACCTTTTTCAAGAAGGTAAATTCTACTGATCAAAACTACATTTAAATGGGGTTAAAAAAAGCAATTGTTTCTTCACTCCAAGACAGAAGTCCGTACTGCAGACGTTGTACTATGTTTGAAAAATATTAACGTCACACCACAATAAGTGTCCAATTCTAAACAACTTATATAACATAGTATATAAAAAGACAGGCAGACTGGTATTTCTCATCTTGTATACTTGTTATTAATTTAATCTTTTTTCTAACCTATTTGGACAATTTTCAGCAGGCTTTTTGGATTTGCTGCTCAAAATTTTATTCTCACTGATTCATCTCTCAAATGGTCTGGAAACTCAAGGGATTAACGTTCAGGAGATACAATAACACACCTCTGTTTCAGACAAACTAGAACCCCTTTTCTCCAGTACCTCTTTGCTCATGGCTGTGAATATTGCAACCTTTCTGTGAGCTTTAATCTGTTTTCATTTTTAAGTGCTCCTTGTTGCCTAGTTGGGAGCTTAGTAAATTTGCTTCAATAGACATTATGTCACCCTTTAGCACATACGTAAACAGAGTGTCTAACACCTTTACAGTACATGCCAGGCAAGTGTAATGCAGAAACTGACAAGATAAGTATTTTGCATTTGTACCTGCATAAAGTACTATTCTACTATGAACACTTAATGTTGTATTTTTTTTAAATGCACTTCATGACAAAGAAATTGTGACTCATTACTCGATTGTAGCAAGATCTTACCTTGATTAAATGTAGCTTCTGTTTACACAGAGGCTACAAATAACTCTTTCATTCTTGTATTTTTATTGTAAAAGCAATATGAAAAAGGATAAAACAATACACCTTTGCCGTACTGTTTAAAACACTTTCTCCGTTAGTGTTGGCAAAGCTTGACTCCTGCAGCACAAGTTTTAAAACTGTCTTGATTAATTTGCAAAGCCACTAAGTACAAGACATTTATTTACACAGTGCATATATTTCAAATACTCTGCTTCTGTATTCTAAGTGGGCATTTTCAAAATGCTTCTATTTATACACAAATATTTGATGTACCAATATTCTGAGTTTATATGGAACCAACTGTTCTGAATTCTGGTTATACTGGGCATTAGTAGAGAACATCAGGGGATACCAATGAATGTTTTTAAGGGGAAGTTCATAGGGAAATGGTTATGTATTTTTGAGATTAACACCACATTGGATCAAGACAGACATGCAGGACTCTTAAAACGCAACAACTGTTTCAATATGCAGAACACACAGGTTACGTCTACACTAGATTTTTTGGACAAAAAAATTCCCACTGTTGCTACCACTTGTTCAGTTCTATCACTGTGATCCACAGTGAGTGTGCTAGTATAGGAAGGGCTCCAGGAAACCAATATATTGATTAATCTAGCTCACAGCAGGTGTAGACAACATGGATTAAAACACCATGGCTGCCAGCACCTTGGTTATTTAGTCCTCCCACCATTTCTGCGCCCAATGAAACTGAACTCAACAAAGTTGTAGAGGCTTAATTAAGTATCTTCACTGGAGGTGAGCAAAGATAATTGAAGGTAGGATTTGGCCCTGCAACTGAAACTGGGTTAACAATTCTGCTGGAATAGAATTCCACTCATTGTCAGAACTGTCCTACTTGCTCCTGTTACCACTACAGAGATAGCAGATCACGGTAAAGTTTTCAAAAGTGCCCTTTCAGACACTTAGGACCCTAAGTCTTATTCAAATATAATGGGACTTGGGCTCCTCAGGATCTGATCTAAGGCCCACTGAAGTCAATGGGAATTTTCCCATTGAGTGCAATGGGTTTTGTTCAGACAACACATGTTCAAGTCATTTTTTAACCAGACTTCGGCTTCTAAATCACTTACACACTTCTGAAAATGTTACCCCAAAATGTATGTCACCAAAGGAAGAAACTCTGAATGCACAGAGGGCAGATCTGTTAAGTAACAAGATGCCTCCATATAACAAACTGCAACTTAAAGGGGAAATATTTACATTCTCTTCATAAATAAACAAAACCAACCATCCACCTCTCTGCCCTTATCCTTAGATCCTATACATATGCCCAGATAAAAAGGGACTTAATCCAAACAAAATGCCTGACCACTAAAAAGGTCAAATCTGTTCTTGAAAACTACAAAACTCAAGCATGTGCAATAGTACCTAATGATTTGGTGGAGGTCAAAAATTGAGAAAGACAAATCAGGGGACATGAATCCATGAACCGGCAAAGCAGAATTTTTAGATCATTTTAAAAGGGTTTCCAGAATAATATGCACAGGTTTTAGTGCAGATGCACCGTCTTACATCAGCAGTAAATCTGGATTACAACCTGACTGAATAGGGGTTCTGTCATCACTTGCCTTGTTACTTTGGCTGCCTTAATGCTATGCTGCTATGGCTCAGAGCTCTGACCCCAATTGCCAACCTTCAAGCATAAAGGTCTCACCTTGGCTTCTGCCCACCAAATTACTCCTTGCAAGATGATCCCAATAAACCCATCTGGATTCATGTCTCCCCAAATGCATCCCCCAAATTCTTAACTACCAGACACTTAAGACTTCTGCCTTCTGATTCATCACCACCAAAGGAGTGAAATCTGCCCCCAGTGATCAGTCCATTTGGGGCCGCACACTCCACCCAGATTGCACAACAGAGACCTGCTTACGGTAAAAATAAACCAAAAGTATATTTAATAAATAAATCTCACAGATTCAAAGATGAAATAGTAAGCAAAAACAAAACAAACAAACACACACATACAAATTGCAAGGAAGACCGTCAAGACAGAACCTTAGGCTTTACACTTCTATATTAGCTAAATTCCCTTCTCTAATACAAGTTGCTGATCACCTCCAAACAGTTTCCTAGAGTGGACTCTGTCCTAGAAGGGATCTGGTGTTTCATGGACAGTACCCCACTTAGATGCTGCCCCTCAGTTTCTGCTTAGCCTTCACTTCCAACTTCTTCCCTTTTAATAGGGTTTGCCTTGCATAAACATTCAGCTTCTTTTTTTTCCCTCTCTCAGATTATGGTAATTCATGGTTACACAGAGCTGGGAGGAAAACTCCCTCCTCCCTTAGTTTTCCAAGACTGAGGCTATGTCTACACTACAGCCTATGTTGGCATAATTTATGTCGCTCAGGGATATGAAAAAAAACCACCCTTCTTAGCAATGTAAGTTACATGGACATAAGTGCTACTGTGAAATCTAAACTTTGCAGAACTTCATTAAAGGTTGAATTGCAGTTTGCACATTGAAATGTATTGGAATAATATTGGTGTTTCGTTCTTCCTCACAATAAATGGAGTTTTACTATATCAGTTCCTTGCAATTGCATTCCACTTGTATAAAAAAGTGTTTTCTGTTTTTCCACTGAAATTCTCTTTGGTGCATTGCACATTAATAACATTCTGAAAATGAGATGTTTAAAAATAAGGTTGATATCTAATAGAACATATTTGAGCAGCTTCCCATTACATACACCTTCCTGTTGTGTTCCAAGTGTCAATTACCATTCTTCTGGTAGCAGACTGGGTAATCTTCATAGCCAGACCACACCATAAACAAACAGAGGGATCACTGCTGAGTAACTCTTTGCTCCTGTCCCAGAACTGTGTGTGCTCTGTCTGTGCAACACTGCTGGTTCCTGCCACAATCTGGGTGCAACTGACTACAATATATTTCCTACAGTCAGATCTAACTATGTCTTTGTTCAGCACCTAAAAAAAGTGGATTCACTCCAGACCAGGGCCTTGATACTATCATAATATAAATGTTAAATAAATATAAACAATGTTGAGTTATATGAGGTCTAAGACTAAGGAGCACAACTCAGTTTTGTTTGTTTTTATTGGAAAAGATGTGGTTGAATTTTGGTGTTCAGACAACAAAACTGAGGAACTAGGGTTGCATCACTGGTCAAAATCTTTTGGGGGATGGGCAAGTGTTATACAGATATGCACCACATCCACAGCTCTGCCAATACAACCCTAACCTGCCGAATAACCCTTGCTATTCCACTACCAGAACACCTGTCCTGAACTGTGACATAAGCTGTCCAAAAGGGTACCTTATGTCTTTCCACCTCACATTAGTTTTCATTTATTGAAAACAATCAGCCAACAGCAAACAAGTCTCTGAGAGAAAAGAGATCATCAGTTGTATCAGATTATCCAAATGTAATTTAAAAATCATCTTCAACATTAAGTGAAATAGCAAAGGCCTGTTTAACCTTATTGAATTGAAAATAATAACGATAAAGCCTTCTGGAGTATATCAAATGCAGCATCAGTTTAATAATATCTCCCTTCTCTGGGGACTACACTGTGCACTTGAAGTGAGATGGATTCAAAAAACTCTATTAGAACCTTTCCACTTCTATCTGCTACAATCCTAGGTGAGGAACACAGTGATCATTCAATATAGCAACTGGGTTTGGGGGTGTGGGGGGATTGTGTATGGGTTTTGTTGTTGTTTTTTGCTTTGATCCCGGAGAACATATTCATGTAGGTGGCTTTAACGAAATACTGACCCAGGAACAAGCACCGGTTTCCTCGAGAATCAACATTCACCATCCAGCACCTCGCTGCAGAATAAATAAGTAAACCGAACAGCCTGCGTGTGCATGTTCACAGGCACACCACGCAGCCGGATCCTCCTTGCCCTGGGCGACCTGTCCGAAAAGCCTCCCCCTCCCCGCCAGCTCGCCGCCCCGGAACGCCGTGCTGCCCTGGGCCAATTAGCCGCCGGGGCCGCGAAGTGCTACGTCAGCGCTGTCCTGCAGGGGAACGGAGGGAGCCCGAGCAGGTGCTCGCAGGAGGCTCGACGGGACGCGGGGGCAGGGCCATCACCGCGGCTGAGCAGCGACACGCGAGGGAGCAGCGGAGCCAGCTGCGGTGAGATCCCCGCTCCCGCGGGGAGAAGCGCGGCCGGGCGCCGAGACAGAAGGCCAGACAGATCCCGGACGGAATACCCCGCCCCCCCGCCAGCGACTCACCCAGGTTCACGAAGCTCATGACCATGTCGGCGTCGTCGAGGAAGGCGCTGTCCTGCGAGCTGGCCGCGGGGGAGCCGCCGCCCGGCTGGGCGAGGAGGGTCTTGCGCGGCAGGGTGTGCGCGGCGGGGGGCGGCGGGCGGCGGCGCTCCTCGCCGGAGAGCGCGTGGTACAGATCCAGCATGAAGAGAGGGGCCGAGTTGAGCCTGCCCGGCGGGGGCGGCGGCGGCTGCAGCCCGTGGAGCGGCCGCGGCCGGTGCGGCAGCCCCAGCACGGCCAGGATCTCCTTCTGCATCTCCCGCTTCTCGTGCGACTTGAGGCGCCGGTAGAGGAACGCCGAGGCGGAGGCTGGCGGCTGCTCCCTGCCGCCGCCCGCCCGCAGCGCCCCCCCCGGCGGGCAGCGCGGGCGGCGCGGAGCAGCAGCAGCTGCACAGCAGCCCCCCCCACCACAGCCAGCCGAGCCTCAGCGGCCGCATGGCTCCGGGTCCCAGGCGGGCGCTGCCGCGGGCTCTCCGCCCAGGCACGCGGGGGATGCCCGGCGGCTCCCGCTAGCCCCGGGCGCTGCGGCTTCTCGGCCCCCCGCGCCCCTCGGGAGTCACTTCACGGGGGCGGGGAGGCGAGGGGGCGAACCCTTGCCCGGCTCCCGCATGGCCGCGGGCCCGCCCCGGCCGGCGGCGAGGAAGGGCAGCGGGGTGCGCCCAGGGGCCGGCGGAGCGGGGCTCTCCCCTCAGGCAACGAACGCGCCCCGCTCCCAACCGCCGCCGCGCGCTCAGCGCCCCGGGCGCCACGCGCCGCCGAAGCCCCCGGCGCGAGCCAGCTCCAGCGTTGGCAGGGACGGAGCCCGCCGCCCTGCGCGGGGCGGGGGGTAAAATAAAAGCAAACTTGCTCCGGGAGACAAGTCCCCGCAGGGGAGCGGGGGGCCCCTGCTGCGCTGCTGCTGCTGCTGCTAAGGTCCCCCCGGGCCGGGGTCGGCTGCAAGGGGTGACGGCGGGGAAAGAAAATCACATGCGCGAGCGGGCGCGCTGCTCCTCCCGGGACGGGCAGCCTGGACTCACTGAGCAGCGCGGCGCTCCGGCAGGTACCACACTCCGGCTCCCAGAAGCGCCCGCCCACCCCCTTGACGGACAGCGAAAGCCGCTATTAAAGAGGCTCCCGCGCCGCGTCTGTCATGCACCAGTCTCCCCCTTCGCCTCCCCCCGCTACACACCCCAGCCCAGCTGCAGGCGGGGGTGTTGCTGTCTGCAACGACTGGCCCTGGGCTTCCCCGCTGCCGGCTGGGAATGAGCCGTGGAAAGGAGGGTAGGGGACCCAAGGGGTAAGGGGTGAAAGGCAAGGCCCCGGCCTTTGCTGTAGTCGAAGGTTAGGAAGGAATACGTGGTCTGGGGGGTTGGCAGAGGCTGCTTCGGTTTTTTAAGGGTTGCTTCAGTTGCTGAAACTTCAGCTTTTGGCAGGAAAATGATAGCACCAGCTGCAAATACTATGCAGCCTCCAAATGGGACAAGGGAGTGCTTCTCAGAGGGCTGGACTTGCAAGTGTAAAAGGAGTCAGTTCGTTTCCTTTGGTATCCTGACCGAACTGAAAAACGACAAGGGCAACATCAACTTGGCTTCCTTGGGATGTAAAAGGGCTCAGAGACGATGCTATCGCTATCACAACTGACCAGGCCTCATTGTCATCCTACTTCCCTGTCCTTCCCCACCATGGACTGAGGTCTCGCAGGCATGTGGTGGTTGAGTTAGGCCTACAGTTGGAGTCTTGTGCTCACAGAGCGTCTTGCTGAAATCATTTTTTTTTTCTTAAATGATACTGAACAAAACTGAATCAATCCTTTTATTCAGTCACAATATTGTACTGGTACCTAGAAGTTCCTCTCCTGAACCAGAATCCCCTTGTGCTAGGGGCTGTACAAACACAGAACAAGAAAGACAGGCTGTGCCCCAAAGCGCTTATACAGTTAGAATTAAAAAGAAAAATCTAGTCAGTGAGCAGGGCTCTGCAAGTGCCCTCTCTTGCAGATCCAATTGCAGGATTAAAGTGTTATAAATCCCTCAAGGCAGGGATTGTGTCTCCCTATATGTTGTAAAACGTGGTACTATAAATAATAAAATCTCCAACTGGATACATTTATATTGCACTGTGATCACGCTCATAGTGAAGATTTGCCAGTAGGTGGGGTGTTGTTTTTTTAATGTTTTAATTTGTTTTTTTGCAGGGTCTAGGCACAGTATTAATCTCTGTCTGAATTTGGAAAACACCCTCCAGAGGATTCAGGATTTTGACTGACAGGCATATCTTGAAAGAGAGAAACTTTTTACCAATCAGAAAGCAGCTTATATACTTGCATAAATGGTCATGAGTTTTCCCTCATTAATTTTAATAAAAGTCCTTCAAACTTGTTATTTCATAATTACAGTAATTCAGAGGAATAGCTAGTGAATAAGTTAAGTGGAAGGAAACCCTTGCACTTACAAATTTTTAAAATAAACCAAATTGTTGTTTTGCTCTGTTGAAAGAGCTCTTTCATATAATAGCGAAATTAGCCCTACTTGCAAGGCTATTATAAAAGGAAAAAATAAATGATGTATTGAAATTATCACCTGCCTTTTTTGTTCATCCTTTCTCCAATTTATACAACTATTTAAATTGCCAAGCATGTAAGTATTTTATCCTCAGTATAATCATATCTACTTTCCAAGCATTTTGGTTCTTAAATAATGTCAGCTAAGGTAATTTTAACAGGGTACAATGTAGTACAATACTCTTAGAAAGAGACTTACGAAGTGGAACCTATAACATCATTCAGGTGGTCAAACCAGCTCATCCATAATGATCTTTTCTGGCCTTAATCTATGAACAAGTAGTAGTAATATGTACACAAACTGCTTGAAAACCTTATGCAATCTTATAAAAACATTATTCCAAATTTTAGCGCAATGGATGAACAATACTTCTAATTCCAGCCCCTATTTAATACTGAAAAAAAATTATTAGCTACTGTAGGACTGACCAATGGCAGACATTCTACACACTAGTCTCTCTCCTTATGGGTCATATGCTCTCAGTTACACTAGTAAAGTCAGGCTAGCTCCACTGAAGCCAGTGGACTTATTCTGGATTTACACTGGTGTAACTGAGTAGAACTTGGTCCTCAAATGCTGATCCATTGGAAGTCCCTGGAAATATTTGTTGACTTACTGAGGATCGGAATTTGGCACTACATTCATTTCAGTTTCCCAGAGCATCAGCTGCGACTATTAAACACAGAAGACATTTTTTCAAAAGTTTAGAAGACTATGAAAATTTATTCTGAGGAGAGCAAGTTTTAACACTCATATTTTAAGTATGATAACAAAGGAGCATACTCAGTTATCCAAACCAGGTTTGAACCCTACAAACACAATGCAAGTAATTGTTAGGGAGCTGGGATTAGAAGGGAGCAGCTACTTTCACAATATTGATTTACTGGGTCTGACTTTTCACTCTTAGGATATAACAATGGACCTGACTTTCCACTGTGTGTAGCTGTGTCGGTCCCAGGATATTAGAGAGACAAGGTGGGAGAGGTAAGCTCTTTTATTGGGCCAGCCTCTGTTGGTGAGAGAGACATGCTTTACTGCTACACAGAGCTCTTCTTCAGGTTTGGAACATGTACTCTGAGTTCTACAGCTAAATACAAGCTGGAACAGATTATTTAGCGTATCTCCAGTAACTGGGGGTGAGGGGTCGGGGGCTATAGATTATTATAATGAGTTATACATCCAATGTGTCTATTCAGGCCATGATTTTTAGTATCTAGCAAAGTTAAGAATTTAAGCTTCCAGCTCATCTTTTGAAAGTGATGTGCAGGTTTCTTTTGAGAATGAAGACTGAGAGGTCAGATATGGAATTATGGATTTATGAAAGTAGTCTTCAGTCACGGGTGATGTGGTGTTTTTCCTTTTATTGTTTTCCTGTGTGAGTTCATTCAAGAGTATAGTGATTATCTGGTTTCACCCACATAGTTGTTACTGGGGCATTTAGTGCACTGGATGAAGTACACCACACGTTGTGATAGGCATGTGTAGGACCCAGTGATCTTAAAAGGGGTGTTGATCATTATAGCAATGCTGATATGTCTGTAGGTTTTGCATCTGTTGTTCTGCTAGGGGTCCAGTGCCACTTTGAGTTTGTGTGTCCTGTCTGTAGGGAGCTTGTTTCTGATGATCAGCTTGGAGAGGCAGGTGGACTGTTTGAAAACCAGAAGAGGGGATTCGGGAAAGATTTCTTTCAGGATGTGAGTCCCCATAGTGTGTGGGTTGTAATTGTTTGATATCCCATATGGGTTCCGGTGTGGGGTGGCAGGTGATAAATAAGGGTGTACCGTCAGAGGGGGTTTTATTTCTGTATATCAGATTCTCCTAGGGTATTTGGGTAGCCCATTCCATGACACAATCTACTTTTCTAGTAGGTCTTTGTCTGGTGAAGGCAGTTTTAAATATGTAAAGGTGCTGGACTTTCTCCTCTTGAGTATATTCTGCAGTATCTGAGTTTCTGACTGTAGATAACAGATTTCTTGGTGTGCTTGGGGTGGTTACTGGGTCTGTGAAGGTAGGTATGGGGATCTCTGGTCATCTTGTATATAGTTGTCTATGGGATTCCACTGTAGAAGTTGATTGTGGTGTTCTGGAAGTTGACACTAGTGTGGGTGTTTTAGAGAGTTTAATGGATGGGTGGTGGTTGCTGAGTTGTAATGGAAATCTGAGGAAGTTACAGTAGTTTGTTCAGAAGATGAAAATATCACCCATGTATTTCAAAGATATCACTGGTTTTGGGGTGCATTCATTCAGAAATTGTTCTTCAAGTTGGCCCATGAAGAGATTGGCATATTGGGGAGCCATCCTAGTACCCATGGCTATTCCCAGGGTTTAGACAAAGTGTTTGTTGTCAAATGAAAAATTGTTATGAGTGAGGAGAAAAGGAGTTAGTTTGGCGATTTGTTTGGGATAGATATCTGAGTGTTGTCCATTAGCTCATAAATATTTGAAGCAGGCAACGATGCCGTCATCGTGAGGGATGTTGGTGTACAGGGAGGTGACATTCATAGGGGCAAGGATAGTGTTCTGAGGGAGGTTGTTAATTTTGCAGAGTTTCTGGAGTGTCCTGAGGAAGCTGGCAATTTATGTGGTGTGTGGTTAGAGGATGATTTCTATGAGGCTTAATATTCCTTCAGTGACTATACTGTGACCAGATGAGAGTCTGAGTTCCCTTGTTTGTGTATTTTGGGAAGCACATAGAAGGTCTCTGGGGTAGGTTGGTGGGGGATGAGGTTGTAGTTTCTCTTGGAGTTGTTTGGGGAAGGATTTGATTTTTCCCTCCTGTGACTGGAAGGGTGTTAACAGGCCACTTCACCTTGAATGGTCCCTTGAAATATATGTTAATTACTTACGTTAAACAATCTGTTCCACCTTGTATTTAGCTGTGACACTGAGTACATTTCCCAGACCTGAAGAAGAGCTCTGTGTAAGCTTGAAAGCTTGTCTATGTCACTAACAGAAGTTGGTCCAATAAAAGATATTACCTCACCCACCTTTCCACTGTATGTCTGTTTAGGGGGAGTTTACATCACTTTCTCCACAAGAGTTTTATAAATTCTGCTTCATATTTTGGATACTACAGAAGGAAGTGTCACATTTAAAGTATATATATTTTCCAGAGTTACCAGAATGCCCTCAACTCCTCTTGAAATCAACGTGAGTTGAGAGTGTTCAGAATCTTGTAGGATTAAAACCTGAGTCAGTTATCATAGTACTGAACACAACTTTTCTGATGATCTGTAACAAGCATACATCATCTACACTTAAAAGCAAAATATTTGAAATATTGTAGGTGTTATTGTACTATAGCTACAGAACGGCCAGTGTTTGGGCATCCCAGGACCAGTGCAGTGTACAGATACAGAAACACTGCACTTTCCAGTTCCGCTCTGCTAAGATAGATTTTTTATATAAACTAGCATGAAGACTTAACCGCTCCATAACAAATAACGTGGACTCTTTGCTACAGCAATGTAAGCTCAGTCTCTGTCCTTCCTTTAGTAGTTCTTACCAATGCTGTGGACTACTGCCCTAAGGTTCCTGAAGAGGTGCCACAAACACCTGAGTCAGAATGCCTAGTTTTGGATTCTGACCATTGTTACCTGCACTCAACAAGACATGACATTGCTTTGCTTCCTCAAAACTCACTAGAAAGGATGAAAGGTGTATGTCTTCTGATAGAGGTTATCCCACAGCTTCAAATTTCAAACAAACACGTTACCATTTGAAATTGCACATTTCTAAAAAAGGGATTAAGAATAAAGAGCAGTACCTAGTTCTCTGGGTGAAGGCAAAAGAAAAGGCATATACGTAATCTGTTGCAGACTATGACAAACACGTTAAAGAGTTCAACAAATACGTTAGTGCTTTGAAAGAATTTTTCACCTGCCAGAAAGCCTCCACAACACGCACACCATCCAAAACTCTGTGGTAACATTTACTTTCACTCAAACTTTCCTTTCACTGTCATATCTTCAAAAATGTTGTGGACTCAAGCTTCAGAATATCTTTCAGGTCATCATATTTTCCTACTCATGGAGGACATCTGGTGGTGAAATGAAAAGCTCATGTATAACTGTTTCTGAAAGACATCCATACTGGAAAGTTAGCAGGAAAATGGTTTAGTTTTTTTTAAATCTTCTTTTAAATTCTTGCCGACAAGCCAAGATCCTGAATGTATGAGGACAGACGAGGTGCAGGTTTTCTTTGTCACTAATATACTGTAAATAGTTCCATTAACAGATCTGCTACCCCACAGGAACTATGTTTCATGATACAGAGTTTTGCAAATAAGGATTCATTGCAGTAGTTAATTTCTTCTGGCAGCTTCAGTTTTTGGATTGCAAGTAAATAGAGCTGTGCTACCTATTCCTAACCTAAAACATTAGCAGTTGGTTTTTGGTTGTCTTCATTTGGCAAATCATTCATTGGATTTATTTATATAAATTATGTTATTGCCATGCATTTTTAGTATTTTATACACTGGTTATGTGAAGCAAATCCTTTTTATTTTAATAAAGACTCATGACTAGAATAGTCAGTCAAATGAAAAAAGGTTAAAAATTAGCTTTATTTCTGGATTTCAGAACAAAGGTACAATACAAATTGAGATTCTTCATTATTATACAATGATTTTTAGGTACAAAATGTATTGATGCAGGGTAGCTTCTCATCTCCATTCACAAGAATTTTGGTATATAATGCTTGCTAATACTGTTAGGTATGCAACTTCCCATTTCCTAGAGTTAATACATTTTTAATGTATAGAATACATTTTTTCAGGACTCATTTTTGTAACTTCAGTAGACTTCTACTATTCTAATGATCAGAAAACGTTTTCTACAAACAGAAGATATTTCACTTTTATAGCTTTCCTCCACGTCCCTCCCCTAAACTGAACTTTTTAGCACCAGGGACAGACTCTTTCAAAATTACTTGCACACCCGTGTCAAACTCAAATTGCATGGCTTCTGTGAAAGAGGTGGCATCAAAGACACTGTAATAAGCAGAGTTTCGGTCTCCACGCATGCATTGCTGAGGAAAGGCAGAGATTTGTTTAGCAAGCTCAATGGCACACTGAAAGGCTACAAGTAGAAACATAAAAGAATATTTTAATGATATTATTTTTAAATCTTACACAACTTGCAAGTATAAGAAATAACTTGTATGTGATATGGGCTCTTTATAACATGTTGCATTTGAAAATAGGATATTAAAAAGGTAAAACATGCACAGTAAATGTAACATGCAAGGTCTACTATGAACTGGGGAAGAATGGTTTAGTGTAAACTTAGCTCAGAGATGGAGCAGACTAAAACCAATATTTGCTATGTATGCCCAGATTTTTTTCCTCTCATTTGATGAATGCAGTTTCTTTAGTGTAAGTAGGCATTTAAAAAATAGTAACATCTTATTATTCACACATACACACGGACACAGACCCACTACTTTTTTACCAAGAAATATTTTCTAAAAATATGTAATGCAGATTTATCAGATCAAAATCTTTGTGAGAAATGGTTGTAAATAAATACATACTAATTCAGTAACAACATTACTACACCACTTCCTTATAAAAAAATCAAATATCTGAAAGTGAAGAAATTCATAGTTAAGGTTCCTCAAACAATCAACTCTGTTCCAATCTCCATGTCCATCATCCCACCTAACAGGAATATACTTATATCTTTATGATTACTGCTTAAATTTATTAGGCAACAATTTCAATATTTTTAAAGCCACAACTATATCCTGGAATCTAGCCAATTTAAAAAGAGTTAAAGTAGTTTGGTACTATATTTGCGCCGGTCCCTTCTGCCAATACTTGTTAGTTTACAATAACATTTTCCTATTTAATTTTTTTCTCTCCCTTGTTTGTGTTTGCAAGATGCAGGCAAACGGGGGAAATTAAGTAATTGACTATATATGAGAGAACCCTGAAATCCTCTACACAGTGCTGTGAAATGTACTTAGTAAACAAACTGAAAAGCTATTTAGTCTCTTTCAGTTAAAGTAATCTAGATTTTATTTGTAAGTATGAATCATTTAAGACAGCATGACATTTTTAAGGCAACGCTGTCTCTTTAACATGTCTACATCTGTATGGTGGAGACTGGTACATATGGGCTGTGTGAACATGGAAGGTACAGGGGGGTTTCCAGTTCACACAGAGAACATTGATAGGCTCATAATTACTCATAATGGAATGGTAGAGAGGGAACTATGCTGTTTCTGGACTATGAATAAGGTGTAAGGAGCTGAGGTTTCTTGAACATAGTGGAAAGCTAGGAGAGAGGACTGAATTTCTCCCAAGCTCTCTACAGCTTAAGTGGGTGAAACTTCAATGGACTTTCACCCAATCCCAACAGCAGGTCCACTGAGCAGAAGAAACTAAATGCTGGTGTTTATAGCTTACAACTGGAGGGTGAACTAGAGGATTGTCTGTAGACCATGTTTGGTAGATGGTTTGTAGCCCATATTGAGATATGGTGGGTGGATATAAAAGGTTTGTAGCCTATCAGTTGAAGCTGGGAAGAGATATGGGGCAGAGTCGTAAATACTAATTTCCTCACTTTAAAATGTTTGCTATAATTTATGTCCTAATTATTTGAATTCAAATAATGATTTATTTACAATCTTAACTCTGGTTTAAGTTTTTGTTTGTGAATTAACTTCATTTCTAATAGAAGCCAGAAAGTAACAGGAAGCTCTTCTGCTAAGACAGTGGAGCTTTTAATCCCATCAAATGCAACAATGGCTAGTGTAACAGAAAAGCTCTCTTTCAAATGTTCCATCCATAACAGCTATCATTTTTGCCACATATTGCACTCTCGGAACTTGTAAAACTGTCTGATGGGAGAACAAAAGATGGGAGAAAAAAAAAACTTTGCATGGTTTTAAACATTGTTACAAACCCATAATATGCTGTAGTTTGCCAAGCAAGAGTTGATTTCAGGAGGTTTAGGGGAATGTTTCATGACACACAGTCCCTCCAGGTAGGACACCACTCCTTCTAATAGATCCCAACTCCCACTTCAGTTGTTCATATCTTCTGGGGGAAAGGGGAGTGGTCAGGATAGCCTATAGCCAGTAATTTCTCCCCTCTTCCAGTGTCCTTAAGAAGCATAAGCTTGTCTCCCTGGCTATGACAGGTGTGGGAAAGGGGTGCTCACCTATACCTAGTTGAAAGGAATCTGGAAGAAGGGTGAAAGTTTAGTTGGGGATACAAGGTCCTGCTCTAAGGACCACATTTACCCTTTGCTGGGAAACAGTTGTCGGAGCTGCTCTATGTCTGGGACTCAGCAGCCCAAGATCTGAATCCTCTGGGGCCTACTGTAACTTGTGAGAGTACGGAGCACTTAAGAGTGCAATCTAACTGCAATCTCAGCATTGGGTTGTCTTTTTTGTTTTGCATTTAATGCAGGGAGGATAAATAATGGCGTGGTGGGGCATGAAGGCTTTATCAGCATGGGTTTGGGGTCACAGTGTTTTCTCAAATAGCTTGTGGTCACCCTAAATGAATGCTAAGAGCTACACCTCTCCATCTTCTATCCTACACATAAACATACGTAACAGAAAATCAACTACAACATATTTGAGAGTTCTCTCTCTTTATTTCATCCCACTGTGACAGGTGGTAGAGATTAGACCCCAGCACAGCACAGCAGGGGAGAATGCAAGATCATAGGTAGTGACTTAGAGGGGCCCATGCTCCACCAACACTGAGAATGGTGGTCCTGGCTCCACCAGTATTTCTGTGGTGCTGGAGGGGTGGTTGCAGAGCTTCCAGTGGAGGTGCAGAGCACAATGGCTCTCAGCACGGCCTGGCCATTCTTCCTCCCCCCCCCCCCCCCGCCTCCCCCAACATACTTAGCAGCTAGCCAGGAGCCATTCCAGCGCCAGCCCTGGCCCCAAGCAGCGTGCATGAGTCATGGTAGCAGCCACGCCCCACTCCTGGCCCCATCCCTTCCCTCCACCCCTCTCCCACGTGGGCCCTGCACCCTGACCAGGAGCCGCTCCTGGCCCCAAGCAGCACTGTGGCAACCGCTCCCCCATCCCAGCCTAGCTTCTTCCCATCCCTCTCCCACATGACATGAGCCATTATGGGCACCACCAATAATTATACGAACCCGGTGCCCATGTGCAAGATTATCTTTATTGCCTGATTTACAGACATACACCTCCTTGCTCTATGCCCCCAAGGGCTGTTCTGCACATTCACAACTAACACTTCAATTTTTATGGGACTTACTTGTGGGGGATGATGGGCTTTGAACCTGGGCCTGTGGGTCCATGAACAGTACTCAGGCCATGGTCGCTATCTGGCAGCTCACCCAAACCAGTAGAGAAAAGGGGGACTTGTGGAACTCTAGCTCACAATGGGTCCTGCCCATGTAGCTCCTGACTTGGGGAGACACCAAGTCCCACCCGCTGGCTGGGGAGCACTACTTACGCCAGACAGAAGCACAGGAAGTCGTCTGAGCAACTAAGTGAGTCCTCGGCTGGCTGCTATGACGGACACAACCTATTTGTTTGACTTCTGAGCCCTGCCTCACAACCTGTTTCTGGTTCCCAGAGCCCTGTCTGTTCCCAGTTTCTGTTTTCCTGCCTTGCTCCAACATCTCCCTCTGGCACTGACTCTGACTCTGGCTTCAATGCCTGGCTTGACTCCTGACTCTGCCTTTGGTTCTGACCTTTGGCTTAGCTCCTGAATATGACCCCAGCTCTGACCCTGGATCCAGTGCCAGGCATTGGACTCTAACTACTAGGCATGATCGTCCACAACCCAGACCTACACTACTTTCATTATCCTGCAGCCTGTGAAGCCAGATGCCTTAGTTACCAGTCCTATGGCAAAAGTCTCAGAAAGGCCCTAAAAACCTCTAAAATGCATGTAAATAGCTTTTTGGGTTAACATTTTAAGTATAAGGTTAAGATCTGATATCTTGCAACTTCCCAAGCCTAGAAACAAGTGCTGGGTCCCATTGGAAGCTGGTAATGTCCCCTTTCCAATGATACCAAGTTATGCAGGGCTTCAATATATCAAGCCTTATGCCTATCACTGGAGCAGGACCAAGTGCTGCCTGTCCTGGATCAATAGCAGGTAATTTTTAAAGAAGTTCCTTATTTGGGAGAAAGGAGGGAACATTTTGATGGCAGGTTTATTTATTCTTTAAAATGGCACCCATGAAACTGCTCAGAGATCTGGAATGTCAGGATGTGTCCACGTGAGATGGATTAGTGGGTGGACAGCATGAGTAGGTCGAAAGTGCACGATCAGGTGTACACCAGGTGATAAATATGATTGGTTCTGCAACCAATCATGTGTATATCGCCACTACATATGTGGAGTTTTACGCTATTTACCATAGAACAGAAGTGTCCCCCCCAGCATGCTCTGAGCACACATCGATTTGTAGGGCTCTTAATCGACCTCCCTTATTGTTTCTGAATGCTGTGGGGGGGGGTTAAATGGATGAAAGTGTGAGCACCCACTGTTAGCAAACTAGGTTGCAATATAATAGAAATATTGCTGTAAACTATCAGCCTTCTCCCACTTTCAAAAAACAAAGCTAGCACAAAACTAGCTAACAATTTTAGGGTAATGAATGACTTTACTACTGAAATAAATCAGCTCTCTAAGTATGTGAAGACATTTATCTGAGTGTATATTAAACACTGAATTATTGGGAAATTAATATGAAATATAAAATGGAGGCCTTTCAAATGCTGAAAAGGATAAATAATCAAAAAAATTAAGTAGTGAGAATGGCTGTTAGAATTTCTAACACATATCGCAAGATGAGACTGGAAAATCTTTTCAACACAGAAGAGGCAAGAGAAAGGGGTGTCACAGTGTTACTAAGAAACACTATGATGTGCTCTATCACTCCAGTGCACCTCAGCAAGCAACAATACCATACATTTATTCAAAGGTATTTTATTGTAGGATTGTAGATAGCCTGAAACAGCATTGGCCATACAGATTAGCTCCTATATTTTCCCAATCTGCCTCTAGCCCAGGGGCATAGCCAACTTCCCAGTGATCTTCTGCTACCGTATCAGTCATCTTGCGGACAGATGTTAGAGCAGATTACATGCTGCTCTATTCAGTTCCAGGGAAGCAGACCTGGGCAGAGTGACTCTAAGAGAGAGTGTACAGGCAGTTTTGTGTCCCTGTTCTTCAGCTCAGCCAAGTACTTCTCAGTCGTAGCTGAGGATCAGGTCCAAGGTCTTTCTTAACACTAGAATATCCTACTACTGGGTTTTCTTTGCTTTACATCTAGGTTTGTAATCAACAGGTTAACACTAAGTGCCAGACTAAGTCTAATAGAATTCTCATTTGCTTACAACACATTCAGTAAACAAAACTTAGTTTCATTCGCATTCACTTCTAAGGTACATCATTCAGTGCCAACCAAAACACTCATATTTTAAAAGGAATCAGGATATCAGAATGCACACAGTACAACAGCAAGTCTATCGAGACATTAGTCACTTTTTGGACTTTTGGTTTTTTAGCTCCTGGCTAATTTCCTTTTAAAAGCTCTCAGACACATGAGCTTAAAAAAAAAAAAAAGAAGAAGCCATTCTCAAAGCCCATTTAGATTTAAAAGTACATGTTGTAATCATCATTTCGCTAACAAGTCAGGAGAACAGGCCACAGTAAGCAGCAGTCATATCAGTTTAAGTTGAAGAGAAGCAGCTGCTACTGTGCATTAAACCAATTTCCAGACCAATCCAAAATGAGGTAACTCAGTAGAACGTCTTCCTTTTTCCTTCTACAGGAAATGTTAGCGATTGCTTGAAAAAGTTTTCTACATTTACCTTACAGAGGTAGTTCCCTATAATGGACAAAGGTTAACAGTAAAAATGTATTTTCTTTAAGGGATATAATCTTGTTATTGGAAGGAAACCTCTTAAAATCAATTTCTATGTTTTCAATTCCCTCTAACACACACACACAAAAATCAAGATTGTACTTCCTAAATGGAATAAAATTGATAAACAGCAGCACCTGTTGGTTATGGAGAGCTTAAAGCTTTTAAAATTACAAAAGCGGACTTTAAAACAGGGCTTGTCTTCATTGCACTGTTAGCTAGAACTATAACTCCAGAGTGCCCCTCAACAGACTCCCATTGACACCTAAAAGTCTCTAGCTCGAGTTAAATGGTGCTTTAAACGTGAGCTAGCTGGCCTATCAGCACAGTGGGATGAAGCCCAGATTCTGCTGATACTCAAGCCAATAAGACAGTGGATAAGCAGTCACTTTGTGCTGCTTCTACGAGTTCCAGAGTGCTTGAGAGTCATTTTGCACTGTGAATGCCCTTGCTGGAGGCAGGCTAACGCAAGAGGAGTTAACTCCAGTGCAGATTCTCATGCTAACTCTGAAGTGTAGACAAGTCCACAAATATGCTCCAGGTCTCTGAAAGGGGCTAGTCCTGGCCTCCACAGACTCTTTCCATGAAAACATTTTGTGAAGAGCTCAGGCATCTATGTTGCTATGGTCTCACTAGCTCTCAATGTCAAAGGAAAGAGGACGGCTCTTTCCAGGGCTGGAAATGGTAGGCATTCTGTGAGTGTTTAATATGAAAATAGGAAAGAGTTACATGTATGTTTTAAAAAACCAAAACCAGAAAATAGAACTAACTTTAAAAAAAAGGCCCAGTTCCCCCAGGGCACAGGAGTGCTTTAGTTCAACTCTCCTAGTGCAAAATTGCCTTAAAGCTAGTTTAATGGCCCGCATGAGAATACTCCTAGCTCAAGGGGATCCCCAGGTGGTGGTGAACTGCCACAGTAACTCCTACGCCACTCCTTCACTGTGGATGTATGGTTCAGAGAAAGTGGGTGTGGCTGGAGTGTCCTTGTACCTCACAACTCCTGGCTGATGTAATGGCCCCTTTGGGCTAATGGCATATGGTACAAATTAGAGCTGTCTTCAAGCTGCTCTAGCTTTTGTCCAGGACTCTACTGGCAAAAAGCCGCCCCAAGATCAGGCAACTGCAAGATTGCTTAACGCCACTGTGCACACACACTTTGCACCAAGTGTCCTTTGGCCAGACACCAGGACATGGCCCTGATAAAGAAACTAACCAAGGGTTATAATATAAAATGAAAAGTCAAGCAAGCGCTAGACAGACAAACAAACAAAAACCCAGTAAACTGTTAGAAACAGTTAAACAAACAACAAAAATTGGCATGAGTTAAAAAACAAAGGCAAATAAGTAAAGGATAAAAATAAAAAACTTACAAGGGTTACAAAAGGGAATATTAGAACTGGCAGAAAAAGTTTTGGGTTGCACGCCCCCTCCCACCACCCTTTTCTGTATGTATTTATTTTATCTATTAAGGGCTCAGTCCTACAAGGTACTGAGTGAACTCAAAATCTGTTGAGCCCTTGAGGCCTGATCCTGCATATACTTACTATAAGGTATGATGCTTATTTCCATGAGTAACCCCACTGATTTCCATAAGCCCTATACTTAGTAGTAAGCATTGCAGGATCAAACCCTTACAGTAAACTCTTTGGGATAGGGACCGATGTCTTCTTACACAGCTGTCAAGTGCCTAGCACGCATTTGAACGTTACATAATATTTACCCAAATGCAACTAAGCTCATCTTTACTGGCAAGACAGGTATAAAAAGATACTACAGTATGTGAAATATTTGAGAATAATGAATTATGGGGGGGGGAAGGAATGAAGGCCAATTCCTGAAAACCCTCATTCACGCAGCTATTTCCACTTAAATCAGTAGGATCGGTTGACCAAGGAAAGACTACTTATGTGAATAAGTGTTTGCAGATTTGGGCGCTGAGCAAGCTGCTGTTCATTGGATTCTAGCTTAACAGAGTCAGAAAGCATTGCTTCTCCTGGTCCAGAGCTATGATCTCTGTTGGCATGGATTAAAAACAACACAGCTGACTGCAAAGGTTACTAGGGTTTTTGGCCAGCTTTTTATGATTGCACAGCAGCACCTCTCTTTTGAGTGGAAATGTAACATTTAACTTGTAAAGGAAATCTTTCTAAAAGTAGGTTCTTGCCTCAAGTAATTTTAGTTCTCATGATATCTTTATCTCCAGGCTTTGGAGAGATGGAGTCAGCAGCTAATTAGTTATAACGGAAATAAAAAAATCTTCAAGGAACTGTACCGTGGCAGGACAAGACTGATTCACGAGCAGAGGAACTGGAGCACATGCCTTTTTTAATGTAAAAGCAAGGGCTACATCTGACTTCCATTAGAAAAACCTCTATTCATTTCCCTTGTCCAAAATATAAGGAAACCCATTTCATTTTTTTCAAACCATACAGCAACATTTGGAAAGTTTTGTTTCCCTCCGTTTAAAACAAAATAAATTAATAACATGATGGCAGCCCATCAACTAATGTTCTAGTTTCAACTACGCAATGTTTCAGAACAATTACAATAAAGGGAATGGATAATTGGATGATGTATTATTGTTAGCAGCCTGCTTTAAGATCTACTTTAAACACAAATAATAACTGAATAGCAGTGTAGCAGTGAAAGCACATGTGACAGATGTCCTCTATGCAGTGTGTCAATCTGGTGCCAGATGTATATTTTAATTTACTATTTGTATCATGATAGCACCACAATGCCCCTATGTAAGGATCAGGGCACTGTACATATATATATTAAAACATGGTCCCTGACCAAAAGGCTTTCTAATTTTAATCATCACCAATTCTGTTTATTATAAAAATTATGATTATTTTTGTGTTAACTAGTCTTCACAAAGACAGACAGGCAGATGATAACACTATCAAAAATTCACATTTAGAACTGTTTCCTGCATTGTTTATTAAACACTAACCTTGGCCATTGGGGACTATTCGATTGGCTAGTCCAAGCTCATATGCTTCTTGTGCACCAACAGGACGACCAGTCAGAATGAGATCTAAGGCTCGTGAAAGACCAATCAGTCGAGGTAGCCTAACAGTGCCACCATCAATCAGTGGCACACCTGGAAAGACAAAAACATGGGATTAAAAGAAAACCCGAATGTTTATATTTAAAAACAATTTTTTGACCTAATCTTGTTTGACTTTATTATGAGCATCACCAAGAATAATTTTTAGGAAAAAAAATCACAGAACCCACACTGCTGGCTGACTTAGATGCCTAAGCTCTCTATGCAATGAATGGGGAGAGACAGGCACCTAAGACTGAGATCACCAGAGCCACCTAAGCTAGCCAATGGAACTTGCTGACCAGAGAGGCAGTGTGCTGAGCTCTGCCCTGCTCACAGAGATAGGTGCCTAAGTCTGGGCTGCAGGGAGTGCCTAGCTTTGCTTGTGACCCATGAACCAGGGGAAGGTAGGTGTTTGGATGCCTCGAGTGGTGTGCAGGACCCAAAACAAAACACCAAGGAAGAGGGAGGAGGAAGAACAACCTCCATTATAACCTTTAGCCTAGTGGATCGGGTACTCATCCTGGATGTGTGAGACCCACCCAGTTCAAGTCCCCCCTCCTCCTGAGGGGCAGAAGGGATTTGAAGAGAGACTGGCCACCTCACAGATAAGAGCTCTAACCATGAGGATATAGAATATTCTGATGGGGGGGGGAATCCCTCACTTTCCCATTGACCTTGTTCTACATTAATTAAATAATGGAATAATTAAATATTAATTGGGCCTGTGAAAGATTAGAATGACTCTATAACCTAGCTAGGGCACTCAGTTTACAGGTGGTCAATTTCTGTTCAAATCCCTTTTCCCCCTTCAGGAGAAGGGGATACTTGAACCCACGATCTTCTACTAGGTGAGTAGCCTAACCTCTACGCTAAAGGTAGGGCTGCCCCAACTGCCAACTTTTTTGTGTGAATTCCCCTGAACAGCTTAATCCAGTAGGCAGCCTCTGAGCATGGCTACTGGATCAAGCCCCCAGAGATGACTTAGGAGGCCATACACCTATCTACCCTGGTTTGTGAATTGCTCTTGTGCGTGTGCAGGAGGTGGGCATCCACATGCATAGAGTGAGGCTGCAGTGCATATGCCGAGACCAAGTGAGTTTAGGCACCGACAGGGCTAGGGGGGCAGCCAAACAGGGAGTTTTAAGGATCACAGCGGTGCCTAAAAACAGGATTTAGGCACTTAAGTACCTTCATGGATCTCACCATAAATAATTATACACTTTCCCCCAATACAGAACCTAGAACTAGATACTCTGGATAGTTACACAGAGAAAGCCATCTACCACTCAGTAGGAGAGGAATTATCCAGACAGTGTTAGAACTGGAATGCTATCCATGTTCTTCTATGGCCCCTCCGTCCCATTGTGTCTAACGCCTGGTCTACACTAAAATGTTAGGTCAACCCAGCTATGTCACTCAGGGGTATGAAAAATCCACACCCCTCAGCGGTGTTGTTAAGCTGATCTATACCCTGGTGAAGACAGCAGGTCAATGGAAGAATTCTGTCAATTTAGCTACCGCCACTCAGGAAGATGGATTAACTACGTTGACGGGAGAATCCCTCCCGTCAGCATAGGCAGTGTCTGTCTACACTGAAGTGCTGCAGCATTACAGCTGTGCCACTGTGGCATTTCAAATGTAGGCAAGCCCTGACTCGCACAAATATTAATGAAATTTTCATCACAACACCCATGTGAGGTAGAGAAGTATTATCCGTGTTTTGCAGATGCGGAACTGAGACACAGGAAAATTAAGTGGCTTATTCAAGGTCACATGGGAAGTCTGTGGCAGGGCTAAAAATTAAACCCAACTCCTCTGAATCCTATACCATTGCCTTAACCATAAGTCTATACTTCCTCCCATAAACTGGTGCTCTCCCCTAAAAGGTTCAAGATGTAACAGGATGCTGCCATACGAATTTATTTCTGTGAAAGGTTTTTAAATATTCATGTTTAGATCAGACATCACCGTCAAATTTCTTCATGGAGATTTTATTAAACTGGTTTAATAAAAATCAGACATGATCTGAAATGAACTACAAGGGAAATTTGTTCACAGATCTTTACAGCTACCATGTGGATAAGTGGTCAGGCTCAAAGGATTGATTATATGACACCTGCAGCACATAAAGCACATTTTAGAGTAGTGTCTTCTCCCCAAAGATACACCACCCACACACTTAGGAAAAAAAGCACCAGAAGAAGCACTGTGTTCACAAATATTTTAAACAGACCAAACTACGGTAAGTATAATGCTGCAGCAGATGCTAACGCAGAACGGTGCAGGTGTGTTGCACTCCCCAGACATTCTGAGCCCTGTCTTTTCTCTCACAGCACGGGCCAACAAATTATTAATATAAAACCATGCTGTTACAAATGGTGATTTGCATGCACCTTGTTCAACAACTTCCTTTACAAATAGGCCTGTTTGTTGAATATACTAGAATGTCAACAGCGAAATCCACAGCTACTTCAGACAACTATCAGGACTGTGAAAATCCAATTACTGCACGCCAGCTAGCTGAAAGAATTTTACCACAAGCTGTGCTTCAGTCAAGCAGAATTCAAGTAAGTGAGACTAGTGGAATCACAATTAAGGGCTGAGGCTGCTCATTCCCTCCCTGCCCTACCCCCACAGTCAGAGGAACTTTCTATAACAAATACCTTGTCCTATTTCCCTTTCTTGATTTTAATAAGTTACCACTTTGGAGGTACATCCACATGACACATTGCTTTCAGCTGCCTGTAAAGTTGCATACACTATATATCCTCCTAACATGGGTATAAATAGCAGCATAGACAGTGAGGCACTGCTTAGGTGAGCAAAGACATCCCTGAACCCTGTGGATATGTACCATACGAGACTCCCAACACCTTCAAGCTGTGCTTCCCCCATCTACACTGCTATCGCTAACCGTAAAGTGCTCTGCTGCTGGAGTCTTTTCCCATCACAAGGAGCTGCCAGAGCTTTTCCTCACTGCCTCCTGTTTGGCTGAGCCTTTTGCTGGCATGCATATCTACACACCACAGCATGGATGCAGCTTGCTTTTCACTGCAGCATGTAGCTACGCCTACCCTATCTGCCGCCACAAGTGGTGTGCAGGGCAGAAATAGCCTGAGTTTCTCAAAATATAGTAAAAAGACTTTTAAAAGTTTCCCGTTAAATTCTTGAGACGACAGAGACCTTCTTGGGAACAGGCTGTTAGAAGCATCTCATAAGTCATCTGTACAAGTCTAGATATAGAATGGTAGAGGCTAAAAGTTATTATTGTTGTTGATGTGGCATGTGAAATTTCAGGGCGATTGATCTGTCTGTCTCTTAAACAGGGCTTATAATGGGAAGCTAGCTTTCACCTTAGCTATGGAGTGGCTATCTCATCATCTTTCAAACTAACTAGAAAAATACATAAAAGTTCTACTTCATGCCTTTATTCCACACTCTTCAGTCTAATTACATTGATAAATGTATTTTATTGAAAGGAAAATGATAACATTTTAAAATTTAACAATGTTTTATCCACAATAACTACAGTAGATATTTATGGCTTTATTAAAATTTAACATAATAATCATTCATGAGTATTTACATAAATGAAGTATCTTTGCATTTAGTAGTAGTGTTGTAAATTAGCTAGTAAACTGTTTACTTAACCAAAACTTTTAATCTTTTTCAATCTTGAAAGAATGAGAAGAGTTATAAAAAGACGGTAAGATACCATATATCCAAAAATGTGCGCGGGGGGGGGGGAGGGAAAAGAAAGGCATATAAAATAATAGCTTCTAATCTGGAAACAGCATCTGTTACATAAATGTGAGGACAATATCTGTACAATGATCACAATCTATGTGTTTATTAGCAGTAAAGCCGAACTGTAAAATTGTTATTAATTATCCCTGGATAGCAAATAAGTTGAAAATAAAACACAGTAGCCACTTTGGACCAAATTTTTAAAAGGTATTTAGGCACCTCACTCCCACCAAAATCATTTGAGAGATCAATTTTATTTCAGTGGGAGTCAGGCACCTAAATATATTTAAAAATCTAACCCTTACTAAGAATTTCAATGACACGGCAAGGACTATTTAACACATGGTTTCCTTGCACCTGCTGTACTGCTTCAATGTAGACACAACCTGCATCCACAGGAGGAATTCTCCCACTGGTGTAGGTAATCCCGCTCCCCAAGAAGCGGTAGTTAGGTTGACGGAAGAATTCTTCTGCAACCTAGCACTGTCTATGCTGGGAGTTAGGTCGTCTTAACTACATCACCCAAGGATATGGATTTTTCACGCCCCTGAGCAGTGTAGCTATGATGATGTAAGTTCCCCAGTAGACAAGCCCTTAGTTGTCTAGCAGTTTTCTAATTTCCAGACTTGCCAGCAACATTTGGCTATAAAGAAAGCAAACAGAGAATCAAAGAGAAACAGACACTGAGGGATCAGGGCCCAATTCTCAGATCAGTCTATCATCATGTGCCTGCAAATTGCGTGCGTACAAAAAAGAAAATTGTGAATCTATGTATCCAATTCACATATACAGATACAGGCTTTGCACATGCAGGAAGTGTGAGAGCAATTCAAAGGGCTTTTTTTAAAAAAAATCTGGCCTCCCCTATGTCTGTAGAGATTTTGTATGAAAACATACCAAAGCGTCTGCAGAACACTCCAAAAATAGCACTCTGTTCCACGACACGCAGGTCAGCCAAAAGAGAAAGCTCAAGACCCCCGGCCACCGCGTAGCCACTTACTGCAGCAATCACTGGTTTGGAAAACTTTATTCGGGAAGGACCCTATCAAAAAAAAAGATATATTAGTAAATTCATACACAGTGTGTACATACCAAGGACCCAACCCTACAAACACTGTTGTATGTAGTGCTTAACATAGGATGGCAATTTATTGACTTCATCAGGACTATGCCTGGTAGAAAGCGTTTACAGGATTGGACCATAGCTAGGATGGTTGGAACTAGCACATCAGCTAATGCACCCACATATACTAACTTCCATTTATTATCTTGGTTTTGCTGTGATCAATTTTGCATTTTTATGACTACAGGATACTCAGTTTATTTGGGATAGCGGTACCCCAAGTACCTAATTCGCCTAATGAGGCTGAATGACTATGATTGCCATTTAATCAGGACAGCAGTAGGAAAAATTAATAAGACATCTGTCTAGTGCCAGTGGGCTAAACTGGTTTTTCATAGCAGTGAAATTCTAAGCTGCAGTCACAGAAGTTGCCCTACAGAGATTATGTAAAGATGCAAACCGAACTATGACCTCAGATACATCTGTCCAACTCCATTGTCTTCAAAATGTTATTTTAAATTTGAGAAGGTGCCACTGAGGCCATAATCTGAAGGCGATAAGGTAATACAGGTGCAGCCAATTTGGCTAACAGAGCCTTTATTACTGGTGATGTGCAAGGCAGACTGAACCCAGTTTGACTTTCAGAGTCCACAATGAATTTTTAGGGCTGACAATAAGAAAGACATTTTACTTGTCATCTGAGCAAGTTTTGATATCAGCAGGAGACAATACACATGGAATGAAGGAAATTCACTGTTTAAAGAAGGCACTTCATCCTTGATTTGTTTCCAGTATGTTCAAATTTCATGGCATGCACTGCAATCACATAATATTCTAATGCCATAATTATGCATAATAGGACTATGTTAAGGATCAAGCATCAGTTATTTAGACAAGTAGTCAGTATGCTCACAGACCAAATGCCACCCACAACTGTCAGCATTAATACAAAGGCGTTTCTCTGAGAGACTATTGGGGCTCAGCAAGTGAAAGACGAAAGATTCCAGACTGTCCTCTATAGCTTCTGTGGGATGTATAGTAACAACATTTTGCACTTAAACCACATCTTTCATCAGAGAATCTCAAACTACTTTTGAAGGGCTAATAAGTTTTATTATTTATATTATAAAGATGAGGAAATTGAGGCACAGTAAAATAAGCTATTCACCCACTCCAATTATTACTCTTTCATGAACACAACAATTCAAACAGCAGGATTAGTTTGTTTGTATGATAAAGGTTGAGTTTCAGACCAGATTCTCAAAACAGATTCTAGAATAACAACTTGCAGGAAGAAAAGATTTCACTGTATTTGAATTATACACCCTCATCTGTCAAAATACTAAATTAATGTATAGATATGAGAAGCAGCAGCAAAAGTCAGACAGGAATATGTACTAATCTATCCAGTGAAATTAACACCTTGTTTTCATCTCAACTGGAGCACCCTGGTGACTTTATTGCCTCGCATACTACCTAAGATACGAACAAAACAGACAGTGTATAGCGAATGAATTCTGATACCCAAGTATCTAATTCAGCATTTTGAGACTACTGATTTTATCAGCAGATCACCATTAATGTACTTCCAGTGAATGTGCTGTATATGAAAACATATACATCTCTCAGTGCCCATATAAAATGATATTCAAAGGATTGAGTACAGCCATCCAACATACTGAAAAATATCAGTTACCTAACCCCTCCACCTTACAAGAGATCCATCTCTACGAAGCTTCCCTGGTGAACCTAAAGTTCTTTTGCTTCCATATTTATCACTCCCCTATGACCAACCACAGCAATCTGAATATAAAGATCATAATTTTAGGAGGCAGAAAGATTCTGACTTCATAATCAGTCTGTTTTTGAAATAAACAGTGAACAAACAGCTGCACCAGTCTACATGGTAAAGATACCATGCAAATAGAGAATGACTGGGGTCTTTAAACTCATTTTAACATTGATGGAAATCCAGCTTTCCAGACATGACTCAGGTGTCTACATATGACAGTGGGCCAAAGTTTTTTCCCTCCCACTCAACTTAAAGAAAAAAAAAAGTCTGATAGACAGTGCTAGAAAATGGTTAACAGTAAATCTTAGGAGCCTGTCTACCCCTAAACAGTCTCTGCCTACTACATTTTTATTTGAACTATGAATGACTCTGTGCACACAATCACGTTAGTCAAATTTATATAAACAGAGGGCACAGTATATATAATTTTCAAGATTTCTGGGAGGCGATGCATCATAACTGACTTTTTCTTTGGAGGAAACAATCCCATTTGTTTTTCATTAACTTCAAAGAAGACAAGTATTTTTCCCCCTTTTTGTGTCCCCAAGTTAACAGAAATTTGTCACTTGTTTCCATAAATCAAGGTTTTAAAGTCTTCTCGTCTATTAAAAGCAAAACAGCCGCCTCACATACACACATATATGGAAAACAACTGAAACACAATGAAATGATCCTGCAGCAATTTCTAACCACGGAAATTAACTTTAGTTCCACTGAATTGCCAAAAACTTCTCCACACTGCACAGTTCTGTTTCCAAGTACATACCATGGGACCAGGACTTTTGGTGACATCTTGTTCCAGTTTGATTGCGGTTGGGTTGTGGGCCAGCTCTTTCAAATCATAACCAGAGCAGAAATTACCGCCTGCAAAACACCGCAAAAATTAGACTCCGCAGCAATGAATCCAAGAAAGTTTCAATATGGGGTCAGTGGAGTGCCAAATATTCACATTTTTTCCTCGAGGTTTGACCAAAAGCTGCTTTTGAGGGTTGCTGAAAGGAATAATTTCTTTTTATTCAGGGCTTATTTTGCCCTGAAAGTCTAGTTGAAAGTCCGCATCAGAAAACTTTTACATATATCTAAGGAACAAATCTAGATCAGAAAACTTTAGACATATATATCAAATAAACCTCATTTCTATATTTCTGTCCATTCATTTAGCGACAGCAGCATTTCACTACAATGTAACTTTCAAATGGTATTTTGATATTGAAAGTGTAGCCATGCCTACAGTCAAGGGGGCATTAGACTTTCCATTCTCAAGAGATCATTTTCAGCTCCCTATCCAGTGAAACTGGTTTCAGGGCATATTATGCCAGCTCAAAGTGGCCTATAATGTATAGTAGATCCACCTGGTTTTACATGAGAGACTTAGGCCCAGATCCACAAAGTTACGTTGGCTCCTAACTTCCAATGATTTAAATGGGAGTTAGGAGCCTAAATAGCATTCTGGATCTGGGCCTTCATAAAAATAAAAATGAGTATTAATGTACTAAGTGGTATAGGCTATTCATTTAGTCTATCTTTACATTTTTCTGTTTCATTTTGAACTTAATATTGTTGTAAAGTATAAGACTTAATGGGGTCCTGATCCGTGACAAAGGCTCCTATGTCCTTTGGTGATACAAAAAAAATTATTGCTATTATTACAGACATAGGGCCAGATATTCAGCTGACATAAACTGCTGTAGCTTAATTGAAATCAACATAGTTGTACCAATTTAAATCAGTTGAAGATTTGGCTCATAAACGTTAATGATATTTCAAAAGGAAGTAACGTTTCTATTATACCTGTCGTTTTTAGTTGTATAAAAGCAAGTCAATGAAGACAAAGGATTCAATTCTTGTTTACATTAAGGCCTCTTGACAACACTGACAGCGCAAAGGGGCCTTGAAGTGGGTGCAAAACTTATCTAAAATGGTAGAAGAATAAAGTTCCATGACATTCTGCGTAATTTGCAAGTCAAACCCTGTCTCCCGACAGCCCAACCATATCCATTGTCTGAAAGACTACAACATGCCAAACCTGTCCGTAAGGTGGTTTTTTTTTAAAGTACATTGAACTGTTTGTTTGAAAGCCAATGGGTGGTTATATTTTAAAACCCTAAATCATAATACATACGCAAAGGAACCCAGAGTAAAACATTGTCCAGGAAACCTTAATTTTACCATCTCATGACCCGAGTGCTTCCCTTTGGGCTCTCAATATTCTTTTAATGTCATTGTTTCTATTGACTTAACCATGTAGTGTAATTTTCTGTGATGGCACTCATCATTAATGATGGCACTCATCACTAATTCTTACTAGGTTGGTTTTCCAAATGGTTTATTTCTTCCATAGAGGCACACTCTTTCGATAAGCACATGTATCAATATATGGGACAGGGGATCCATGAAACATAGACTAAGGCTGGGTCTACACTGACTGCAGCAAATTCGCCATCAGATTGATTGCTCTGGATCAACTGAGTGGTCTGTGTAGACCCGCTCAGTCAATCCAGTAAGCGATGCAGGAAAACCACCCTGGTAAGTGGTGTAGCGCTGCATCGAAAGGAACACTGTTCCCTTTGATGCAGCGCAGTGTGGATGGCGCGTGGAGGAGACCCAGCAAAGACGCAGCAAAGTCACAAGTGATTTACGTCACTTGCATATCTCCCGTCGACTGCCGCCGAATCTCGAAGGTAAGTGTAGACTGGGCCTTAGAAAGATTAGTGTGCATTTCAACAACCATCCCAAGCAAACAGTTCTTTTTTAAGAATTGGGCTAGCGTCATAAGCTCAGGGTCATATCTTCATCTGGTCCTCCCTTAATGTCAATGGAGCTATACCAATTTACACCAAATGAGGATCTGGCCTCGGGTTTGTGGATTGACAGATTTTGAATTTAAAATCTAAAGCAATGAGGAAGAAGAGGGAGAGTATGAATCAGTGGAGAAGATAAATTTGTCAGAGAACTTCATTTACTTAAAAATCAGCTTGTTTTCTCTTTAATGGACTCGCTTCCACAGATCTCTTCTCTTATCAACTGCAAAGCAACCCAGAGAGAGAATGGACACAGATGTTCTGAACTACCCTGTGGAAGAAAGTGCCAGGTATCACTGCCTCCAGAAAGGAGGAGAAGATAGTAACTGAGGATGAAACTTAATTCCCAAGGAAGGGTTAGACAGCTGACTAATAAACGCTTATGGAGAAGATCTCTCATGAAAATAGTTACTGTGGGATAGGAGAAAGGAGCAGTAAATAAATGTGGGAGGCCAACTACTGCTGTATAAACATGTATTGCTACTCAAAACCCAGACTGAGCTACGATGAGAAGATAAGAATCACATTTACATGAGTGCTAAATTCACCTACAAGTCACAGCACACAATGACACAAAATTAAACTCTCTCTTCATTCACGTTAGCTGTGTGAATGAGATGAAGGAAATATCAAGTCTAGAAATCTAAAAGAAATTCATGACAAAAAATGAACTCTTGGGAGAAAAGTTTCATGTAGGTTTGAATCAAACAGTCCATGTTCTGGTTAAGGGAGTCTCCAAAATCACGGCTGCAGAGGCACGACCCCAGCATGAATTAAAGCCCTATCTACAAAAGCCAAATAACGGTGTTTAACAGCTGTGGTTAAGCAGGTTTTAAAAATGGTTCTGGATGAACTGGGCTATAAGCCAGTTTGGCCAGTCACTGTGGACTGAACCCAATTATACTAAAACCTAGGTTAAAACATATGTTCTAGCCACAGCCTCTAAACTTTCTGTAAGACTCCTCCAAGGGATTCTGCAAAACCAATTTTTGTTTTATATTCCAAATCATTAGTCAGTGCAACATCACGTAATAGTGGGCATTAAATATGCTTAACATAAACCAAACAAATGTCACTGGCTCTCCAACTCTTTATCCAATAAAATAGTTAATGTGAAACTAGTTTTTGACTTGCGTAAGTTAAGCATCTCCATGACAATTTTCAAAACACTTTTAATATTGGGGAGATGAATAGTGAATATAAATAAGTGCAAAGTAATTTTGTTTTGAAAATTAACTTCTGTTAATGGGTATGAGGTACAAGAACAACTATGCTGTTAATGCTGAAAGAGACCCTGTGCTCTCTGACTAACAAGAAAAGGTCTCCCAAGACAAAATCATTAATGAACAATACATGATGACAGCTTTCTGCAGTGCATTTCTGCAGTGAAATATGACACAAGTTATAGCACTCAGGGCTATATTAATACAGTGGTCTTTACAGTTTTGTGTTGTATTGTATTTGTATTTGTATTGTAGTCCTGTCTGCTTCCCAGTTTTCAAACAAACAAAAGAAAATATTGAGTTACCGCAGAATATAGAATCAGCTTTTACCTATCACGGATCGAAGTTCTTTGGGGAAAACAAAGGGGACACTGGCAGTCTTCACTATTCCAGAAATGGACTTTAAAGAAAAAAATCTCTACTAAAGCACCAACTCTATTAGTCTTCGTTTTATTGGGGGAGGAGGGCAGGAGAGAGAAGAAGATTCTTTCACAGCTGTGGGACAGCAACTAAACTACTTCATGGTCACCACTGGACAATAACCTCTGCAGCACAAACTCCCTTAAAAAGGCCCAGTAGATCCGTGTAGCCATGCATCCACTAGCAAACCGCCTACTTCTCCCCTGTGCACTGGGACACAGTAGGCTCCCAGGAAGGAAGGCACAAGAGATTCAACCCATGGCATAAAACCCAGCCCTGCTCCATTACCGTAGAACTACACAATTACCACTGCAAGCAGGGTGCCCCATCTCCTCAAAGGAGTGTGTGGGGAAGAATTTGCCTTTATGTCACCTAATACGTGTTATTCCTATATTTAAAACTGAGGTTCTGTGAAGAGTAGAGAGGCCCCCTAATCTCACGTAGGTGCCCAGAGGCCACAAGTTGCATGTTTAAAACCATTTGAGCTGTGACAAGACTAGGCAGTGGTATCATATGCTAGCTGAGATTATGAAATAGCTTCTTAGAAAGTAAATATAGAAATAAAAACCTTTCGCTGGTGAAAGAAAATTAAAAGACTGGTCTTTTGGGTGCTGACGATCCTTGTCTAGTATCAGCACTGCACTGACTTTTTAGTAACCCATCATATTCTCTTCCTTTGTGGATGTCATTTTATGATTAAACACTGAATAAAGGCTGCATTCCATAAGGATGTGTCATTTAAAAGAAAGTGAATACAAAGTAAACAAGAATTCACTTTCAGGGCTCTCAATGGTGCATGCAAAAAACATATTCTTCCCCTAACTCCCTCCACTTCCTTATCACTGAAAGTGTACCTCCTCCACATAGCCATCCGCAGCAGAGAGAGTGAATTCAGACCATTTTTTGCATGACGAGATATCATTACTTCAGAGTGCTGGAAGTAGTAAAAAGCACTGCCCCCACTACACCGCCACAATGTTGCAACCCACGTTTACTTTAATACTCAGCTGTAGGCTGTACAGAAATCCTTTTTCTCTCTAAAACATAAAAGACTACAAAGCAAGGACCCTCCTGATACAGTCTAACAGATGGAACCACTGCACTAGGCTCCAAAATTCAACATTATAATTCTCTCTGTTAAATCAGTTAGGGCGGTATAAATAACCTAGGCATAAGTCCTGAGGAAGCCAAGCTTTAAAATGTACACATAACTTTCTCTTTCTTTCTTTTTTAATCTATTTTTCCAGGACTTCAGTAATACCACCACTCTGGGCTGCAGCCTACTACCTATTTTCTATTTGAACAAGAAGTGTCGTGTATTAATACTAAGTATGTATGAGTATTGTTAGCATGTATTCTGTATGTTTTAAGTATTATGAAGCAGAATGACCAACAGTCTGGCGACAGGTGACAGAAAAAAAAAAAAAAAACCCTAGGATGAAGTTTTCAAAAGTGACTTGTGATTCTGGCTGCCTCAATTTTTGGCTGCCCAAATTGCAATACTTTAAAGGGTCCTGATTTTCAGAAAGAGGGCTCAGCCCTTTTTGAAAGTCAAGTCTCTTTATGGATCTCAATTTTGGGCACCCAAAAATTGAAGCACCAAAAAAATAATCACAACTCACTTTTGAAAATATTGGTTTTTCACAAGATACCAGAAAGATCAGAGTTATAAGTGTTTGCCAATAATATATGGTAGTGCCCAGGGACAGGACAGTCATTGCTTTTTTGTGCTGATAGTTAATTTAGGAGTTAGGATGCTAAGTGAGAGGAATTGAATAAAATCAGACTAAGAAGTGAGAAGAATAAGGCTGGAGAAATTATGATATGCATGAGCAGAGCCAATAAACCAAATTCATACCTGCTGTAACTCTACTGAAATCACTGAAGTTACATCTGGGTGGATTTGGCCCAGTTTTTCTTGTAGTGAATAACAGAGTGTTCCTGTAAAATGGGTAGGTGGGTCTGTTCTTGCTAACCCTTACACACCTAAGATCTCAATCATTACATATGCTGGTATAGTTGAAATAAATTTCAAAGAAACACCCACACGCTCAGCTGCCTTCTCTAGATCAGCAGTTCTCAAACTTTTTAAAGGGAGTCCCTCCTCTTCCCCCACATGGACTTTTGTGTAACAATTGTACCCACTCTTCCACCGAACCTCCCCCCCACATTCAGACAAAAACAAGGCCTAACATATTATAGGTGGAGTTTGACGGCTTAATTTGTGGGGGCAAAGGGTAGCAGCAGCTCCCTTGCAGCTCGAGAGCCCGATGTGACCTGCCAGAGAAAATGGCAGCGGGGAATCGCACCTCGTCATCGGGATTATCCTTGGGCAGCAGCATGGACGCAGACGCCACCTCTGGGAGCCTGCAGAGCGGCAGTGGCACGGGAAGCATTCCCAGCAGTGGCGCGGGGGCTGCTGTGGGAGGTGGCTGCCTGGAGCAGCGCTCCAATTGGAGACAGAAGCAGCTGTGCACAGTGCAGAGAGAGGGGCTGGACTGGCTCTGTCGCCCGCTCCACCAGCAGTGCTGGGCCCACCACCTCCTGCAGCCTCCCCCCATATCTGCTCCCCTCCTTAGGGTGCCCCACCCCCAACACCTGCACTGCTCTCAGCCCGGCTTCCCTCACCCCTCAGGAGGAGACAGCTCTGTCATCATAAGTTTGGGGGCACTGCTCTTCCATGCCTCCCAAATTCCACCCATAGCACCCCCCACAATCCATCTCACGCCCCCCAGTTTGAGAACCACTGCTCTAAATAACTCATTTCAAGATTAAGACTGAGTGTCATTGATTAAAACTTAGTGAAGCTGGGCCGGAGATGCTAGATTAAGTTAAAGAAGATACAACGTAATTAACCATTACACAGCCAGCTAAATCCTATTACAGGCCCATGTACAAGTGAAGGCTGATCTAATTTTAAAAGAGGAATTCTGCTCTAGGAATACCTGCTTGGTTTGGAAAAGTGTTGGAATTTCTAAATATGAAACTCTAGTGGCAGGTTAGGTATCTCACCTGTTCATTTCCTGAGAAAAATAAATGTCTTCTCTCAAAAACTATAAAAGGTTTTTATTTGGTCTTTTTTCCAGTTTAAAAACAAACAGGCCTTACTCGTTGGGCTATATTTTAAAGTTTGGGGTTTTTTTTGAAGGAGCACGACCTAGAAATTAATTAATTTGCATCAATGATATCTAAAAATCTCACAATTTAAATGGTTACAACTTGACAGCCTTGGGTGCTATTTATATTGTAAGATACACATGCCTGTGTACGTTTTAACTAAAATGGTTAAACTGCAGCAAAATATATCTCAAAGTTTATCCCCTATCCATACATAGTAGTGATAAAAGCATCTCTCACTACTGAGAGCTACCAAGGCAGGCCAGGGATTTATAGAGAAAAGCACAAAAAAGTTATTAAAATAATAGGAGCAATTAGTTATAAATACTGATCCTGTTGAAGTAAATGGGAGGTGACTCGGCCAGGATTTGACTCTGAAAATGTAAACAACTGTCTTTAAACTGGTTTTGCTAGGAACTGCTGCAATTGCTACTAATGCTCTGACTGTAAACAACTAACATGCTATTTCTATCATGAATGTGAATGTTTTCCTTCTCTCTGGATAATGGCAAGACAGCTATTTCTAATTTAAAGTTTAGCAATGTGTCTCTCCTTATTTTGATACCTCCATCTGACAATTCACAGAAATACTTTCATATACTCTTTGAAGTACGGTGGGGTTGTTTTTTCCAGGCGCTGGGTTTTATGTCTCAGTCATCCCAAATTCAACTGCAACGCAAGAAGAATAGAGCAAGAAAAAACTGCAGATAAATAATAAAATAATAAATAATATGCATGTTCTCATTTCCTGTTTTGATTTTCACATATATGTACCTAGTGCCTGGACTAGTATCAGATAAAATAAGTCATTGGGGAGGGTTTCTGTCACCTAGAGTAGAATAATCTCACATATAAAAGATTTCTCAAAGTCACACAGCACCTGAGCAGTATAATTACAATAAAAAAAACTCCAAGGACTGAAAATCAATGGAATTACATTGATTTATACCAGCTGAGTATGTGATCCTCCAGTGCATGACGGTGATTCTATCACACATAATTCAAAGGACAAAAACAGGAATTTGTCATTAGAGATTCTTACTAGCTTAAAAACAACTACTACACTAGGAGACATTTTATAGCAAGCATCAAATGAATTCATTTAGTTGAATCTAAAGTATTTGGCCTCTTCATAACTGCAAAGTCAGTGAACATATACATTGACACAGTCAAGAAAACATGAGTAACAAAGCCCAGCAGCATCTGGGAACAGCTGCTGTTTTGCTGAAAAGGCAGCAATATAAACAGTGATGTTTATCAGAGAAAAGAGACTCTGACCAAAATCAGGTTATAATTAATCATTTCATTGCCTGTGAAGGTATATCATTGCCAAAATGTTCAAAAGTGGTCATTTAATTTGGGTGCCTCCATTTTTGAATGGCCAACCTGAGACAATTTAGGACTGATTTTCCAAAGTCCTGAGAACTCAGCTCTTCTGGAAGTCAGCATGAGCTATAGGGAGTGAGCAGCACCTCTGAAATTCATGACCAACATGTCTCAAGCTGGGCACACAAAATAGGAGGCTTCCAAAATCAATGGCCACTTCACTGCCTGTGAAAATATAAGGAGTCCAAAAAAATAATAATTCATAATTAGGGTCCTGCTCCTTCAGACCCAGTTTGATCCTGCAAACATTTTACATACCAGTTATTCATGGACATAATGTTACTCACATGTGCAAGTGTTTGCAGAATCATGCTTTTGGACATAAATCATACTTCACTGTTCATTTACTCAGTCATGTGTTTAGATCAGTGGTTCTCAGCCTGTGGGCCTCTTGCGGCCTAATCAGCACACAGCTGCAGCCCAGGTGACATCCTCAGGGCCATAACTAAGGCAGGGCAGAAGGGGCACCTGCCCTGGGTGCAAGGCTGTTGCAAAAGGCGGGATGCAATGGGGTGGTGCAGAATCAGGACCAGCATCACCCCCCACAGGATCAGACCCAGCAGCATCAGCAGGATTGCAGGTCCAATGACCCCAGCTGGAGCAGGCTTCTTGGCACTAGGTCCACAGCAACAGGGAAGGGTGCACGGCTGAGCTATGTGCACCAAAGGTTGGAGACCAGCAGGCACAAGGAGGGGAGGTGCAGGGAGGGTTGAGGTGAGAGGTGCAGCTGGTGCATGGAGGACAGACTTTAGGTGGGTGGATTGCTGGGGGCAGTCTCTGGGTGGGGGGCTAGATTTTGGGGCACAGTCCCTGGATGGGGGGGCTGCATGTTGGGGGGACAGTCCCAGCGGTGTTGGATAATGGGGCAGCATTCCCTAGGTGGGGTGGCAGTGTTTCTCTTCTTTGCAGGCAGGCTCCACAGCTGTGCACTCCAGGCGCTCAGCCCAGCCACGCAACCAGCAGCAGTGCAGAAGAGAGGGTGGCAACACACCATGCCATGCCACCCTTACAGTAAATGAATTAATTTTAACAGTTGATGTTTTGACTTATTTTGCTCATTCAAAATGCTCTTGGGAGACATTTGCCAATGTTGAAATGAAAGGTACTATATCGACTGGAATCGTATTGCTGTCATGTAACAAATACTAAACCTTTTTTTTTTTTAGATGCACAGGTAGTACATATATTGTGTGGATGCAGCCCACATAACACACAGACAATTGCATATGTGGCCCACAATGGAAAACAGGTTGAGAACCACTGGTTTAGATTGACAGGGAGACATGACATGGGTTAAATAAACTCAAGCAAGCTTTTTCACCACCTGCTGTTCAAATAAGGTAGGGCCTTCTACCCGACCTCTCTGTAGAAATTAATACATTCCATCTTTTTCAAAATTGTAGACGATAAATCTCAGGAGGAAGAGAATAGCCTTGTGACAGTTTGGGGAATATGTTTGAGTCAATGTATTTGTGAAATATCATTTATGTTTGTAACTATCATTGTGAATTAGATCAGCCATTTGATGGCAGGGACCTGGCATGTAGTGAACAAACTATATCTGGGGAAGTGAAACAGAGCCATCAACAAGTGAACAGCTTTGCCCTGAAAGACCAATGGAGATTGCTACCAGTAGAACCACTGAGTTTTAAAAACTCTTTGCCTACCAAGCCTTAAGGGATTGGGGCATAGAAAATCCCCTCCACAAAGACAGAAAGAGAAAAGGTGTTACTGAGAGTTAGTCCATCACAAGAAACAGAGGAAACAGCTAGAGAAGCAGGGGCAGAATGGCTTTCCCTTCCCCTAAGGAAACTGGCCAAAACCCTAAGAACTATCAGAAGTAGTGAGGATTCTAGCCCATGGCAGGAGGAGAGGACTTGCATTCATGTGTTTATCTTTTTGCCTATATCTGTAATTCTGCTGTGCTGTCTATGAGTAAAATATGCATGATTAAGAAATTCCTTTATAAAGTCTGTTTCTTACTTTAACTGCCATGTGTCCCCAAAGAGTTAAACTATAAACTAGAGTGCCACAGGGGATGGAGCTATGAGGAAAGCATGAACAGATAACAGAGAAGGTTAAGCACTGGCCTCAGGGCCAAGGGCAACTACATAGTGGAATCCCACATCTCAAACAAGGGGGCCAGACAGGGAGTCTGCATGCCAGAAGCGTGACCTAGAGGCTCTGTCAGACTATGACTGGACTCTGCCCAGACTGAGATAGGTGGAAAGCACATTGGATCCAAAAGGTAGAGTCTGATTATAACAGCCTGGCGACCACCTGCTAGGGGTGCTCAGCCAGGGCTATAACAAACCTCACCTATTCCATGAAGTACAGCAACAGTTAGTGAGTTATCGATTTCAAATGAGGTGAATGCCTGCAGAAGCATTGCTGCAGTCTCCCGATTCACAGCATTCCTGGTTTCTGGCCTGTTAATCCCAATTGTCATGATGGTTCCATGTCTTTCAGTGACCACATTCTTCTTCCCTGCGTGAGGAGAAGAAAAACAACCAGCGTAAAAGTAGACTTACATTCTTTTTATTAAACCATTAATACATTAAAAAGGGATCTGGAAGGCTTAAAACGTTCTACTATTAGACTCAGAGACATTTAAAATAAACATGGCGGTAAATCCAGGGTATTACTTTTACCACTTACATCATTTCTTCATAAACATTTTAAAACATGAATTCTGACTTCAATTTTCATATTTTAATATATAGTATCTTTGCTAGGCTTGTATTTAAGCAACTGTAAGTAAGGACATAGTGTATTTCCTGAGAATTAATAATAATGACCAGCTGTGAAGAGTGGATGGTCTCAAGCACAGCTGGGGATCACTTCTCCGCTTGAAATGCGCTGTGTTGTCATTGTTTTTGCTAAAAAAAATTTAAAATATTTTAAATGCAAGAGGCTGTTCCAACTGGCACTGTAGGTACAAGGAATTTCTACAGAATTAATTCTAAGCAAAGCAGGCAATCAGGCTGCTTAAAACAGCCCTCAGTAGCCCATTTTACAATAAACATTAACTTCTAATTAGATAACTATTAAGATTAATCGTTGAAAGTAGCAAATAATCATGTTTATCTCAAGATACAGTAATTCTCTCTTCTACCAAAATATGAAACCAAAGGGTCCAATTCTGCTGTCAGTGTAAGTAATTAAATTGTAGGGACTGTTTCTTACTGGGTGTGTGTACAGTACCAAGTATATAACTGGGAATTCCAGGCATTGCACGAATTTACAAGGAGCTACTCCAGATCAATAGCAATGAAACTAAGAGCAGAATTTGTCTCAGTGTCTGTATTTTTACATATATTCTAAAGATTTTCATCGTACAAAATTTAAAATCTGAGTTTTTCCTTTATAGCAATATTCGATAGGGACCTGAAGTCTGAAGTCCAGAAAAAAAAAGTGACAGATTCTCAGCTGCTATAAGTTGGCCTCACTCCCTTCCCCTCAAGGGAACAAAGCCGATTTACAAAAGCCGAGGATGTGGCCCAGTTGTTCACTGCTGATGGATAGTCAGGAAGACCTTTTTGCCTGAGAGACCACATCTTTGCATGTGCCATACTACCACTGCTATAATCGGCTGAGGTTCTTCCATATAAGGGAAGAGAATGGGGGACTTGGAGCAGGCTATTTGTTGTGAGGAGTCCTCAGCTTTGGAACACAGTTCCCCCATTGATCCAAAACAGCCTCACTCTCTTGACAAACAGGGCATACTGCATAGTTATTTACACAAGCTTGGGGGATATCAGGGATGGTGTTTGTGCAGGAGGGGACATTTTGGAGGCTTTATTTCATTACTATTTTGGGAGGAGGAGAAACTGCTAGCTTTGCTTCTAAAGTTATTGCATTTAAAGTTACTGGCACAGGCTCATAGGGTCCACGATAGGTGTTTTATATTTTACATTGAAAGAAACAAGAACTGCTCTCTGATTGACTAGAGAAGCCCCGAGGCCCCTCTCCCTCACACACACCCAGTGGCTGAAGCCAGGAGTCCCAAGGTCTCCTCTCCCCACTGGGCTTTGGAGTCTTTTTAGCATGCTGTGGGGCCTCAGAAAGAAAAAACTGAGTACCCCTGCTCTTGATCTCAATATTGTTCACTGTTTAGGAACCTAGACAGAATAAGTCTACTAACTCATTATCACATCACTGTTTTTAGCCAATTATGAGCCAGGATTTTTCCTGTGGGGTGTAACAACAGCAATAAGACACTCCACTTCTAAGGGACTGTAACATTTTTAGGGTGGTTAAAATAAAATCAGCCTTTAATCTCATAGTCTACAACCATCCCAAAGTGCACAGATAGCATTTTGTTTCAAATGCATGCTCATCCATTTATACTTCTAAAACTTGAATCTTTCCGAGTGAAATTCAACTGTATGGTGGGTCCAGCATAAACCCTATGACCCATTTTTCATCACAGTTTCATTTTGTCCAGTGCAAGATGAAGACCTCTTTCTAAGCAAAGCATCTATCTCATGAAAGAAACAGAGGTCCTGCAAACATCACTTCTCCAACTAGGATGCTAACAGTCCTTTAGTTTCTATCCTGTTGTATGCATCCTGGATCAGATTCACTGGTACACTCACATTCACTGATGCTTTGTCCCCCTCTGATGACATAAGGGGGCCATAAACCTGGGTTGTCAGCTGCTCTGCGTGGAGGCAAAGTAGCCAGATGGTAACTCCGAATCTGGACCATTGTCTTCAGCACATAGTACAGTGCTGCATTTCACGATGAAGTCAAATTTAGAGCAAAAGAAATGGAATGTTATCAAGACAAATTAAAACTTGGGGCCTCCAAATAATCAAGAATTCCTGTTTTGTTTTTGAGGGGTAGCCGTGTTAGTCTGTATACAGCAAAAACAACGGGAGTCCTGTAGCACTGTGAAGACTAATTAAATGTGTTGGTCTTTAAAGTGCTACAGGACTCCTGTTGTTGCTGTTTTGTTTTTGGCTTTTAAGTCTCCAAAATAAACTACTCCGAGTCCCCTTAAAGTCCGCTTCGAATTTGCTGCTCCCACCAGATGTGCCACCTGGGGACACGCGATTCAGGTGAGGCTGATCCTCCCGGAGAGAACAAAAGAAGTCCTAAAAATGGACTTCTGATACCAACCCAAAGCCTCGGGAAGGAAGCTATTTCTGCGTGAACTGTGACATTTACTGAGGGACCAGCAGCGGAGGGAGGGACCGGACCCTTGAAACCACACAGGCTCCTAGACACTTCCCAAGGCTTGTCAAGCTAGCAAGGCAGGGGCCCGCCGCCGCAGGGCTGCCCTGTGGGTTAGGGAGACCGGACCTCCCGATTTTATAGAGACAGTCTGGATATTTGGGGCTGGCTTACATTGGTGCCTATTACCCCCCAACACACACACTTGCTGTCTGGCCACCCGCCTGTGGCTCCTGCCCTGCCTTTGGCGGGAGCGAAGGCCGCGGGGTGGCTGCGCCCGGGAGGGAGGCAGGCGCGGGGGCTGGAGTTGCACCTCGCAGCACCAGCAGCCGGCGCGGCGCGGCCCCCCGAAGCCTTGGGCTGCGGACGCTGCCCTCTGCCGGGCGCAGACAGACAGACACCCCCACACAGACAGACGCACGCACGCACCTCCGTCTCGCGCCGCAGCCGGGGGGCAGCCCGAGCTCTCCCCCGCAGCGGCCCCTGCGGCCCGCCGGCTGCCCAGGGCCCGGCCGAAGAGGAGGCGGCGCGCCGGGCCGGCCAGCGGGAGCCGCCCGGACATTTCCCGGCGGCGCCCCGCGGGTTTCCGAAGCCGCGCCCCGGGCAAGGCGCGGCCAGACCCCGCCGCCGTGAGACGCGCGCCCGGGCCGGTCCCGCCGAGACAGAGAAGCGGCGGCTGCGGATCGCTGCCCTCGGGGAGGCGGGCCGCCCCTCAGCTTGCGCTGCGTGGGGAGCGGGGGCCGCTCTCTGGGGCACGTGCCAGGGCAGGGCTCCATGGGCCCCGCCTACGAGGGGTTTGCCAGAGCCTTCTTCCAGCCCGGCTCTGCGAGGGAGAGCAGGGCAACGCGCTGCTTTGGCAACATGCCCCGGGGCAGACACCTGGGCCCAGGAGCTAGGCCCTAGGGCGGCCCCGCCACCTCACGTGGGTGTCAGTGAGTCTTCACCAATGCTAGGAAAAGTCACCAGGCTTAAACATGAATCTTTGCAAGTCACTGCTGGTTTTTAATCGCTGCGCGTATGCCCCTCTCAAACCTTTCCTTGATGAACAGGTTATGCCACTTGAATTATGCCAGGAAGGTTAAAGAAGTGTAACCTCACCTCTACCTCCACTCCCTCTTGTAGACACAATTGTTCCCCTGCACTTATTCCTCTAACGGAAGAGAAATAAGAGAGAGCAGTAAAAAGTACCTTTGTAGCGCCATAACTACATCAACACTTCGAGTTGCATTATAATCACTATTCCAGTAAAAAGTCACACTCCTGACATCATTATCCTGGTACAAAATCTGTGCATAGGCCAGACCAAAATCGTGTTTCGGCAAGTGCGAGAAATGGGAGAAGATGTAATCAGGTATCTATCTGATTTAAGATGGGCCAGTATGCCATGTAAATTATCCAGGAATTGCAGTTTGTTCAAATTATTACATGTAACAGTTGGGAGTGGAGGCTTTTGATGTGTGCATGTGTCTAATTGTAAGATTGTTCAAAGTGACATACTTTTTCAAGAGTGCTCTGCACACACACACATTGCAGTGAGACAGGTCACAAATAGCACAGTGGTAATATTAAAAAACTTTAGCGTTTGTCAGTCAAAAATTGCTACCTTCATGTCCTCTCTAAGAGCAGCAACATAATCCTCAAACACTGTAAATTTGAAGCTTTGTGGCAACATTCTTCCACATTTGATGTTAATCTGATATCACGGTTTTCTCTTTAACTCCTAGCTTTGCGATGGCAGTAACTGAGCATTCATACCCATTTTGATCATTTTCTACACTTTCCATTTCTGATCAGTTAGATTGAGTCAGTCTTCCCATATTACTCATGTGCCTGCATCAGTCATTCAACTATTAGTTCTATTATAATCTTATTTTGAATTGATTACCAAATAGCATTTTTTTAATATTCTTTAACTGCAGGCAAATATTGGTTGAAATGGCTATGTCTTTTAAGTATGCCCATGTTAACTTTCTTCTTAAGGAATGGAGAGCAACAAGGGTGGCTGGTGGTCACACAGAAGGTCTATCATCCCTGAGTGCATATCCACAACATGACTGTTGTAGATGGCCTGGTTCTAACCTCTCACCAGCTTTACACCAGTGTCACTGCCTTGACTACTATGGAGTCACTACAGATTTCTGCTACATAAGTAAAATCAGCATCAAGCACAAAGGTTGCAGCATTTTGGGGGGAATAGACTTGTCACCTGCTAACTGGAGCCTTGGGCCCTTTATAATGCATGAAGCAATTACCACCACGTTTACAAAAATATCTGTCAGCCCTGTCTGTAATTGGAAAAATGAGTGGCTAGGGATATAATTAATGCATTACTTCCTAGTCCTCTGGAGGCTGCTATCTGCATGATTTCCAAGAAGCCATGCAGAAACATCTTGATGACTCTGCTATTTTTCCCTTTTGCCAGAACACACACAAGGGGTAAAAGAGGATTTTTTTACAACATAGGAGGATTTCTTCATATGCTTGGTGTTACTGATTACCCACAACTGGTGTTAACAGTCCCCACTCCTGAGATGGGAGGAAATGTAGAGAAACAGAAAGCAGTGCTTCAGTATAAATATACACTGGGGTAGTGATGCTATGCATTTGAATACAAACCTCAGAATAGGGTCTTCATAAAACATTTTCATATTCAACGCATCCGTTTAAAAGGCAGCTCTAACAGAGTGGCCAGTTCTAATAGATGGTTCTAATGATGTTTCCTGTGAGGATGACAAGCTGTGCTATGCTTTTGAAATCCAAGAAGCTTTGTGTGCTGTATGTTGTTGTTTGACAACCATGTCTATGGTATACATTGTGGCAAGGCAGCTCCTCCCTCTAGCCAGACTTAGTGCTTCCCCCTCTGGCGGTGGCGGAGTGTGGGGTAAATCAGCCCCACTCTGGACAGTGTTTGTCTTCCCCCTCTGTGTTTACTTGTCAGTATTTTTAAGGTAGGCTTCAGGGCAGGTCTAAGGAGTGCTGCTCCACCAAACAAAAAGAAACAAATTTACAGACAAAACCAAGGGTGATACCTTTCCTTGCCTCCGCGCTGCAGAGGTGTTGTCCTGTTGTTGGCCCTGGGGTGTCAGTCCTTCCCCTAAACAGGCACTCACTTTTGGTTGTTTCTGCTATGGGGAGGAGAGCAGCCTCTCACGCTGCTGCAACTAGACATCATCTTGTTACCTGGTCTGAGGTGGAATTCTGTAGTTCTGCCACTTGTAGACCAGGACTTTGCCTACAGGAGCCCGTGTATCAACCATAGTCAGGTTAAACTGAGTTTGGGCACCTGTAGTTCTCCTATTTGGGGGTCTGTGATCAGTGGACTGCAGGGACAAAACAGTTTTCTTCAAACCAAAGTATTATTTATTGTAACAGTAGGAAGAAACCATTCAGAGAAAGAGGATTTTTAAATAAACGGTCTACATGCATATCTATCTATCTTATTTAAGTGGTGGCACACGAAAGAAATGACCTTCTGAAGGAATTCAGTTTGTATTGAAGTGTGTGCATGACTATGTAATAAAAAATTATAAGGACACCAGAAAAAAAACTGCATGTGTGGATATGTCATTTTATCCAACATGATTAGCCAACTATGAAAGAAACAAAGAAAACATGTTCACACTGTATCATATATGAGGTTAAAATTATCTGGAAAAATACCCGTGTTTTATGTAAGAACCCCCCCCACCCACACACATTAATTTTGCTCTAAGTTACAGGAAAACTCCACCTCTTAGGATGCCTAAAATTTGCTACACTGGTTCAACGCACTTTTATTCTGTATCCATAATATATATGAAAATTTTAAAATAATAGGATCCTTTAAGACTCTATACAAGCCTCATGTTAAATTACCTATTTGTCCAGGTGGTCCCTCTAATCCTATATATCCTTCACTTTTGAGCCTGTCTTGTTTCTATACCCAGTCACCTATGAACAAAACATAGATGCTGAAATCCTGGCTGTACTGAAGTCAATGAGGTTTTGCCATTGACATATAGGGCCAGGATTTCATCTGGAGTTGTTTTTTTCAGTTTCACAAAGAAAGTGGTGCTATTCCAATATACAATTAATTGCCTGGACTAACTTGTTTGGCTTGAGAAGACTATTTTAAAACAACAAAAGAAAATTAATATCATTACCCTTCTTGGCAAATCAGAAGGCGTTTTTAATTATATCTGTTTTATTTTGGGATAGATTGTGTGTCTCCAGGAAGACTATTTGGCTAGTTTTTAAGTCTACAGAATTCCAATAAATAAAGGAGCTGCTGATGAATAACAGAGATGGTTACAGTAGCCTCTGTTCACTGTTTGTAAAAACCTTCAGAGTTTATTTGCAAAGGGCCTGGCCATGATCCAGAGTGAAGCTTTGAAAGCAGGGAGCCAGCTGCATATCTAACTTGGACTAATACCTGGACCCAAGGGAAGTGATGTAAGAAAGATATTTACAGCAGTGTTTTATTTAATATGGTTATGAAAAATATTAGCAAAACAGCAATGAAAACATCTCCTTACCAAAAAAATAAAAAAGGGACAGAAGCCTGAATGTATCACAGGGATACATCTGTAGATACTTCTCAAATTGTAATGCAATGCACAGTGCTTTTCAGAATTGTATGTAGCCACTCAGTGTGCAATAAAATAAGAAGAAATCATATGGATAAAACTCCAAGGCCTAGATTGTGACTTGCCATCATGCCCATGCAGGAAAGTAGGAGTGGAAAAGGATTCCATCTTGTTCAACCCCTGTTATGGCTGTTCAAATAGCAGCTGCCACACACAAGGGAATACAAAGTCTGAACCTTAGAAGCTTCCCTTTTGAAGCAATTGAGTTGGGGCACAGAGTGAGCTCAGCCATAAATCCACCCTCATTTCATGGACTGGCCAGGAGAGCTGGTTGACTGTGTGTGGCAGTATGTTCTAGGTATAAAGAGATGTTGCAAGAAGAAGGTGCCAGGCTGACAGCCTGAGAGAATAAAATTTTCTGCGTAGCTACAGAACAGGCAATGGCAGCCCTTGGTCAAAATGTTGAGTAGGGTGCTATGAATTGCTACTTAATGGGACGTTCACATGCGTTTATTACTTAAAGGTACTTTTGAAAATGGTCCTCAGTGCTCTGCTTTGGCTACAGAGCTGTTCTTTACAATGCTGCTGCTTTGGAGCGTCTGACTTGAATGTGCACATTCCACAATCCAGTCTGGGCGCTGAAACGGCAGCCCAGCATGGTTCCTTCATCTGGAAAAGCTATTCCATTAAATCAGTGCTGGTGAAGAGACTTAAGATGAAAGCAATTTTATTCTACGTTTGATTTTATTTTCTTGGCCTTTTATGTGGGGCAGTGTCAAGCTTCCTTTTGAGAACAGCACAGGCAGCCCTATGGCAGTGTAAGCTTCCATCCCTCATCCCCGAGCAGAAGAATTTAAGTGGTGGAAGACTAGCTGAGCCTCAGCATCCACTCAGTCCTTTCTTTCTGTGCCAAGACAGAAAATAAAAGGATGCCATTAATAAAAACAATTAGAAGGAATTCCATTTTCACTATTTCAGTGTGCAAATTTTTAATTTGTTAAAACTTTTTTGATCTGGAGATTTCACTGTCTTATTTAACTGGCAAATGTAGTCAATTTTTTTAATTGTTGACATCATTATTTAATGTGTTTCATATGACATACAAGTGCTCAGACAGCTTGATAGGTGCATTTTACAAACCAAAAGCTAAATTAAAATAATAAACGGCAATATGCAGCACTGCGTAAATTACTGAAAACTGCAAAACCAATTTGCTTGTACCTTGTTTCCCTTCTTTCCTCAATCTCCAGGATCCTGCTGGAAAACATCATAATTAAACAGTTGCATTTCAAGTTACTTTCCATGTCAGTTAATTTATTTTCTGTTTTTCTCCCAGCCATATTTCAGCCACATGTCTAGAGTTGTTTTATTCCTAAATGACTGTGGTCAACTCCCCCAGGCATGCTTATAGGCCACAAGTTTTAAAAGGAAACATTTTAAATTAAAGGTCATGTAAGTAGAACTTGGAAAAACATCTGCATTTTGCTTTGCAAATATTCTGTGGTGAGCTGAAAACTTCTGCAAACTTTCATGGGAAAAATCTTTGCTGTTTGAAAGTTTTCCCCATGAAAAGTACGGCCGTGAAGAATGCTAGTACTTTTCAAAGAAGCTAGAGCATTGGGAGGTGTGGGAAGGCATTACCTTCAGGCATGTATTTATTGTTCATGATTTTCTGCAGCAATAGAACCGGGATAAAATAATCTCTTCTTTATCCATCTGGCCTCATACAATTGAAATGTCTTCATTTCAAGGGATGTCACTCCTTTTAGTCCCAGAATTACCTACAACTACTCAAATTTGGGTCCCCTCACTTTTATTGTTGAAAATTATTAGCATTAGAAATGCATAATAATACATTGAATTTATAGTTATTTACATTATAGGACTGATCCTTGCAACACTTTGCTTCCTGTGTAAATGATTTTTGCATTATCTTCATTTTGGGTTTTGCTCACAAATTATGTTATACACTTAGGTGTTGGCAGGTTAAGAAGTATATCTGGCTCCCCATCACCATGATATCTGAGTGCCTCCCAAGTTATCAGAAATATATATAACAACAGCATGAACATCTTAATGGTCTAAATAGTGTATTTCTCAGTATTATCCCAATAAATGACCCCATGCCAGGAAAGCATCCATACCCAGTCAAACACTTAAGTGCATGTTTAACTTAAAGCACATGTTTAAGTGTCATTTAAGTCAATGGGTCTTAAGCACATGCGTAAAGTTAAATAAAGGACCAGCCTGAGTCATGGCCAACATCATCATACTGCACTCATTCACAATTGAGCACCATAAGGTAACAGAACAGCAAAGTCTCTTTACTACGCTGCAAAACATGATACAATTTTTAAAAAGTGAACTGCCATTACAAAAGTTGACTATAGTGAACTGTTTTAAGACTAATCACCCTTTTCTAGTAGGTTCTAAATTATTGTGGTTGTTTTGTTGGGTGACCTTAGCCACATTGTCTTCTCTGTGCATCTATCAGGCAGTCCCCTAGAAGGTGGAAAACTCTAATTTCAAACCTAGAACATCAGGCATGGTCAGCTGATTTGTAGAAGTTGTACCAATCTTACATGCTCTATATCTGCATTGCCAGCCTTGACTAAGGTGGGAAGTATGCAAGCAAAGTCTGCTAACCTTGTGTCTTCTTGTAAAGTTTGAATCCGTGATGACTTAGCAGATCTTCACTCATTCCTAGCAAGTGCTGTCTCCCACTGCCATGACAGATCTGCGTAACAGGAGCTGGGAAAATGGATCTGCCCTTGATTTCAGCAGCAGGAAGCGAACCTGGAAGAAACAAAGAAAGTTAGAAATGGGAATGAATACAAAGTGATCTTAAAATTTAAACATAGGTTTAAAAAATAAAACTAAAGTTTTGAGAATGCTCTGTGGTCTTCTAAATTTTAAAAGAGGTTACATTCTTAATTCAGTCATATTGAATTACTAATCTTTTGCCAGCTGCTGCAAAGAACCTATAGTGATAATTGATAAGTTCTGTTAGGAACTAATGTCAAATTAAGGATTCAAAAACACGGCAGTAACAATTAAACATTAGGAGCCCCATCTAGAATTTAGGAGTTCACACAGCACAATTAATTCACTTTAATTCATTTTGAGATTAAAAATTGAATTGCTTGATTTGTGTTTTGTTTAGCTTTCAACCAAACTACCAGTACTCTAGCTAGAAAACTATGGGTCAGATCCTTAGCTGTTGTAATTTGGCATAGTTCCATTGACTTTAAATGGCACTACACCAATTTACACCAGCACTGAGGATCTGGGCCTGTAACTTTAGCTCCAGTTGCTTCAATACTGCAGTTCTTGTACCTAGATACTTTGTAAGAGAATACATGAAATTATCCATATGTGTTGCTACTGCACTTTTAAAAAAAATCTATTCAAAGATCCATTTGTTGAGTTAATTTCCACTTTCTTCTCATAGCCAGCTGCACCATCCAGATTTGCATCCAGACTTCTGTCAGCATTTAAACAGTGGGGATGGTTTCCCCATTCTGTTCAAGTCTCAAAGCCAGGCTGGGTTGCATTCTTTGCTTTTCATGTTCAGTGCTGCTGAATGGAAATAGTTGAAATGTCCTCTTCAGTTGCTCTCTGGACTGAGGAGCTGGGGTCTTCTTCCCTGTAATAAATTAAGTCAAATGGAACTTTGTTTTGCTTTGATAGACAATTTCTGCTGCAAGCCACTAGATGGCACCTTACTCTAAATATTCCAAGCTCGGAAGCATTGTCACACAGCTGACAAAAATATTTCCATCTTTCCACCAAATGTGGATTTCCTCCTCTCCCTCGCACCCCAAGCTTATGCAAATCCCAAATCGCACCCCAAATCCTCTGAGGCCTAGACAGTCAATGGACAGTGACAGATTTAAGGTCTGACAACACATAACCCTGCAGAGCTTGAAACGAGTTTATACTGTTGAAAGGGGAGATTCCCAGCACCCTGCTGGAAAACACAGCGCTTGTTTCTAACCTGGGAACTCCCTGAGACATTGAATTTTCAAGTTATGACAATTTGCATCTAGAAAAACTATTTCAGATAATATTAAGGGGAGTTTTACACATGTTAGTTAAATGTTTCTTCTTTCTGTGCCCTGCACAACTGGGCTACTAGTAGCTAAGGGACCTAGTTTTATAAGTAAAGGGATAAAAAAATTAATTTAGGCTGAAAGTTCTTCAAGGCAAGGATTATCTGCTATATGTTTGTATAGTTCTAGCACAATGGGGCCCTGACCTTAGTGAGGCCTTTAAATGCTATTCCAATATGTTATGAAATTATTAATAGTACTAACAATTTTCATAAAAATAAAGGGTCACAGGTCTGAGCTGATTAGCTAGTAGACATTTAGCCAATATATTTTACCCCAGAAATGTGAACATGTAACCAATGCAATGGAGGTCAAGAATCTGTTTTGCCTCTTTGTGTAGAGGTACGTCTTCACTAACAGTGGCAAATTCACCGCCGTCAGATCGATTTATTCGGATCAATTGAGCAGACGTGACGACCTGCTCAATTGATTTGGAAGTCAATTAAATAAAACCACCTCCAAAAAAAAGCACAGCACTACATCAATGGGTATGCATTTCCCATCGGCGCAGTGTAGTGGAGATGGCGCGCAGAAGAGGATTTAGGAAGTTGACGTAAGTTATGCAAGTTATGTGTAGCTTGCATAACTCCTGTTGACTGCTGCCGAATTTCCCGGTAAGTATAGAGCAGGCCTAGGTTTCAAGCCAACAGGATTCTGTAAACCAGGAGAAATAAAAAATTCAAGGATTGTATTTTGTTCAGATCTTACTGCAAAAGACTCAACAATGGCAGTTTTACTTCCTGCCTCATCATTCATGTCAGCTATCAAAGTTTGCAATATCTTTTGCCATGGGACTATGGCCAACCACAGCTGCCACTAAAGATTCTATGTCTCGGAATCACATACCAAATGCACCCAGAACCACTAAAAGTAACTAGAGCTCGTCTGGGATTCAGTGTCTGGATTTTCACAAGCGTTCAGGGGTTGCACCTATGTAAGGGATTCAGGCTTGCAGCTCCTAAGGGATTTTCTTTGCCTGCTGATCAACCTGGTATCATAGGCACAGCACCACGCCAAGATTGGGAATTCATGAAAGCAAGTATCCATTACTACTCTGGGCCTTCTGTACAAGTACTGGAAAGATAACACTCTGGGGGGAAACATTCACACTTTAGAACCTTATAATTTAGAAAAGAGGCAGGAGATTTTATATTAATGAACTAGGCAAGGTAAGTGCTCCATTTCATTTAAAGGATTGCAATTCCACTCCAATGAGCCAATGCCTTTCTAATGGCATACTGAAGTCTTATGAACTAAAGCACAGTCTGTTTCATCTGCCAGGACTACAATTTTTATTCTTCAAAGGAAGCCAGAAACAACTCAAGTGCTTTCCAGAGCGAGCTCTTTGTGCAGATGTAAGAAAAAGCTGTTTTCCTATATCTTTATATAGATCTATGTTACAAAACAAAAACTATAATAAAAGAACATTAGTAAAGATGCAAAGTCGAGCACTCAAAAATTAGGAAATACCAGTGTTAAGGTTGCTTGTACAAACCTTAATTTGCCCTTCCTCGTGCCTATGTATTAGAATACAGTCTTTAATTACATGATCACATACCACTGTTTAAGTAGAAACCCTGGCTCATTCACTGCCCAGGATGCATGGTGCTTACATATTTAATTTTGTTTTATCATTGTTCAATATGTGACCATAGGCCTTATTTACTGCATGCTATTCAAATCTTGCTATGAAGACAGAATAGTTAATTTCCTAATGGGCTTTTCTATGATACTCATCACTACAATATTGGAGTGTTTCACAAATTAATTAATTAATTAGCCTTCACAAAAGCTCTGTGAAGTTAGGGGGTGATATCTCATTTTTACAGATGGGGAACTGAGGCAAGGACATATTAAGGTCAGAAGTATTCACTAATTTTAGGTGCCCAATTCGAGACAGTTAGGACCTGCTTAACATTATATAGCACTTTCTATATTCAAATCACAACTCCCATTGACTTCAACTGCAGTTATGAGTGCTCAGCACTTCTGCAAATCTGACTCCAGGGTCTCAACTTAGGCATCCAAAAAATGAGCAACACACAATTAGTGACCATCTGTGGAAAATCTGATTTCAGTGACTTGCTTAATATCACATAGCAACTCTGTGGCAGATGCAGGGGGATAGAATCCAGGTCCCCAGGGCAGCATTCAATTGTATTAACCATGCAACCCTCACATTTCACTAAACACCATCCAACCTCTGCAACAGATGAAGCAGGGGTTCTACAAACAGTCTCCTTCACTGCACAACCCTGATTCATTCCCAGAGCAGGTCCATTCCATGCACTGAACGAGGGAGGGTTCCAATGGAAAGAATAGTATGCAGTCATGTAATTAGAGTTTATATCATAATGCATATACACAAGTGGGATGAATTAAGATTGCATGGGCAGCCTTAATACTGGCATTTCCTAAATTTTGAGTGCTTGACTTTACAACCTAACTAATGTTCTTTTGGTGTAGTTTGTGTGTGTGTGTTTGTAATTTCCTAGCTTTTAAAACAGAAAACTGAAAAAAAAGAAATTCTATCGTGTGGCTTCATATTGACACCACATGGCCCATTGGTAGGGTTGGACTCCTTAAATCCATTACACAGACCCCTTCCACTTGAGCTTACAGAGAAACTGACAGCAATAGTAGGTTATCATCCTTCATGTGAACCAATACTAGAGAATGAGATATTTTGGCAGTAGGTTTCATGGATATTTACCAACAGCAGAGGAATGAGGAGGCTCAGGAACCTCAAAATGCATTTTAGGCTCTCAAGAAGAGCGTGTGCTAGTGGGCAAATACTCTTCTGCCTGTCCTCTCCAAGTTTGACCTCTTCTGTCCCACCCTCTCCAACTTATCCCTGCTCCAGCTCCTTGTTCTAGTCCCAGTCTACACTCCTCAGTCACTTTGCCCAGCCAGTCCCAGTTCCCCTCTACCATCTCCCTGTCCAATCTATTTCTCCTTTCCCACTTGTCCCCACTGGCTACCAGTTCCAGTCTCCCTTCCTGGGTTCTGCATCCAATCTTAATTTTCCCCAACTCCATCCCTGGTTCCTTGTCCCAACCTCTTTGCCCAGACAGTTCCCGTTCTCATCCCACCCCTCCACCCATATGTCTCCCTTCCCTCTCCAAGATTTCCTCCCCATTGGTTCCCACTCCCAGTTTTCTTGTTCAGCTAGTCTCAGTCTCTGCCCCTGCCCCCAGCTCTTTTTCTGATCTCAGTGCTTCCTCCTCTCCCCAAGCCAAGAGGCTCCCAGTCCCCTTCTGCTTCCCTCCTGGCTCTGACTCTCAGTCTTCATCTCCCCACCGACTCTCAGTCACCATTTCTCCCCATCCCTCTAGCCCCAGTCTCACAAGGCTACTTGTCCCAATGTACTTTACCTCCCCCTGCCCCAAGTTTGGATTTTGTCCATGCTGCATTTGAATCAAGCAGCTTCCTTCTCTTAGCTGCTTGAGCCTAGTAGGGAGAGGGGGTTCATTGAGGGCACAGGAGACACAGTCCCCCTGCTCTCAGTTCTGGTGTCCAGCAGGTAGGAGCAGCCAGTACAGGTGAAGTCTGGCTTGGCCCTTGTAGCCCACATGTGGAACATATTCAGCAGCTCTCTGGGGATGGTGCATGGGCAGTGCTAATATTTAACCTAAGTCTTCCTTGCTGTAGATTAATCCAATTACTTCTTGTCCTGCTTTCAGTGGACATGGAAAGCAACTGATCACCATTGTCTTTATAACAGCCCTAAACCTATTTGAAAACTATGATCACGTCCCTCCTCAGTTTTTTCCCAAAAGTTAAACAATTTTACCCTTTCCTCACAGGTTATGTTTTCAGAGTCTTTTATCTTTGTTTCCCTTCTCCGGACACTCTTTAATTTGTCCACATTTCTTAAACTGTGGTGCCCAGAGCTAGACAGAGTACTCCAGATGAGGCCTTATCAGCACTGAGGAGAGTGGAGAAATTACTTCTCATTTCTTACATGTAACTCCTTTGTTGATATGCTTGTGATGGGGCATGCTCCATCCCCATCCTCTGATGCCCCATGAAGCTCTCAGACTCTTTCAGTAGGTGGAAACTTCACGTGAATTTATTTATATTCCCATCACCAATACAGACTTGCGCAGCAAAGTATTTACAGTGTTTCTGGCTCTTTCCTGCAGGGCCAGAGAGGAACAATGGTTTCACTTTCCTACAGATCTCCAAGCATTCTAGTCTCATATAACCTAAGTCATTGTTGTCATCATTGTGGTCCTCTTCCTCTTCCTCCTCCTCCCCCCCCTTCCCTTTTCCTTCCTGTGGCTTCTTTCATACCCCTTGGCTGATGGCTAATTGGTTCATCACTCTGCCCAGACTGATTAGCTAATTAGCATATACCCATAAGACTTCTCAGGGGGAACTAATTGGTGCCTAAGTGATCAGAGCGCTCACCTGTTAGCATCCAGCTCTCTGTCACACACCTCCCTCCATCCCCTGTTGTTGAACACTGAGGTTCCATTTTTTTTGCACCCGCTCTTCTTCAGAGGAGGCACCAGGTATCTGTTCCCTGCATTTGCCCCCAGCATGCTTATCCTGTCTCCATCCAAAGAAGTCACATTTCGAGAGTGGGGAATATCCCCATAATTCTGTTTCAACACATTGGTCTTCATATGACGGGTAGATAGAGAATCTAATCTCCTCCTCCTCCCCGTCTTTCTTTTGGGACATGGCATGTCCCATCCTTTCATAATTTCTCTTCTCTATGGCCTCTCATTCTTCTAGTCCTACTATGTATCTCAGGTTTTCTGCCTCTTGAGGCACTAGTTGCAAACATGCTGGACAGCCCATCCCCCTCCAATACTTTTGGGCTTTTTTCTCCCTAATTCCTGCTTTGCCTGTTCTTCCTTTTCTCCTGTTTCTCCTCAGGAACATTTACTTACCTCCTTCACCCCCTAGCTTGTATCCTGTTGTCTAGGGTTCCCCTATTACCCTATTTTGAGCCCTTTCTCTGTCTTCCGCAGAAGCTCAATTTCCTTCTGCCATGTATCCTGGGATGCCTATGTTCTTTCTAAAGGAGAAGGGGTTCCAGACCGTCCCTAACACAACTGGATGGGGTAACCTATCCGCAACCCCAACCCATTTCCATCTAAACTTTCCCCAGACCTCTAGGGGTATCTCAGCTATTGGACAGAGTCTTCTGACCCTGTGGATGCGCTCTGGACTCAGCCTTTCCCTTAGCAGACTCCAGTATGGCTTCACCACATCTTCCCTAGCCAGAAAACACCCTGATGCAGTGTTCATGAGGCCGCTCTTCCATCTCCTCCCCACCTTCACAGATACGGTTGGCATTTTTCTCCACCATTCCCCTAGTGTCCCAGATCAACCTTCTCTTCTGTCTTCATTGCTGCCGATTCTTCCACCTTCTTCCCCAGCTTGCGTCTGTTAAATGGACACACCCCTTTTTGGGTAAAATCTACTTCTTCAAACTCTTCTGTGAGTTTGATTACCACCCTCAGAGATATGGGTTGATGCCTCCTAACCCAGACACGGGTGTTCTCGAGAAGGCTTTGTAGAAATTGCTCCAGAATTACGGCATCTGTAATTTCACCCACGCTCTGCACACCTGTCTTTAACCAATGGATAGCCAAATCCCTTAATCTTTGGGCAAACATCCTGGGCTGGACATCTCCAGCCCATCTGATGGCCCAAAACTTTTGCTGGTAATTCTCCACAGTCAGGTCCCTGCAGTCTAATATTGTTGTCTCTGGCCTGTTCTTCACTCAAAGCCATGTAGGCCACTTGAGCCTCCTCTGCCAAACAGGGTGATAACCAGAGGGCTCACATTTCTTCTCTGGCAGCCAGCTCCCATGGCCACTCTCTCAAATGTTACTAGAAAAGCCTCAGGGGTCATTCGTGGGCCCCATTTTACACAGGGTGACCCCCTGAGTCCAATTGCTTTTCCCATACCAGGACTCAATTTCTGAAGCAACTGCTGCTGCATTTGCACTTGATCCCTGATAAATTCTTTCAGGCTCTTCTGCTTCTCCACCTGCCACACCAGCAGAGGTTGTCTGTCCAGTTGGCATGATTTTTGGAAGAACTGCATGGTCTGTTGCATCTCTTTCTGCTGCTCCACCAACCACTGCAGAGTCGGCTCCATTGCCAGACACTGACTCCTCACAGCAGCTTCTTCCTGTCTGGTTTCTCCGTCACCACAGCTGGGAGTCAGCTCCCAGACAAGCCCCCAGTTGTAACAGGGTGTGCTCCATCCCCATCCTCTGATGCCTCACAAACCTCCCAGATGCTGTCAGTAGGTGACAATTTCATGTGGATTTATTTATACTTCCATCACCAACACCAATACAGCCTTGTGCAGCAATGTATTTACAGAGTTACTAACTCTTTCCCATAGGGCCAGGAAGGAACAGCGAGTGAGCAGCCTGCCTGCTTTCAGATCTTCAAACATACTGAGCTCAATAGCCCGGGTCGTCCCCCTCACTTTCTTCCTGTGTCTTTTTATAACCCTTCTCCAACTGGTACATCAGCTGACCCAGACTGATCAACTAATTATCTGCCCAATCAGCCTTCTCCAGGGGAACTGACTGGTGCCTAAGTGATCAGAGTGCAGGCTCACCCATCAGCAGCCAGCACACTATCACAATACCCTAGAATTATATTAGCCTTTTTAGCAATTGCATCATGTTGGTGCCTCATATTAAATTTGTGATCCACTCTAACCCCCATATCCCTTTCTGCAGTGCCACAGCCTAGACATTTACTCCCCATTTTGTATTTTTGCATTTGCTTTTTCCTTCACAAGTGTAGAACTTTCCACTGGTTTTTACTGAATTTCATCTTCTTATTTTCAGAGCAATTCTCCAATCTTTCAAAGTCATTTTGAATTCTACTCGTGCCTTCCGAAGTGTTTGCAACCCCTCCAAGGGTTTGGCGTCATCTGAAAATTTTATAAACATACTCTCCAATCCATTATCTAAGTCAATAATGAAAATATTGAATAGTTCCAAACCCAGAACAGACCTTGGGAGGACTCTATTAGATGTGATATCCCAGTTAGACAATGAAGCACTGATAACTACTCTGAGTATGGTTTTTTAACCAGTCATGAATCCACCTTATAGTAATTTAATCTAAACCACATTTCCCTAGTTTGCTTATTAGCATGTGGGACTATGTCAAAAACCTTACTAAAATCAAGATACATTACGTCTGCTGTTTCCTCTCTATCCACTAGGCAGTAACCCTGTCAAAGAACACAATCAGGTTGGTTTGGCATGATCCGTTATTGACAAATCCACGTTGGCTATTATTTATCACCCTTTCTAGATCCCTATGAACACATCCCACTATGAAAATACAGATATGTCCGGACATGAGAATGGACTGTGGCATGAGCCCCCACCACCACTGCCTGCCCCTGCCCAGATGATCCTGTAACCTCACTAAAGAAAGACATTCAGACGTCTTATATTTAGTAACCCTTCCAAACGAGATGTGACTTCGACAAACTCGGCATTCCCTTGAGACCCTCTGCACTGGGATTTGAGTGCATTTATCATGCAGGCACATGTCTATTGAGTGATAGAGGCTTGGGCAAGAGCCTGGCCCACTATCTTTTCAAAGCTGTCTCGCTAAAGGACCTTAGCTCTCTTTGATGCAAGGTTACAGTCCTTAGCTCACTGTTAGGGTTCAAAGGAGACACTCACCCATCCTACCTGTTGGCCTGAATAACTAATTTATTTATAAATTAATGTATACCAATAAACAAAGAAGTCCTCTGCTTCAGGCTGTCAGCCTGAAAAAATACACATACCCCAGAAGCCTCAGCCCTAATACCAGGAGGGAACAGAAAGAGAAAGCTAATTGTTACTGTATTTTCCACAGCTACAATACCCAGCTGCCTGTTGCTATCCCAGAAAGATAAATTCCTCTGATCATCACTGGCCATCTACTTCCTGTGGCACCCTACTGTAGCCACTGTACTCCCCGCCTCTTCCTCCTTATGGCATCCTATTGCACATGTCCCTATACCCAGAAAGTAATTTATCACCTCATGAAGTATATTTTACAGCAGGCATTAAAAACTGACTCCCATTCAGAGCTAATTCCTTTTTCCCTTCCCCATACAGTTATCTGTGGAGGGAACTTGATTAGGAACATTCCATGGGTAGGTTTATTCCCCAAGGAATTGCATTCTCCTCCTTTGCTAAGTGTTACATTCTATCCTAAAATAATTTGCAGCATTAGCTGTTTAGGCTTCCTTGACTCAACAACTTCCCTACTGAAAACGCTGAGGAATCGTGAAGGCCCTCCAGACAACATCTTAGATTCATTCTATAGTCTGACTCACTTTCTCTTGGGCTGGGAGACATACACCTAAAAGTGAAAAGAGCAGTTGCTTCCTAATATTTCATATGAACAATGCACCCCTTCATGGAGCAGCATGGAGACAAAAGAAACAGGGGCCAGAGTAAGGACGATTATTCTCTGTAAAGTGCTAATGGATTACTTACATTAATTGTTCCATTGTCAGGGATAGAGAAAACTGACAGAGCAGAGATGCAGCTAGTTGGTATTGCTTTCTTCTCCAGACCCTCCTGGGGCAGGTTTCCTTCCAATGTAGCTGCAGAACAGAAGCACAGTTTCTTAGCAGATGAGTCTTTGACTGTGGAATCAGTTAGTCTCAACACAACCAGCTCACATACTGCTCTGTCAAAGCCTTTATTCTACTTCCAGGGCACAGTGTCCTGAGGATCACATTGGTAGAATCACCTAACAGTGGAAGCAGTCTAGAGCTAAGAGACACCATTGAATTGAACTGTTTTATTGAACAATGCACCGTGCCCCTCTTCAACATTAAATTCATCCAAAGCTGTTGAGCAATTTTTTTTTCTATTTGCCTCTTTCCTGTTCAGAAGGGAAGGCCCGGAGACTCAAGCTCATTGGACCACATTCGTCCCTGGTGTAACTCCATTACCATCTATTGGTTTACATTAGAGATGATTTGACCAGAATGCTGAGGGTGCCTTTGTTGTTGTTTCTGGAGAATAACCTACTAGTCAGTCTGACTCCTGAATGAGCTCTGGGATCCCTAATTGACAACAATAGGAAAAGATCTGTCTTGTGTATCTTTTTATAAGATGGATGAGGTGGAGAAAAGAACTCTCTACTGGATAAGTAGTAAGGAGTCATTTTATGACAACATATAGATTGTCATTTTCAGCATGTTCTGTCTTCTCCTTTTACATAGCATAAAGTCAGAGAAGCCAGAACAAGTAAAAACCTGTCTTGATCGACATGAAAAATCAATCCCTATTTTATTTTTGTGATGCCTGTAAAAGAAGGTAGATTTTCAAAAGATCTTAGCTCTTATTAAGCACCAGAATAAGCAGCCAGATTTTCAAAAGCACTCACCACATTGGGTGATGAGCTGTCTGAACATCTATCCACATGTATCACTCTGGAGATTTTGAAAATGTGTACCTATTTATAGAGTCATAGAGTTCAAGCCCAGAAGGGACTACCATGTCATCGAGTCTGACCTCTTGTTTATCACAGACCACCAACACCACCCTGCCCCTACCCATTAAACCCAACAACTGAAATGAGATCAAAACATTCAGCTCACAGGCAACAAGACTGTTATGTGGCACAGTCAGAGAGTAGGGGAAATGAGCTGCACTAGTGCTCAAGGCCCTCACAAAGGCAGGGAAAATATTAAATGATATATACCCAGATAATCCTGGCAAGTGACCCACACCTACCCTTTATAGATGGGGGGTGTACCCCACATAGGTGCTGAAGGAGTTATTGTGGCCCTGTGAGGCCAATTAACATACCCGGTAACATCTGGAAAAAGAGAAAGCCAGGCTTAATTGATGATGAAGCCCAGCTGGGGAGGGACTGGGTGGAGATTATAAAGCCAAGTAGTTTGCAGTAGAAAGGGATTGCAGGGAGAGAGTCTGCAGTCAGTCTCTGGGGGAATAGAAGAGGTAGGAAGTGGTCCAGGGAGGCAGTAAGGAGTCAGAGGGAGTAGACATTGGCTACCAGCTACAGGGTTCTTGGCCTGGAACCCAAAATAGAGCGTGGGCCTGGATTCCCTTACCAACCACGAGGAAGGTAGCATAAAGCCTCCTGATGTAAGGGATAAGGACATTTTCAGCCTTGAACGAAGAGTGTGCATGGACTGTGTGGCCCAAAGTTGGGGACTGAAAACCTGTTGTAAAGGCATTGGACTGTTATTTGTGGGACTTTGTTACCCCAGAAGGTTGGAACTATATAGTGACCTGAGCAGAAGACCAAGTCAAGAAGAGGGAGCACCTTGAGTTGCAGAAAGAGAGAAAGGGGTCACAGCATGAGAAACTGATGGAAAAGGGGTGCCAGATGGGGAAAAAGCTAATCTCCAGATATAGCGACAAAGAAGCACCACAGCAGTGAGTGTACCCTGTTAAACCCACATATGTTCAGTTAGACCCTGAGCATATGAGCAAAAACCAGTCAGCCAAGCACCTGAGAAAGATAATGCTTGATGCCACCTCAGATCCTTGACCCACTCTGCCCAATGTCCCATGGCCATGTCTGATACTTCAGAGGAAAAAAGATGAAAGACAAACAAACAACAAAAAACACAGTGAAAATAGTAAAAATTACTCTTCTAAACCAAGGTGATAAAGTAAGAGAATCCAGCATAGCAGCAGTGCCATGAATGACAGTGAAGCATTACTCCCCACAGAGAGACTAGCAGTAAAATGACTGCTTCGTTTACCATGGGCAAAACATTTCTGGTGATGTGCAAGGTCAGGACAATTGAAGATCTCCCATTACTAGCTTGGGATGTTGTTTTAAGGAACTGTCTGTGGTGCTGAAACCATAGTCTGGGTAGCCAGGGGCACAATGACATTGGCAATGCTAACTGAAGTGTGTGTGTGTACGTACACACACGCACATCCAGAGGCATGGGAGCTGCAGGTCCAGAAGAAGGAGTGCAGAACACAAGAGGTCACCAGTCTGTGTTTGTAGTATCACATTGTTCATAACACATGACACTCAGGTCAGGAGGTTAACATCTCCTTTTCTTGTGATGAATGCCCCATAACATAGGATTTATAACAGGCCCCTTGTGGGAAGCTTTTGCTCTGATTTCTCTACTGTACAGTACACTGAGAGCATTTTTTACCCCTGCAGGTTAAGGTGGTAAATCTTCAGGTCCTCAGTAAGATGATCAGAGAGGGAAATCGAGAGGGAGATGGAACAGGGGAACCGGTGGAATGTGCAATTTGTCACCATGGAGCCACCATGTCCTCCAATAACTTGATAAAGACACAAATGAACATGAATAGCCCGATCCTCAGCTGGTGTAATTTAATGTGGCATTTCTCAAATGTGACCATTGCGGCTGCAGGAAGCCACCCAGGGCTTTTCTTGTGGCCACAGCCTCCTGGGCAGTGAGGGGTGGCAAGAGAGAAAGCTTCAGTCCCTTCCCTGGGGCTGCCAACAGGGGTTGGGCCCTGCCCCCTTCTGAAGCCACAGACTCCAGAGGAGCAGGTAGCTGGTAGTGGGGCTCAGGTTTCCGGCATCAGCCTTGGGGTGGTGGGCAGCAGGCCCCAGCCATGGAGCTTCGGGCTACAGCCGCACCATCCTCTTCCTATCACTCCTGGTCCCTGCTGTGTCCCCCACCCTTGGGCTTCAGCTGCGTGGAGGCCCGAATGCCTGGCTGAGAGTGCTGTCCCCTCACCCCCACCCCTTGTCACCCTTGGCCCCCACTGCCTCCCCTGGGTCCTTCTCCCCTACCATCGCCCCTGACCCCCACTGTCTCTGCCAGCCCCCCATTACCTCTGTCCCCCACTGCCTCCCTACCCACCTCTCCATCCAGGGATTAATTTGTCCCCCAGCTTGCCAAGGCTGAGTAAGTCTGCTGTGAAAAGTGATATTAACAAACACACAAATATCAGTTTTCACAGCAGTAGATTTTTTAGCTAGCAAGTCTTTTTTTTAATTTTATTTTTTTAACAAAAAAGCAAAAGAAACAAACACAAAAAGACAAGAATGTGCAAAGCATTTTATTTTGTTTCTATTCGGTTTAGGTCCAGTAAAGAATAGCGACAACAGTACATTATTTTTATTATTGCATCTGCAAAAAAAAACCAAACTCCTGCATAAATCAATTACAATGATTTGGACATGTATATATGCATATTTATTAGTTTTTCCTAAAGTTAATTAAGTATTTTAGGAAAAATTGTCAGTGGCCACCAGCAAGATTTGGTGGCTGCATTCTAAAGCCACCAAAAGTTTTCTTGTGAGAACCCATGATTTAGTGTGCCCTTAGTATCTAAATCTGACTGTCAGAGTGAGCTGTACGTATGATGCTGTGACTAATTCAAGCCACTGATCACTTACGTAGTTGGTGAAAATCAGTATAGTTCTATTGACTGTAATAGAGCGATGTCAGTTTACACCAGCTGAGAATATGGACTTTAGAAGGGTACAGAAGTGCACAATAGGTACAGTGTACCAGATCCTCACAGATTGTACTTTGATAACAAATCCCAAGGAGGCTCATTTCAAACTGTTCTACGATCCTCCCAAACACGAACAAAAATAGAATCTATGTTCAAAGTACCATTCAGATATGATGATTCATTAAATCTTTGACTAGAAAGGGCTCCCATACCCACTTCAGCTCGTCCCTTTACATCCGTCTGTAATGCACACAAGCATCCACCCTAATATGATCTGCTCCCACATACAGTACTTTGAACAAATCCATCCACTGCTGGTTATAGACAGGTTTAACCACAAGTGACAGACTGCTGCATAGTCCACGAATGTGTTACAATCTGCTCTTCAATTAAGATTTTGAGATTTAACAATCTCAAATTTATCTGCTTTTGTCTGCTTTAGTCAGTTTATTTTAAAAGAAAAAGGAAACAATACAATTAAATGGAATAATGATGTCAATGCAACCATAAGATTGCTGGTTTAAAATAGCCAGGATATGCAGAAGGTGAATCCTACAACAATATTTACTTGACCACATTGCATACTTCCGGGGGGGGAGGTATATTTTAAAATGTAGGTCCTGATCCTGCAAATACTTATTCACAAGCTTAACTTTAAGCACATAAAAGTTGCCTTATGGATTTGCAGGGTCAAGGTCATAACAAATAAAATATGAAGCCAGAGAGTCCCAAACTGTGACTCACAGAGCACTTACTGGTAGTCTGCAGAGAGTTGACAGGTCACATTGTCCTGGCTGTTGGTACAATGATGGATATAGAAGCAGAGGAACAACTTGAGGAAGAGAATGACAAACATCAACGGACAAGTAAGAGGAGTTTAACTGTAGCAATTTATGAAGACTGGAGTGAGGCAATGTGGGCTTTACAGAGCCAGAGACGGGGTGCTGCAGTAGTCAAAGCAGGCTATAATGAGAAAATGAGAGATTTAGTTGCAAGGATGGAAAATAAAGAATGGATCATGAATGTGTTGTGGAGGAAGAAGTAGCAGGATGTGGATATGGCCTGGATGTATGGAGCAAGAGAGAATGAGTCAAACATTCAAGTCAAATTGGAGGCCTAAGTAACATGGGGGATGATAGTCTTCTTGACGGTGATAGAGAAGAGGTCAAGTGAAGATGGTTTTGGAGGGAAGATAAGGAATTTGATTTTGGACATGTCAGTGTTAAGCAAATGACAAGACATTCAAGAGGAACTGCCTGAAATACAAAAATGGAATGAGAAGTTCAGGGGAGGAGTAGGAGATTTGCATATCACCACCACAGAGACTGTGCTTGCCCAGGCATGAGATGATCAGGGAGGAGGCCAAGAAAAAAGGGAGAGAGGTAGAGGGGGTCCCACTGAAAGAGAAGCTGAAAGAACTGTCTGAGTTGTAGGAGGAAAACCAGGATGGGACAATAGCACTAAAATCTTCTGATGTTACAATGTCAAGGGGGAGAGAATAAACAACAACATCAAAAGCACCAGAGAGGTCACATAGGATTAGGATGAAGTATCGGTCCTGAGATTTTGCCAGAGATCTAAGTGAAAGTGATTTCAACTGAATGGAGAGGGTGGAATCCAAGGCAGAGCTGGAGGAGAGGAAATCAAGGCAACGATTAAACATGATGCTCTTAATGAGTGTAGAAGTGAAGGGAAGAAGGGAGATGGAGTAATAAAGAGCCAAGTGGGGTCAGGCATTGGCTTTTTCGAGCAAGACTTGGAAGGGAGACAGTCCATGAAACAATACCTATTAACATGTAGTCCACATCACAAAAAGGTTTTAAAAGACTTATATTAAGTTGTACATTTAACCAAAAGAAGAACTGCAAATGCTGCATATGTGGGTTAAAATTACTGTAGGATTTAACTATATTTTGCCTTGTCATTTTAACAGGGTGAGTTTAACATTACCTTAATATAGTTTTTTACACTTATTATTCAAAAAGAAAAAAATTATGAAATGTGATAAAGTGCTGTGTACCGTTTAAATCATAAATCATTATAGGGTGATGCCTGGATTGGAAAGGGAGGACAGAGAGTATAAACTGAAGGCAGTCAGAGGTATTTACATTTGGAAGTGGGGTATTTCTCACCATTTTGAGGTTTACTATAGGCTGCCCACAGCTTTCTGAACTCAGCATGCGCTAGATGGCAAACAGGAAGGCTGATGGAATCTTGCCTTGAAGTGTCACTTCACTGAACTATGGAGAGGGAAAAGTCAAGGAAGAGAGAGAAAATACGCAGACACACAGCTATGAAAAAGAAGAATTAAGGGAAAAGAGTTTGTTACCATATCTGGTATATACCTGGACTGTGCTTTTAGAAATGAGCAATTGGAAAATTATGCCAGATTCATGTACAAAGGTACAGTCAATCAAGTCTCTTTTTTCCCCCCTCCCAATCTCCATTGCTAATTTTCAATCATTGTCTTTAAGTTCAGTTCTCAACATTTCATTAACAAGATAATTTATCTTTTAAAATAATGTATGATTGGGGGGTAGGAGATACTTTCAAAAGATATTTTCAGAAATATACTTTATGAGCATATGTTTGTGGCCATTTCTCACATTCTCATGGATATTCATTTCTGAGTGTCGTGTGACCAAGAGGACATGTTCCTTCCTATGTTCATTAAATCACTGCTTATGAAATTTGCAGAATGGTATGATAAGTTGGATGTAAGACATTTGCTTAAAATGATTTTAAAGGAAAAATATTCTGTACTTTGTCTGTGAAAGGGTAAACAAAAACATTTTCTCTTTGGGGTTCTTAAAAGCCATAGTAATATTCAAAAGGAATATGAAAAAGCTGTAAATGACTAGTGCTTTTTATATTCTTCTGTTTTAGAGGGAACTAATTGTGAGCAAAGGCTCGAAGTCATTCATTAGTGTGGGCCTTCCACAGGACAAGATCCATCTTCTTTTGAAATCAGTGGAAAGACTCCTATTATATTGACTTGGGTCTGTGAAGTGCTGAGCACTTCGCATGTGCTTAATTTTACACATTTGAGCATTCCAACTAACTTCAAGAGGTCAGTTTGATTTGGGCTTTACTCAAATAGTCCCAGCTGAAGTCAGCAAGGTTGACTGAGAATTTGCAGGATCGGAGCCTTGGGTGGTGGCTCTTTTTGTTTCCCACTGTGAAACTCTGTGATAAATCTGGCGTTGTAGAAAAGCGGGCTAATAGCGAAATAGCAAAATGGGTAGAGGACACAAAATTTAAATGTATTAAGATTTAAGAATACACAGAATTTTAGTGGTACCTAAAAAAGCTGGCTGAATGGGCAGCACAACAACAGATGAAATTTAGTGTTAAGTGTGAAGTAACAACAAGGACGACCTGTATACCTTGCTGGATTTTAGAGAAATGGTAACCATTCAAGGAAAAGATCTGGGCATCATTGTGGGCATATATTATATTAGAACTAAATTAAAACTTTAGGCAGAAATGTATTGGTAAGAATTTTTGCAAAGAGCATTTTTGCATAAATTATTAAAATCTTTGCTGTACAATGGTGTTGAATGACCATTAAACTTTATCTTAATTTACGCTCAGTTGTAAGTAAATAAATGCAACTTTTTGGCAAAGTTTCAGTATGTATTGGTACTTCAGGCAGAAAAAGGCAGGTAGGATGACTATTTTTCAGTTGTTATAATCACTTGCCTCAATCCGGTCAGGTTGGAAGTCTTAGCTGAAGCCATTTTCTATTAGAGATGTTATAAACAAGGACAAATACAACACTGAGAAATGGATTTTAACTTGTTACATACAGTCACTATACTTACATACATTCACAAAGCATCCCTGTTTATCAAGGGCACTTAAGTACAAAGCAGCATTGGAAGTGAGCTTTTGCACTTGCCTGTTGGTTTCACAAGCTGGAGTGAGCAAACCACACATCTATCCATTCCTTAAAGCAATGAACCCTTCTTTTGTGAAACTGGTGTTTGCAGAATTTCCTCTGCAATGTTTTTTCCCCAGGTGTGGAATGTCCAACTTTGCTGGCAGTTGGTTCTTTTTACTCACGTTCCTGACTAGATTCAACAATGATTAAGAAGCCCTATATAGTAGGAAAAACTGTTGCTGGTTTCCTCCTCTCTAGTAGCTCTTTCATTATAGACACCTTTTTTTTTGGCATTTTTCATAATTGCCGTGAAATATTAACTGGGCAAACACCAGCTTAATCCAAGAGGAAAATTGGGGGGGGGGGTTAATAAATATTCCAGTTAGTTTTTAAAATGACTATTTTTAGACATAACATTAAATAGTAGGAATGTAAGGGAGGCCCCAGTATTTAAGGCCCCAGTTCTGCCAACCATTGACTTGTGCCAACTCTCCAGTCCCTTTGTTGCATATATTTCTCCCCCCTCCCACTGAATATGTTAATTTTGATTCACACACTGTATTGTGCAACATTTCTCAACTTCAGGAAAGAATCCCTATTCAGGAAAGCACTTAGGTATGTGCTTAACTTAACATGGGTTGAACCCCAGTGACTCCAGAGACTGCCAGGGTAGGAGAAGGACATTTTCTTTACAAAGGAGAACTGCAGCCTGGTGCTGTAGAGCGAAGCACTTTATGTTCTCTCTGATGGAGTGTGTGGATTTGGAACAGGGTATAATATCAGGCATTTAATTAGATGTTAGTAGAATTGGGTGCAAAACAAGTTTTGTTAATGTGATCAAGTCCTGTCGCTGAATCTTATACACAAGTTTATTCAAGAAAAGGCAAACCATGCTTAATAATTGCAATCATTTATTTGTATAACAAAAATTATGTAATTTAATTACTGTGGTACATTTACCTTGTCACTAATCTTTCTTTGTTTTGCTCTTTACAGCAGTTTGCTGTATTACTGTCTTGCCTCAGTTTAAAACATCCTCCACTATGCTGCAGTGTAAATTGCTAGGTATAGGGACTCCAGCTCTCCACAGAGGCCCTGTTGTTTTGGCATAAACTGATGGCCACTTTTAGTTCTAATCATGTTTCCTGATTCTTTTTGCCTATACTTTTCAGATTTCATCTGTGCCATGGAACATCGCTGAGGCATGGGTACTTGTCAGTGTCTTTCTTGCTGCGAAGTCCTTTCATGTCAATGGACAAGAGCACTCTGGATACCATTCAGGTACAAGCTGTTAAAACAATTAATTTATCCAAAAACAAACCTGATACAAAAAGTAAATACACTGCCTCTAGTGACATGAGCTATGTTGACAGAATCCATCTTCCATTGACATCTTTCAACTACATTCACGTTGGGGTTTATGTCAGAATAGGTATGTCAGTCAGGTGTGGCTTTTTCGCATCCCTGACTGACATAGCTAAACCTATGTAACGTTTCAGTGAAGAGAGACTTCACTGGGCTTAAGAGAGAGTCTCTCAGTTAAGAGAGACAGCGTTCTCAGATATGTTCCAAAATGAGTCAGAAACAGCTGTAACATCATCCCGGTAGCTCAGTTCTCACCTCAGCAACTGGACAAATCGAAAATAAATATAAATCGAAAATAAATATAAACTTGATGGAAAGAACAATTCGATTCTCAATTATTTTTTTAAAATGTTTGTTATTTGCCTCTCTGTATTTATTCAGATCACTGTTTGCTTTTCAAAAAAACACTAGACTAGTGATATGTTTGGCTAGAACCACCTTTTGTGTTGCCATAGTTATGGTTATATTCATAAGCACTAGACTGGAGGACAAAACAGAATTTAGGCCCTGATCTTCAGAGTGAGTTAGGTGCCTAACTCCCCCTGATACCAATGAGAAAATCTGGGCTTTAGTATAAAAAGTGCTTTAATTTGCTTGTATATGTGATTAATGTTCTATGGTTATCAGTATCTCAAAAATGTATAGGTGATGCATACCCCTACAGGGAAACACTGGCAGAATCCTACCCTTATTTTCCTGAATTAGGAAGTACATCTTATGATGGCTATAAATCAGAAGACGATTTCAGGATGACATCCACCAGCATTCCTTACATCACAGACTACCCTGGTCAATATTACCCAGAGGAAACCATAGCTGCATATTATGAGTCAACATCTTCAGGTTATTACCCAGACACAGAGAAATATACTTTCCCTTCTCCAACACAGTCCTATGTCAATGTTAGAGATGTTACAACTCTCACACTTAGGACACCATTCAGTGGAGAGAAAAACTTTTTCCCAGCTCCTGAAGTTTCAGGGGGAGTGCAAGGTATGTATAATCCTTACTTTCCCCCCCTATAACACACAGTATGCTACAGCAGTTGTATACTATGTCCATGTAGGGGCTGTACATCCAAATGCAAACCAGTTTGGAGTGATAAATGTCTGTGGCTGAACTGCCAAAGAGTATCTTAATTTGCCCAATTACTATCCCAGGCTCATTTCCTTATGTTGCAATATTTCATATTCTTTCTATTTTTCTCTGCTCACTATTATGCTACTCCTAGATAATAGGACATTAGCTGTGGCCAACACTACTTTTTCCTCCAACTATGCTTAGTGGGCAAGGTTGAGAACATCCCCCTCCTCCCTCTGACCCCACCACCCATCCCATGTTTTGGAGGTAGCTCCCTAGCCAAACAAGTGACGACTTTTTTCACCATTTTCATGTGAAGTCATGTTGACTGCTGTTCCATTTTAGTCACTGACCTGTTGGAAGAACTAGGAGTACCCAGGGCTTCTGGAGTCAGTATTGTTCCTGGATCACAAAGCGATTTGATGGCTTATCAGCTTGGACCAAGCGTGCAAGTCAGCAGAGAAACCAGGTCTGTAAAATGACACCAACAACCTATTAGGCCTTTACATCGGTGTTGTGTAAAACCCTTGATCCTGTTAATATCTTAATGTTTTGTTTCAGTGAGCTTCAGTATAATGCACTTCCGTTCATGTGTCAGATGCTCACTTGGTGCACATCAGCACAGCTCCTTATAATTCAGTGGGCAATGAGAAGCCCAAGTCTTCCTGAATCCTCATCTACTGTTGCACGAGACTAGAATGCTGTCCTCTGCTTATCTGTCGTAATTTACTCCTCACTTTGAGGCATGTGGCCTTCTTTAGACAAAAAAGGCCCTGTCTGCACTACAGATACAGCTGTGATTTTGAAACCCCTACTCTTCATAGGTAATCCCTTTCCATCAAGAGGGATAAACACCAGGAAGAAAAAGGAGTTATTTAAGTTAAGAGCCAATGATGGCACAAGCAAAAAGGGATATAAATGGGCCTCAAGTTTTGGCTTGAAATTAGACAAAGGTTTCTGACCAGCAGAAGAGTGAAGTTCAGGACCAGCCTTCCAAGGCGAGTAGTGAGGGCAAAAAACAACTTGTTTCAAGACTTAGCTTGACAAATTTATGGAGGGGATGGCAGGATGAAGTTGCCTACTATGGCATATCCAACTGCTAGTAGCAAATACCTCCAATGGCTGGAGATGGGACTCTAGAGGGGGAGGGCTCAGAGTTACCATAGTGAATTCTTTCCCAGATGTCTGGCTGGTGTGTCTTGTTCATATGCTCAGGGTCTAGGATGCCCATATTTGGGGTCACCAAGGAAGTTTCCCCCAGGTCAGACTGGTGGAGACCCTGAGTGGTTTTCACCTTCCACTGCCGCATGGGGCACAGGTTACTTGATGATTTGAACTAGAGTAAATGGTGGATTCGCTGTAAAGTGAGTTTTTGAATCAAAACTTGAGGTATTCAGTAACTCAGCCTGAGGTTATGGGCCTATTAGAGGAGAGGATGGGTGAGGGTTTGTGGCCTATGATGTGCAGAAGGTCAGAACATATTATGATGGTCCTTAAAGTCTCACCTTCTGCACATCATTGAACATTGATGCCAAGGTGTAAAATTTCTTAAGTTTTCATACATTTCTTTTCCAGATATGTTCTCCCATATGGGTTCCCCTTGGAATTCTCTGTAGTTTCCACCTTCAGAATGAGAGAGGACACCTCTAAGATGATATGGAACCTGTGGGAGGTGACAGACAGAGAAGGTGCTGATCAATTCAGGCTGCGTCTGTACAGTGAGAGCTATGCAGTTGAAGTATATAATGCAGCAGGAGCAGCAGCAGGTTGTGAGGTCACCACTTTTGAGAACCTGAAAAAGCTTTTTGATGGGGCATGGCACAAGCTCGCTCTGCATGCCAGGAGACACCAGATTACTTTGTATGTAGACTGCCAACAGGTGGGCACAGCCTCTGTTACTCATGATGGAGCAATCAGAACAGATGGAGATAGTGTTCTGGCCAGGAGAATAAAGGATGATGTTACTCCGCTGGTAAGTACCAAGCCATGCACCTGACTATATATAGATTTATTCTTAATCTATACTGTTCAGGGACATTAAAAACTCAGACATAACTCCAATTAATTGAAAATATGGACTCATGTTTCTGTGACAACCCTTTTTCTTCACTGACCTTTCTTGCAAATGTGCCTAGCCTGCTTTGTACGCCACTGAAATCAGACTGGCAGTCCTCATTTTGAATTGAGGATCAGGAAATTCCATTTGCAGTGTACTAGGGCTGAGGACCTGACTTTGAATATCTAGGAATGAAACCATACGTCTTGGTACAAAATGCTGCAGTCCTTCAACTTAACATAAGTTGCTAATAATATATCACTCCCACAATCTGCTCTCTGCACCGTTTCCCTACTGAATAGAGGGTCCAGTTCAAAGTCTGTCCTGATATTCAAAGCAGTCTGGGAGATGCACTTTAGCTACCTGAGTTTGTTCTCCCTCTGTGACCATTAACTACCACAACAGTGACTTACAACTGAAGCAGTGAGATTGTCATCCCATAGAGGGAGTCGCAGTAGTGCAGAAGACAGAACTTTTACCAGGGCTAGAGCTATGAAACTCACTTCCACAAGAGAAAAATGATTTCACACCGTACTACTCTCCCAACTACATGCAAACCTGTTGCTTCATTGTAGTTCCCCCTCAATAAGTCCTTCACAGACAGACACCACAGCACAACACAACACAACCACTCGCTCTCACACAAACAAATACAGATTTAAATGCCCATACACTTATCAAGCTCTCTCCCCCTCAAGCTGGGAAGAAAATATTACTGCTGTGTCAATAGTTCAGTATTTGGGAGGTGCTTAGATATCATGGAGATGGGAGAGAGACACAGACAGATAGTGATGAGGGCAAAATTGTACTGGAATTTCAGAACATTTTTCCATTGATTCACTAGGTTGATGTGCAGCAACTTCAGCTTTACAGAGACCTTAACCAGGCAATGGACGAAACCTGTTGTGAAGTACCTGGAGTGGTGAGTTTAGACTGCAGATAATCTACACGCTTTCTCAGACTACAATTAAATTCTTGTCCCTGTTTTTCACTGTTTTCTCTTTTTGTCTGTTACAGGAAGATGATCGGGTAAGTTCCCACAAGCATATTTGATGAATTTATAAATATAGAAAGCAGATATAAATGTTCTTTTACTTTAAGCAGAGAAGGAAAATATAGTTTAAATGTGCTGAAGCGTTTTCTGTACATTTTTATTTCTTTTGCTTTTGTTTCCCCCCCCCCCCCCCCCAAGTGTGCTGGTTCAGGACTTACAGAAAATGCAAAGGATTGCAACTGCCAGCCTGGAGAACCAGGTTATGATGGCCTTCCTGGTCCAAAGGTAAGAAAAGCAAATTATTATTAACTAATATAGAGTTAGCTTTGAACAGAGCACAGAGTGTGAGGATTTCAGAAAAATGGAAACGTGTAATGTTGGCCGTTTTTTAAAAAGTTTGTTAAACCCCTGACTCTCAACCTTTCCAGACCACTGTACTCCTTTCAGGTGGCTGATTTGTCTTGCATATGCCCATTTTCACCTCACTTAAAAACTACTTACTTCAAAAATCAGACATAGAAATACAGAAGTGTCACAGCACACTGCTACTACAATATTGCTTACTTTCTCATTTTAACCATATAATTATAAAATAAATGGTCACCCCCCCCCAATACCAAATCTAAAATGGCATCCATTCTTGTTGATTCAGTAACTATTTGGTGAAGGAATCTGTCAGGTATCACATCCAGGAAAATCTGGGCCCTATTATTACTACTAGCACTTCTCCTCCAGTCTATATCTGGAAAGTTAAAGTCTCCCGTAATCACACAGTTCCCAGTAATATTTACTTACTTCATTAAAAGCCTTAAAGAGGTCTCTATCCATGTCCAAATCAGATCCCGGTGGTCTGTAGCACACCCCAAGCACTATCCCAGGGAAGCTCTGGGAGCTTTCTTCCCCAGTGTGATGTTTGCCCAGACATACTCTGTCTTATCAATTCCATCACTTCTAATTTCTTTACAGTCTATCTCATCATGGATATACAGTGCTACTCCACCACCTTTGCTTTTATATCAGTCTTTCCTAAATAGCACATACCCTTCAATACTTGTACACCAGTCGTGACTACTATTCCACCATGTTCCTGTTATTCCTTTAATATCTGGAATCACTTCCTCTACCAGTAGCTCTAGTTCCTCCATTTTGTTACCCAGGCTCCTTGCATTGCTATACAAACATCTTAATTTTTGCTGTTTGGCTTCGCTCACGTTCCTTACCTGATTCGGCACACTCATTCTACTGCCAATATCTACACTATCCTTCCTCTTAATGTCCATTCTGCTCTACACTGCTGTGTCCTTTCTTACTTCATTTTCCTCCCTCTCAATGCTAAAAATCAGGTGTGGAGATTATCTGGACATCTCCCCACCATCTCCCCCCAACTTCCTAGTTTAAAGCTCTCTTAATCAGTTGTGACAGCCACCATCCGAGAAGTGCATTTCCCTCCTTACTCAGGTGAAGTCCATCCCAAGGGAATAGACCTGGGAGCTAGTCATATAACAGACTCTGAATGTTTGGATTCATATTTTGGAGCCAAATGTCCCTCTGCTCAATATAAATCTCTGTGACAAAGGCTACTTTGTGCTACTCATTGATCCATCTCCAGCACTGCAACATGAAATCAAACCGCTACAGGAAACCCAATTTCCCATGAAAAAGATGGATTCTACTTTATGGTCTTTAAAGTTGTGGTACTGAGGGTGAACATGGGATAGTTTCTCCCTATAAACCTAACCCTCAGGAGTCCTGAGAACTTCACTTCCCAGAAAATTCAATGGATGTTAGGGATGCTCAGCATCTCTCTGTATCATGTTCTATCTTTGGGAAATGTTCGTGCCTTTCATCTAAGATGTGCAAAGGGAGGACACCTAGATGCTGTGATGATGACAGCCTTTTAAATGCTGACATAGTAACAAGTCTTAATACTTATTTTATTTTTAGACTTTTTTCCATTCTACCGATTAGTGGCTTGTGACTCTCACTTTTGACATTGGGGCCACTCTAAAAGCAACTGTCTCATTTGGGAATTTGGGAAGCAAAGAGGCATCAGACAGTAGGGACTGTTACCAGAGTGACCTGTAGAATAATGCAAAGAAATCCTCGTTAGGAAATAAGGAGAGTACCACCCTTAGTGGTCTCTGTCACTGACTGCAGCTGTGTAGAGGGGTTGGCCATCCCTCCCTATCAGTCTCAGAGGGAGCTACACCCACTCCTTACCCTGCTTTGGCAGGGGTTGGCCCAGCACGGGTCAGGGGAACAGTCCCTGGGCTCAAGCGGGATAGCCCTAAGGCAATACAGTCTCAAACGGCCCCCGGCGGGGCGGCATGCAGTTCAAACGGTCCCCCCGATGGGCAGTGCGCAGCTCACAGCCACTCAGGGGGATCACGGAATGGGGAGGGGGGCACAAGCCCACCTGACTCCACTGCATCCCAGCCCAGGTCCCTATTCGTAGCAGAGGGGCATGCCACGGAGTCAGTGGGGTCCCAACCACGACACTCTGACTCTCGGTCTGGTCCCTCAGTCTCCAGACCGAGCAAAACCTCCTCTGGGCCACTTCCTGCCCCCTTTCCCTCGGGTACCCGCTCTGCCGCTGTCCACTCATCCTCATCGGGGGCGGTAGGTCCAGCAATTCGTCAGGGTAATCGCCCAGGGGCAGGTTGTGGAACCCGTCGATCTCATCCAGGGGTGGCAGGTCCGGCAGCTCCTCCGGGAGGTCAGCAGGGGGCAGTTCCTCCAAGTTGGGCCAGGTCAGGGCCAACACTTCGTCGCCCTCCGGCAAAGCTAGAGGCAGCTCCTCCAGGTCTGGCCACCTCCTCCTCGTAGGTGTCCAACAGCTTCTCTAAGTCCTGGCCCCTCTGGGACCCGCAGTCCGGTGGGGTGTCTGGCACCAGGGGTGCCCCAGAGTACCCAGCCGACTGCTGGTCCGCTTACCTGGATGCTGGGTCTCAGCCTGCTTGCCTGGGTACACATCCCTCTCCCTGGGAGCTGGGGCCTGACTGCGCTCCTCTTTTATACTTCCTGTCCCACCCCCCTCGCTTCCGGGTGGGCAGACAGGCAGTCTCTGGCTCTGCCCCCACAGGCCTGGCCTGTTTCTCCCTGTCAGTCTCTGAGGGAGGCCACACCCACTCATTACAAGCTGCCATCAGGTAATGAAACATTCCATGCACATTTTCCTGTGCTTTACTTTGCAGAGTGAAAAAGGTGATCAAGGCAATCTAGGTTCCCCAGGATTTCAAGGAAGACAGGTAGTTGATCATTAGTAATTTGGTGAAGGGATGAGTGGACATGGATGTGGGTAGCAAAGCAAAACATTCTTAAAACTGTAAATCCAGTTTACGACTACACTAAAGTCACTCATAGGCTTTCCATTGGCTTTCATGGGAGATGGATTAGTTCTGTGTTAGGGCATTTGTGATTCTTTTGTTCCATTAGTTCCTAATAGGACCTGCTCAGAATCAAGCTTTGAACCTCATCCTGCTGGATGCCGAGACCTCTCACCCACTATTGAAATTGCAGGAGTTGTTTAACACCTCTCAGAGTTGGGCTCATAACTTTACTTTGTTTCTTCTGGAAAATATGCTGCAAAACATTTACCACTATACTGTGAAATATTCTTATGTTAACAATGCTAAACTATGCTTTTCAAAAAATGAGTAAAGTACATCTTGTGATGCAGCAACCCTTTTTTAATTGTATGTCGTTCTCTTGCTAATTCACAAAATTCAGTAATTCGCACATCCTCTCAGCTTCACTAATGCAAATGAGTGAGGTCCTACTGCAACCCATTTTCCCCCACTATATTGTTCATGTTAAGATAGCGTCCTTCTTTTGTATCCTTCCTTCTGTTCAGTACACAAGACCTTTCTGGGTAGAGGTGGAAGAGTGCACGTGAAATATCAATACGGCAGATCCTAGGTGTATCAAAGAAAGCTGTACAAAAAAATAAGAGCATTCTATTTGTCTTTAAAAATAAAGTCACAACGTGAAATGTTTCCTTAGGGATACCAAGGAGCAAAAGGCACTCCTGGAAGAAGAGGTGATCCTGGACCAAGGGTATGAGTCTTATCTTTATTTAGTAGTTTGGGGGCAGAAGGCCCATCTTTTAATTGTTATTAATTACTTGTTGCCAGGCATTGACTGTATTTTCACTACTGTATGAGGTACAAATAGAAATGCAGTCCCTGGGTTATTAGTTTATCACTACAGAGCCCATCAGTGAAGTGTCAGCCTGTTGTGCTGCCAGGCAAAGAGTTTAGACCCCAAGTTTAGAGTCTGATTCAGCAAGGTGTCAACATAGGCCTAATTTTAAGCACACAACTAGCCCTCTTAACGTCCATGAGATCATTCATGTACTTAGAGTTAAAACAGATGCTTACGTACTTTGCTAAACCAAGCCTGTTGCTTGCATCTGGGACTGACTTACACTCGGATATATGCCTTGTTCTGATATATGCCTTATAAAAACAGCCCACTTTGTTCCTCCATTGCTCTCAAGCACTCCCCCCGCCACCTCCCCCAATCACCAGTGCTCAGAATGGCATCATCAGATTCCAGAAGGGGCCTGTCCTATGGTCAGTCACAGCGAGGGTCACTAAAGAGCAGGGTTGTGGGTGAGTGGGAGCAAAGTAGAGGGGGGGGGGAAGGAAAAAAACAAAAACAAACAAAAAACCACACACACCCCTGAGGAATCCCCTTCTTTTCAGCGCATTCACCTTTGCCTGGCATTTGGAGTTAGTGCAGACAAATTGTACAGCTTCATTCAAATAAGCCAAAATTCATTCCTGTGCAGAATGGCCTAAGCAGCATTTAGTCCCTTAAAACTGGATATAACTGGGATTTCTGTGGCAGACAGGCCTTCTGCTGGGCCCTGTCTGGTGTCCCCACCTACTGAAGTCCATGTTCAATTTTTAAAAAGAAATTGGTAGTGCCACGATTACAGGACTAACTGCATGTGGGACACCCTCTCTGGTCTTGCAGTGCAGCCATTCAGTGTCAGTGTGAATAGTTTCTGTCACAATGGCCTCCACCTTTGAACAGAGAGTGTCTTTTAAACTGGTTATAGTCCTTTTGAGCTCCTGGTCCCCAAGATTGGCAAATGAAACTTTTTAACTTGGCTGGATCCTGAAACTAGGGCCTTGACAACTAGAAGAAGTTCAGGCAGTGTCTCGTACCCACCCAGGCGATGGTTTTTCCTCAAGCCATTGTTTTCACTTCCTATTTGTTTTTTCCAGACGACCCTATTAAACGATAAAGAAATTCATAGTTAACTTCCCAATAACCAGATCAACGCACAGCATTCTTAAATGATTACAGAGAAACCTCACTTCTGCTGAAAGTGGCTAGTACCATCTTGCAGTAACAGGTGTTTTACAGATACCAGTAGCAGAAGCAGTTTCATTCTTCATTTATGTATGAACATGGATCAGATGAGAGTAATGTCAGATTGAAAATGGGGTGCCAATGCTGTGTACTATTATCAGGAATGGATTGGAGACTTAATTAACTATCTACACAACGTTTGGTAGGGTGATCCAGGACCACCAGATTCCGAAGGACCCTCTGGATATTCAGGAGCTATGGTAAGTAAGCAGAAAGTACATGAACCCATTGTATTTTTACATTTGCTGTGTGAGGCATTGCACAGGATGGGCAAGAGTTTGGTTAGGATCATTTAAGTATAATAGGTTCAGAATTAATACTGATCATTGTTTTCTTTTGACCTTTAGCCTTCATTAACTACTTACTACCTTATCTGTTATTATGTGCCATGTATGTCATAATAAGCAAATCAGTTTCAGAGATTTTTTTTTAAACTTCATTCTTTTGTGGTTCGGAAAAGTGAAAGTCATTTAAAATTCTGGAAAAGCAAAACATGAAGGTACAAAATTATGCTATTATTTCTTCTTTCAAAGTCAAATAAATAACACTGCATTACTCCCGCAGGGTTTCCTTGGTGTGCCTGGAGAAAAAGGTGAATTTGGCCCCACAGGGAAAAAGGTAACATGGAAACATTCTCTTTTTATACTAAACTTTGCTTCTTTTATTGTTCCTTTGTCCTCCCAGCCCCCTCATCCTTGTTTACCTGTCTGTCCACCTGTTAAATTTTGTCCTAAATCTAGATTGCAAGCTCTCTGGGGCAAAGACTGTCTTTGTTATTTGTTTTCATAGGGCCTAGCACAATAGGTCACTGATCCTTGAATGGGTTCCTAGGCATAATCATAATTAATAATTTATGATGACAAAAGGATCTGAGCACAGGCAAGAAAATGAGCCCACCCATCTGTTAGTTGTTAGATTGAGTGGTGTGTGTCAACAGCTGGACAGACCCTTTCTAAACAAAGAAGGTAACTTGTTTCTGGTCTCTCTCTGTCATAGGGTGAACTTGGGCTTCAGGGTGAATCTGGAATAGGAGAAGAAATTGTAAGTGATCAGTCTCTCTCTTTCTACACTTGTCACTGGAAGCATCTGGACAGTCTAGAGAATCTGAAGCCAGAAATTAACAGCTGTTTTTGCATTTCAGGGTGATGTTGGTGGGAGCGGTGAGGATGGTGGCTCTGGTGATCCAGGAGAGAAGGTATGAGATGGCAATTTATTGGAAGCAATTTGTGTCTGTGAGGCTTTGTCTTTCTGCATTGTCCGTATGAGTCTGAACAAGTGAGGTCCAACAACATGAATGTTGTAGACAGCCACATTCCTATGGCATCAGGTGTTCAATCCTGAACCTCTAGCAGTGTAACATTCAGCCAAGTCTCAGTTTGGTCATCAATATATTTTCTTTTTTGTCAAAAGGACTTTTGTCATGTTTAAGTTCCTGCCTTCCCTTGTTTGCATTTCTTTAAGAGACAATTCAAATCTAACACTCATTCTTACCATCCCAAGATTCTTTTGTTTTTTCCCCCCATTTTGTCACAGAATCGTAGGAATGTTTGGCTGGAAGGGACCTGAAGAGGTCTTCTAGTCCATCCACACACAAGCAGGCAGATGCAACTCTACCTAGACCGTCCCTGATAGCTGTTAGATTAGAGTTAAGTAGTCTTAAAAACTTCCAGTTACTCCTCGATGTAGTCTGTTACAGAACTTACTATCCTTCTAGTTAGACAGTTTTTCCTAATATCGAACCTAAATCTCCCTTGTTACAAATTACGCCCATTACTTCTGGTCCTACCTTCAGTGAGCATAGAGAACAATTGGCCACCATGACATACTCATCTGTAAATCTGGATCAGATTTTGAATTTTACAGCTGGAGCCCATTTCTATCCAGGAGCCAATTCCTCAAGTGCTCCAAGTGATTGTTGCTCTTTCAACTTCCCCATGTTCATACAACAATCCACATTTTCCCCCAACTCTTTCAAGCAACCTTTCTTTGAAGCACACTGTTCAGAAGACCACTTCTCGCTTTTTACTTGATAGCTTTTCATAGCTGTTATTCCTATCTTCAGAGAGCCCACCTCCAAGCTACTATTTATTCTGTTTTTTCCTTGAATATGGCTGTAATCTGTATGCACTGAATCATGAAGTTACACAAATGAGTTTCCACATGTTGAACTGTGACCATGTCTAACTTGCTTTAGAAACACTGTACAATTGCAATTATTGTTATCACCAAGGACTTTATATATATTAATCCCTCACCCAAACATTCCAGACAAATTCAGAATGTAATATCACATCTAACAAGGTGGTTCCAGAACTGACTGCAAGAAAATATATTTTTAAAGCCATACTAGATGTACTCATTATTATTTTCCTTGCTTATATTAAAATAGCAAAATATTGGCTTTGTTTTGTCATGGCATAGGGTTCCCAAGGAAGACCAGGAAAACAAGGACCTCAAGGGCCTGTGGGACCCAAGGTAATTCCCCACTGCTGCTATAGAAAAACCCAAGCAAATCCAATCCAACAAGCCATGAATATATTAGACTTATAAGATGATTTTTTTTTAAAAAGGAAAGGAGAAGGAAGCAAAGGTAACTCCCTAAAATGGTTCAAGGCTGGACTAGGAGGGAACAAAATCCTTAGGAAACTCCTGCATTGATTATCTGGATATTGGATCTGGGTGCACTGGGATAAACAGGGCTACTCTCCAGCTCATTTCTGGAGGCAGATGCAGTGTAGTTGTTGCTGTGTTGGTCCCAGGATATTAGAGAGACAAAGTGGGTGAGTTGACAGCTTTTATTGGACCAACTTCTGTTGGAGAGAGAGAGAGAGAGAGAGAGAGAGAGAGAGAAGCTTTCAAGCCACACAGAGCTCTTCTTCAGGTCTGGGAAAGATACTCTCAGTGTTACAGAAATATGCACAGTGGAACAGATTGTTTAGCATAAGTAGTTAGCACATATTGTAAGGGACCATTCAAGGTAGAAGATGGCAGGGAGTGGGTTGACAGGGCCAGAGGATGGGCAGGGCTTTTGCTTCCCCACTTCCCTCACTTGCCAAGCTAGCTGAACAAGAGAAAAGGAATATATAGTAATAATTTACTGCTGGTATAATCCTTGGGAGCAAGGAAAAAGCAGAAAAGGAATTGTGACTGAGTTACAGTGTTTCCTAGGGTATTCCCAAGGGGTACAGTTTCACACCACCCTTAACTCAAAGCTGTGCCTACAGTTAAATGGTTTCTCAACATGACACCTGAGCAGATTGTTAGTTTAAAAAGTCAGGAAGCAGAGAGTAGGAAAAGGCTGAAGGAAGAATCTATAACCATTTTTTAAGTCACTGCCCAAGGTGTGTGTGGAGGCTGTCTTTGGAGGATACATTCTGTGGAGAGGGCCTCTGGAGGAAGTGTAACTGTTTTATCCAGAATTCCTCCATACAATATAGAAGCAGCTCTGCCGCCCAATTGTAGTACCCACTAGTCCACATGGTCAGAGTGACCCAATACACAGAGCTGCAGATTTTACAGGACTGTTATTCCCTTGTACTGTATATTGTGCAGTTTGATGTATTTTAGAAAATATCACGTTAACATTGCTGCCCTCAGAATAATTAACTAACATGTAGCTTCAAATGTATTTGGACCCAAAAATCGATGTTTTCATGGATTCAATTTTAATTTATCCTTGGCGGTTTCTTTTCCACACCATGCTGATTACCAGTTTGAGACGGTGATGACTGGGAACTCAGGGACAAGCATTCACTGAAGAATGGATTTGGAGGATTTAGAATAGAAGTTTAGCTTAGTGAAGGACAATAAAAACTACTGGAATAACAGCTGTCAAATCTCTATCCCAGGGCTTTGCTGGTGCTGAAGGAAACAAAGGAATTACCGGAGAACAAGGATATAGGGTAAATCTGCCAAACCATGTCTTGTGTCTCTATCAGCACTGAGAACAAAGGCCTGATAATGCAAGTCCTCAGTGTGCGTAAGTCCGTTAAGGTCACTGGGAGTTTTGTGCACAGAGGTCTTACAGAATTGAGTCCTAATGTCATAGTGTAGACTTAGCTCATATAGAGCCTGACTGTGGAACCCATATTTGCATTGGGGAACACTCACTAATTTCAATGGGACAACTTGTAAGACTGCTGGCAATGGGAAAGAGCTCCCCAATGTAAGGATTTCACAGATAGCCACCTTCTCCTCCCTTCCTCCCCCCTCAATTGGGTAGTACATCTGCCAAATCATACTGCAACAACCAGACTGCAAATACAGGGACAGATTCTGCTACTCTTACTCACCTCGTATAATCCCTTACTTCAGAAGTAGTCCTGTTGATTTCAATGGAACTACTCAAGGAGTAGATACCACTCAAGATAAAAGTGACAGAATTTGGCCCAGAGAAGTAGTGGCCATTATTAGTAGTGGTAAGCTGAGCCCACAGAATTGACCTATGTATTACTTCCCAAGTGTGGTCTACTGTTTAAAGTTGCTATTCCCTCGAAAATTAAAAAGGAATTCAGGTCACGATTAAGCAGAATGTCTTGAAGCAATCAAATAATCTCTCCAAAACAGCACAGGGCAGGTTTGTGACTTATGCCTGCATGATAGATAGACGGGTGCTCAGTATAGATTTTGTGCCATTACCTACATGTAACAGGGTTCACTCACTGCTGGGGTGCCCTCTTGTGGCTGGGTCTGGGGGTCAGCTCTCATCCTGTCTAGTGCCCCCTTCCATCACTTGCACCATGGCCACTCTCACTCTCCAGAGCTCAGAATGCTTTCCTCATGACTCAGTCCTCCAGCCAGGTCATTATATGGTTTAGTCCCTTCTAGGGTATCAAAGTCCCTCTAGATCAACTCCCTGTACATCATCCCCGGCAGTCTTCTGTGCCAATGTGCAGTCTGTGCCACTTCCCAAGTGGCTGGTAGGGGAACTCAGGCCAACCCAAGGACCCTGTCAGCAGCCATAGTCTTCACAATCTGAATCCTTAGAGCACTTTCCCTAGGCTTCTTCCTACTCTGCCTTCCAAGACTTTCTTCCCCTCAATTAGTCTGGGTAAACCCTTCCTGAAAAGCTAGGATCCCAGGATTTTTGCTTCCTCCCCTGTGTTATGCCTATCCCCCTTTCTGTGCCTGAAGATTCTCTTCAACTTTCTTCTTCTCTCAACTTTCTGTCTTTTTATACTAACCAGCCTGATCTTGTCCAGCTGGGCTTCATGTTCAGTTAAGCGTGACCCTCCTTCCAGGTACAGCCATGCCATAATTGGCCCTTCAGGTCCATGCTAAACCTTTCAGGGCCTATGTGGGGTGCACACACTGTCACACTGCTGTAAGTTTTTAATTCTTTATTTAGTATTTTTATAGAAAGAGCTGCCATTCAGAAAGGGCCTTGAAAGAGAACCAAAGAAATGGAATTGTTATTAAAGGAGATTACATCTGACTAAGTTTTGTAATAAGATGACTGCAGGGTCTATGTTTGAAGACATGACTGATCAATGGTGAAGGCAAAAATGTATGGCAATCAAAGAATCATGATCTTACTGATGTCCCTCACTTTACATTACACATGTTTTGATAAATTATTATACCAGCATTCCTTTAATTTTTCTTCCACTCAGGGATATCCAGGAGCCCCAGGAGAGACTGGAGAAGATGGGCCAAAGGTATAAAAATAGGTCTATTTTGCCTGGATTAAGTGATTGATCCTGTACCACAGAAGTCAATGGGAGCTTTTTCACTGCTGTCAGTGAGCACAGGGCCACACACTAACTGAACAGCTAAGTGTTAAAAACTTTAACAAGAAAGTAAGTGCAGGATTTTAGGACTGCATAGGACAAATAGTTTATCATCCCTTATCTAAGGGGTGCTCATTTTAGATGTCACCAGAAGCTTATCAACAAAACATGACCTTATCCCTACTACCCAGGGCCCTCACATGTGGGGGGAAAAGGGGTACACCTTACAGGGGCCTGGAGGTCCTGAGGGACCCAGTCCAGGCTGCAACCTGCATTACCATGAGGAAAAAAAATGTTTATGGCTCATGAGATTGTCTGCATGGGATGAGGGATTGTGGTACGTGTGTGGGAGGAGGCCCATGTTACAAGTTTGTACTGGGCCCGAAAAAATGGTTTGGGTCCTGCTACTACTACCAAAGTGATTTCGCTCTGTCGCTGTTTGCTGAAATGTTAGCAAACTTTTCTTGTGCTGGATGAACATGCAGGACGTAACCATCCTACTGTCTTTAGAAAGGGCATAGAATCTCCATTAGTCAGATGGAGACACTGAATCAGGGTTGAGGCTTTCTGATGACGCATTATTTGGATCTTGAGCCTCCAATGCCCATGCTGTGCTTGTTCTGTGGTTCGATGAAGGACTACAGGGCTGTCAAGACTCTTTCAGGAGTACTGAAGTCATTCAAACAAAACGAGAAGACTAGATCTGTAATACTGTTGATAGTGCCAGGAAGAGTGATGGGTCTTAACCCCTAACACCTACAAGGCACAGGAAAGAATCCCAATTAGTCAACCGCCACACCTGAGGGGTGATTAACTAATTGCCTCCTGGCTAGAGGAGACAGAGCTAGCTCTTATAAGCTGACTGAGGCAGTTCAGGTAGAGAGAGGGACTACAGAAAATTCTCTCTGACAGAGAGACGCTCTGGGATAGGGTTTAACAGACAGGAAACAATGGAGGCAGAACACTGAAGGACCAGGTATGGCTCTGGTAGGAGAAGCCCTGAGATAGAGACACCAAAGGAACGACAATGAAGGCTGAGAGCAGTGGAAGGACTATTAGTTTGAAGGTTTGTTTGGATTTGTTGATGCTACCACAGAAGAGGCTTAGAATTTTTTGTGATTTGGCAGTCATAGCACATTCTGGGGGAAAAGATGCAGGCTGAAAAAGGCCATTGCCGGTCCCAGGGAGAGTCCAAAGGGGGTTTGCCAGAGACAAGGACCCTGTACAATGCTGCAACCAGAGATGATGGTGTACCAGCAAGATGAGGATGTGCTAAATGAAGTTATGAGATGATGTTGCTCTTTCGATTATATTACTACAATTTCCAGGGCAATGAAGGATCTCCAGGAATACCAGGCAGCGATGGCATTCCAGGAGAAAATGTAAGATCTAGTTCAGAATGCTAAATTAATCCATTGGGGAGCAATAAAACCATATCCTGAGAAAGATTCCATTATCTCCTAGGGTCCTGTAGGAGTACCAGGATTAGAAGGAGAGATTGGACTCATTGGACCAAAGGTAAAAACAACCTGATAATTAAAATGAAAACAAGAAAGCCATGAGCTGGCCATTTACAATTGGTCTAAAAATTATGGCATGAAGAAGAGAACCAAAAAAAAATCCTCCACTAGAAGACCCCCCACGGGCCAAACTTACAGATGAAAATTTGTCAAAGCAAAATGACAGGCTCAGTAGAGTGTGGTTACATGTAATTAGTGTAGCAGTGTGTGGCCATCCCTCCCAAAGGGAGGCCACACCTCCTCACTCATGTACTGTAAAAGGCAACTGGGATGGGGGATTAGTCATCTTTGGAACTCAGCCCCCTGGGCAGGGCCAAGTAATAAGTAGCCTCAGGGCTTGGGCCCTCAGGTAGGGCAGAGTTACAAGCAGTCTTTTACCTGATATCCTAGCTCAGGCAGATGGCAGACAAACCCAGACCTCTTGGCCTAAGGTGGGAAGGCTGCCACCCCTAGATGGGTTGGCAGCAGGAGTAGGGAGACGTAGGCCCCACCCTACTCCACTGGGTCCCAGCCCAAGGCCCTAACAGTGGTGGACCATTGGGTCAGCAGGGATCCCACTGAAACATGCTGACCAACTCACTGGCCATATAGCCAGACTAGTGTCTGCTATCCCTGGGCTACTTCCTGCACTCCCCTCATTGTGTACCTGTCTCAGGGGTCATCCTCCATCTCCCCAGAGTACATCACCAGCAGCTCCTCCGTGTCTGGGTTGGCTGGCAGCTCTGGCTAGTCCTTAGAGGTCCTCTTCAGACTCCTGTTCTAGCAGCAGGTGAGAGGCATCCATCTCCCTCAGCAGCTCCAGCCCAACTGACCTGCAGGACCCGCCTTTTATACTTCCTGTCCCACCCCCCTCTGCTTCTCCTTCCCTTTCCGTCAATCTTGGAGGGAGGCCAGGTCCCCTTGCTACCTTACATTGACATTATTGATCAATCCAGCAGTGTTCCAAGCTGGCCATGTGTTTCCTGTTTTCTGTTTCCTGTTGGCCATGTGTCCTGTAAAAATGAGCATTATCATTTGGAAAACAAAGTGTTACTAGTTTTCTTTACCACTAGAAAGAAGCTCCCATGTGCTGCAACATGGCTAAATTAAAAGCTCTCTTTTGGAAAGGATCATTTTAACTGTGGGATAAAGTGTACTGAAAGAGATCAACGTCTGACATCAATTCGTTTTTGGAAAAAGACATTTAAAGAGGCTTTCAACTGTCTTTGCAGGGAGATAAAGGCAAGCGAGGTCCAAGAGGCCCACCAGGTAGACCAGGTTCCATGGTAAGGCATATGCTAAGGTAAGACTGTGAATCCCCAAGATCTGCCCCATACAGAAAACTACATATGAAAAAAAAAATCCTTCTGTAAGCAGATGTGCTCACTCTGGGCTCAGTCAGGCCTAGGAGGTGCATCACTGCAAAGCATAAGAGAACTTTTGGATAGCTGGTAAGGCTTTTTCTCTTTTCGACACAGGGAGCCAAAGGTGAGATGGGGGATCCTGGCCCACCAGGTAACCCTGGCCCTAAAGGAATAAAAGGCCAAAAGGTAAAGTCCCCTGTTAAAGGTGAATAAGAAAAATGTTCGTTCAGTCTTCTATGTAAGTTACGTCAGTCCCTCTCCTATCTTTCCCATAGGGGGCTCGAGGTGAGCCTGGAGATGTAGGCCCAAAGGTATGGCTTGTTGTTTGCTTTTGAAGTACATACTTGGGAAAGGAGACTATAAATCTCCTATTGCAGAGCTGCACTGTAATGACTTTATAATGGGACTGGTGTGCGTCTCTGGCTTATGAATGGGATTTACAGCACACAGATCTCCCTGAAGTGTTCCAAGATTGAGTGATTTCAGCTATGATTTGGATGGTAACAGAGCTGAGGGCTAAGAGGCTCTGGGGAATAACTCAGATGTTCTTATATTCCCCACAAACCTGACTCGCATACTTAAAACCACTGTGGTGCTTCTGCTGCCACGCAGTAGGTCCGAGTTCATGTCCCAACTTTGGGTCTGTATCCACTGAGACTGGAAGGCATAGGAGTTCTGTGGAGGCAATAAACTTTGGGGTGGGGTGGGGCATCTTGTATCACATCTGATTGCCCTCTTTGGCCAGTAAAGAAGCAGTAGTGACAGACTCTGAAGGGAGCTGTGTTGAGTCCTTTTTTGCCTGCAAGAAGGAGTGTCATGACACAGGCATGGGGGAGGGAGGCAATGGTGGAGAATCATGTATTTTATCCACAGATCGCAAAGCACTTTAACTACTGATTAATACTCAGACACTCCTGCGTGATGGGAATTCCCACTGTACAGATGAGGAAACTGAGAAACAGAGAGGTTGTGACTTTCCCTAAGCCACACAGCAATGTAGTGGCAGAACTTGGAATAGGACACAGAAGTCTTGATTCCCAGTCCCCTTTTATGCTCTAACCACTAGATCATAGTGCCTATGAGAGTCATTTCTTTTCTAAGCACTTCCTCTGGGGCAGACAGTTACAAACCCTTCTCCCTGCAAGATACATACAGGGCTAAGCCTAGCAAGGTTCAATCTAGGCCTTTGTGTTTTAGTCAGAAAGAGCAGGAAACAACAACTAACATAGGAAATCTTCCTCTGAGAGACTGCACATAGCTATAAACTGTATTCCTCCTTTACAGGGTGACACGGGAAGAAAAGGAACCTCTGGGGATGCTGGACCCCAGGTATAGCCCATGCCCTTGAAATTAAAGCTGATGTTCAAGTACTTGGTAAATGCTGATGTCCATAAACCTGATTTTTTTAAAAAACTATTTTCAATTACTCTCTGACAGGGTGATGATGGAGACAGAGGAGACAAAGGACAAGTATGTTATGTTTGTTTTTGTCCATTGTGGGTAGGTAGAGTCACAGGAAGATATTTATCTTGCTTCTAATGCTAGGTCCGAATCCTTTTTCCTGCACTCTTATCCAGGAGACATCAGCTACAGAAGGGTGGGGCCAGGATTAGGCGAGCTCACGTATGGATGGGCACGCCACGCAGGCCACGCAGCTGAGCCCCACACCCCAGCGTATAGTGCGTTTGGAGTGGGCTGCAGGTTGCATGAGCCAAGACTAGTGGATCCATGACTTTGTGGCCCACTGATCATGGCCTCTTGCTTCTGGGCAGCAAACCAGTCACTGCGGGTTACTGGAGCCCCGAGATTGCAGGAGCAGCCACAGAGCATCGAGGTTATTGCTCCACAAACGGGGCAGTTTAGTTCTTCACAATTAAGCAGCCACAACGAAGGCTGGTTATTCACACTGCGCTGGGTAGAGGAGTTGCCCCCACATGAGCCCAACCTAGAGTGTAAACCTTCATTAGAACCCGCTGATTAATACTTCAACCCCATACTTAAAATTCACCCTGAACAGACTTGTTCTATGTATATTGGGAGCAGCTTTCCTGCCTGTGTCTGGAATTAGGAAATAGACGCCTGCACTATTTGGGTGATACCAAGTACTATGAACATTCAAGTAGCTGGAGTCTGTTGGACAGGGAGGGGGAGAGACACAAAGGCCAGAGAAGTGGGGACAGTTGGAATGTCCAGGAGGTTGGTGTCACTCATATTCTGATAAGCTTTGGATAACCATCCAGACTTGTGAAAGCTTACCTGAAATGAACCATCTCCCTATGAAAACCCTTCCTTTAAAAGTCAGAAAGGCCCTACCAGCTGAATAAATGTGTCCACAAGGAATTAATGCATGTGCCATGCAGCCAAGCTTCCCTAATGGTAAACCACCGTGGTGCATATAATTTGATAAAGAAATTGAATGGAATCTGCTACTCACCCTTCCCTGATACGCTATACTCCATTACCAAATCCTCACACAGCAGAAAAGCCCTAGATGAGGTATTGGTGATCAAGGATGTACAAAACTATCGTTGAATTGTCAGCATTTAAGCCAAGTCCCTCTCTCCAGCATGCAGCGGGAGGGTGACATTAAGATTTGAGGATAGCAAGCACAGCCTCACATAGCTTCTGGGCGAGTGATGTTCCACCACAGCCCAACAGGAATTAGAAATCATTCTTTCTTACAATGCTCCTCCTGCTATTTATAGCGCTTGTTGGGTAGAATGAAAAGGGTCTGAACAAAACACCAAGCAGAAATAAGAATTGTGCTGCATGTGCACAGATATGGTGCTGAAGGCTAAGTTTAGACAGACAGGGCTGGAGAGAGGGAGGAAGGTAGATGAAGGAACAGCGATGCCTCTTTGTTCATGCTCATTGCTATTTTTCTCCCTTCAAACTTTTCCTTTCACCTCCCCCAATAGCAAGGAGAACGTGGTTTTCCTGGCCCTGCTGGTCCAAAAGGACAAAGAGGTGTTCCTGGATTACCTGGTCCCAGAGGTTTCCCTGGCTCCACTGGAGCGAATGGAGCAATTGGGCCTCCTGGATCTCCGGGGTCTTGGGGACCTGAAGTATGTTCCAGCTCCTTCTTTTTCTTTGCACTTCCTTATTCAGTTATTGGAGGACTGGTGGTTTTGCTTGTGAATGTCAGCATTTTCTCTCTCTCTGCTGCTGCTTATAGACCTTTAGGGACAGCTATTGACTATGCACTGCCCTTACTTCTCAGTCTCTGCACAAAGTGTATTGTGTAAACATTAAAAAAATTAATCCTGGCAGTGGTAATAGGATAAGAGGCATTCCTCTTTGGGTCACTAATTCAAATCCAGCCCAGACTGGTGAGTACTGAAAGTTTTTTTTTATTTCTCTGTGATGGCTGTATAAATGCCTTCGTTGAGCAAAGTTCAGTTTTGTCTGTGGACAAGTGGACACATCACAAATCATCCTCACATTTGGCACAAATTGGTGTCTTTACTGTTGTCTAATCAGTGAGTAGGTACAATACTATGTGACTTGGGTGACCTACTGCACATGGAGAATAGTCAAACTGAATGGTCAGTTCAAGAACACCCAATAGAAGATAAATTGTGCATCCAAACTATTTGGTGAATGTACACAGGATAATGAATACTGTTGGGAGATACTCAGAGAGAATCCCAATGCTATTTCCGGTGTGTTTATAAATTCATACTTTCATCCTAGGGTCCTGGGATGCCTGAGGAGCGGGTGTATGAACTGTGTCGTAATGTCATCATAGCTCAGCTAGCCCAATATGCAGCTGCTATCCGACACAAATGTGCCAACGCCTGTCCTACTGCTAACATGACACTAATTGGCCCCCCAGGGCCTCGGGGAATGGCAGGACCACCAGGGAAAAAGGTCAGAACTTGCTATGATACTGATACAGACAGTGTGCATGCGGATATGTGTGCAGGCCTCCAAAGTGAATACTGGCCTCCCTGAAGTCAGTGGAAGTTTGGCCGCTGACTTCAGTGGGGCCAGGATTTCAGCCAGCGTGGGGACGTACAGTCTGTGTCAGATCCTTGTTTGGTTGCTTGTTCCCCCCAGTGCCACGATTGACTGTGTCATAAAATGGTGCATGCTCTTCCCTTCAGATCACACACACACACACACACGGTATTTGTCCATGTCAGTCATTACTTGTATGACATCTAATGTGGATGCTGGATACGCATGGTAACAAGCAGAAACTGCCAGCCCGGAAACCACTCTGGCACTCTGAGGCATGGCACCCTGAAGACCCTGCAATCAAAAGAGATGGCAACAGCTGGAAGAAGTGAGCGGGTGCCCTGCCATCAGTTTCTAGCAGTGTTTTTTCTGGCCGGCTGGAGCAGAGCAGACACGGAATGTAAGCGTACTTGGCTCAGGGCTGGACCTGGGCAATCGGACCCTGAACTCCCATGTTGAGGCATGGAGCCTCCCACTAAGAATGTTCATAGCAGAGTGGGGTAGGAACAATGTAAACAGTCAATTATTTGGTAGCTCAGGTTATGTCCAGTCTGGACATAAAATGAGAACAGAGTTTCTCACTACAGCTCAGTGCTCCCGCTTTCAGGTGAAATTCTGAAGTCCTGAGATTTCTTGGCCAGCTTGTTTTCATTTTCTTAGATTGCCATTTGGTGGGGGGGGAGGGGTGTTGTTGTTTTCATGATGATGGCAAATACTGGTTTTCGCCTTTAAAAATTAAAATCTCTTATATCATTTCAATAGGGAAAAACAGGTCTTGATGGATTTAAAGGTGAACCTGGTCCAAGAGGACCTACTGGATTTCCTGGAGCTAAAGGAGCAGCTGGGGAACCAGGTAGGAACACACATGCTACTAGATTAGCTCATAAGCAATGTTCCTCTAAAACCAAATCCATCACGCATTCTGGTTTCTTCGTGTTTTGTGCCGTGTAGGAGAAAGAGGCCAGAGAGGTGAGAGAGGAGATTCAGGCACAGGACACTCTGGTCCAGATGGACCTCAAGGCTTTAGAGGTAAAGAGCATTTCAAGAGATGGCCAAGATGTTTTATCTGAGGGTTTAACTCTCTTGCTCTATATTTTTCAATTATTCACCATAAAACTGTTTACAGACTCCGCTATGAAACATCTATATGCACCTTATTTAATAAAGGTAGCTATTTTTTGTAAGATGCTTGCCACTAAAATATTTACAACTCTCACATATTCTCTGTTGTAAATACAGGGATACCACTCTGCTAATTTGGTCACTGTACACATCTGTAAAGGTTTTGATGGCACTTGTTATGTATGCTGACAGGGGTATGTGTCAGCAGAATCTTGGTAAAAGAAATCTCAAGAGAGTGACTGTTTGGGAATCAAAGAAAGGTCACACAGCAGATCCCAACTATTGTCTCCTGAGCTCTCTGGGTGACAGAAATCTGATTTCCTACCCCTGAATTTGGAATAGTTAGTGCTAGACCTGACCAGAGGATAATTTCATTTCACAACTTTCAAGGTTTCAGAATTTGTTTTCATTCATCACTGGAACAAACCCAAAACCTTTTTCATGATTGTGTTGAGCAGAATTGTCAAAACATTCCATTTCGGCTTGAAAACATCAGGTTTTCAATTTGGGTCTCTCTCTCTCATGCTTGTCAGAAGTGACCAAAGAACCTTGGACCTCAAACCTCATCAAAATTGATGTGGCTCCATAAAACATTGCAGCTTCAGCAAAACAGCATATGTCAACATTAATATATTTAATCTAAAATGCTCCAACCAGCTCTAGTTAGCACAAGACTGTGTAGGGATGACTATGTGTCCTAGTACAATTTTCAGTGTATAAGCATTCACTTGCCCTTATTGTGTCTAGACTTCACTGAGAAAGAGATTGAGATCCTTTGTACAGATCGGGAAGGTCCTGTGAAGGGGAGCTATTTCATGTGGATTCATTCTGTATATGCAAAGAGGAAGAACACACAGGGGAGTCTGACAGATGGTACATTCCCTTAGACTGATTCACTAGCTAGCTCCATGTTGACCTTTTTCACACTTACAATTTGCTGATGTTCTGAATTTCTTCAAGTCATGAGCCTGATTCTGACCTCCTCTTAGATCGGTTTTGCATTAGTGTATTTCCAATAGCAATAATGGAGCTCTGACTGATTTATACCAATATGAACAAAAGGACAATCAGGCCCTGTTTTGGGGTGAGAGGTCTCAGTTCCATCAAGTCTCCCCTTTTCTGTATGTAATTTCCTTATTTCGTTCTTCTTCCAGGCTTTCCTGGATATCCTGCTATTGCCAAAGATGGCCAGCCAGGCCCAGCAGGTCCCCCTGGATACAGCGGTCCTCCAGGGCAGCCAGGATTTCCTGGCCCTTTGGGTGTCCCTGGAATATGTGAAGCAACAGACTGTGGTATCTATGCTCCTAACCTGCTGTCAGAACAGGGATTAGTAAAGGGGCCATCTGTTTAACTATAAAATAATGAGGCCAGGATAGATGTTGAAAATAGCCTGATGGCACCCATTTCCTGTTGGAATAATCCCACCCCGATTCTTCATTGATGACCTAATAACATTATACTTGGCTAATGGAACACTGATATTAGGCATTGAACCCCAAATGTTGCTATTTCTTTATTAAATGTCCCAGTTACATTTATGCAAATCTGTGCAACTGGTGTATTGTGGAAGTACAATGTCACCCTCAAATCACTGGTGCATAACCATTAAACAGCAGATAAGTAAACATTGCAGTAAGTCCGGCTAAGAATGGCTTGTGTCCTCTGAGCTCTCCTCCTTCAAGCCATTTTGAGGGTCCTAGTTCAAGTTCTTTAATGTTTGATTACCCATTGAGATACAAGGCTGCTTGAGTTTTACTTAAGATTTATTCTGGGTTTCTTATAAGCCAAGTGAATGCAGATAAACAAGAAGGGACAAATTCTCTGTTACAATGGTCTGTACTCAGAGCAGTTTCAACCAAGAAATAACTTCTGTGGATTTACCCTATACAGATTGAGCTGAATTTATCCCTAAACCTGAAAAAGGTCTATATGTTAAGATGAGGTTTAAAAAAAAAATATCTATATAGATAGCCACAGTCTATTAATTTCATCTTATTTTATATTGAGTTGTACGCTTCCTATTTTACAGTGTTCCTGTATCTCATTTTGTAATTCACAAACTTGGTGATTAATCAGACCTTGGCATGTTCATGTTATCAAACAAAAGACCAACAAAATTCTTGTTTGAACTTGGCTGTGTTGTGAAAACAACTTGCTCTACGTACATGGAGCCAAAAGCTGTAATCCTTTTTCAGCCCATTGCCTTCAGTAGGTGTCTTGCCTGATTAAGGTTGGCAGGAACGGTTCCACTGTTTGTATCTCTAGTAAAGAAAGGTCTCGTTAGTTATTCCCAATTCTCTTATTAACAGAAGCCTGCTCTTGATGGAATTGGCTTTGCTCATAACTAAAGACGCAATTCTGCTGTCACGGAGAGTAATGACAAGTCTGGTTTCAATGGTGCAGAATTGAGCCCTAAGGGTCTGCTCCAAAACCCATTAAGTCTATAGAAAAAGTCTCCCACTTGATTTCAGTGATCTTTGGATCAGCCCGTGTGTGTGCTCAACAGCTGGCCAGCCATTCTTCAGGGTGTTGTGGGTTTGGCTTGTCACTGGGACAGGCTGTGGCCGCTCATTCAAAGCTTTCTGTTTTCTTTATCAGCTGCTGCTGTTAAGGGTTCGGCGGCTGCTTGGGTGGGTTCCCAGCGTCTGTGTTATCTCATGCAATGTACTGTAAAGTAAACTGGCTTTGGGTTCGTCTGTAAAGTGCCGAGCACACTTCTAGTGCTCTAGGGATGCTCAGCAATAGCAGTACGTGTCAGGATTGCGGGGGAGAGGCATGGAATTTGCACAACCCCACCCCTCCCCCATGTGCAGCCCTGTTGGCCTGACTGGAGCTGCCCCTCCAAATACAGAAGTCAAACTACACCCATGGGGAAAGGAGAGTGTTAACTGTGGGTCAGGGCTTCGTTTGAAGGGCTACATTTTTTACGCACCTGTTGGTTGTTTGCAATTCCCTAGAACGTCCCTGGCTCTTATGGCCCTGTCAGCTGTCCTGCTCGACTACAGTGACAGGCTGAAATGCTGTTTGTGCTCTGTCACGGTGCGTTACCGCTCAGAGCGTTTCTCTTTCTGCAAGTTCTGATGCTGCCACCAGTAACTGAATGTGTCTGACAAAAAAAATTAATTAATTAAGGACTAGATTGGGATTCAGGCTACACGTCATCTGAGGGGACTAAGAACCCCAGCATCTACCGAGACTTGTGCAACCTGGATACTGGGTCTGAATGTGCAGGAGTAAGAGGGCCTATTGCTGCTTTACTCCCTCCTCAGAGCAGGGGCTGAGAAGGAGCAGAGACTAGAGAAAACTTTTGCTCCATCCTACCTTACACACTGGCCCAAGTAGTGAGTCACTGTGGGAGGCAATGAACTCCTGCTGGTGTAGGCCACCCCTACCTCCTACCTACCTTAAGGTGCAAGCAGGGGAGGGGTTGTAATGGACAGGTGCCAAAGTACCCCCTAGAGCTGCTCCTGAGTTGAAGCAGGCCTTGCTCAGGAATGTGCCTAAAGTCACTATCTAGCTCTCAATGTTTACTCTGGATTCCCAATTGTAACACAGTGTTTGTGGACCAATAAGAAGTTTGAAGGGTTTTTTCCTACAAATAAAATTCCCTTCACATTCCTCTTTCCACAAGGGAATCACAAAATACAGATGCAGATCTGGTTTTCCAATTAGGAAACTTTTTTGCTTAAAAATAATGGATTTATCCTTCTCCCCTCCCTCCACTAAATCCAACCAAGACACATGTTTCCTGGTTTTCTCTCTCAGAGTAGTGGTAAATAAGTGGTGATTACAATAAAAGCACACAAATTAATGCATGGAGGGTCACATGCCTGTTTCAGTAAGTACACTAAAATGTTGCTTTATAGTTAAAGTCTTCTTAAATACTGTGGAAGTTCTAGTTGAGGGTGGTGGGATGATTGAGCTGAGGCATGGGGTACAGGGAGTGCATATACACAGATCCAGGTCTACCTGGACTTGTGCTTTGATTCTGTCACTCCTTGAGGGTGCAAAGCTACTGTGATCCCAGGCAACTGTGAGAAGAGACTATTGCAAACATTTTCAAAAGCTGGCCTCTTTCTAGTGTGGCAAACTGCCGGCTTCCCCCTGGTAAGTCTTGCACTTTACCTCTCTTCTTGGGCCAGTTCGCCCCCAGCTACCCTGTCTCCTCTGGCTGTAGAGAAGCTTTGTCTCCTGGTCTGGGAGGGAACCTTCTTCTCCAGCCACCACAAGCCTTCTGGCAGCTTCCTCCTGGTTTGTTCCCCTCTTGGGAAGGCAGGGTTTAAGTACACTGGCCTCACCCTTCATTGGGGCCAGGTGCCTCTAATTGCCCTGCTGTGCTCTCTCTTCTGCCTGCAGGGCGAAGGGCCTTTAACCCTTTAGGGCCTACATACCAGCCCTGGTATACCCTGGGGTAGGCCTCTGGCCTGACTTCACCACATATCTCCCCCCACCCTCTCCCGGCTCAACCCTAGGTGGTTGGGCTACTTGGGTCGCATAACAGTGCTCCCATAACAGGCCATCCACTTGCCTCTCCTGACGCGTCTTCCGCTGTTTCCCCATGCCAGGAAACAGGACTTGGGCGGACTCAGCGAACATGGGGGGAGGACACCCCATGGAGGCCTCCCTACTAATCTCTGGGTCACTACCTGTTGGGGAGTCTTCCTGGCTGCCAACTGTCTCTTGCTGAGGGCGACTACGTCATCATGTGAGGTGGAGGTCAGTCTGGCTAACCCCCCGCAGGTCGGGCAGCAGCCCCCTCATGAACCGGTCCAGGATGAGGGTCTCAACGACTCGATCTGCGCTGTGGATGTCTGGGCATAGCCATTTCCGCGCCAGGTGAACCAGGTCAAAAAGCTGGGACCTCGGTGCCTGGCCCTCCCGGTACCTCCACTCACAGAACTCATGTGGCTGTCGTCACCCCCAACCTGGTGAGGACCTCTGCCTTCAGCTAGGCGTAGTCCGCAGCAGCTTCTGCTGCCATATCATTGCAGGCCTTCTGGGCCTCCCCCACTAGGAACAGGGCAAGGATACTGGCCCACTGCTCTCGGGGCTAGGCTTCCCCCAGGGCCATTCTCTCAAAGGTAGGCAGGTATGTCTCCATATCACCTCCCTGTGTCATCTTCTGCAGGTAGTTGCCTTCCCGATTAGGCTGCACCCCTTCTTGGTGCCTGCCTCACTCCACCAGGACTCTCAGCTAGCCTCAGCTGTAGGGCACTGTCCTGGGCAGCCTGGCTCATCAGCAGGTGGTGGGTTTCCTGCTGCAAACTCGTGGCCTTTTTCTGGGCAGCTGCCTGGACTCGGGTAGCTTCCTGCTAGGCAGCTGGGGCTTGCACTGGAGACTGGCTGCCAGTGGAACTGTTACTGCAGCCAGGGAGTGTCAAGGAACAAAAACGTCCTTGCAAATGTGATTTCACAGGTTAGGCCCTCTGTACCAGCCACAAGTAGGTAGGCATTATAAGAGCTACTGAAGTGGCTCTACATAATCAAAAGATCCCCTCATGATAGGTCATCATCCTGTGTTTGGCTAAACCTGGCTGAAGGTTTCCCTCATGTAGGGGAGAATCTGACCTAGAGTTTGCAATTACAAGTAGGACATGTGCTTGATCACTAGCGGAAGAAAAAAAATTCTTCTGTTCATCATGAAGTCCTTAACTGCAATCAGATGTGAAAAGCAACCTTCTGCTTATAGACCCATAGTTTACACTGTCGGTTTTCTTTTGGAAAATGCAGGATTAGGTTTCTTTGCTCATGAAGATAATAGGACTGACATAAGAAACAAGTTGCTAGGATTCAGAGTTAACATCATGAGTTTGTACAGTAATTATGGCACAGCAAACATTTGTTCATTTTTGGCAAATAAAGGCTCTTTCGGTTTTCCTTCCTTCCAAGAGTGTGTTCATGTCTAAATTTTAAAATAAACCACAAATACTTTAAAAGTTTAAAAGTTTATTGCCAGAATGCAGCAGCCAGGCTTTTTTTTGGTGTTACATGGAAAATGAACAAGCAAAATAAGTAGAAAATATAGAGCATGGTGAAAAAAGTACATGCTAATAAAACCTCCGACTAAAGAAGTTATAATTCAGCAGTCAACCCAGTATAATGATGTACATTATCTGTGGAAGAAGATACAGCTTCTCATGCTATAGTACAGTATTGTACAGATTGAGAAGGAAATGTGTTTTTCATCCACAATGTTACTACTTTTCTTTAAAAAAACAAAAAGTAAAACGGCTAGGTTGGGGAAAAAAGTAAACTGTTACAATATTTTCAAATTTTGCTAATCAGCTTACAATTTTGGGGGTATGGATAATGGGAGAAGCAAACAATAGCACATGCAAAATATACAGGAAGAGACTAATCAAAAATCCAAACATTAAAAAAAATGAAACTCATAATTTCGCTGCATTTTGCTGTTCTGTAATCTTCTCTTCAAAAGTCTGCACTCAAAACATTTTACAGCGTTTTAAGAAGAGTAGAGAAGTTAAACATACCCAGAAAGGACTCTCTCATTTATTTTGGGCATGACTTTATTTTCTAGCACGGTCACAGCACCCAAGCAAGTAATATAACCACAAACCAGTTTGTTGTGTTTTAAGTAAAAGTAATACAGATTCTTCAAAATGCAATTAAAATTCAGATACACTTGCTAACTGACTGCTAACGCCCGATAGAGCTGCTGCTGAAGGATGAATAGGAATAAGAATATGAAGAACTTGCGGATGCATCTAAACTTCCTCTCCTGGATCCACTTCGTGAGCCTGAGCGTGAACCTGAGCGTGAGCCAGGTGCAGAGGAGACATTATAGGGACTAGAGATGCCTTTGGATGAAATAGAAGCAGCTTCCAACAGTCGCAGCCCAGTGACATCCTCCACCATTGATCGATTCATTGCATCTTTGTAGGATATTTTCAGCTTGGTCTTGGGGCAGGTTAGAATTTTGGTATAGCTGTTCGTGTCTTGCAATCTCTGGGCATTCCGACCATCAATCAATCCTTTCCTTATGGCTTCCTCCATGCTTATTCTTCCACGCACTTCTGGGTCAACAAGGCCTCCAGTGAGGTACTGGAATTCAAGAAAGCGCTGACCAGCCTCATAAGGCAGCCATTTTTCCTTCACTGCCTCTGCCGCTGACATTTTATTGCCACCTTTTAAACCTTCAAACCCTAAAAAGGCCTTCTGAGCTGGCTTGAGCCGGGTGGCCATATCGTGATCGATGATGCCTTGAGCGACTGCATCCTGAAGTGAAAGCCTCTGACCTGTGGTAGGGCACATTATACCTCCTGTGCAGGCCTGGGCTTCGAGCAACCGCTGTCCTGTAATGCTGTCAACAATGCCCCGCTGTATAGCTTCTGAAATGGAAATTCTCTCCAAGTTTTCAGTATCAAATATGGCTGCAATGGGGCTGCATTCCTCCAGGGGTGCTGAAAAAGAACCACTCCTTATCACTGAAGAACTCCTGACACTCATCACTGTGGGAGATTTAGTTACTGACTCATGCCTAAATACTTCATCACCGCCATTCTTGCACGAAATCATATCTGCAAATTGTGTAAGGCTCAAGCTTCCAGAACGGTACTGGTCAAAAAATTTCCTTTCAACAAGGCCTTTATCGATAGCATTCTGAATGTCATACTGGTTGCCTGTTTTCCTGTCAACAAGAACTACTCTCGTGCTTCCATCTGACCCTGTAATAGTTATTTCTTCCCACTCGCATTCCTGTTCAGAAAGCTCCATGTAGGTGTCATAATCTATGAGGCCTTTATTGTATGCCTCCTGCACGGACATTTCCCTGTTTGTTTCTGGATCTACGATGACAACCCTGCGTTTCCTAAGTGTGTTCTTCTGAGAAGTTTGCACCATCTTTTTCTTGTCTCTCAGGGGGAGAAGACAAAGCCCTGTTGCTTCATCCTTTATGCATCTTTCTTTCAGCTGCAGGTAGGTCAGATTTTCTTCGGTGTTAGGATCAAAAAACCCCTTGGTATCATCACTTGGGTCTGAGAGAATTAGACTGAGCTCTTCATTGAAGTAACCACGTGTGTACGCCATGTCAACTGGCAAACGGTGGCTTTCTTTGGGGTCAATGATGCCACCAGTGGCAATCTGAGCCTCCAGCAAACGAATGCCATGGCCTCTCTCAATGAGCTCCTTGTTCATCGCCTGAAACAAGGAGATGATATTACCTGTCTCTGGGTCTTTGTACCCTGTGACAGCTCTTTCAGCAGAGATAAGTTTTTCTTTAAATTCAATTCCAACAAGGCCTCTTTTGTAAGCTTCCTCAACGGGGAGCCTTGCATTACTGACGGGATCTACTATGAACCCAGTGGCTGCTTGGGCTTCTAGAAGCTCAAGGGCTGTACCTGGTCTAACCAAGCCTATTTTCATGGCCTGGTAAATGCCAAGCTTCTCTTTAGTGGCTTCATTGTAAATCCCTGCTATGCAGCTAGAGCCCTGGAGGAAATCCTTAATACTGTCACTAACTTCTTCCACACTAATTGACCCTGCTTCAAGCTGACTTACTGTTGATTCCTGAATAATTCCAGAGCTGACCAATTCACTTATGGGGACGGGCTGCCTGATCCCTTGAAATGACATGCTTCTCTTATGCACTGGAAGGAGAAGTAAACCAGTGTGAGGTTCAATCCTGCATTTTTCCCTCAGCTGCATGTAACTGACCGCTTTTTTGGTTGCAGGGTCAATAAAATTCTTTGAAGCATCTTGAGGGTTATTCAGGGCTCTATACAGCTCTTTGTCAATCAACCCACGAGATAAAGCAACATCTTTTGGCAAGAAAACACTGTTGACAGGGTCAACAATGCCTCCTGCAGCCACCTGGGCTTCAAGCAGGCGAATCCCGGTTTCCCTGTCAATCAGGTTTTTCTTGATGGCCTCATACACTGGCACCGTTTTTCCTGAGAATGGATCTTTAAATCCCGTAATGGCCTTTTCTGCAGTATAGATTTGTTCTCTGTCATCAAAGTCGATCAGGTCTCTGGCAATCGCACTGTCCACAGTCAACAACTCATTTCTGTGCGGGTCAATCACACCTCCTGTTGCTGCCTGGGCTTCTAAAAGCAGGACTGTGTTTTCGGGGGTAAGAAGCTGCTTCCGTTTGGCCTCCAACAAAGAGAACTTCTCTTTAGGAGTAAGACTCGCTCCTGCAATAGCCCCTGCCCCTCTAAGATAGGGTTCAATGTCAGCAGCCACTTCTTCCACTGACCTTTGGCCCCTCAGGAGCTTATCCAGGGTGCTTTTGTCTATCAACTGACATTCATATAGCTGAATTGCTGTAATTTTCTTCCGCAGCCCATTAAACAGCAGTTTGGAAGGATCAATGGCAAAGTCCTCTTCCGTCTGAGTACATTGGTGGGACCCAAATGGGCGTTGCTTAAGTTTCTCAATCTCCCTTTGCATTCTGAGGCGCTCAGCATCCATCTCCGATTGGCTTTTGCAGCTCATCTCCTCCAATCTGCACTTGTACCTGTCTTCAATTCTCTTCATCTCCATTTGTAGCCTTTCAATCTCACTCCTCAGGGCATTCTTCTCCCTCTCACTCTTTTCTCTCTCCAATTCAATCTTTCTAATGGCCTCTTCCTTTCGGGAATACTGGCTCTTCCACTGATTTAAGTCATTCAGGACTTGTTGCTTCTCACTTTCCAGCCGTTGTTTCAAACGAGCCTCTGATTCCAGTGTAACTTTTGCACGGTTCAGCTCTTCTTCTAATCTCTGCAGCCTCGCCCTGTCTTGTTCCAAGGCACTTATTTTTATCAGCAGGGTCTCCCTTTCTTGCATAATATGAGTATACTGATTTTGGGTGTCTTGAATCCTGTGGGATGTCTAAAATTGAAAAAGAAAAACGGAGAGAGAAATGTTAGTTATAATTCCCACTTATGATGTTCTTTATCCTTTTCCCATAATTTAATCCATCACGTATTGGCACTGGAAAATCTTTTTAATATCTCAGTCATATCCAAGATTATGAATGTGTTTTAATATACACTTACACCGTCTCTGAAAATGTTTCTATTACCACCCAGCATATAGTGCCTCATACTCACTTTTCTCTAATAGACTGGGACAGATATTCTGCATCTCATTTTACCTATCTTGTCTTTAATTCTGACTGGAAGTTAGAGAAACCTTGATTTTATAGTGACCAGTTACCTTCCAATTACATTTTTACTACTATTCATACTATATATGTACAGCGTACACAGACACATTAAGGGCCTGATCCTCAACTGGTAAAAACCAACATTGCTCCGTTGACTTCTGCCAATATACGCCAGCTGAGGATTTGATCACAAATGTATTAAAGTGACTAGATTTGTTTTTCCTATCCTGGTCCATATTTTTCCTTTTCAACTGCAACTATTTTTTTTTACTTGAATTTCTTTAAATTTTAATACATTTAATGTCTCCATACTGTATGCATACACATATGCACAGAGATATATAGCAATGCATACTCCAGACACATCAACTGTATTAAATTAAATAAACTGTAGGTATTTTGTGTGTGTGTCTATACATATATATATATAGACACACAGAAACATGAAATACTTTGTATTAAAAAGAGAAACAATATTAGGAGTTTATAAAAAGAAAAAGAAAGGGAAAGAACAATGCTGAGAACAGAATCAGACGACAAATACTGAAGACGATCTAATAGAAGATTATAGAAGGTAAGTATAGGGGAAAAAATGATGGAAACAGAAAAGTATTTTGAAATAAGCACAGAAGATGTGAAACTAAATAGCAAAGTGGCAGAGTTAGGAAGGATTTTTTATTTTGACAGTATATCGTAACTATGTATTTCATAGTTATATTTGCATGCATAAATAGATCATGTAATATTTTGACATATACATAATATATGTATTTACACATATAATCAACCACACACATACAGAGAGTAAAGAAGAATTACTTTCTGGAAAACAAAGCAGGGCAAATAAGGATTTGTTCTGTTACATTACTGTATATGTAATATATCTGTAGATTCAAATCTGCTCAGCGGATATGGTTTCATAAATGCTCACTGGTACATGTAATAAATGCAAACTATTCTTTTTGGCAAGTGACAAGGCAAAAAGAATGAAGGATAAAATTAGATTTTTAAAAGTTTTCTGTGCAATCGCATATGATCATCAATATTTTGGGCTCAGTAAAATTTTCAAACAAGCCTAAGTGACTTAAGTACCAAGTCATGTTGAAAGGCAAGGAGTATACAGCAACAGGGTTCAGCTGAAACACAGTGGCAATCCGGATACCCCCTCTCTTTCCCCTATGGCTGTTAAGGTGGAGATTAGTAAAGAGCTAGGGTTCTCTTCAGACTGGGGACATCCTCAGCTGGATGGTTCAGAAAGCTTTATGGCCCACTGGCACTGATGCGGGGGTGCAAAGGACCTAGAGAAAGGGCCAAGATCTGACTCTATAATTTAAAAATCAACTCTAAAAGAGAAATTAACCTCCACGATAATTAAACAGCAAAGAGTAAATTAAACTGATTCAAAGCCATTTGAGGCAAACATAGTATCGGAGAGACATTAAAGTCATGATCAAATATTTGTGAATACCTCTAGAGCCTGCTTTTGGAATTTTTCAATTTCCTGTCTCAAATTTTCCCTCTCTCTCTGTAAATCATTAATCAGCCCCTGAAGTTCCAGGGTTTGCTTGCTGCTTGTTTTGAGTTGATTCTTTAGTTCAGTGATAGTAGCATTTTTTTCACCATCAGCTTCACTTCTGCCCCTTCTTAGATCATCATATTCCAATCTTAAATTGCGCAACTCTTCCTCTAACATCAAGTGTTCCTTGGTAAGGTTCTCAGTAAGAGACTGAAGTCTTTCGATTTCTATTTTGCACTCATTCAGGCTCCTGCTTTTGTCCTCAACAGCTCTCTGCAAGTGCTCATTTCGTAGGTGAGCCTGCTTTAAGTGTTCCTCCTCTTGAACCAACTGGTGGCTTAAAGTTTCAATCTCCAATGTGTATTTTCTTATCTCCTCCATGCATCTTTGCTTATCTCTTACATGGCCATCGAGTACCTCTCTCTGGTGCCTAAGGTCATCTTCACTCCTTTTCTTTACAATGGACACTTCCTCTATCTGCTGAGTGAGATTGTTGATTTTAATTGACTGCTCTCTGAAAGATCTCCTCAAACTTTCTAATTCCTCTTCTACTTTCTTCCTCTTGGAAGACTCCTCCATTGCATTTTTATTCAGCCTACCAAATTCCTCTTCCAATTTATATTTCTGGTGCTGCAAGTCTTTTATAGTGCTTTGGAACTTCGCACTTTCTTGATCCTTTCCTTTTTTCTCTTGTGAAATTCTTTCATATTCAATTTTCAGTCGTGTCAATTCCTGTTCCTGGATCCTCAATTTGGTGATGGTCTCTGTTGCATTGCTGTTCACTTTCTGCAGATCAAACTGAACTCTTTGTAACTGTTTATTTTCTTCCTCTAGGTCTTTCCTTTTATTTGTTTCCACTTCAAATGACTTTCTCAATCTCTCAATCTCTTTGTTTCTCTCCTGAATTGTCTTTGCAGCATCATCAAGTGACTGCTTGTATCGCATGCTTTCTTCAGAGTTCCTCTGAATGACCTGTTTTAGCTCAACCTCCAGCTGTTGTTTCTTCTGAGAGATCTCTGAACTACTTGCTTTCTGCTGTTGAGCATTTTCCTCTATTTTTCTAAGGTTCTCTGTTGTCTGACTTATTGTGTTCTTCAGTCTCCTAATTTCCTCACACAAATTCCTATTTTCTCTCATGGTGTTGTCGAGCTGTGTTCGGTAATTATTTGTGTCCTCATCTTTTTGCACAGTAATCTGGTGAATTGTGGTCTTTGTGATATTAATTTCAGTCTCATATTTGTTCTTTAAACTAATAATTTCCTCATCAAAACTGTTCCTTACCTTAGCAAGTTCTTTTTCAAGTTGCCATTGGCTTTTAGCCTCTTCCTGAACCTGAATCTTTAGCCTTTCTATTTCCTTAGTTTTTTCCTGAATGGTTAATGCAGCCTCCTCAAGAGCCTGCTTGTACCTTGAGTTGTCTTCATTACGCAGCTGAATTATCTGTTTCAACTCCAGCTCCAGCTGTTGCTTTTGCTGTGACACTTCAGAACCACATGCCTTCTGCTGGAGAGCGTTTTCTTCTGCCCTCCTACGTTGCTCTGTTGTTTGCAAAATTGCATCATTGAGTCTCACAATTTCATCTTTAAGGTCTTTGTTTTCCCTTGCCAGTCTATCCAGCTGGTTTCTGAGACTTTTTGCTTCATCTTCTTTTTGGCCAGATAGCTGGTGGATTGTGGTCGTCTTAATATTAATTTCAGTCTCATACTTGTTCTTTAAATTACTCATCTCCTCCTTAAACTGGTTTCTTACCTTAGCCAGCTCATTTTCATACTCCCTCTTCCGTACGCCTTCATCCTGGAGAAGAATTCTTAACTTTTCTATCTCGTACTCCTTCTCCTTGACGACTTTCTCAGACTCTAACTTTTGCCAGCCCAGGCTATCTTTCTCATTTTGTCTTGCTTTCTGCAATTGGTCATAGTCACATTTCTGCTGCTCATATCTGTCCTCCATCTGTTTCCTTTTCCTTTTCTCATCTTCAATCTCATAAGTCAGTCTTGTTATCCTGTCATTGAGATCCTTTATCTGAGAATAGCATTTGTCCAGGTTTTGCTTAGTAGAACAGCCATCCATCTCCGCTTGTCTCTTCAACTCCTCCAGACTAATGAGCTTTGCTTTGAGCTGGGAACAGTCCACCTGGAACTTCTGCAGATTCTGTTCCAGAAATTTATGCTTGTTGCTATTATCGGAATTTGCATCTCTAGCAAGCCTGAGCTCTTCTTCTAACATTTCGATTTTGGTGGTCTTCATCTGTAGGATCAAAATTGAAAAAATTGGCTGTGTTAATTATTTTGAACCTATCCCACGAATTACATCTTAAAAACTAATGACAAACTGTAAGAAATGTGCCTTTTCCCATTTCAGTTAGAATGCACATGACTTTTATTTAAATCACATCAGGACAGATTTGGATACCCATATTTACACTGAGTTTAAATTAATGGGATGACTTCCAGAGTAAGATTCTACCTGATGTGAATATGGGTGGCACAATTTGGCTTTTTGTTCAGACAAGATCAAAGCTCCCAATGCTATGTACTGTTGAAAATGAATGAAATCTCTTCACTTCAAACATTTTTAAATTCCTCTCTGCCTGGAATTTACCCACAATTAATCTTATTCATACTCCCATCCGTCGGTGCACAGTGCCCCAAAAAGAGGTGGGGTGGAGGTGAGATCCCTGCTTTCTGCACTGGTCTGTAGGACAGGATCAGTATAGCAGAGGGAGTAGATTAAATGCTGTTAAAGGGGCATAGAGGGGGCACATTCCCCGTGTGCTCCAGGGAACTCCTCCAGAGATGGTATATCCTAAAGGCACAAGTGTGCCCTTCAATAAGTTCACTTAATTTGCAATCAATCACTTTCCTACATGTACATTACATCCCTCACACACAACCTCTGAAACGGCCTAGTTCTGGTCTCACCATGACCAATCACCTTGGCGGTAATGCCACAGAAACCACTGGAATCACAACACAGCAAAAATGGCATAAGATCAGAGTCAGGCCTACTGACTGGATACAAGGTTTTCAGCGATAGGCTTGACTTGCTAGGCCAATGCTGGGTACTTTTGACATTCTCACCTTGTGTGTAAGGAAGTCTAATACACACCACCTTCCACATCACCTCAAAACTGACCCTGCAAGTCACTACCCCCGACTGTAAAATGGGGAGAATGATATCTGCCTACTTCAGAAGAGTGTTGAAGATTAATTAGCTTGATACAATCCATGATGTTTTTTCCTTTCCAATGCTTTGTTTTGCATTTCATTATGGGAAAAAGCTTTTGACCAGTGATATCTTGCTGTTAGATACTGTGGTAAGACTGGGAAGTACAGGAAATAAAACAAGCAGGTTACCTTCAAATCCTCCATGCTCTTTAATATTTCACTTAAGAATTTATAATAATCCCCTGATCTTGTAAGAAGCTCTATGTAGCGAGACTGGATTTCTGCAGCCTGGAAAATAAAAATAGAACCATGGTCAGTCTATATTAGAAAGCTGCATAAGACCAGATTGGGATTTTTTAAAGGGTTTAAACATATTCCAAGAAACATCAATTTAGAGAGTGGGGAGCTAATTCTCTGACTTCATACAACTCCCTACATATAACCCTAGGAGACTTTGGGGAGTGAAAATGTCCCTTTCTGACAAAGCTATGTCTCCTTTTTCAAGATTGATTTGCTCCACTGCAGAGGTGATGTGAAAACCTGGATTCAGTTCCCCATGCCGCCACATGTTTCCTGTGGGACCGGGGCAAGTCCCGTCAGGTAAAAGTTTCAAAATCAGCTAAGAACCTAAATTCCATTTTCAAAAATGACTTAAGCACTTCTGAAAGTTTTACCCTTAATCTCTTTGTGCCTCTGTTCCCCACCTGCAAAATGGAGAAGCTAGCCCTGCCCTGCCTTAAGAGCTGATTAGGGAGATTGAACGAAACAACATTTCTCTATTGCAGCCACCGATCTCAGCTCTACTGCTAGGATAAGAGCGCAAGCTTTCACATTTATAATTTTATTTTGAAACGCAACAGATTCAAAAATGCTTTGTGACAACATTGTGTGTTCAGTGGTGGCATGCATCACAAACAGAATCTCTTGGCAGCATCTACCTTTTTTTGAGGCACAAGATTAGCAGGTTTAATGGAAATGTAGCACTTCTTACAGCGAAGCAGTAATGAAGGTACAGCACTTTTCTCTCATATTTTCTGCCTCCCTATAACTCCTTCATCTGCCTCCAAAGGGGGATTTGGCCACAATGAAATTGGTGCAGTTCCTCTGCTTTGGGGGCTCGCTGCCCAAGGATGTGAAAAGAGATTTGATAATTCCAGAGGAAACAACTGGGATGTTGGACCCATGACAATGTGGCTCCATCAGCAGTGCATAGTTGTGCGTAAGCAGCTCTGTTGCTGCTCCACAAGAGGATCCATACACTGGAACTCTCCTGCACAAAAAGTCTGGCAAGTCAGGCATGGCACAGTGGGAAGGACTGTCCCTTAAGAGTCCAGAATGGCTTAACCAAAATGCTTATCGACCCTAGACAACACTAACATACCTAGCAGGATGATTTCAGTCAAAGCATCTTGTGTGAATAAACAGAATTTACAAGGATCATAGGAGAAAAAAAGCAATGTACCTCTTGAAGAATCAACCCTGCAGGTGACTGAACTATAGTCCTCTTGATTGGTATGTTGAGCAAAGTTTCCAATCCTGAACTGTAGGAAGCAGCCAGTAATTCATAATCCTGTAAAAGGACGGGAACAGAATACAACACGTTTAACATTTTAAAAAATTTTAACGTTTTCTCTGGCCCAGATTTGTAGAACGGTACACAAGTATTTATTGCTCTAAACGGCCATATGCTTGACTGTTTATGTAGTGCGGGGGAATCTGGTCACCCAGAATACCGCAGAGGAGACTCAGGGGAGGGAGGTGGTGTGTGTTTGTGGTAGGGGAGGGGGAAGGTATGTGGCTTTCTAAAGTGGCACAGTTAGTTAGGGTGAGGTGGAAGGAGTCATGGGCACAATTGTTCTATGTGACATCTTCCTCCAGAACATCAACTGAATAACCTCCTCTGTGTCATTTTCACATCACAGAAGGGGTGTGAACACATGCCAGACACAACAAAGCTACTACTGCAGAGCATGAGATGGGGCTGGGAGAAACATGGAGACAAGAGCAAGCCACATAAAAGATCACCAAAGATCACCGTAATTGTCCCCTGTGATCTTCTTGATCTCTGTGGCTACTGTATTCTACTCCTCCCTGATCTACACTGCCATTGCTGCCCAAAGCAATGCAGGAACCCCTGATTTCTCATCCACTTCCGCTCTTTTATTGTGTGAAGTGGAAAAGTTGGTCTGGCTATATGGTGCCTTTGATCCTCTTTCAGAAATCCAACAGATGTCAGTGGGAGCTGCATGCCAGGATCAAAGGAAGTTATGGCCCTAAATCTGCAAGTAACTGAGGGCACAAACTGCTTTCATTAAGTTCTGCATCCCCCAGTACTTTACATTAGCAATTCCTGCACATACAGTCTGGTATGAAAGGGTGAGTGTGGGAGTTTCGGCTGAGTAACAGTTCAGTGAAAACTGCAGGAGGGGGTCCATATAACGAAAAGCCATTCCTTGTTGAAGTGCTGGAATAAGAGTACCTTAATTGCAGCTGCGCACAGATCCGCTTGCTTGAGAACCTCCTCCACTTTGTCTCGTTTTCCTGTTATTTCATTATGCAAGTTCTGGCAAGGAAACAACAAAATATATTAAAAGGTACTGCATTTCCACTCGCCAAGAGTGTTGAGAACAAGGAGAATTCTCCCTTGTTGAGGAGTGCCTGTCACTTTCTTGAAAGGGTGACTGAAATATAATACATACATCATATGTAATATGTATTATAATATAACAGAATACATAATATGATGTAATCATAAAGGGATTAAGCCTCTTTACTCTGTTCCTCAGTCCTGATACAGACTAATTCTCATTGGTATCAGTTGAAACTTGCCTAAGGACTGAGTAACAGAGCAAGGATCTCAGGATCTGGAGTGCCCGACTTCAGTTTACATCCATTAAAAACCCTCTTTACACTCCCCCCCCCCACACACACACACTGTACCTCATCATGTAATTTATATTAATTAGACTCCTCTGGACTAAATTCAAAGGTGCTGTGTAAGGAAGTGTCAGTAGGTGGGTGAGAGTCAAAGGGAGTCCATGCTCAATCGCTGGCTGTGCTGTTGCACAATTAATAGGGATAATTATATTGCCTCTGTCCCTCCTTTTATACGGAGCTGAGGCACGGATAGATGGGGGGCCAAGCTGTGAAACCCTACACACAAACGGTGAGCGGCTACTCACATGAGTAGTACTGTTGACTTCAACGGGACCACTTGTGACATTAACTGCTCACCAGTATGAGGAAGAGCTTCACAGTCTGACGTTAGGTGACTTGATCAAAGTTAGACAGAAAGTCAGTGGCAGAAACAGAAACTGAACCTAGCCTTTCTGAGTCCCAGTTTAATGCTTTAAGAACAAAACCATTCCTAACCCTGAACTCTGAGGCACCCTGGACTCCAGGCTTTTACATTCTCCCCCCCCCACAAAAAATAGGCTGAAAATTCTGAGAGCAAAATTATACTCTACTTTGAGCAGGGATGAGTTGGCATAGAAATATCTGGCATTTCTAACCCCTCAACCAGCCAACTAGGACTTAGGTTGTAGCAGTCTCAGTATTTTAAGAGCGGGAGGACAATACTTCCAGAATGGATTTAATTGTCAATCTACACGTTCTAATGGCCTGTTGTGGGACCTTTTTGATTGTCAGTTATCTTATTTATAGGATGACAGTTACCATAGAATAACAGCCCTAATTATGTCATACTTATTAACAACACCCAGAAAATATACAGGTCAATCTGATTTCCACCTTGGGACCTAAGAGCTGTTGTGGTAGGGTGGCCCTTGCAATGATCACAGATGGAAGACAACCAAGAGGGAGGCCAAAGACTTGGTACATGGACTGGATATCAACAGACCAGAGAGACCGATTTGCATGACAGCCAGCCATCCAATCATGAGTTTTGGAAGAAAGCTATAAAAGTCACCTAACCAAAGAGGGAAGTGGCAAGAAAAAAAGAATCTGTTTTCCATGTTTAGGGATAACAACATTTCTCAATAATAATAAGACACTTAGGAGGAATATCTCAGAATCGTTACTGCATTTCTCAGATGGCTATATTGAATCAACTTTTCAACTGATGTCAGTCTGCAGAAGAGAAGAATGAGGGGGGATTTGATAGCACTCTAACTACCTGAAAGGGGGTTGCAGGGAGGATGGAGCTACGCTGTTTTCAGTGGTGGCAGATGACAAAAAAAGGAGCAACGGTCTCAAGTTGCAGTGGGGGAGGTCTAGGTTGAACATTAGAAAAAAATTTTCACTAGGAGAGTGGTGAAGCACTGGAATGGATTACCTAGGGAGTTGGTGGCATTTCCATCTTTAGAAGTTTTTAAGCTGCAGCTTGACAAAACCCTCGCGGGGATGATTTAGCTGAGGATAGTCCTGCTTTGAGCAGGGGGTTGGACAAAATGACATCCTGAGGTCCCTTCCAACTCTAATATTCTATGATTCATACAAAACCCAAGGCATTCTTTTGCCTGTGTGTTTTATACTCAAGTATTTTCCAATTCAAAACACGCCATTACTATGAAGTCAACAGTGATGCATAAATATTCTCGCACGAGTTGTACATTTTATAAATCTGATTCACTGAACCCACTGCAGTAGAGGGCACGTACCTTCTGCTCATGTGAATATCTCATGATGGTGTTGCAATCTCCTAACTTCACAGATTCAATAGCATCTTGCCTGCGCTTAGTATCACAGATCCATTTGTTCAGAGCCTGGTATAGATCCCGGTAAGTTTTCAGCTGTTTGACCTGTTTCTCTAGATCCCATGACCTGGAAAAACCAGTGTGAAAAAGTACAGTCTAATTTTCCACAATTTTTCTCATACTTAAGCAATCCCATGTCTTTGTGCTCATTATTACAAGAAGTAAAACAACAGCAGGTGCTGAAAGAAGATTGAAGGTCAAAATTTTCAAATCTGTATGCTGAAATTAACATCTAAACCCATGCGTGGGTCCCTGAATAACTGCTCTTATTTTCAGATGTCGCTGCAAAGGCTGAGTTCTCAGCACCTCTAAAAATCAGACCACTTATTTAGTTGCCCCGTATGGATTTTGCTCCCTAACTATTGTGTGAGAATACCATATAAGTGCCTGATCTAATTCCCACCAGTCATAGGACAGAGTCTTACTAACTTTGCATGGGGAGGGGAAAGCGGTGGTTTGATCAGGCCTTAAGTATGGCAAGAATCAGGGCCCTTAATGCAGTTATTCTTGATTTACATCAGCGTAAGCGGAATCTGTCGTATTTATTTAACTGAGTGCAGAATTTGGCCTGACGTGAAAATGTCAGGATTTGGCTGCAGTTTATTAAAAGTGAATTATTTTAAACATCTGATTTCCTTTTTCCTCTGTATGCTGTTTAATATTTTGCAATTTATTCAACCTAAACAATGAATACAGATTACTCAGTTTCATTTTTTCTAGTTAGTGTCATTTTCTGGCTCTCATGCACTGGCACAGTGCTACAGTGGTTCAGTTGGCAAGACACAGTAGGGGAATGTTTGAAATCCAGATAAACTATTTTCAGTAACATTTATTAAAAAATCCTGAAAACATTCATATTTCATTATTAGGTTATATAAACTTTTCCCTTCCCCAACAAAACTCTACATTCTGGATCTGTCCTACCCAACAGTGTCCTTTCAAGTGTGCTTACGCTACTTTTTGACAAATATTTTTAGTCTTTCTCCCACTGCAATAGAACTAAGCTCTACTCAAAGACCACCAAAATTCCCAGAATGCTGCTTACATCAGCATAGTGTTTTCCTTCTAGCTACAACACTATCACCATAATATCAAGAACAATGGGGAGGTCGGGGGGAAACCACTAGGAAATGCAGACAAACCTGTGATCTATCTGTTTCTCTACCCTTTGCCAACGGTCTGTCAGCTGGTTGACTTTGTCGGTGTACTTCCCAAGGTCCAAATCATAGAGGACATAAGTCTGGCAAGACTGCGAGTGGATTTGCATAGTTTTCTGCAGTTCAGATTCCAGGGTATTCAACAATGACTTTTTCAGGTTTAGGTCTGCTTTCATTTTCTGGGGTGAGAAAAAACAACGAAACACATTTAGTTCCCTACCAGGTTGTTAGTCTTGACCTTCTACAGTACGTAGAGTGTGTTGTAAGGATTGGCTTAAGCATTTAGGCCCTCATTCAGCAAAGTACTGAAGCATATCAATCTCAACAGGATTTAAGAATGTACTTAGAAGTAAGCATGTACTTAAGGGCTTTGCTGAATAGGGTGGACTTAAGCACGTGCTTAAAATTAAGAGGGTACTTAAGTACTTTGTTGAATTCAACTCATTTGCTGTAGATACCATCTCAGCTCTTTTAAATGGTACAGGGTGGGTTTTAAACATGAAGGGGCTGGCCTACTCCTTCAAATACTCTACACCTAGAAGTCTCATCTAATTCAAGGGGATTTTTTCTGTCCATGGAACAGCTGCAGGATCAGGCTATTAAACTGTTAAATACCTTTAATCTAATTGTATTTTAACATTTCCAAGTCTTTTTTCTTTAGCTTTATAGTAGACTTTAAAAACAAACAAACAAACAAACAAAAACACCCCACAGAAGGTCACGCATCGATAATAATAAATTCAAAATCTCACCAAACTGTATTGTGCAAGTAAAGCCCCCCTTTTCTCTCTCCCCACTCCTAGGGTTGCTCTATTCAAGGGTAGTCTCCTCGGGGCTGCTCTAAATTACAACAGCTGCAAATGGCCCGAAGGGGCTGAAAATGCAGCTGCAGATTGGTGAGGTGTAAGGGTACCCCAGCTATGCCCCCTTTGCTCTGACCACAGCCCCTTTTTCCTGCTATCCAGCAATAAAATGGAGGAACAGCAGAGGAACCTACACTGCACTAGAAGATCCCCTTAATCTGGGGTGATCGTCTCAATGGCAGGTAAACTGGCTCTCTAGACAGAACCTACCCACAGCACAGCACAAAGCAGTTGCTCCATCTAAGGACCTGATCCACTGAGAGTAACTTAAATCGACAAAAAGATATCAAAAATCGAAATAAATTCATAACAAAGGCTGCTGCGCCAGCCCTAGCTTGCAGCACCATTCCTCGCTAGGGAGCTCAGCCCCTCTGAATGATCATGCACTCTTCAGACATCCTCAGTTAGAAGGCTGATTAAGAAGAGAGTTTGGGGAGTGAATCTGGGAAACCCTAGACCTGTTACTCAGTGAGCCACTGAGGTTTTTATTCCCCCTTCAAAGGGTTTATTCCTGAAAGTCACCAGGAACATGAAATATAAATTTCACAGCGTGAAAAATGTCCCAACAGTTACAACTGGACCCAACAATGTTCATACTCTCTAGCTGTAAAAGCATTTAATCAAACTCTATTGCCTGCCAAAGCAGATGATACCTATTCATGCAGGGTCCAACCCTACAGATGCAGCATGTGCACAACTCTCCGTGGCAGATTTGAGGTAAGCCCTGTTACAGGATCAGGCCACTGGCTAACACAACGCTGTATTTCACCTGTCACATCAGAGATGTCAGGAAAGTGACAATATCACCCGGTGACTCTTTCTAAACACTACCGGCCCAGATCCTCAACTTGTGGAAATCAGCATCGTTCCTCTGAAGTCAGCAGAGCTGTGCCGATTTACTCCAGCCGAGGAGCTCACCCTGCGGCGTCTTTGGAATTTCAGGAAATGGAGCCCATCAGCTGGCATTTAACCGCTCACCTTAAGACAGGCTCGGTAAGCCTCTACTTTATCAAGGTCCAAAGAAACGGTTTCCTCTTCGGTGAGTCTGACTTCAAAAACTTTGATCACATCTTCTGTTTGCAGAATAACCTGGAGCAGTGATCTCAGTGCATTCAAACTGCAATAAATAATGTGACTGAGAATACACCCACTGTAACTTAAATAGGAAAATTATGCTATTTCATTTTAGAGTAATTGAGTTTTAAGGCCAGAAGGACCCACTAGATCATCTAGTCTGAATTCCTGCATATCACAGGCCACCAACACCCACATGCTAACCCCACTATATCAGTCAAAAGGGGAAGCCTGGGAAATAAAAGAAAACCCTGCTACACTAGAGGTTCTCAGACTTTTTCAAAACAGAGATGGAAGTCCACAGAGGTGTATGGGCCAACCCACATGGGCCACTATGCAGGATCAAGGCCTAGAATTCTAGGAAGTGTTTGGTTACATATTCATATGAAAGGTCCTACATAAAATAATTGGTTTCTATTGATAAAAGCAGATTTCTGGACTAAAGGAAATCTATTGGACTTACAGGACTAGTTAAAAGAAAGGAAAACGCTGAAAACGCATGATTTGTTGTTATATGTTTTATTTTCTTACCTGTCTAAGTATCCAGCAGAGACACCATTAATATTTTCCAGTTTCTGAAACAAGTTATTTATCTCCAGCTGCAAATAGACATACTTTTCAGAGCCTCTGAAGTTGGGCAGCAAGTCCTTATGCTTGTTGAGGGTGTCAGCCATGGTTTGTGAATCATTCTGTATACCCTGATGAAAGAGAAAGATGTCCATTTAATGCAGTCACATTTCTCATGGCTGGATGAACATTTTATATTGTATATGCCACTAATCTTCCTTCCAAAAATATTTTACTTGATCTAATGATTTCAGTGAGGGCTAAAATAGCCTCATTTTTTTTCCAAATACCCCTATTAATAATATTCAACTATTACCTCTAGGCACAACTCTACTCACTTTTATGCACAAGCACAAAATTGCAGAACCAGTGGCCGCTCCTCCCCTAAACCCCTCTTCCGCCATGCTGGGCTACAAGAAGTTCAGTCCACAAGGACCATCAATAAAGAGTGCCTGCTTCAGAGCTGCCCATCCAACACAGCAGAACTGCCATAATCCTGCTTTTCTGGAGACCTTTGCAGCCTCAATGCCCCTAGTGGATTTCACCCTTGAAAAATGAGTCGGTTCAGAAAAAGAAAGCCAGCCTCTTTTCTTATTGCTGTCTAAGCCACTGAGGTACCTTGCACGAAGGGGACACTGAAGTACAATCTAATACAATTAACTGAAGCTGTTCATATTTTTAATCATTACACAATCAGTCCAATTCAGACTACGCACAGGAACTTGCCCAAAAAATCATGGTGCCTTTCAGTTTAATCCCCCAAGGAAAGAATGACAATTCAATCCATAAAACGATAGTTAGTTCCCACTTGAAAAATGTCTTCTCTCAATTACACTCAAAACATCCAGAGAAAAGAACAGAAAAGATTTGGCTTTTTCCCAGTTGATCTGGAATACAATCCAACATAGTCTGCTGGAAATGTTCACATTGGGATTGAAAGGGTCAGGGAAAAACGACCTACATTTACCTCTAACTCATTCACTTTGACTGAAAAATTGTGGGAGGCTCCCTGATCCACTCTGAGAGGGGTTCGTTGCACCATACGCATCTCGCAGATTTCTATTTGACGACGAAGTTTCTGGAGTTCTGTCAGCAGCCAGGCCTCCTGCTTCTCAAGATCCCTGTTTCTTTCATTAATTATAACTGGTTTTTGTGCATCCACTGTAGTGACTTCGGTTGTTACCACTGCAAAACACATTGGGAGATAACCATTGGTATATGAAACCTGTGAAAGAGCTAACCTTCTCAACATGGGAAGTCAAGGCAATGACAATTTGACCTAACAGTTCTTTTGGCTTGTGGAAGCAAGATCACAGACCTTCATCTGTTCTTATGCAACTGTAATAGAGCAAAGAAAAATTCAGCTGCCACAAAGAAAAGCCTATTTTCAAAAATGCCAGAATGGACTTTTACTTACTGATCACTGAAAATACACAACATGAGCTAACTTCTGCTCTCATTTGCACTGGTGTAAACCCACAGCATCTCCCCTAACTTTGCTGGGATGGATTCAAATTCACACCAGTGTAACTGAGAACACAATTTACTCCTCTCTGTGCACACTATTGCCAATCCAGTTTTGTTTTCTTGGGAGAAACAATTTAGGTTCTTAGGCATGTATCTTAAACGGATTTTCTTAATTGCTCCTGTGTCTGTAGGGGCCCAGTGCAATTCCCAGTGAAGTCAAGAGGAGTCTTTTATTGATTTTAAATGACATTGGTCAGGCCTAGCAGAGGAGAGCGCTTAAACATAATAAACATTTTCATAAAAAAATAAATACATGCAATCAAAAAAAAAAAAACCCCAACAGACAACAAACCTTGAGATTGCTGCTTTTGTTGATTTGGCAGTTGTATAACCAAGGTTTGATAGAGCTTCTGAGCATCAGTGAACTGAGTTTGGATTTTCCGCTTGTCATCATCACCAAACATCTCTGAGCCTTGACTGTTCCTAAGGAATTCTTGGTAATGGATCTCCAGATCGGTTACAATTTTCTGATAATCTTCTTTGCGCATTGTTTTCAGCTAAAGCAAAGAAGCAGAAATTGTTAAAAATCAAACAACTGGACCAGGCTAATAATAAGTTGATCACCAGGAAATATATTAGCCCAGCTATGCTATGCAACAATAGAAGGGGGTGTGTGTGTGTGTGTGTGTGTGTGTGTGCGTGCGCGCGTGCGCACGCACTCTTGTGTAACAAAGGACTAACTAGTCTAATGCAATTGTTCCAGACACCAGTGCCAAGATGCATGGTCAGTGGCAAAACTAGAACTTCAGGCTTTCCGCTACTGACTCTCTGAGCATTAGCCCACCTCAATGATGAATCTTTGTTCATTCCCATTGCCCTCCTATCGTTTGAGTGTGCACGCTGTAACCCGAGACAGAGTTCAGGCTGTTCTGAATCACAGTAGTGAGCAGACTGGAATTTAGAGCGGCCCACGTTCTAGCGTGTTCGAGACTCAGCTGAATGGGACCTAGGCCTGGTCTACACTTACCGTCTGGATTTGGCGGCCGTCAACGGGAGATACGCAAGTGATGTTAAGAAACTTGCATATCTCCCGTCGACTTTGCTGCGTCTGTTCCGCGCGCTGTCCACACAGCGCTGCGCCACTTACAGGGGTGGTTTTCCTCCGTCGATTTCCGGATCGACCGAGTGGGTCTACACAGACCGCTCAGTCGATCCAGAGACAGTGATCTGATGGTGGCGAATTTGCCACCGTCAGTATAGACGCAGCCATAGTGAGCATGGCTTGGTATAGCAGCGGTCTAGTCAACTGGCACAGCTGTATGAAAAGGCTGAACATCACTGGTCTCTCATAGTGAAGGCCAACTGAAGACCCACCTTGGCAATCGTCATAGTCCTGATTTTCTCAATGTCAATCATGCAATAGTGCCAGGACACCAGGCTCTTCATGTTGATGTATAGCTGGTTCCACAGTGCCAGAATAGCTTCATAGTATTGTTCAATCCTGAGGCGGGAAAAGAGATTTCACAAAAAACAAACAAACAAACAAACAAAAAAAAATCAATCAATTAAAACTTTTATGCCTCTTACCATCACAGAAACATTACCTTGAGAAACCCCAGCCAGCCTGTCTAGCTGTGTGCTGACACTGGCCTGTTACTAGAAATCATCTCTGTTAATTAGCTTCTGCTTATTTTTAAATCAGAAAATACAGTACAAATTAATTTACAGATAATATTCCAAGTTCTAAAAATTATTTTAAGCATGAGGACATGTGAAGCTACTGGTCAAAAGGAAGGCGGCTTTTACACGCGATCAAGAAGCAAAAACAGGGTCACAAGCCATTTCCCCCCCCCTCCCTCGCAGGCCACATTAAAGTGATGTTAAAAGTGTGACACAAACCAGAAAAACTACAAAAGGTTTTGGCTGAAAAGGCGTCAGACTCTCCAGGCCAGATCCATAGCTGCGATCCAGGAGTACTGAGTGTGGCAGTCAGAAGGGAAGTTCCCAATCCTACAGCAGCTTTGCACCAGACCAATCCCTGGCACAAGTTAGAGCAGCCTGAAGTCCACTCCAATCTGCATCCATTGCCAATGGCGCCAAGGCAACTGAGGTGGTTAGGGAGCAGGGATGCAGACAGGCCAATTTCTTTTTCAATTTGATTTCAAAATGTTCTTAGCACGAATCAAGTTTCAGCCATGAAGTGAATTTCTACAAATAAGGGGCCTGATCCTTTACTCGTGTGCTTGCTCAGGCCCAAGCTATAAAACAGGGCTTTTTAAACAGACTCTTCCATCTGTTCCCAACTCTAGGCAAAATACTGGGAATCTTGCCGGTAACTCACTTAGTAGCAAGATCCACAGCTAGTGGGTTAGGAGGAGGAATAAGAAGACTGACAGATGGAACCAGCATATCCACTCCTCCTGGGCCAGTCACAAGCCATTTGCTGCGTTCGGTGTTGTCCTTCAATATGCATTCATCTCCTTTGCGCACGGTTTTCTGTACGAAAAGCAGGACAATTGTTTTTAAAATCGGCTTCTTAAGCCTAAGCAAAATATTGTTTTCTAGACCAGACCGACAGACTGCTAACCATGGAGTGGTCTGTGGCTTTAACCCACTTCCTTTGGTGGATTGGGGGCATACGGAGGCCCAGTGCCTTGCTGGCATTTCCCAAAGGCACCATGCATGTGTGCCATAATTACCTAGATCCACCAGCCATGTCTACCAGGAGCCCCTCCAGGCCGGAGGCTGCAGTCATGGCCATAATGAATCTCTGTGCCTTCCCACAGCCAGGAAGGAAAGATTCTGCCCTCCGTTTGCCCTGAAGAAACTCCCCAGTGTACAGCCCGATTACTCGGGCACTGTGCTATCCATGAATGCAGGTCCAGGGCCTCTCCAGCACATCCTGCCTCCCCAGCCGGGCCGTAGGGCTGGTGTGGGAACCTTTTTCACAGCATGCCAGGCTGTTCAGGAACCCCTCAATGGCTGCTCCACCCACAGTTCGCACCACTCAACTGCTGGACAGAAGCTTATGGGGGAGAACCTTGCCCTGGCCCTCTGATCCAGAGGGGTACGTTTGCATGTGTAAATATCTGCTCCAAAATAAATTGTGAATTCACCCCATCATGAGACAGAAACAATACCACGCGATCTCTGTGCCCCATAACAAGGAAGCAACCCAGTACCATCGTGAGTATCTGAGTAAACTATTCAGAAAGATTCTAATCAATTCACACTTTCAAATCTTGACCGAGAGAGCGTCTGGCCAAGGATTCACTGTGAATTATTTGGTCAGCTCTACTTTTTATAGTGTTCATTCTCCATCTGGAACAAGTGCCCTACCAGATCCTGTTTGTAGTCACACAGGGCCTTGAGGATAATGGGCTTGTTACTCCTGTAGTCTGGGTTACGTGGCTTGAGCTGCACAATCTTCCTGGACTTATTCACCAAGTTCTGCACTTGCCTCTTGTATTCCAGAATTCTCTCTCGTTCATTCTGGAAAGATAAATCGTATTTTAAAACTTCGCTTAAAAAAAGAAACCATATTCACTTCACACTTCTGTATGAATGTCACAACCGCTAACATATGGATCTCCCTGAAACAAGTGGCAAAACTCCTGCTGACCTCAAGGGGACTAGGATTTGGCTTGCTAAGAAAAATTAGTTTTTGGTTTGTTTGTTTTTAAAAAGGGGCTGTATATTGTATTAAAGTATTTCTACAGTTATGCCAGCTACTGAGGCATCCCATAGGTTTAGTACCCACGTACCAGGAAATTCGGCAGCAGTCGACACTCTGTGTAGCTTGCGTAACTCCTAACTCCTGTCGACTTCCTAACTTTCCTGTAGCATGCCGTCTCCACTGTGCCGCTCCTACAGGAAATGCGTTCCTGTCGACGCAGCACTACGCCTTTTGAGGAGGTGGTTTAAATAAATCGACTTCCGGATCGATTGAGTGGGTCTTCACTGCCTCTCAATCGATCCGGATAGATCAATCTGATGGCAGCAAATTTGTGCATGTACACATACCTGTAGTGATTTATCCAAATCTATTACTTGTTTAAAGTGAAGTGCAAAAGCATAGGACCAAATAGAATGAGTCCAACACACTATGTTTGCTATCAGAATCAAACAACAACACCCTGAATCTTTACTCAGGCAAACTCCCATTCAAATCACTGGCTGTTTTCTCTGAATAAGGAGTAAGTCAGAACTTGTAGGACTGGCTCCTGATGAACAAACAATTAACTCAACTATAGCTTCAAGTCTTAAGATTTGCCAAAAGAGAGACTACTACAATATAAAATTGTGTGTTAGATCCTTTATTAAGCATACTATGCTCTCTATTTTCTAGCATGCCTTACACCTTGGAATGAACTGGGCCCATACTATATTACATAATACAATGTTCAGCAAAGTTGCCTATCAAGTGTTGAAATACAAATTCAAATGACAATGCTGACCCACATGCTAAACATCACCAAAAAGGATCCACGAATGTAGTATTATGCTGTTATATACTCTAGAGTATGGCATGCATTAGCACTCAAAATGGGCCCAATCCCACTTCTGCTGAAATTGAGAATTTTGCTATTGATTTCAGTTGGAGCAGGCTCATAATTGGTTAGTGAAATCTGCACGGTGTGACAGTACCTCCAGTTCTTTGATCTGTTCCAGCAGGCTTTGGAGTGACATGTTCTTATCACATATGTACTTCTTCCTGATAGAGTCCTGTAGGTTCTTCAGGTAGTTTTCAGTGGATTGGGCCTCTTCAAAAAACTACAAAGACGGATTGTGATTTTAGTTACACAGAACTCTCAAATTACTGCTTTAAGTAAGGATGTAAAAACTGGTTTAATTAAGAATCCGTTTAAACATTCTAAAAATAGAATGTTTAACTGGTTAAACGCCAGAGGGAGGAGCTGTGCTGGGCTTGGCTCTCACTGCCAAGTGAGAGCTGCCTTACTGCAGCTCCCCCACATCTGTGTGAGAAGAGCTTAGCTAAGCAGCTCTCACTGGCAGGGAGCTGAGTTGAGCCCAGCTGCCTCTCCTCTCCCTGCTACCCCGTTTAAACAATAATCAGCTGTTTAAAATGTTTAAAACAGCAGATTACCATTTAAACGTTTAGGTTTTTACATCCCTAGCTTTTAAGAAGCAAATGGTATTTTCACAGACAAAAGGAATCAGAATACATTATTTAACCTGTGAATCCAAGTTTACATTACAGAGAAGAGCAGTGTTCAAAACAGTAATGCACTGTTACTTGGTACTTGATACATAACTGTATGAATTTATGAAGATTTGGACAGAGGGCTAGTCTACACTGGCAGCAGCAGTCGAGGGGAGATACTCAAGCTACATAAAAGTAGCTTGCGTATCTCCTGTCGCCGCGAGTGAGCGGGTGTATATAGACCTGCTCAATTGATGCCACTACATTGATGTCTGCCGCCATTGCAGTGAAGACATAGCCCTTTTTCCTGTGGGTTTCAATTACCTAGTGACAAAGTTCATGCTTTTAATCAACTACAGAAGTAGGTGAAATGCCAAAACTTCCGGGGAATTGTTAGTCAAATCAACAGGCAGTTCTTATCTGAGCAAAACTCACACTGAAATCACTGAGAATTTTACTTCAGGAAGGGCCAGAGAACATGGTCTTATGTTATTCAAAACTGGTAGCAATTTAATTGAGTTTTTGAAACATGACATTTTCAATGTTATTGGTATCAGAATACTAGGCTTTAAGCATACATTAAAAGGACTACAATGTCTGATACACAAAGAGGATTATTGCTGCAAACACCAGAGCTCACCTGAAAGTACGCTGCATTCTCCTTCAGATGAACATCAATGCATTTGGTGATCTGAAGAATCCAGCTCCATTGAGTCTGCAGTGTGTCCATGTATGCCTAAAAATTAATTAAAAAAAACCCCCATGTGATTCATCGCACTGATCCACTCACCTCGCGCCTAGCACGTGATTTTTTTCTTTAAACTACCTACAAAGGGAGGGTCTGCTACTGCAAATACATGCAACCGTGAGGGACTTGACTCGTGCAAGTAATTCCACTGACTTCCGTGGGACAACCTCCATGAGGAGAGTTATGTGGCTGCTTGCTGGACTGAGTTCCAAATGTGCTCATGGACTGAAACTGGCTTCATCCACATAAAGCCTGGAGGGCAGGAACAACATACACGGCTGTCTCCTTTAAAAGGATATTGTCAACGTTAGTTTTTTAAAACTGGACTTTTTTTTTTTTAAGTTAAAGTTTTTCAGAGTTCTCCTGAAATAAAATATTCTGAATTTCTTTTAAATCCTTAAAAAAAAAAAAAAAAAAAAGGATCAGGGTTTTTCCACTACACTAATATTTATAACAGGCTTTTCAGCAAGGCAGCCACTGACCAGCTAACTGATTATGGAGGAAAAAATGGTGACTGTTACTTTACACAGAGATCTGTCAGATGCATGAAGTAAGAAATCTGAAAAAAGGAGAAAATCTTTTTCCCAGTAACTTTTCAATTACAGTGCTCTGTTACTTGTAACTATAGTCGTTATAACATTTTCAGAAAGAAACATGATTTTCAAATTGATAGAGTCTCTTCAAATGTTAGATGAACAAAACAACATATTCCAAATAGTGCAAACAAAATGTATTGGCCTAGCTACTGATTTACATTCTAAATGTCAGTTGGAGAAAGTGTTTACAGTCAGATTATATGATTCTTTAACAAGAGGTGTGGCTACCTTCAAAACACGGGCAGCCAAGCAATCAGAGCAACAAGAATGAGATGCCTAGTTATAATTAATGTCTCATGTAAATCCAATCCATGTGAGATTTAGGGTACACCTAGCTATTTCCTTACGACCAAACATGAATTTTCTAAACAGACACACACACTCTCGCTCACTCACTCACATTTATGAAAATGATCAGTTTTGCCAACAAGCAGGTCTCAGTGGAGCTGCCATACAAATACTGCATTTCATTTACAGATCTTCCATTTCACTGGGAATTTCACTCACAGAACAACTAAAGGATCAGGTTTAACAGCCTAACCTACCTCAATTTTGTCAGAAGCAGGGTGCTGACTGAGTACTAGTTGGTCACTTTCTTGCTTAAGTTTGTTGAGCTCTTTTTCTTTAATCTCCAGCTGGCTCATGCGTTTCTGTGAATACAAAGCACAGCATTAATCAACCCTTCAAAAGGCAAATTAACAATCACACTGCATTATCGTGTTTAATAAGAGTTTCCAAAAAATGTTAAAGACCGATAGTACTGTCCAAGATTACTTGTGTATAGAAATGATTTATTATATGTAATGTATTCAAAACGATTTAACAGTTTTTTGCAGAATACATTATAAGAACCATCTCTCCAATGCTACTCTTGGGGTTGTACAGCTTTGCACTGCTCCCTTTGCAGAACAACAAAGCCACCACCTAGCCCTTATTGTCTACGTGCAGCGATCAAAGGAAAAATTGCAGCATCTTGCAAAATCTAATGTAACATGACTAAGAAAATAACTGCTTAGGACCGTCATTTTTATTTCTGATTTAAATAAACGTGCCGCTTGAGAACGATGCTGCATGTGTTAGCCTAGATGATGAAGGACACAGGCAATGACAATGCAAGCTTCCTCTCCCAACAGTCCCTGTGTGCTGAGAGACTATCAATACAGATGAGACAGTAGTTTCCTCTCTATGTCCATGTGATCCTTAGTCTCTTTGCACAGTCTGCCAGTAAAAGTACTAGTGGAAATTGTGGGTGTTTTAGATGTGGCTATCAGTCCATAAGGAACTGGCCTGAGGTCACCAAGCCATATCACAAAGGGCACCAGAGATTCACAGATTTTAAAGCCAGAAGAAACCATTATGGTCACCTAGTCTGACCTCCTGCTTAGCACAGTGTGTAGAATATCTACAAGTGGTTCCTGCATCAAGCCCGTGACTTCTAGCTGAGCTAGAGCATATCTTGTTGGAAGGCATTCAATCCGAATTTACACAGCCACCACACAGTAACTACCAGACTGGGACAGATACAAACTGGCAGCCTGGAACATGAAAGAAACCAGTCACAGTACCAGTCTTCTGAGTGGTGCAGTGTCCCGTCGTCAGGATTTATTATGAAAAGTCCACGGGGAGGTTTTTTTTGGCCCCAACTTACTGAAAAGGCCTCCTGTTTCCTGGCAATATCTGTGTTCCTGTCACTCCAGTCATACAGGAGCTCCTCTTCCTCGCAGTCATTGATCCACATGATCTCTCTGCTAGTGGCTTGGATGAGGTTCTGAAACTGACGCAGCTGATCCATTCTCTCAAAGGAGAATTTCTACGAAGAAAACCAACAAAAACCAATAAAATCAAAGGTTAAAAAAAAATCAGAATCATGAAATGCGCCTTCTTTTAAAACTAATACAAAAATATTATTGCAAGACAACAGCTAGAAATGAAAACTTGGACAAGGCATCTGGATTTATGAAACAGTGGGATCTAGAAGTCACCAGCCTCCGAAAACATGCACTTCAAGTATAAATGTAACAGGATGACTTGGTATTTGCATATGATTTGTGGAGCAGGGAGGAGCTGTTTGGGTTGTTCAAGCTGTGCATTTATTTACTTCCAAAAAGGAGTAAGAGGTTCAAGAAAGCTCCACTGGTCTAAAGAGCAACACAATTGGCTATTGTTATTGGTACAATTGGTACAATATTGTTATTGATCAATCTGCTGTAGATCACAGTATAACGACCTACAGGTGCCACTGGAGCAAATAGTAGGGAGTGAGTCTCAGAGGCAACAAAGATACAAAAAAAGACTTTAAAAGAAGGGATCAGTTTTGCTGCTGCCCCACGAAGTCCGATTTCCACAAATGGGAGTTACGTTCATAAGCCAACAGCAGAAGAGACCCATGGAAGTGGAACACAAGGACTCAATTTTGTTAATACGCAGGTCAACAAGATGCGTAAAAGAGGTACGGCACAAAAGTGAGAATTCAGACATTGTCAGTATCCTGTGTTTTAAAAAGCAACCTCTCTCAAACGGTGAGGATGAAATTCACCCCTCTGCAGACTGGGCTGAAGTGGGACTCACAAGATGGCCAAGTTTTGTGCTGGGCCCCTCTGCACAGGCGGCTATTTTGTCCTTATTGTATCACAACAGGCTGTAAACCTGCTCCAGTTTATTGATATGATCTCGTATTTCGAAATGTTCAAGTCTAGTCTCACTCACTGGCATCGCTTTGACAATCCAGGGTGTCATTTGGAGATATGCCTCCGCACCATGGAGGGTTGTGACTGCAGCAGGACCGGTGCAATCCTGCTGCAGGAGGTCAGATGATGGAATCCCATGCATGGGATCTGCCTCTCCTACACCCTGTGGAGTTATTCTCACAGGGATTCCCAGAACGCCTGGGAATCTTTTCAAAAGATTTCAGAGAGACAGACAGGAGCTGTTGGATCATGACTGCACAGAGGGTAGGTCTACGCTGCAATCAGACACCTGCAGCCGGCCCGTGCCAGCTGACTCAGGCTTGCCAGGCCTGGCTAAGGAGGCGTTCGTTTGCGGTGTACACGTTCGGGCTTGAGCTGCAGCCTGAGCTCTGGGACCCTCCCACCTCACAGGTTCCTGGAGCCCAGGCTCCAACCTGAGCTTGAACATCCAGAATGCAATTAAAAAGCTCCTTCGCCTAAGCCCCACGAGACCAAGTCAGCTGGCCCGAGCCAGCTGCGGGTTTTTATTTGCAATATAATATATCTACCAAATTCTCCAACTATTCTCTCCCTCCCAGGGAAGGCAGGCACAGGGATCCCTGAAGTTACAATAGCAACCACGGATGGACTACACTGCCCTTCCATGGCTTAGGGGAACAAATCCTTCTGTCCTGGCTCTGGAGAGCATCACAGTGCACAATCTGGTTACTTGCGCTATGCACAGGACTGGCATTTGCTCCCAAGGGCTGAAAAGCTGTCCATTGTTGAATGCAGTTCCTACTGAAGTATAAATGAAAAGCTGCATCAGTGGGAGACATGCAGCCCAGGGCAGTATTTGATTCTGATCTTCTGTCCGTTTTCATGGCTTTTTGCAGTTCTTTACTTATGAAATAATAGTCCAAATTTAGTGTTAGTCTAGTTCCTCGGTTTCCTTCCATTAAGGAGGCAGAGCTCCACCCTTCACCAGCGTAAGGGTCAGACCCTCCGTTGGCATACATCAGCACAGCTGTGCTGAAGTCAGTGGAGCTATGCTGATTTTACACCAGCTGAGGATGATCCGGCGCTACGTTTTAACTCAAACTGCTCCTTACGTATTATGAAAAGCGATGCCAGACTATGACCATGTGGACTGTGTCAAATATGCAGCCATCACCCCCTTGGAATCTAAAATGTCCTTGACTAGGAGATCAGCATCAAATGTACACAGTTAATCAGACAGAGCACACATTCCAAACGTGCCAAAGGTAAATGCTATGCTTACCAGCAGGGTTTCATATTCTTCCTCTAGCTGATGTACTGCAGCCTTCTCCCGCTGAAACAAAGAATATTTTTTAGTGTACTCTGTATATGGACAGAGATGAGAGAACCATGCAGATTCTAGGATGCTTACATACTACAACAATGCATGCGGCAGACAATCCCAAAACAGACTGATCATAGTCTCTGTCTCATGAGCTGACAGAGAGAGAGACTCATTTGTTTCTATTACAGGAACTAAAACATCGTGCTGTTACGACCCAATTAACTTAGGCCTAGACCACATATTGTGGCAAAGCTTTGAGTCGGGGGTTGTGCTGAACTAGAGCACCTGGACAGTTTGACCATGCCTTGGGTGAGCAATCTCCCCCAGAGCTGCTTGTTGTGCACATCACCACAGAGAACTGCTCCTGAATTTGAGTGTCCTGGGCAATTACAAGGAACTGAATTTCAGAACTAGTTGTGGAAATTGTAAGGCTACCCAGGGTATGTCTACACTGCACACCACTGGAGGCAGCATGTAGGGTATATCTAGCTACACACTGCAGTGAAAAGCAAGTTGCATCCACATTGCAGCGTGTAGCCATACACGTCAGGGAAAGGCTCTGGCAGTTGGGAGGTAGCGAGGAAAGGCTCTGCAGCATCCAGCAACGGCAAAAGACTCCAGTGGTAAGGAGGCAGTGGGGCACTGCGCTGCTAAAAATAGCAGTGTAGATGGGGAAGGCACTGCTTGGGCATAGAGATAGCTGTGTATGAGATATACCCAAGGGAAAAGGGCTGGGGAGGGATTGTAAGCATCAGGGCCGAAACTGTGTTGCAATCATGACAGCAAGGCCTTTTGAATGGAAGTTGCCTAGCCATCCTCACTGCTGTAGTAATTTTAGCAACCTGAGGAGATGAACATAGAAGAGTTGAGAAAGTATATTACCAGATCCGTCTTCACTTTGTCCAGGTGCCAGCGATAGTCTCCAATGGCATTGTGAAATCTCCTGTGATCACTAATTTGTTGCTCGATAGCTGCTGCATCAAAACCCCATTTCACTAACTCCAGTTCCGCCTAAAGAAAAAAGAGAAACCACTCATCTCTTTACTTGCAGCAAGGCACATATTACTTAAAACAAAGCATCAGGGAAATGCACACACAGGGAAATTTAACTAGGAGATAAGGTGTTCAACTGAGCAAATGGAAGCTCAGAATAGGAGTGTAAAAAGTTTCCTAAAAGTAAGATCTAGGAGCCTGTTACACAGTCAGTCTAATAACGTAGTGGTTGAGGAACCATCACTTGAGTCACTTAAAACTGGACTAGATAAGGCACACTAGCAAGTGTATTTTCCTCTCTAATGTGTCTGAACTAAATTGTTCCTTTATGTTCACCAGTGTAATTTAATTGACATCACTGGAGCTGCTCTGGTGTCTCCAGAAACAGAATTTGGCCCTATGACTCTATGAGATTCATGTCGTTTGTGAAAACACATATGGAGCCAAATTCTACTCTTAGTTGCACGTCACATTTCCATCAAACTAAATCACAGTAACGAAACCCCCACCAACTTCAATAGGGGGCAGCACAGTTATATCCAAGAGCAGAATTTGGACTACATTATTTAGACTGGAATGGCTCTGGAACACATTCTCTGTCTGGCCTATTGGTATAAGCAGGGTAGTGGTAGCTGTGTTGGTCCCAGATATGAGAGAGACAAGGTGGGAGAGGTAATAGCTTTTAATGGACCAACTTCTGTTGGTGAGAGAGAGAGAGAGAGAGAGAGAGAGAAGCTTTGAAGCCACACAGAGCTCTTCTTCAGGTCTGGGAACGGTATCCTCAGCATCACAGCAAAATGTGAGGCAGAACAGATTGTTTAGCATAAGTAGTTAGCACATATGGTAAGGGACCTTTCAAGGTAGAATGGCCTATTGGTGACGTTTCTATTTGGGATGCTTGCTATGTCAAGGGAAAATCTCTAGGAGCATTCTTTGAGAAAGGGATGATGAACCCAGACAGCAGCTGACAACAGCAATCACAATTCCTTGTTTTAATATTTTCAAATGCCAAAGTCCATTAAATCCTTTATAAGGATGACCAAAATAATCATGGTTCCAATGGTAAAAACAGCCAAATCACTTTTTTGGAGATTTGGCTTTTTATATACTATAAATGAAGATTTGTTTCCAGGCTGATAATTACCAGTTACGAACTCAGCCCAAAAGTGATGTTGATAAATATATGTGGTGTCTGTATGTATGTATGCACATGCACACACACGCACACGCACACACACACACACACACCCCCGGAACCAAATCTTTATGACTCAATATTGCAATAATACTATTACAATATCTGCTACCCTGAGCCACACCTATGCTTCGGCCGAGCTGGAAAGATTTCAACAAGGGAAGCTATTTTATACAGTCAGCCATCTATAAGTCACACAGGACTTTGACCCTTCTCAATTCAGCTAAAGGCCAAAATGTTTGAAGCTGATGACTGCCAAATGTGGGAATAAGGAGTGGCTGCATTCCAGGTCACTGCCCCTCTATACACCATGGAAATTCAGTTTGGATATTGAGCATCTGATTCTCCTATCAGCAAACCACCATGAAAGAAAAATAAAGCAGAAGCAAAAAGCAGCAGCTGCTGCTGCAAATAATTTCCCAATTACTAAGGAAAACATTCCCTTGGCCCTGTAGCTTGGCTCGGCATAATGGATCTTAGGCTCCGGGGGAGTATAAGACAGTACTTATTGTTGGGTACAAGGGGCAGGGAAGAGAGTTCAAAACTAATGTGAACTAAGACGACTAGCACAGGGCGTGAACCCTTTTCTTCCTCTAGAGTTTCTGTGCAGGGTCAGCTAGAAAGCCTGCGCTCCCTGTGTTCAGGTAGGCCTGTCTGAACGGGGTGTCCCATGTTAAGTACAGTGGCTGATGTGTGATCACCGCTCTTCACACCAGTTGGTAAGGCAAGCTACACCATTTCCTAAAGCGTAAGAAGGACTAGCATTGAGCATGCTCCTCCCAAAGCATGTTTGGATGAATCATGCTTGGTCCTGGCCTCTGCTAGTACATCTCCACTTCCCCACCCACTTTTAACACCATGCCCCTGTATTAGCTATTACAGAAACCACAGCACTGGATAGTGAGCGGTATTATGAAAGAGTGCAGGGAGCGTGCGAAGAGCTTATCTTTCTTTCCTCATATGGGTTGCAAAAAAGCCAGATGGTAAACACTATAAACAGCAATTAGGAGGACGGGGCCTGAGACCTAAGTTTTATAATAAAAAGGATGAAATAGTTCTTTGTTTTGGAAACAATAATAATAGATAGAAATCCAAATTTCAAGGCCCAACTGGTGCAAATTCCAATTGCAGTCATTTTGTCCCACACTTACCCCACCACATAATGGCTGCACTCAAAGGGATTTATGAAATCATAAACATAGGGTTACCACCTCATCAGCACACAGCCAGACTACCGGGTTGTAACACATGTCTTCAGCAACTTGTGCGCACAGCTACATGGTGTGCATGGGCAAATGTAAATTTTACATCTGTGATCAAGGCACATGAACAATTTGCCCATCTGAAATTTTGCTATTTAGAAAGCCATTTTTGAAAGCTTAATCCTCTAACTAGCAATGCTACCTTCCTCTTCCAACTAGGACACAGGTAAACTAATGGGGTACCAGCTACAGTGTACTGGCCAAAATGATAAAAACCATGGCAGATGGTCTTAACTGAGCAATGGGTAAATATAAATAAGAGGCATAGAGAGTATATGTGATGGCAAAAAGGAAGGAAGAAAGGAAGAATGCAAGTGCTGAGCACTGTAATCTGAAATAAATGGTAACCATTATTTCTTTGTGTCACAGTCTTTGTTATACCATCAGGCTTTCACCTTTTGTCCCTGTTAAATAGGGTTTTGGTTCCTGTTCTTTATTTCAATGAAAATACATTGTATTTATAATGAACTGCAATTAAAAGAAAATGAAGGCAGAGACAACACAACGTTGTCTCATAAGCCGATTTTCAAATGGTCTGATGGTTCCCACAACTAGTGCCCTGCAAATCCGTGGATATCTGCGGACTATTTTTTCTGGATGGTGGGCTGGATGCAGATCTCAAAGGCAGGGAAGCTGTCTACAGCTCATAGCCTTTGAGGCTGCTTCCCCGCCTTCAAGATCCAGGGGGCCCCTGTGCCTATCAGCTGTTGGGCAGGGCCCCTGGACTGGTGACCACAGGCCACCTACCCCAGCCAGCAGCCTTGGGGGAAGACAGTCCCTGAAGGAGGCCCCAAACCCCTGGAGCCCAGATTCACTACCTACCTACAGGAGGAGGGGAGGAATTTACAACGGTGGCACCCTGAGGGAATGGAGAGCGAGTGCCGGGGCCCAGAGCCGGCTCCCCCTTAGTGGGGGAAGCAGCAAGCCAGAGCTCAGCCCAGGACTGCAGGAGGCTGAGACAAGAGCCCCCACTTAGCCCAACTCCAGAGCACCCCCCTAGTGGAGAGCCGCCTTCCGCACCCCTGATCCATCTCCTTCACTTTTCTGCTCAACCCCCTGGCAGCCCCTCCTCCCACCAGTCATGACCCTTTTTCCCTCCATTCTCCCAGGCAGCTCGATCAGCTGTTTGGCGAGGGCCTGGCTGTCGGATCAGCTGTTGAATGGCAGGCTGGCAGTGCAACAGCTGATAGGTGGCAGCAGTGGGGGATAGGGGGGGGGTTGCCAAACAGCTGATTGGCAGCCTAGGCTGCAGGTGCGGTGCGGATGCGGGAGTGCATAAAGCAGGGAGTGCACATTGCAGGTTAGCTAGAGGTTGATGCTCACGGAGGAATGTGGATCCACATTTTTGTATCTGCGCAGAGCTCTACTCACACCACCGAGTGTGAAGTGAGATTCAATGCTGCACTGTTTTTGACTGTCCTATTTGTACTTCAGACAGGTTTACCTTCTGCTGCCTCATCCAGCCCAAACATTCACCGGTGATGCGTTTGGTGTACTCATCCCAGCCTGAGCCACTCTGCGAGGAATAGCAACCCTTGGAGCTGGCCCTTCGGACGCGAGGGCCACTGATGGCTTTATAAAGGGCACGCATTTGCTCTTGAAGCTGAAGCAGCCTGAAAAGGGAAAGGAAATAGTCAGCATGTACCAGCAAAATGCACAGAAGAGGTGTAAATAAAGCAATGCACATGTCCTACTGAACCAGTAAGCGTGCAAGAAAACCCCCCAAGTGAGCTGATTGGGGAACAGAACCTTGACAAAAATCTCATGACAACAACTGAGACATGAGACTTCATGAGAAGTTATAATGATGTCAGGCCCACTGAGGATCTTGTCCTGCACTAGCATTAAGGGAACTAGGGTTTAAGTCCATCTTCTGATCTCTTGCTCTTCTGGCAACAGGAACTGTGAGCATGTCAGAGGCAACAAATGTGTGTCTGGGAGGAAGGGGCGTCCCGGATATCACTCCATTCTCAGCCCTCTGACTGAATGCACAGGGAGGATGATAGGTTCAGAAGGAAATCCTGCCAATCCACAAATCAAGGATCATAGGTGTAGGTCAAAAAAAGATCTATATCCTGGCTGCTAAAGCTCCACACTAAAACACACCCAAGTAGTTTCCACATGCAGCAGATAGTCCCATATATGTACATGAAGAGTAATTATTTCTGCTGGCCTTTGACACAGAAATGCCTGTGTACACAGCACACAACTCTCATGAAAACTATCTTTTCCGACAGCTTCAGTGGCTTGGGTTCCCCCCAGCTTTATATGCACATGATGTGATACAACTCACAGACAGGGAGGAATAAAATGGTATGCACTTTCTTATGTGCCAAAGACCCCATACTACACGGGCAGCATGCTCGACCAGATTCTGATCTCAGCTACACCAGCATAAAAGTAAAGTAATTTCACTGACTTCAGTGGAGTTACTCCAGATTTACACACATGTAAACAAGATCACAATCATTTGTCCCTTTTGCTGGTTGGTTTTTGTGAAGTTTGGAAGGCATAATGAGAAGGCTGTTTGATTACAATGGGATGGGATCACATTCCTCTTGTCATTCACCAATAGCAGTACCTTTTCTGATATAAATCACAGGGCTGGCCCATTTGCCTCATCTCTCTGATCAGTCCATCAAGGATATCCATTTTGTCATTAGTCTGCGCAAAATATTCTTCCAGTTCTCTGTTCCTGCTTATTTGCATGCTATCCCCATATTTCAATTCCTAAGCAAAACAGAAGAAAAATCATAAATTGTACAAATCACAGCCCAGTACCTATTTAAAGACAGACAATATTTGATCTGTTATAAGGAGCAATTATATTTAGAAGGTATGACAGTCTGCACTTTACAGCTGGTAAACTCCTTTTGCTGTCAGTTCAGACAGGCAACAATCAATAAATAAGAAATTAACATTAATAAATACGATGATTTGAAATGTGACTGGTTCTGAATTTATTATGAATCTCCTCTTCTACTACGATTATATTTTTAAATAATAATGAATGTGTGTGTCTGCTTTTGTTTTATTTCCCACTACCCCAAAATGTCAGCACTGTAGACACAAATCAAATCCTTCCAAAAAAAAGATAGGTTCCTTAACTACACATAGTTTGGGCTTCCTTGAATCCAGCATGGGGAACATCGTTATAACCCTCAAAATGAAATATGTGACCATTGTGGACAAGTGTGAGACATTTTCCACATTGCTGTGGTAAGAACTGTCCCAAGTTTGTTGATAATTTCAGTGAAAAGACTTAAACGTGCCTGGTCTTTATAAACAGGGATGAAAACCTAACTCCAAAGAAGTCAATGGCAAAACTCCCCAAAACACCCCAAGAATCAAATCTCAAAAAATCTTATGTAGTGGGTGTCTTGCACTTTCAAGGGAGTAATAAGTAAGTGCTGTGCCCCAATAGAAATTGCTAGACACTGTGCCTGATTCAAACAAAATACCTCCTGAGGATCACAGGATAAACTTTCCCTGTATGGGGCTTGGGATAGAGCAGGGGCAGGCCAGGCCCAGCCCCTCCCACATCCCTCCCTACCAGCTTGGGGAGGCTGGCACGAATGTCAGTGCTATCTCAGTCATGTGTCAGAATGCTGCTGCACATGGAGTAAAGGATCCCTGACCTCTCTTCCTACTTGTGCACCTACCCGGGACCAGTCACAATCAAATACGTATTTTTTTCACTCCATCTTCAGGCAGGCAAATTTTTACGGACTTCACACTCTGGCCCCAAAAGAATAGAAATTAACAGTGCAACAAGTGGCACAGAGCCAGAACGAAGCACTTCTTTGTTTTAACGCCACTGAAATAATATTAGGTTTCAAGCACTGCGAGAGACAGCATTTGCTTTGGCACCGACATTTCTATAAGCATGGCCACACATGCAATAACTCAGAAAAGGAAACAAAACTCCAAACCCAAGAATTCAGTCCTGGAAGAGACTGGAGGCCCACAGAGAGTCCTAAAATATAAAATGAATTAAATCCTCTGCAGAATTCGTGGGCTTAATTCACATCTCAGTGACCTCAATCTCCTCATGTGCTTAGCATTCTGAACTCCCTTCCAATGAGAGTTGAGGGTGCTCAACACCTGGCAGGACCAAACCCAGTTACTCCAGTGGAAATCCAGAATAACTCTTCTGCACACAATGGACCAACTCTGCGTTTACACTGGGGGAAGCTGAGAGCAGAACTGGACTTGATACATTTAAAAAGAGACAGCGCAGAGGACTGCAGCCTAGTTCATCCCAATCTTTACCAGTCGAGATGAAGCAGTTTTGCACAGGGCTAGTTCAATTTCAGAGCAACTGTAGCTCAGAACACTTTGCTGAACTAACATAGCAAAGTTTGGTGGCGCACATAGGTGACCACACCATTTACGGGGATGGTTTGCACTGACAGTGGTCTAAGTCTAACACTGAAAATCAGAGCTGGGGTGATTAATGTTCCAGGACAGTTTTCACAGAAAATGTGTTCCTTTTCTTAATCAGAAAATGTTGGAATTCATTTTTTTTCCCCAACCAGCTGGGATGAAAATTCAATCCGTAGTGCAGCGTATACTGAAAGAGACACACACTATTCCAGACCAACAGATGAAAGGAAAGCTTTCCCTAGCAGAACATCTGAAAGGAAGCATGAGAATAGGAAAAGTGGGATTTGAACTTTGAATGGAAGTTAATTGTGTGAAAGTTACGAAGTACCATTACCTACAGTGTTGATATTCATTTCAGATAAGCAAAATAAAGGACTCACAGGCTGCACGATAAGTTCGGCACGCATCAGGTAATCCGCACAATTCTGCAGAAGCTCCTGAATGGTGTTCTGACGTCTCGACATGGTACTGGTACCATTTTGACTGGGGGAGAAATGGGAACAGTCGAATGAAATGCAACATGAATTAGGCTTTAATTTAAATACATTTTCAAAGGAAGTAAAAAGTTCATTATTCCCAACAGTGAAGGAGAATGATATGAAATAATAAGTTTAGTCAGGCTTCACAAAGATCAACATGCTGCATCTGCCCCTCCTATTTTATCCTGCAGTGAAGTTAGGATGCTGACTCTACAATATCATAACAGTCTCTGTGGGGACAGGCTGTAATTCTAGAAGCATAGGCTGAAGGTAGGATCAAGCACAAAGGAGAAGCTGGCACTTTGTAAGGGAGAAAGATTTTATTCCATCATAGATCAGAGATCACAGCAGGGGAACATACGCTTCTTATGAGAGTGACAGTAAATTGCTTTAGTTCTTCAAAGTCCGTATCAAATTGTAGCACATACTCTGTATACGTTATGAGACTGATTCTGGACTTTGGAGTGCACAAGGAATGCAGGATCGGGCCTTCTACATCATTTTATGGAACAGCATATATTGAAGCTAGAAAGATAGGATTTTGTGACATATAAATATGTATTATTTAATTTAATATAACATAAGTATCCTTGTACCAGAGGAAATACTTGAAGCCAGCACAATGTCTTAAAGGCACTGCAACAAGAGAACTGTCTGAGCACCTTTTCTATCCAATCATACATAAAATAATGATACATTTTTAGGGCTCTAAATAAAAACCTGCTACTAGATTTTTCTGAGGCGCTAAATAAGGGGAGCCCAAGTTAAGTAGATGGGTTAGAGTAGGAATTTCTTTTTGGGTGATATTTGCACATGATCTACCATATATTACTATTCACCTACAGATCCCATGAGCAGATAGTGCCCATGATGTACAGGTTTGTTTTGCCAGTATTTGCCTATCCTGGGATTCTGCCACCAAAGCAAGCCAGGGCTAGCTGAATATGGGTGAGATGCTTCAAACTGGGAACCACCCCTGGTGGACGGAATCAGAAGACAAGCTTAGACACTTCCTAGATTCAAATTCCCAACATATCCTGCCACCAAAAAAAGAAATAAACCACTGCCAGGAGCTGGTAAGAAACTTATAAATTCCTATCCTAACCCAGTTCTCTGTGCACCGTGATCACTGTATACAGAATTTTCCCATAACAAACTGCTAAAGACCCAACTCTTCATCCAAAATAATCTCACTGACATTAAGCAGACTACTCACACCAGTGAGAAATCCTCTGAAGTCAACAGGTGTATTTCGATTGACTTCAGTGGACTTTGGATAAGGCCCTATGATAAGAGATGTGCAGAACTGAGCCTTGTACTACTTGTAAATATACAGGCTCAGGTTCTCCCCTACTTTGTGCCACCAGCACAAAGAGGCATTAAATCATGTGGTGTAGCTGGCCACAGAAGGGTCATTCTAGTAGGGAAATCCTTATGTGGAAAGAACATGGGGTAACAGCTCCTATTGCACCCACTTCCCTGCAGCTGGCATAGGGAGGCATGGTTGGGGCTTCTCTGTCCCCTAGCAATGAGCAGCTGCTTGGGACCAATGGCAGCCAGCACAATTCAGAGCAACCCCATGGCTGCTTTAGCTTATTCCAAGGGACCAGAGCTGGAAAATGAACAACTAAGGACTGGAGAAGCATAAAGCTAACTTTCCAAGCTGCAGTATACACTCTTTGGCAGCAGCACAGGTTCTGGGCCATATGCACGCCTGTGTATTTTGAAACCACAATGAAGAAAAGCCAAATAGCATGGACTTGATTTTTACCTAAACTCCTTTTCTACACTCATAATGCTTTGTGGGCTCAGCTGATGTCTTTGGATCTACAAGTCTCTGACTGTACCTAAAATCTACATTATTTGCACCCATAAAATACAAAACACAAAAGGGAGGATTTCTTTTTAAGTGGTCTATATTTTTCAAATAATTTTCTTACTAGCATACGAGAACAGCATTTTCCCCACTAATTTTTAGGCATCCTCTCAAAAACGAAAATGCTTTATAGTCACAGGAATTTTATGTAAGGGACCAGATCTTCAGCTGAGGCAAAAGAGCATAGCATTGTTGGCTTCGGTGGCGCTATCCTCATTTATACCAGCTGAGGTAAGGCACAAAGAATGTATGAAAATTCATAAAGGTCCTTTATGTCAGTCTAAATCTCCCAAAGCTGAAGAAGAAAATCCTTACCAAATACAATAAACTATGAAAAGAATTTAAAAGACTGAAGAACAAATACAAATCTTGGGCGTCTACACGTAGGTGTGCGTTAACTGGCATGCACTGACTGGAGAAAAAGATCCTTGTATCTGAAAGCAAAGGTGTAACCATAAGCTTCTGCATTTCAGCATCAGTTTCACTTTAAAAACTTAGAAGGCCTAACTCCAGAAATAAACACTTTGATTTGGTGAAGTGCAAGAAATGCTTCTGAATAGCAACACCAGGCAGGTGTAGCTATTTGGTGCCAGAGCACTAGCTGGTGTGAGACAGGGTAGCTCCAGGAAATCACTGGAGCTATGCTGATTTACGCTATTCAAGGAGCTGGCCTTTCAAGAGGATTTACCTGCATAAACATGCAATCCCATTCAAGAATGTCCCTCCTGTTTTAAAACAAAAGGACGATGGAAGTGAACTTTTTAACAAGTTCCCAAATGAAATATTAGCAAATATAATGCCTAAAAATACACTTTGATCAACACAGAAACCCTACAACAGTGGCAGCAAGCCGATGCATCTGGTTGCTGAAATATACACCACCTCTTATGATACCCAAGATTAAATACCACTATGATTCTTCATCAACATGTTGCAATCTCTTATATTGAAAAATACTATGGCATATTACTCTTTAGAACTGTAAAGTACTTTATAAGCAACACAAAAAAGAGGCACTAAATCTTATGGTGTAGCTGGCCACCAAAGGGTAAAGAAATCCTTATGTGGAAAAGAGCTGGTGTAACAGTTCCTATTGCACCCACTTCCCTGCAGCTGGCATAGGGAGGCATGGTTGGGGCTTCTCTGTCAAAAACCATCAGCCCTGGCCTCTGTTCCTATTGAAGTCTACAGGACTTTTACCATTGACTTTAATGGGAACAGTTAGGACAAGGCTGCATTCTTTTGAAAATCCATCCATACATAACATAGCAACCATACAGCCAATCTTGTGATGGAAGACAACAGCTAAGAGCTAGGAAGAGAAGTTTGGGCCAGAGAAATCAGGGCAAATCCATGCTCTTGTAAACTGTGATATGGCACCTTTAATATGCACGCATGGAAGACAGAACCTTGATTTTTCAATTCTCATCCAAATGACCAATACACCCTGCACACAACTCCATTTATGTCTCTCACAAGGATGAAGTATCTAGTTAGCCCTGATGGGATTCTAGCCCAAGGAGCTGCTACAGATGCGTCATATTGATACACACATTGCACACATCCTCTGAGATTGTTTGTGATGAAACAACTTCCTGAAATGAAACTAAAGGATTGTTGAAACAACCAGAGTCCTGTAGTGCTTTGTTATTTTGTCCTGAGATAGCACACAGACTCCCCAGCTAGGGATCGATGTCCCGTTGCATGAGGCATTCATTGTACACACATACAGAAATAAGTTGTCCCTATCATGTATGGAGTCATTCTTTCACTTAGCCTAGCCCTAGAAGAACCTGTGAGTCACACTGGCAAAAATCAATCAAACAATCTGTCTATTTAGGCAGAGGGAAAAATCAGCAATCAGGTCTTTTGTCTGGACTTCCAAACCAAGAACGCACTATTAAATAGGCAGTTGAGGTCTGATTCACCGTTACATTACTCTAGTTTTACACCGATGTAAGTCAACTGAAACCCATGGAACTACATTGGCATAAAAACAGAGTAAGGCCGTGGTGAATCAGGCCTTAGGTCCAGAATGGTTTATAAATCCATATTTTTAATTACATCTCAACACCTTCAACAAGAATATTTATTCGGAGGCTAACTCATGACTTTCAAAAGGCATGTTATTCAAATATCCTAGAACAGCAAAGGAGCATTTTGTGCTTTCATGTAAAAGTATGTTTATGTACCAAGCCTATTTGATTTTGGGGCAGAGATGCAGTTTTTGCAACATAGGGCAGGGTTGTGTAGTTTGCAAAAAGTCCAGCATGCACCACCCCAGAAGGAGCACCAAGAGGGGATGAGGCAGAATCTCTCCAAGTTCCACTCCTTGTGCATTGAAGCTTTGCACTTTTTTCCATTCATTAGATGGAGGTTGCTCCCCTACTACGTTAGTCCTTGATTCTCCATGAGGTAGGGAGGAGGCGGCTTGTAGGGATTGCTGCTGTGGTCAGTTTGTGCAGCACAGGCAAGAGCAGGAGACTGCATGAGCAGCTCCCCACACCTTACACAAGAGCTGGTCACAGTCCAGCCCTAACGAATTAATTAATCTTAGATTATAAACCATGTTTTCACATGTGCATGAATAGCACCTAGAGCACCCAATCCCAGATACAACTGTTAATTTACAATGACAATAATCTTCAACTGCCAGGGGAGGAAAAGAAGAAAGCATTATTGTCCCCACTTTTAAATTGAGACAGAGACACTGTCCCAAGGCTGCACAATGAATCATTAACAGAGCTGATGAAAGCAAGAGCTCGTTATACGGTTCTGTGCCTGTGTCTCTAGTGCACAGTGTTGCTCACTGCTAGAGTTACTAGAAACATTTAAATAGCCTAAATATTTCTTACATTGTATGTTTTGAAAAGAAGTGTTTTCTCCCTTGTAAATACTCTAGCCCTGACTCTCAAGTCCAGGTGAGCTGTTCTTGGTACAGAATGTCAAGAGTGAGCAAAGGTGGCCACACACCACTTTTGCAGTCCCCTGACGCCCAAGACTCCTGAAGATCAGTACGGCCCCAGTGTAAGTTGCTGCAGCCTTAGGGCTGATCTAACATACACCAACTGGATGCTGACTGGCGCGTACCAGCACTTCCACAGCACTCCCATCGCAGGATGGAGAGGTGGGGTGGGGACAGTGGGGCTTGTGCACAGCCATTTGCCCACTAGCTCTACAGAAGGCACCTTTAGGAATCCTTAGGACAGCTTTACAGCCCCTATATGCCTGCAGAGCAGCACAGAAGGGACACCCAAGGGCCAAAGCTCTGGCCTTTGTGTAAGAGGATACACACCAAAGGGTAACAACATCTAAAGGAGGAGTTAAATGGTTGCCCCCTGTCCCCCTGAGAAACAATTTCCCCTATTTTCACAATTCAAACCAGTTTTCAAAATGATCTTTATGCTTTGGCTCAAAGACCAAAGAAAATGCCATATGCAACAAGCCTACACTTGAGGAAAAAAAAGTCATGGTTCTTTTCACTCCCTCAAACTTGTCCGAACAAGCAACATATTCATCAAGGGATTATTTGACATGCTTACTCCACAATGGTTAAAAAAAAAATCCCTGAACTGGATTCTCAATTCAGAAAACAAGCACTGCACACATCATTGTTTAAACAACTGTTCAAAAACTTTATATTTGCTGCCTGCTAATCACAGGTGTTCCTGAACTTGGACACAAATGTACTCCAATCATATGCTAACAAACGGTATGACTGCATCTTATACATTTTATACGCTTCCAAGAAAATACAACAGAGATATTTTGAAGGGGGAAAAGTAGCTACATCTCTAGTCACAATATTCAAATAGCTGTAACCACAAATTAAAATATAATAAAACAAGGTTTGTGTCCCAAAGTGAATGCCACAAAAATCAGGAATGTTCTTACTGAGTTTTTGATATCTCACTTATGTTACAAATTGCTGTTTTTTGCATATGGAAACCTCACCAAACAGACATCTTGTGAGGTGCTGAACACTTTCCGAGAGATGATGAGCATCCTCCACCCAAAAAGGGTTGAGGGAGCATATCTCAGGAGTCTTTCCGTAAATTGCTGAATTGGGTGCTTAATCCTGTAGTAGAGAAAGACTTGGGTGAGATCGTGGTCCCAGAGAAGTCAATGGAAAAAAAATTCGCACTGACTTCAGCGAAGCCAGGATTTCACGCATGTTGCAGACCGTATGCATGCAGGTTTTTTCATGGTTAAAATATACACAATTAAGCCACAGGCACATCTTCTTAAACACACTATCTGCGGAGTTTATTACACTCCACTAACATTTACTCACATAACTCTCTCTCTCTGCCATTTTTAAATCTGAAGGAGTATAGAATTGGGCCCAAAGACTCCAGCTTAGCATGCAGATTTGGGAAATATACTTCCTCTAGCCTCCCTTGAAATAAAAGCCTCACCTGAGAGACTGACCTGGCTACAACTACACTTGAAAGAGAATTTTTTTCTACAAAGACAGCTTGTGAGGAAGTGGCCTCACCTACTCTCCCACAAAGAGCGAGTTAAGAAAGAGACAACCTGTTTTTCTTCCTTATTTCCCAAACAACCGCCAATTACCCACCCCATTTCTTGCTGGGATAGGTTTTCTTCGTTTGCTGACCTACATACGCTTAGTAATGTAATTAGCTTAGTTAGCTTGATGTGCACTTGGCAAATTGATTGTTTCTTTACTTTCTATCTTCTGATCTTTTTATTAGTCACAGCGGGTGCCCTCCTCACTCACAATTTGAGACTGTGTGGTTGCAGCCTAATCAGTGAAAAGGAGACATGACTCTTATTCATATTAGCCAGTGCCCTGTAAACCACAGCAAGGCTTGATAGGCAGAAAGAAAGGAAACTCCAGACTTTTCTTCTGAGTTTACTGTTTATTATTCCAGCAGACCCTGCAAGTTACTTCAAGACTGGTATGTGGATTTCTCACGCCCTTGCAACTTGCTGGGTGTGTGAGCTACAATACCTTTCAAATAGCTCATGAATGTAAGTGCATTTGGATTTGCAACCAAGTATCCTGTGCTTGATAATTAGTTATAGAGTGAACCTCTTTCTGATCTTCAAAATGACCATTGAAATTGCAGAATTTGCCACTTTATTTTTTCCCTTCATGGTATATTAGATTTTGTCCCTAGATAACAAAGGGTTAGGTAGTCAATTGCCTGATGAACTGGCCGATGGTGCGAGATTCATTGTCAAACAACAAGAGTCCTGTAGCACCTTAAAGATTAATAAATTTCTGCGGGCATAAGCTTTCGTGGGCTGCAACCGACTTCGTCAGATGCATGAAGTGAAACAGTATCTACATTCAGGACTCAAGCTCATCTGGGTTCCCAGGCCAGCAATAGCTGGCAATACCTCAGAGACAACTTGCTTAGCCCTAAGGGTAGGGAGGGAGCACCTAGCATTGCTCTGTGAGTAAGATGTTACTCAATGCGAATAAGAGGAGACGAGCGGGGAGTAAACTGAAAAACAGCAGGATTAGACCCCAAATGTCCCTATGGATTTTAAGATTAAAGTACAGTGGCTTTTGCATTTTAAGAAAATCCTGATTTGGGAAGTTCAGCATCTCCACTGAAATCCAGCATACCAACTGCGAGCTTGAATGCCATTTATAAGATTAATTGAATAGATTACGGCCCTGACCCGTTCAGTGGGAGCTCTGCAAACACTAGAATTCCAGGATCAGGCCCTAATTATTTTCTAGTAATACAAGAATGAAAATGTCATTGTATCTTTTGGACACATCCCAGCTAAACACCTCACTGATTTTAGAACCAATATCAACCTTATAAAGAATTATTCCTCAAACCGGAGGAAAGATGTTCAGTGTTTTGAAGATAAATGTTTCAAACATTTTCGACAACGGCATTTCATATCTTTGTTTATAACATTAATTTCCCATTCACATGAAGTTTTGACATGAAAATGGGACTAAAACTACAGAACTAGGGTTCCATGTGGAGATCTCCAAATGGAGTCAGGAGGATTTTTAATCTGAACCCGACAGGATTGGGCTTTGTCAATAAAAAGATATGAAAACAAAGGACGTCCTGTGAAGAAAGAAAGGCTGTTGATGCAAGTCCATTAACAAGAGCACTCTGAATCAAGTCCAAACTGAAATAAAATTATTCCTCCTACTCGTGTTATATCACTATTAAAAAATAAAGGAAAACAAGATAAGTGTAAAATAAAAATAAATTAAAGGGACCTCATATCTCTTTTCACTTATTCTGGTTCAAATCAGGAGAAATTTAGAAATAACTCCAGTGAAACCAATGTAGTCACATTGGGGTAAAACCTACAAAGGACAGAAAAGAGTAAAAAAAGGAATGTATTCTTCAATTAATTTTCAAGTATAACTTATATTAATGTTATTAATTGGATTTGTGGTGAGGTCTTGATGGCAGAATAAAGCCTTAAAGAATGTAACACAGCATTTCGGAATTGAAGTATGTGTTCTCCATCAAAGGATTTCACAAATCTCAGTGATGCTATATACCATTGGTAAAACATCATATTATTACATCTATACAGCAATTTAGAGTTCAAACATGAATAGGTATTATAATTTATACTATTACAATGTGTAATAGTAATATATTGGTTTGTGATAACAATTAATTGTATTTAATTACTGACGTAAGGGCACCTCATCAGAAATAAACTAAACTAAGAACTAGAAGATTGGGCATATAATTCATAGTAAATAGACAACATGTGACCTTGTTTTCTGTTGTGTGACCCACTGATGAAGGATCATATGCATTGAAGCAGAACTGCAAGTGGTGGCTTGGGCAGCCTTACTTCAAACTGTCTTTTATGGAAATCCTTGATTTAATATAGTTTTATTCTTAGGCCATGTCTACAATAGAGAGTTTACAGAGGTGTCACTGTCTTGATGCAGCTGGACTGCTGTAAGATCTCTAGTGTGGTGGCTTTAAGACGACAGGAGAAAGCTCTCCCATCAACATAGCGCTGTTCACACCGGCATTTATGTCAGTATAGAAACATAGAAACATAGGTCAGAAGGGACCAATATGATCATCTAGTCTGACCTCCTGCACAAGGCAGGCCACAAAACCCTACCCATACACATTTATAACAACCCCGAACCCATGACTGAGTTATTGAAATCCTCAAAAGTGAGATTTGAAGACCTCAAGCTGCAGGGAATCCATCAGCAAGCGACCCATGCCCCACGCTGCGGAGGAAGGCGAAAAACCTCCGGGGCCTCTGCCAATCCGCCCCGGAGGAAAATTCCTTCCCGACCCCAAATATGGCGATCAGCTAAACCCTGAGCATGTGGGCAAGACTCACCAGCCAGCACCCAAAAGAGAATTCTCTGCAGTAACTCAGTTCCCATCTCATCTAACATTCCCACAGACCATTGAGCAGACTTATCTGCCGATAATCCAAAATCAATTGCTCAAATTAAACTATCCCATCATAATATTGAATATTCACACCTCTGAGTGACATATGTTTTGCCAATATAAGTGGTAGCGATTATATGTGTCTAGTTCCATTAGTGTGTTCCTGGGAACAAATGAGGATGTGCTATGAATGAAATCAGAGGGCCAAATTCTAATCTAGGTTATATCATAGTATCACCAAAGCAACTCAGCTGAAATCATTGACATAATTAAATCAATGATAACTTTAATAGTTACAGATTTACCAAAGGGTAGCAGAGAGCAGGATCTGGTTTAGAAGGTTTTTAACTTTCATGCAGGCAATAACAATGTATGATCAAAGTAAAATATGTTTTTTCAGCCATGTGAATCACTAACCAAAAGGATTAACTGAAACACTCTTTTATATACAGCTATCCCAGACTACTAGTATTTGCTATGGCCAATTCTACCCCACAGAATTTGACTCAAAGTCTTCAGTAGCTTTTCTGCAGCTAGACCCCACTGCAACTGAAAGCAGAATTTGACAATTAGAGCTGCGTCTCACAAATCAGAACTGTGTAAGGGAATCCTTCTTAGGAATACAGGTGTCTAATCTGACGGAGTTCATTACAGGATCAGGGCCTTGTATTGTAACGGCTGGCAGAGATTAGAAACAAATGCAAGAATTAATAAAATGCAGATTCACAATTTATTATCTGGTCTACATGTAAAACATTTTACTGGCATAACTTCATCAGTAAGGACTATAATTTTCCACTTTCATAGTTATGGCAGTAAAAGCCGTAACATGCATACAGCTATATCAGTATAAGGTGCTTTGTATCTGCATAGTTTATTTCACTTCAACAAACCAGAACAAACTATCCAGGTATATGCACTTTTATATCAGTATAATTGCATCTACACTAGGGGGTAGTGCTGCTTTAAACATGCCATATTGTAGTGGATCTAACTAGTACCTAAGTCCTCCAGAGAGACACCCCTCCCCATATGAAGTAGAAAAGTGATCCAAGTAATAATTACCATTATTTTGTTCTCAAAATAGGTTCACAAAAATTAGCTTACTTAGGAAAAAAAGGTAGCAAACTCTAATAAGTATAAAAAACTGTAAACAGTACTAATCTCTGACTTGACTTCAAACCTGGTTCACAAGAAGTTACAATAAACCAGAAATGTTTATAAAAATATTTTGCTATTGGACTACCTTCATCCAACAGTAGGTCCAACTAAGAGTGATTTATCTTGAAAGGATTTTCTTCAAAGGATTTGAAGGGTGGGGGAAAGGAGAAAAATGGTTCTGTATTACAAAGCACACAAGCAGTTATCAAAAGTGTATTGTATTACAAGCTGCACACAGAAAAAGTGGACCCAGGTTTTGAAAAGTAAAGGTGGATTCGGAACTAGTTCTTTTTTGTCTACCTAGACAATCCACTCCTGCTTGCTTTTCCCATCTGTTGAAAGCACCTGGCAGAACGCTAAGAGCAACAATGACTGACGTCTCCCATTAACAAGCAACACCGACGCCATTACAGGAGTCTTTATACTATTGAAAGTGGAAACTCCTACAAAAGCGGTCAATCCTGCCATGTCCCTGCTCTGCATACCTACTCAAGAGTCAGAATCGCACAACTTCAAGCCAGGCTTTGTTACGGAAATAGACCAAAAAGCATTTGGTACACTTAATTTTTTTTTAAACAGTGCATCCAAACAACAAAGACAATAAGGTAACGTGATCCTCTTTTCAGGCACTGAACAGCAACAACCCCCCAAAAAACCACCGCCCACTGTAGGATTTGCAGAGTCCTTCAATGGTTCGCTTTTATTTTTGTTCCATTTTGAGACTACTTGAGGCTGAACTTTCTCTTTGTTTTATGGCTACCTTTACTTCACCCACAGACAAAATCAGCCATGGGCGTGGATGAGTTCATTGCCCAGGGCTTTATCAAACAATTTCTGAGGAGGCCCAGATCTCCACTCCAGGGGAGAGTAAGAAAGTCCCCAGAGCCAGAGAGGGGCAGGACCATAAACGTTCTTGCACTGCACAGGAAAGGAGATCAAAGCGCTCTGGTAAAAGGTAAAGCTGTCCTGTTTTAAACAGGTAAACGCCCAGGACAAAAATCTTGCTCGGCACATGGCATAAGCAATGTATAAATAACGTCCTCTTCCTTCCCGCGGGGAGTTTTCCTTCTCCATTCCCCCCACCCAGTGTAACAATAAAGCAAAACAACCCAGGAAGAGCGACTGAGGCCAAACGAATCGCCTGCAGAAAACCCTCCAGGTGCAAAGTAGCAGCAAGTGACAGTCCTCACGGCTCACTTGTATAGAAAGGTGCTTGGGGGAAATAATCCAGCACCTTCCCCCGGGTAACCAGAGGGGAACAGGACACAGGAGGGGGCATTTTTGTTTGCAGCTTCCCCTACTTTTCTGCACTTCGGACTGAGCCTGAAGGGGGCAGAGCGGCAACCCCACCTCCAGATACCAAGGTGACCTCCCAGTCCCCCACCCCAGGCGCGTTTTCCCCCTTTTTTTGCCCGCGACCCTGTCGGGTGACACACGTGGCAGCACCTACCCGTATCCCTCGGAGCTGAGGTCCTGGCCGTAGCTTTTCTGGACGTGGTAGTACATCTTGTGGGCAGTATGGCTGCTTCCCCCTCCGCCCCCGGTCATGTGGGAGCTGTTCACCTCGTAGCGCATATCCGGGCCGGACTCGGCTCGGACCATCCTGCCCAAGGTGTTGAGGCGCGGGTGGGAGTCTCCGTTCATGCTCATCTCGGCGGGCGCGCCGCGGACTGCGGGACAAAGCGCTTAGGGCAGAGTCATTCGAGGCCGGCTCCCGGGGAGAGTCGGCGGGGCCGGGGCTGCCGCGCCCCCTGCAAGCGCCGCACGCGGAGGGAGGGAGGGAGGGAGGGAGGCGGGCGGGCGGGCGGGCGGGCCAGGAAAGGGAGCGGGGCACGGAACGGGAGCAGGGGCGCAGCGCACAGGTGTGTAAACGGAGCCGGGTGGCCGGGTCGGGGCGGCGGCAGGTGTCGGAGGCCAGGTGCAGTCCCCCTCGCCGCTGGCGCAGGACAGGCGCAGCCACACCTCCCGGGGGCTTTTTTAAACGACCGGCCGCCGGGGCGTGGAGGCGCCCGCGGTTCAGCCCTCGCCTCCTGCGGGTCTGGCCGCGGCCGCTCGGGTTTACACGGCGACTCCCTCGCTCCCGCCCCGCTCCGCCCCTGCCCTGAGCCCGGCCCACCCAGCGGGCGCGCTGCCGCCTGGGCCCCGCCAACACAAACACACCCGAGCGCGGCGGGGCTCCCGGGCTCCGCCCGACGACCCGGAGGCAGGGAGCGGGGCAGAGGCAGCGCCCCGGCGCGTTCGGTTCCACGGGGCCGGACTCCCGCCCCGCCCAGGGCAGCGCCCGCTTCGCCCCGCAGCGCGCTCACACGATCGGCCGCTCTCCCCAGCGGAGCCGGCGACTCGCCGCCTTGCGAGGGCGGCTGCCCTGCGCCCCTGCCCTGCTTGAAAGGACTCCCTAGGCCCGGTAGCCTCCCCCGGGGCAATCCGAGGGGCTGAGGGAGGGTCAGCCAGCCACCAGAAATGGGAAGCCCAAAGTGCACCCTCTACGTGTTCCTGCACGAGGGGAACATGTCGGGGGCCCCCACTGAGGTGGTAGAGCGTTGCCCTGCGCCCGAGGCTGGCCCCAGTGCCTAATAGGCACGACCTGTTCTAAACGGCTGAAGCGATGCGACTGGAAGAGACAACATAACCGGCATTAATAGAGCCGGGAATAATTTGCCCTGGCTTTTCTCTCCCCCGTGCATGCTCGGAAGAATATTCTGTTGATGGAAGGTTTGCATTGTGTATTGGTAAATCACCCCTCTCTTCACCACTGTTAATAAAGGCTTGATTCTGGGAACTTTTCTCTGTTTCTGGGGAAAGCTTCCCACCATCCAAATCAAATGCTTTTCTGAAGTAGCACTGCATTTCCTGTGTCAGCAAAGAAAATGTCTGAATTCCGTAATTTGCGGACTCCCAGTGTGTCTCTCTCTTGTATGGGAAGCAGGCAGGAGCTTGTGTGTGAATCTCATGTGGGGAGTGAGTGAGTGTGTGTGTGTGAGTGAGAGAGAAAGAGAGAGTCTCTGGTATGGGGGAACTGGGGTATTCTTAGCAGGAGCCAGGGATCTAACTGGGCTGACTCACTCATTGCTGCTTTTTCTTGACTGGATTCTAGGGTTGAGCTGGTCTATACTCAATAAACTTGGAGTCCGCAAAGATATCTGTAAGATGCCTTATGGCTTCTTGATTCTTGGACCACTGGGCCAGTCTTGAGGATCAATTTAGAATTGAAATAGCCTGCATCTGAGGGGCATGTTGGGGACGTGCCTGGGGAAAAGAGGAATGGACAGAGTACATACGGGGCCTGATGTTGAGGGGTGTGAACAACCATTGCTCTGACTGAAGTTATTCTGGGTATACACTAGTGTAAATTAAATCAGAATGTGTCCCTATCTACACATGATGTGGTAGAATAGGAGAGCTGTTCCAAACAACAGGTTCCTTCTTTCAGTAGGCAGTTTAAAGATAATATAAAATTCTACCATGCAAACAGAGAGTTGGCAGACTGTCAGGGAATAGATGGGGTTTTGCTGTTAGGGTTTGTTTTTTGGGGGGGGGTGGGGAGGAAGAGGGTGACTGAATGTGCACATGACTTGTGTGTTTTTTACAGCATAAGGGAGCAGTGCAGAAAAATGCCAAGGATGAATGAATAAGAACAAGTGAACACTTTGCTTGATGCTTTTAGCAAAGTTAAGGAAGCGGGAAGGAGTATGGAAGGAAATAAGAGCAGAGCTTTAGGCAGGAGCCAAGTTAAGGACAGCTCTTAGAGGGACCAGGAGATGCTTGAGTTTCATGCCATTTATTTAAATGCAGGTTACTAAATTTTTGGCATCATGCTGCCTAGGATCAAGATTTTCAAACAGGTTCATGAAGTTAGGTGCCTACATTCGTAGTGAGGCATCTAAACAAAAGGCCTGATTTTCATCCCCCACACCTCCCATTGACTTCAAGAGGGTTTCTCATATAAACATGGGCACAGTTTAGCACAATATCCTATCTAGTAGGCAGTGTCAGCTGCTTTCTTAACACAGCAAAGGAACATGGGTCACAGCTTCAGCTGACATAAATCAGCATAACTCCATTGACTTCACCGGAGCATTGCTGATTTTACCTTCTGAGGATGTGGCCCATGCAGTATTATAAATGTTTAAAATCTGAGCAATTGGGTTAATGTATCTCAGAACTTGTTTTTATGTTTAGTTTTTAAATAAGCCCTGTCCTGCCACACCTTTCAGCTCACACTGGCATCCAGCTCAGTGAGAAATTCCACTGTTTTTAATGGACAAGATAAGTGTTTGTGATACCTCCCAAAGGCTGTATGAGTCATTTTTTCCTGGACATGTACAGCATGCTTTGCAGCAAAAGAGCTAGATTTTGCTTGTCTTACTCCATGCAGATAACCCCAAAAATCAACAGGAATGAATAAAGTGAGAAGGATTTGACCTGTAAAATGGTTAATTCTCCATATCTGATTATAAATTATAGAATGTAAATATTTTATCCTACAAAACCAAACAATGTTTTTTGAATATTTCACCTGGTACAACAGGGACAATTAGTTAGACTGAGACAATAACATGTCAAGCAGCTGTAGCTTAAAATTCCATTGTCCTAATTGAAATAGGAAAACGTTGCTTAGAGTGGATCTCGCTCCATTGTTTGTTTAGGCCCTAATCCTGTAGTCCTTAATACTCTTTGGCTTCAGAGAGTTTGCCAGAGTAAGGATTGAGTAATCCGCACTTGAAAGAAAATCTGAGGTTTTCATTCTCCCCTACATAGGAATAGTCCCTGTAGGAGAGAAGAAAATCCACTAATTTCAACATGTAGAGTTTCTTACTCATTGTTTCACTGACATGGATGTATTTTGTCCCCTTTTGAATGAAGCCAGGGTTTCCATCCCTTTAACCCACAGAGTCCTAAGAACCACACAGATCTTTAGAGGATACACATCAGGTAAAGGGCATCCATAGGAGGGGGTAACATTTATCTCCCCTACACAACAAATCAGCTGTGCTGGCCAGTGCAGAGTGGGGGCTGAGTTGGGACCCCCTTCCTCTCCACCCATCTCCATCCTTTTTGGAATGGCTTGCACCAAGAGGGCTCTAGCAAGGAGTAATCTGTGAATTTGTGCCTGAACTCTGTGCAGAGAAGAAGTGGGAGGCTCCTTTATGCATTACACAAGGAGTAGGCACAATCTATCCCATCAGGTTTTATAAAACTCTTCCCTCCCATGCTCTCCAGAACCCCTCAAACAAGCTAAGTTTTGGGGCTGAACTATCCATCAGTGTCTTTTCATTGTTAATTAATTACGTGAGTAGAGCCAGCTGGACTTGTTCCCTACCTCCGGTGGGTGCCTCTATTTTCTCATACAAAATAAAAGTGAATGCATGAGACATGCTGAAATCCTGGTTAATTACCAGCTACCATCCCATCCTAGCAGGTTTCGTTCATGCACAATCACTTGAATATATCGAAGGACACTCCCTCTTGACATCTCTGTGGCAAAGAAATAAGTAATTGGGAATATCATAGCTGAAACAAGTTAATGACCCAAGATGTCTGATAAGAGGCTTGAATATTGACTTTCATTATTGTGGTGTAGAAAAACTCAGTGTTATGATTTCAAATTTGGTTGAGTCATAAACAAAATTAGAATCGGAGCACTGTTTATCCAGCTTTCCCCCAGTTTTGGATATTGAGGCCAAGTCTGCATAGACAAGCCATAATATAATTGTGCATCTTGCTAGTGCATGATTGCTCTGCATCACCATTCCTACATATTGGTCTCCCTGACTTTTTGGCTAAATGGTAGCAGCAAGAAAGTCAGTGATGCCTAGGCAGTAAAGATGAACCCAGGATTTTCTACTTCTTTATTCAACTTCGCAGGCTGCAGCCATGCCTCTGAAAGATCTCATGACCTAAACAGGGTCACATTTGGTCAGTTCATGACAGTCTGCAGTCATAGAGTTTCTTCTCCCTGGAGGGTCAGATTATCAACCAATATAAATCAGTGTAGCTCCGCTGACTTCAGTACACTTGCAGAGCTCTACAGCAGCTCAGAAAGTGACCTCGAATTTCATTAGTAACAGAACTATAGGGCTGAGACTACTTCTCTAAATGCATCTACAATGTCTCTTTCACAGGGGAGAGACTGACCTACCCCAGACCCATTTACATGATTTCTAATTATTTTTGAACACTTATATAACCCCTTGCAGCCCGATTCACTGTAAAGCTTAGATGTGCTCCAGCTGGTGCTGTACTAAAATGGTAGACAGCCTAATTCTTCTAGGGACTCAGGTTACTACCACAGTATAAAGCAGCTCCTGGTCTGTACCAAAAAGCACTGGGACCAGGGATGCAAAGCTCACACTGCATTGGTGGGCTGCCATTCCTCTGTGCACTGGCTGTGCTCCTTGTAGGTATTCTGCACTGTAATGTTTATGCTACTAGTAAATGGTATAACAAAGAACTCTTTAAATCATTGTGGGACTGTATGGTTATTTCCATAAAATACAGAAATGGACGTTGCAAAGAAGGGTGTGGTGAAAGATGTGTCAGTCATTAGAACAGCCATCCTGAGTCAGACCAATGGTCCATCTAGCCCAGTATCTTGCCTTCCAACAGTGGCCAGTTTTAGAGGGAATGAATAGAATAGGTAATCATCAAGTGATTCATCCCGTTGGCCATTCCCAGCCTCTGGCAAACAGCAATCCCTGCCTATCCTGGCTAATAGCCATTAATGGACCCATCCTCCATGAATTTATCTAGTTCTTTTTTGAACCCCGTTATAATCTTGGCCTTCCCAATATCCTCTGGCAAGGAGTTCCACAGGTTGATTGTGCATTTTGTGAAGAAATACTTCCATTTGGTCCTTTTAAACCTGCTGCCTATTGATTTCCTTTGATGACCCCTAATTTTTGTTATGAGGAGTAAATAACACTTCCTTATTACTTACTCCACACCAGTCATGATTTTATAGTCCTCTATCATATCCCCCCCTTAGTCATCTCTTTTCTAAGCTGAAAAGTCCCAGTCTTATTAATCTTTCCTCATATGGAAACTTTTCTATACCCCTAATCATTTTATTTGCCCTTTTCTGTACCTTTTCCAATTCCAATATATCTTTTTTGAGCTGTGGCAACCAGATCTGCACGAAGCATTCAAGATGTGGGTATACCATGGATTTATATTTTCTGTTTTATTATCTATCCCTTTCCTAATGATTCCCAACATTCTGTTAGCTTTTTTGACTGCCACTGCACATTGAGTGGATGTTTTCAGAGAACTATCCACAATGACTCCAAGATCTCTTTCTTGAATGGAAACAGCTAATTTAGACCCCATCATTTTATATGTAAGTTGGGGTTATGTTTTCCAATGTGCATTGTTTTGACTTTATCAACATTGAATTTCATCTGCCATTTTGTTGCCCAGTCATCCAGTTTTGTGAGATCCCTTTGTAACTCTTCACAGTCTGCTTTGGACTCAACTATCTTAAATCACCTTTACTCTCCCCTGATACTGGATGTGGCCCTGGAGCTCCTCTAATTTACACCCAGATCCCTGAAGCCCCAAGGGATTGATCCTGCAACTGGAGATAGGCAGGGCTTAGTCATGCCCCAGCCACACCCTTTTTCCATTGCTATGATGATGTCCTGGAGATTAGGAAATATGGGTTATGTTGGAGCTACCACAGTGGTTCTGTGTCACCCAGAGATTGCCATAGTTAAGACGAATCCTCCTTTATCCTGTTATCTCAGTGTCACAACTGAGTGTCACCGCAGGAGCAACACCATGCAGCTAAATCAGACTGGTGGATAAGGGCCACAATTTCTTTATTACTAAAATACTACAGTAGTTACTAATACATTTCTTTATTTGACTTTTTAGCAAATACCAGATCTTTTCTGGAGTTTTTTAAACATCTTTTGTATCTTTATAAACTTAATATGGAAGGTATGGTCCTGATTTGGTAGGATTTTTTACATCTATTTGTACTTACTTTTCACTGGAGAATTGGGTCCAGTGTAGACAGAAAAATGGTAATTGACTCCCTCTGCACTGTTGCCTCCAAACTGTTTACAAAATTGTAAATGGCTGTTTCATGTTCAATCTGTAGGTCAAATCATAGCTGTTTAGATAATTAACAGGGAAAAAGATAAAGGCCCAGTTCTTCACTGTGCCAAAACTTGGAGTCTTACAGCTGAGGAGGGAAGGTGCCATCTTTGTTCTCCCGATCCCTGGGGTAATTGAGAGCTAGTTTTTCTTCTAGGGCTGCTTTAAGTTATGTCACTTTTAATGCCCCATCCCTCAAAGGACCTTATGCCAGACAGATTTTGCCAGAGTACAGTGTGTTCTGGCCATGCCCCCTCACATCCCCATCTCACCCTGACATACCACCATCTCTGGGGGAGCCAGCAGAGGTGGCATAGAGCCAGATAAATGGATTTACAGCTGCCAGGGATTTCTCTGCAACAACGGAATCTCTTGCTGCCTAGCTAGGGCAGATTTAAGGTGCTTTGTGTCACCAAAGTGGTGCAAAAATGTCATCTGCAAGGTCAGAATCTGGCCCTGAATGTTTTCAAAGAATCTTCTTCATGAACATCTTCAAACAGGCGCTTTAGTTACTACAGAACGCGGGCTACAAAACAGGAAAGGAAGAGACAAAACAAAAAATACCCTCAACTCCAACACTGGAGGTGATGGGGGAAGCCAAGCCTACTCCACCATTCCTTTGAGCCATGCTAATTAAAAAGAAATTAAAATAATGCAGGCTTTAGGGTCTTGTATATTAAAAGCTTATTTTCTCCCTCTCCCACAAGACACTACTATTTCTTAAGATGAACAACTACTGCTGGAGTAGTGTTGGTTAATGGAATCACAAAACAACTGTCATTATGAAAAATTTCATGATACTGTGTTCAAATGTAGAGCGGGGGTTAGCCAGGCTGTTCTGACCAAATTCCAATGCTTTCCTAAATTTCACCCGCATTTTGTACTAACTATAGTTTTCTTCTTCATTCTCAATCCTAAATTATTGCATAATGTTGCTGTTCATTGTTAAACAGCTTGCTGAATTTCAGTTTCCTCCCCAGAGGAGACTGCTGCAGTTTAGTGGTGGGTGAAGTAGCAGAATCATTACCATTTCTCTTTCCTTTAACTTTTCCATCCTCCACTCCATCCGTTTTTTCAAGTAGAATAAGACAAGAGGTTAGGATCTGAAATCACAAAATCATAGAAATGTTGGACTGAAAGGGACTTTATAGCTCATCTAGTCCAGTTCCCTGCACTGGGGCAGGACTAAGTATTGTCTAGACCGTCCCTGAGAGGTGTTTGTCTATACTGTTCTTAAAAACTTCCAATTATGGCGATTCCACAACTTCCCTAGGTAAATTGTTCTAGTGTGTATCTACCCTGACAGTTATGAAGTTTTTCCTAATGACTAACCTAAATTTCCTTTGTTGCAATGTAAGACCATTACTTCTTGTCCTGTCCTCAATGGATAAGGAGAAAAATGTATCATTCTCCTCTTTATAGCAAGTTTTTCAGTACCTGAAAACTGTTATGTCCCCCCTCTATCTTCTCTTTTCCAAACTAAACAAACCCAATTTTTTCATTCTTTCCTCGTAGGTCATGTTTTCTAGACCTTTAATTATTTTTGTTAAATCACTTTGGATTTTCTCCAATTTGTCCACATCTTTCCTGAAGTGTGGTGCAAAGAACTGGACACAGTACTCCCATTGAAGCCTTATCAGCGCTGAGTAGAATGGAAGAATTACTTTTCCTATCTATCTTACAACACTCCTGTTAATATGTCCCAGAATGTTTGCTTTTTTGCAACCATATTACATTGTTTAAGTAATCTTTAGTCTATGATCCACTACAACACCCAGATCCCTTTCTGCAAAACTCTGTCCCAGGCACAAAATGGAAATGTCTATTTGTGTAATTGGTTATTCTTTCCTTAATGTAGCACTTTGCATTTGTCCTTACTGAATTTCTTCCTATTTATTTCAGATCATTTCTCTTGTTCATCAAGATCATTTTGAATACTAATCCTGTCCTCCAAAGTGCTTGAAACCCCTCCCAGCTTGGTATCATCTGCAAACTTTATAATTGTACTCTCTGTGCCATTATCCAAATCATTGATTAAAATATTGAATAGAACGAGACCAAGGACAGATCCCTGCAGGATCCCACTTGATATGCCCTTCGAGCTTGACTGTGAACTATAGATGATAACTATTCTCTGAGTACAATTTTCCAACCAGTTGTGCACCCACCTTATAGTAGATTCATAGACTTTAAGGTCAGAAGGGACCATTGTGATCATCTAGTCTGACCTCCTGCACAACACAGGCCATAGAACCTCACCCACCCACTCCTGTAATAGACCCCTAACCTATGACTGGACACTTCAATAACTCAAATAATGGTTTAAAAACTTCAAGGTACAGAGAATCCACTAGCAAGCAACCTGTGCCCCACGCTGCAGAGGAAGGCAAAAATACCCCAGGGTCTCTGCCAATCTGACCTTGGCGTGAAATTCCTTCCCATCCTCAATTATGGTGATCAGCTAAACCCTGAGCATGTGGGAAAGGCTCACCAGCCAGACACCCAAGAAAGAATTCTCTGTAGTAACTCAGAAGCCACCCATCTAACATCCCATCACAGTAGGTTTGTCTAGGCTATATTTTCCTAGTTTGTTTAAGAGAAGGTCATGTGGGACAGTATCAAAAGCCTTATTAAAGTTGAGATATATAACATATACTGCTTCCCCCCAGCCACAGGATTTGTTCCCATGTCAAAGGAAGATATTGTGTTGATTTGACATGATTGGTTCTTGACAATCCATGTTGACTCTTATTTATCAGCTTATTTTCTTCTAGGTGCTTACAAATTGATTGTTTGATTATTTGCTCTATTATCTTTCTGGGTACTGAAGTTCAGATAACTGGCCTATAGTTCCCTGGATCATCCTTATTCCCATTTTTATAGTTAGGTGCTGTATTTGCCCTTTTCCAGTCCTCTGGGATCTCTCCCATCTCCCATGAATTCCCAAAGATAAATCACGAATGGCTCGGAGATCTTTTCAGACAGTTCCCCAGTATTCTAGGCTGGGTTTCATCAGGTGCTGCTGATTTGAAGACATCTGATTTGTCTAAATATTTTTAACTTGTTCTTTCCCTCTTTTAAGCTTCAGATCCTACCCCATTTACACTGATGTTCTTTGTGTTAGTCTTCCAATCACTGCTAATCTTTTTGGTGAAAACTGAAACAAAAAAGGCATGTAACACACCAACTATTGCTGCATTTTCTGTTATTGTTTTTTCTTCCTCTTTGAGTAATTGGCCTACTTCTCCCTGGTCTTCCCCAGGCTTCTAATGTATTTGTAAAATGTTCTTGTTACCCTTCATGTCCCTGGCTAGTTTAATCTCATTTTGTGCCATGGCCTTTCTATTTTTGCCCCTAAATGCTTGTGTTGGGTTTTTTTTTTTTTTATATTCATCCTTTGTAATGTGACCCAGTTTCCATTTTTTGTACAACTCTTTATTGAGTTTCAGGTTGTTGAAGATATACTTCTTATCTTCCCAAGCTATGATAAAGAAGATGCTGAGAAAGCTACTCTGCACTGATTATTTCTCCCCATGTCTCAATCTGATCCACATGTACCACTGGGCATCGGCATCATTTTCTCCTATATCAGCAGGAAGAGCAGGATTGAGACATTGAGGCAGACATAGGAGTAGAAATTGTCTTATTTTATCCCATCTCCTTCAGCCCCATGCCGCTGTCATCCTGAATTAACTGTCTTCAGGCCACAGTCAGCCCTGTCCACTTACAGTACTCCTGATTTTTAGTGTTGTTGTAGTCATATCAGTCCCAGGATATTAGAGACAAGGTGGGTGCTGTGTAGCTCAAAAGCTTGTCTCTTTCACCATCAGAAGTTGGTCCAATAAAAGATATTGCCTCACCTACCTTGTCTCTCTAATGCTCCTGATACTGTCACAATGACTGTGAATAGCAGCAATGAGGAACTTAAAGGATGATGAGGTTGAAGTCAATAAACAAGGAGGAAACAGCTGGTTGTTTGCAGCTCCAAGGAGCCACTCTGGCAGCTAGAGATGCCTCTCCTAGGTTTTAATTCCACCAAGTCCTCGGCCTGGAAAATTGCCCAAAATGAGTGACTTTGCAGGCCACAAAGTCATTTTCATGTAACAATGTCTCATTGTGTGCATCTGGCTGAGCTATACTGGAGCATAGTTTTAAAAAAAAAATTGCAGACAGAATGTGGAGGGATAGATTAGCGGATCTCTTGCTAACAGGGAATAGCTAACAAGAACACTGATTAACATACTGGATTTGTAATTGGCTTGTTTCGGCAAGTTACACTCCTTTTAAAATCAATTCACATTCCCTTTCTTGTATGTACCATTCCCTTCTATAACTTAAATGCCACCTAAAACACTCAGCAGCAAATATGAACCAAGGGCAGCTGTTGTAGCAATTGTTCCAAGAGTTGTAAACTGCCCCATGCATTTTAGTGGGTTGTTAACTCTGAAACCTGTTATTGACACCACCTCATATATCTCTGTGTGAAGGGTGGTTTTCACAGCCACCCCATCATGACTGTGCTGGGGAGGTGTTAGCAGGGAGTCCCACACCCAGAGTCCTCTAGTAGACTGGGTGTGGGCTGTCAAAACCCTCTTCTCAGATGGCCCAAGCCCACTTGAAGACAGGGAGCAGTAATTGGGGAGAAAGAGGAGCTGCTTGTCCAAAGGCCAGATGGCTTATGTGGGTAGTTCCTGCCATTGTTACCCAAAAAGGGCTGCAGCTACAACATGGGGATAGGTCCATGGAGCCCCATCTGAGGCATAAGGCCCCAGTCTGCCTTAATCCAGCCCTGGATGACAGCTACTGTTAAATAGCAGAAATTCAATCCAGTTAAAACAGGATAGATGTGATTGATTGGGGGAACAAATGGATGAGGTGGTAGAGATAATTTCTGTCATTATTTTGGAAGCATGCTTTTGTTACTAAGGTTCACGGTCTAGGGGTGCCACTGGATTCTCTCTCAGTTGAATGGGGCTCCAGGGGTGTTCCTGAGGACAGAAATTAGCCTGTAATTGGATTCACAATCAGAGTCTGGTTTGATTTCAGGGTATCATACTTGCTCAATTAATTTTGCACTGTTTTAAAAAATAGCCACTGACTTGTTAAAAACTGGATGAAATCATCATATGACTGATTTTATTTCAACCAACTGAATTATGTTTAGTAATCCAAAGTGTCAGAGCCGTTGTACCTTCTTTCATCTTCTCACTTCTTTCTCAGTTGCTGCCCACTGGGCTCTGGTCTGACACGGAATACTGGTTGCACTTCAAGCAACTATTTGGCTTTTTTTCAGCTCAACCACATGCAGTCTGTTCTTATAAGTGTCGTATGTGCCCCTTTGCCATGCAGCATTGTGTGCCTGTGGACTGAGGACAGTCTATGGTTTTATAAAAGGCACTGAAACCAAGTGCCAACAATTAATGCTTTATGCCATTTGTTCTGAGCAACCACCAGTGGACCAAATTACATACTGGCATAAGTGAGTGCCTTGACTTCAAAGAAAATTTCACCCACTCATGTCAGGGCTGAATTTGGTCTACTCTGCTGGATGTAGTATGAGTTCAAGGTAAGGCTAAGCTAAGTCATGATACTACTGGAAAGTGGACCCTCTTTAAAATTTCCACTGATGTTTTCAAGAAAACAAAATCAAATTGAAGGGAAAGCTTGTATTATTTCCAGAATCTAGTGGTGGTTACCCCCTCTCTCAATATTGTTAAATCATCCCTGTGGCACATAAAGACGCTTCTGAAGAGCAATTTTTTTGCCTTTTGCAATTATGATGCAGATTGCATTAAGTACTGAAAAAATATCCCTAGGGAAAGAGGTTCATGGCTCAAGGAGTTTGAAATCTAACGTATAAAAAAGCTTGGCCAACTTTTCAAACCTGGTTGCCCCATAAATCTGTATTTAATCCCCTAAATAACCTGATTTTCAGAAGGCTGAGCCCTCAAACTCGATTGCTGTCAATTGGAGGTGCTGAGCACTTTGAAAACCAGGCCATTTTATGTAGGTGCATAAATATGGATTTAGGACCCTAACGTTAGGCACCCAAGTTTGAAAATTTGGCCTTTGTGGTTAAATAGGACCATGAACAAGTTCTTTCTGTAACCCGTCCGTGCCCAGGGTAGCCCACTGATAATGCCAGGGTCAGGGCAGGCTGTAAAAGGAGAGCGAATTCTCCCAGCACTGGTGGGTGACACTCAAGTCAGACTTCCCAACCAGCCACAAACAGTGCTTCTGATTCCCCCACACTGGTTATCAAGAAGCCACTGTGCAAATACACACAGCCCCCTTTACTGCATTTCAGTCTCTGGCTCCCAAACTGACACTAGGTCCAGTAAAGAGACCAGTTATTTAAACTCTATGCTCTTTACTAAAAGATTCCCTCTGATCCCAAAGGATCAGCCACAGTACCAGTTCACTATAAGTTTGGATCTTACCCAAAATACCACGCTGCCAGCCAATCCTTTAGTAACTAAAACTAAAGGTTTATTAATAAAAGAAAAACAAACAATAAGAGAAGTGTTAAAGGCTTAAAGCAATCAGATCATACAAATGATTTAAAAGTCCATATACATCAGGTTTCTAGAACAATTGTGGAGTTGTATAGTTCCTCTGGTATACATCCAGTACCTGGATGGGTCTAAGTCCTTCAGTTCAGTTGCAAAGTGTGTTGATCCAGAGGTGTGTCCACAGCTGGACAGGAACAAGGAACCAGACCAAAGACAAAATGGTTTCTGTGATTTGATCTTATATACCCTCTGTTACTGGCCATGTGGCTTGTGGAACTTTACAGGAACTCAAATGGAGTACAGAGTCACATGGGCCAATCCTGGTACCTCTTCAGGTATGCCTTTAGTTTCTTCCTAGGCCTTTGGTTTCTGTAAAGGTCTTGATGGGCCATTAAGCGGGCTATTGTCCTGCAGCCTCTTTGTCTGGGGTGTGTCTTCTACAGCACAGTTTGAAATACCGGTATATCAAAGATCTCCCTCCATAACTTTCATCACACATATCACACATGAACACAAATATTATCATCTTATTCAGCATATCATAACCTTTCTAACCGCACCTGACATGGCATGTCTTACATGAATCGCTATGATTTTGACATATTATTGTCAAATAACACAAATGCCCCCCCCTCCTAATGCAGTCCGCATAACACTTTCCTTCATCCCTTCTCTGGGCATGGCACACCCATCCCTCATATGAGAGGATAAGGAGGGGGGACTTTTCTGGGACCCTTTCCTTAAAATATAGAAGCACATAACGGGCAGTCTGGCAAGCCAGTCAGTGCATGTATAGTATCTAGTGACCTCTCCCCTCGGTGTACGATAGCACAACTAAACCATACAGTATCGCTTCTTCATTAAATCATACATGACTTATGAGTTTTTATTTGGTGTTCAGGAAAGATGCCAGTAAGCTTAACAGCCCTGCTGTCCTACAGCCGCTATTTATCCACATAACAGATGGGAAGTGGTAATGAAATCTTCCTTCCCGCAGCTCTGGCCAGAGGGAAGTTTACATTCTGTGCACAGTCAGTCTTTGGCTTCTCTAATGAGAGGGCCAACAGTTAGTGCTAGCTAGGTTGGTTTTGTGATGCGGAATCCTGTCCTCGTCCTGTACTCGACCGAGATGCCGGACTCATTTCACATAAGCACCCATTAAATGGTAACAAATTCTTGGACCTGTCACTATGGGCCAGATTTAAACCATCCCAAAAACTTCATAGCTTGTTAGAGATCGCCAGTCCCCTACCTGAGTAGTTTTCAACTTTTTCCATTTGCAGACCCCTAGACAATTTCAGATGCAGGTGTGGACTCTTGGGGAAACCTCAGACAGTCTGTGGGATCTGCAGATCACAGGTTGAAAACTACTGTTCTAGGGTACTGACAACCTTTCATGGACCCCTTAATCTGTGGATCCCCAGGGGTCCACAGACCACAGGTTGAAAACCACCACCCGACCTCATTCTTTCTCCATGTTGTTATTCAGTGATTCTGTTACATAAAACGCGCCATATTCTGTCTTCGGTTATATTTGCACAACCTCAGTGAAGTTAATGAGGTGGTATTACTATAAGTGAGGCCAGAATCTGGCCCCTAGCGCTTAGCGGGAATTATAATCCTGATCTACATTCATATTACTTCATATTTAGCAAGCTCTTCATGTTGTATTGCAGAGAGGAATAGAGATGCTTTAATGTGGCTTATTTCCTGGAAAGAACCCAGCAGTGTTGGGCAATTGCTTCTCCAACCCAAGAATATCTCCTGTGGAGTTCTGGAAGGCTCCATTTTGTCCTCTCTCTTGTTGAGTCTGTAGATGTGGCTGTTACGAAGGTTGATGAGGAAGCAAGGGCTGCAATATATTCACTAAGCTGTTGGCTACTCAGATATCGTTTCTTTCCCAGTGTCTGGGTGAACTTGGGACATGGATGAAGCCAAGATGGCTGAGGCTCAATCCAGATAAAAGATAGGCTGCAGGAAGCAATTAAAATGTGGCAAAAATTAAATCTGTCCCTCTGACAGTGGGAGTTTCTCTGCCATGTGTCAATTGTGTTGACAACCTTGGAGTCTGGTTCGATTCCCAGTCATTGCTAGATGATAGCCAAGACAGTTGCTTTTTTCATTTGTATCATTCTGGGGGGTGGTGATCTTTTCTTTCGAGCCTGGATCGCACCACTGTGATGACTGCTTTTGTCACCTGCAGCCTGAACTGTCGTAATGTGCTCTATTTGAGATTGTACCATAAAACCCTTCAGAAACTAAGCTAGAGCAAACTCTCTCTCTTTCTCTAGGAGCTTCTGTGACCCTTGTCACCCTAGTATCTTAGCACCAGCCCTCTTGTTCAGGGGAGCATCACACTGCAAACAAATTAAATCAATGCTTTGTGAAATGATTGGCTGCATGTGGGTTTCTGCAGCGAGCTATAAAGCATGGCCTAGAACCTGCCTACATAAGAGGATGCCTCTTTACCCATGTCATGCTGCTGCCGTGGAGATCCACAGAGGCAGTCAAGCTGGACCGTCCCACTCTGCAAATAAGAGGGGTCCATTGGTAGAGCTTTTCCAGCCATGAGGACCCCTTTCATGTGGCGCACTCTCTTCCTTTAATCTGAAATAGTACAAATCTGATCTTTAGAGCATGCTGCAAGGTTCATTTTTAAGAGAACCGTGAAGCAGGGAAATGCTGGTTGAAGGATGTTAGTGGGGTATAGTTTTTATTTGCACTGTACACCATTAGTTTATTTAGTGTTCTTTGTTTTTATACTTTGTGGGGTTGCTGCTTTTTCATTTAGGGTGATTGTGACTGGGGATTTTCCAAGCAATTCAGACACAGCTGCTATTAAAATCACTAGAGAGACAAGGTGGGAGTGGTAGTATCTTTTATAGACAAGTTCTCTCACCAACAGAAGTTGATCCAATAAAAGATATTACCTCACCCATCGGGTCTCTCTAATATCCTGCAACCAATATGGCCACAACAACACTGCATATTAAAATCACTAGCAGATACATGGCTCTGTGCCTTTAACTACGGTGAAAATCTCCACTTGTACCTTTAACAAATTATCCCGGGGGCTGGCACCACGTAGATTTTATAAATCTAAATAACCACCACAAATGAAATTCTCCATTTGCTTTTACCTCTGCAACTCTATTGACTTCAGGGTGGATGCAAGGGTGTGACTGAGGGTAGCGTTTGGCTGCTGAGTGTAGCGTGTCCACCCCACTAATTACATACCAGTATTTTAACTGCTGTACATAAGAGCTTAGAGCAAATGCTCCATTCCCCAATGCAGGTAAACCCTAGCAGGAGAGTGCTGGAGAAAGCAGCAACACGTCCACCTTATTAAAAGGGAAGCAAGGCACACTAATTATTTTTATTATGCTCCTCAGAACCCCATTTTGCCTTACAAAAGCATAGTGTTTCCTGACATGGCTGCCTATATGGTGCACTCTTCCCATCTTGGATCCATGTGCTGGTATTGTAATGGCCAGGAGTGTTTTCTATGTCATAATTGGCCTTGCCCATCCCCACAGCATCTGTGCGCCTGTCTGCAGCTCTGCCACTAGTCTCCCATATCCCTGGGGGCGAGTCAGTCAGCCATGCTGTGCCACTGCTTCCCCATCTTTAAAAGGGGAAGAGCAATACTCCCTTCAAAGGGGTGTGGTGCAATTAATGTTTGTAAATTCACTGAGGTTTGTAATGCAGTCGAAGATCCTCAGATGAAAGGTGCAATAGAAGTGTAGATTACCAGTACCATTATTATTATTAGCCCGGGAGTGGGCAGATTCTGCTTGCCTCAGCTGGCTCTTCAGCCTCAGTCACACAGAAGAGCATCCAGGCTTGTGTTTAAGCAGCACTGCCAGCACACGCTGCTCTGAAGAAAGGAAATCAGACCATCTCACCTGCTGGCCTTACTGCATTTGTGCTCAGCACCAAATGGGCATTGAGAAAATATGAGAAAGGGCTTGGCTGGTCTGCTGAGTAGAATCCTTTTTTCTAAGGCTTTGTCTACACACACAAATGGTACCCCCTTTACTAGACCAGTCAAGTTGAAACAGTACAACCCCCTTCGTGTGGATGCTCTTGTACCGGTATAGCTCACAAGGGAATGGGAATAAGCAATCCCCTTGTAACAGGGGTGGCCAAAACTTTCTACCCCCCAGATCCTCTTCCTCACTGGGAAGAATCCTGTAGCCCCACCACCCGGCTGCTTTGCAGGGCAGAAGCTGTGAGCTCCCCACATTTGTCAGATAAGTGGAGAATGGGTGAGATGGGGGCTCCATGAACCACATTTTAACTGTAAAAGAGCCACAGTTTAGCCACCCCTGCCATATCTCAGAGAAGGGTACCTTTATAACCGTGTCAAACCCTCCATGAAAGAGTTAAATCAGCACAAACTTTGTGTAGCTCAGGCCTGATGGGTACAAGGAAGCTAAGCAATGACTGTGTCAGATGGGGTACTTGTGTTCACCATGAGTAGTATATTACTGCACTAGTGGGCCCATTGATTTCAATTAGGCCATTTGCCACACAAAGTACCCCTCAAAGGGATCACCACCTTGATCTTTGTAAACAGCATTTCTCGTCTTGGTGGTTCAGTTCTCAGCATGGGTAGGCGAGGCTCACCACACAGCACCTGACCCTACATTCTTTATTAAGACAAAACTCCCACTGACTTCAGCCAGGAGCCTTGCCTGAGCAAAGAAGAGAAGAATCAGGTACCAAGCTTGAAAAAAAATCAGTTATTGCACACGTAGCAGTAGCAGATTTTCCAGACTTGTGGTGATGCACAGGTATTTAGCCCCTTGCTGTAAAGGCAAGCTCAGTGGCAGTGCCATAGGCTTCTGCTTGTGGTACAAAATGTTATTACACCAGAGATCAATGTATCAAAATGGATTTAACTCAGAGGACAAAATTTTCTGCTGGCATAAACGGGCACAACTATCCTGACTTCAACAGAAATTTTTCCTTGTAGGCCAGTGGATAATATAGCTTCAAGTCTCATTTATCCAGGTATTTCAAGGACATGAGGTGAAAGCTGGTGGTGACAAATCTCAGAAAGCTTCAGGAGTCAGCTCTGAATTTATTCATCAATACAGACTTGGTGCTCTAGTATCTACTACTTTTCTAGACAATAATGGTTTCACCATTTCCCCTCATCTCTTAATACTTAAAGAGACCTTGGTGCAAATCTTTCTTCTTTCTTTGGATAAAGCTCCCAGTGAAGCGGCCTTGTGCATTTTGCCTGGGTCAGAACTTGACTCCTTAATTTTTGCCAGTTTCTCCAAACACAGTCAAATTAGGGAAATGACAAGAGCTTTGCTATGTTAGCTCAGTTGTGCTCTAGATGACAATTCTATTCGTTATCAGATGCTTGAGATGAGAGGATTCTGTTTATTCATTTGCTTATTAGGACACTTAGGTCTGCAAAAAGAAGTGTAGCAATAAAAGAGTATGAATTGTACTTGTGTTTACACTGAAATGTGGCACTCTTGGTTACAGACACATTTCATACACATTTGTTCTTGTCAGCGACTGGATAACTATGAGCTGGGGCCTCTAGGAGAGGAAAGAGCAGAGATGCTCAAGGGTGACTCCTGTGTATCCCTGACAGTCTGCAGAAGTAACACCACTTCATGGTCACTGGGGTCAAGAGCAGTGGATAGCTCTCAGGGCCTGCTCGAAAGCCTGTGGAGGTCACTAGAAAGACTCCTGTGACTTTAATGGGTTTGGGGTCAGGCCCCAAAAGAATCAGCATGGATGTGATCTTGTCAGGGTTTTTAAACCATTGTGTCAGGTAACCATGCTCTGAGCAGGGCTTCACAGTTCTGTGGTAAAAGCATTGCCTAGCCCTCTCACCATTACAAATATCGCTGGGGCTCAAGCAGTGATGGGAAGTTCCCCTGAAATCCAGGGTGTAGTAAACTCTACCATAGAACCTAACTCAGTGATTGTGTGAACTTGTTCATGCATGTGCTTCCCTGCCTGACATCTCTTCTGTCACAGATTTTGTGCAATGCACGTAGCTAAAGAAGAGTCTGTCAAACCAAGTTTGTATTCAAATCAAGGATTTGCACAGGGACGTTCAATAGCGCATGCACAAATGATCACCTACAAACTTGCAGAAAAATCAGACCGACACATCACTGTCATTTTTATATTCTTCACTGTTAGTCACATCCTGATTTTAAGTGTCTTGAAGGACACAAGCAGATTTTTTTGCCTGACAGACATGCTGATGGGTTAGCTTCATGTGCTTTACCAACAGAAAGATAATCTTCTGCTCCTCTGGGGGGCAAGTGAATGAAATCTTTCTTTTGCTTGTATCCTCTACCCTTTCTTTTCTAGGCTCTCCTTAAGCACATCTATCTGTAAAAGTCAGTGTTCATGTTGCATTACGAAGGAGATTAACACCAAAAATGGATCTTAGTCTTTCTATTGGGAATAGCCCTTTGAGAAGCTTGTTCTAACATGAAGTATAGGATTTTTGCAGAGGCAAACAGTTTTCCATCTGGCACACACCACTTATTCAAGAGGTGTGGCTTCTGCTGGGACTATAGGCATCAATGAGTCACACCTGTTTAAAACTGATGCAGTGCCCTACCCCAAGGAGTGTCTGTTTTTCTCTCCTCCCTGTCTCTCTCATCGGCCATTAATTGTCTTTCATTAAGGTGCCTTGAGAAATCACTCTCGAACTCATCAATACTGTTACATATTCACCCTAGCCAGTGGAATGGCAGGGATTTGAAAATTGTCTTAGTTTAAAGTACTAAGATTCCTAGATCCCTGGCTACTGCTATGTTTCAAAACACTTTGTTTCAAGTTCAAAGGACACGCTCCACAAGAGGGAGTGATAACTCATTCTCAAGAAATGCCAGCTTCAGTCAGTGTGCCAATACGTTTATGGCATTAGCTCTGCTTTAATTAGGGTTGGGGTGTGTCTTTTCACATTGATAAACATCAGAAGGCTCTTAGGAAGCAAAGTTTGAAGCAGTCATCCTGCCACGCCTACCTCACATACAGGGTCTTCTCTGCAAGGCACACAACATATTTCAGAGCCCGAGTTTCCTAAGGCACCATCATGCCAAGAAAAATTAGATACTGCCCCTTCCCCTCTCCCCCCATATCTTTATGGAATTTCTTTAAGTGTGTGAAGTGGATTCTGACAGAGTTGTTACCATGCCATTTTGGAAGGCAAGAGGAAGAACTGGATGTGATAACACTTTTTTTATGCTGGGTATGACAGGTTTGAATCCCCTTAAGAAAGATCTTGATACCATTTGTAGATTACTGGGAAAATAGAATAAGAGGGGCGCTGAGAATACTAAGGGCATGATTCTGCAAGGAGATTACACCTGGCAAGGCCTTGTCTATACAGGGTGGGTGGGGCATATTTTCACACTAACTAGTTTGATCGCATTAAAATGACATACACAGTGATTCTTATTAACTTGCAAGTTAATACCAATTTTATAGCCCACTTTGAAAAGTTATTACATTAATTGCAGACTGAGTTAGTGCAGACTAATGTGCTTGTGGACACATCTCTACTTTACCCTAGCTTGGCAGTCCTCCAGTAGCTATCCCACAGTGCTTTGCAGAGTACCAGGACTGATATGTCTGTTTACCTGTGTGCTCTCCGCTGCTCTGTGCTCAGCTTGACCAGATGTCACTTTCCCGTTTAAATGCTAATATAACGCCAGCATTGGTCCATTCTCTTTTGCACACTCCTGGAGTTGCATACCTCAGCATTATTCCACCGTTGTGATAGCCGTGTTCTACAATGTCTCGTGCACATGCCTGAAGCCTTGCAGAGGTCCTGGATCTCCCTGCCTTCTGGGGAGAAGCAAGTGTGCAGGCAGCTGTCCAATAAAGAGATGCATGAAGGCTCATTAAGGGAATGCTTGGACCCTAGTTAATGCTTTACCAAAAGCAAGGTGCTCAAGAGAGCTTGTGAGAAAGCCAAGAGCAGAGACCAGTCCTTCAGAAGTGCCCCTGCTACCAGTCCCTACTATAAGAGACTGGACTCGGTCTTAAAATACCCTGAGTGAAATTCTGGCCCAACTGACGTCCATGGCAAACCTCCCATGGAAGTCAGTGGGACCAAAATTCGATCTTCTGTATTTGTTTAGGAGGCAGATTTTATATTATATTTAATTAATTTCCTCTGCAGGTTGACATGGACGCAGGCTTTCAAAAAAGAGTGTTCATCAATTTATATAACTATTGACCACTAACAGAGGGTTCAGCACTTCACTGTCATTTAAGAAGACCAGTCCTTGTCCCAAAGGGTGTCTACAGCCTAGGACAGATAGAGATAGAAGAGTTCATTGAGTTAACATAAAAGCTTGAGATGATTGTGATGTTTTGGGGATCACCCAAACCAGTAAGGGTTTCTATCGCCACATGCTATGCTGCTATGGCTCAGAGCTCGGACCCCAAAAGCCAGCCTTCAAGCATAAAGGTCTCACCCTGGCTTCCATCTGCCTAGTTACCCTTTGGAGGGAAACCCCAATAGTCCTTCTGGTCCTAAGTCTCCCCAGGTTCATCCCTGATTTCTCAACTACCAGAGAGAAACTTGGTTTCTTCTCCTCTGGTTCATCACTCCCAAAGGAAGGAAATCTGCCCCTAAATATCACTTTTGCACACACTTTTACCATGTCCACAGTTTGCACAACAGGGACATGGTAAAAAAACAAAAAAAAACAAAAAAAGGTGCAATTGATTTTTTTCTCCTAACTCAAAGATAAAAATATTAAGAAAAAGCAAGCACATACAAATTACACAGAAAAAAAACAAAGACCACCTCAGGCTTTAAACTTCTATATTAGCAAAATTCCCTTTTCTAATACAAGTTACCTACTGCCTCTGAACAGTTTCCTAGCATGGCCTCTGTCCCCGAGGGTATGCAGTGTTTCACAAACAGCACCCCGCTTAGATATTGGCCCTCACTCACTTTCTGGATAGGCTTAACTTCAAGCCCTCTTCCCTTTAACAGGGTTTACATCTTTGTCTCCTCTCTCTTAGGCCTTGTCTTGCTCTTATGTTGGCAAAACTTTTGTTGCTCAGGAGCGTGAAAAAAATAAAACTGAGTGACATAAGTTTTGCCAGCATAAGCACTCGTGTAGCTGTGTTATGCTGACAGGCGAGAGGTCTCCCATCAACATAACAAAACCAGCTCCACAAGTGGCAGTAACAGACGTAGCACCGTGCACTCTAGTGCTTATGCCTGCAAAACTAATATTGCTCAAGGGGGTGGATTTCTCACAAGTGCTAGTGTAGACAAGACCTCAGACTAAAAAATCCATGGCTACACAGCAAGAGAAATTTCCTCCTCCATTAGTTTTCTAAGACCAGGGTTCTCTTTTCAGTTTGTGTTTTTCCATTAAGTTTAATGGTCCACCATTGTCTTTTTCTGGGTTGTACAACGCTAACTGCTTGGAGTTAGTTTCATGTGAACAATTAGACTGGGAGGTGCCCCTGCCTGTCTGCTTCCCACATTGCTGTGAGGTGGTGGTGTAGTTGCACCCTCGTTACAATACAATGTTCTACAGATAGACATGCATAACCACAACCAAGATACATATCTCCTAATGAACATCAAGTTCAGAACATTACACACTTTCATAAGAGACCTGATTGGATATATTTACACACAATAAGATTGTACACAACCAGCTGATTGAATTGCTTGTGCTTTGTGGTTCAGACACTGTGTTCCCCTCTTGGTGTGTCTGGACCTTGATTGACACAGTGATACTGTGGTAATATGAGCAAATAAATTGACAGAATAATACCTATATGGAAAGAGATGCAGAAATATTTTGGAGGTCACTATTGAAAGACTTCATGAAGGACTATGTAATAGGAGAGATTTGAAAGGGGAGATCAAGGCCCTATGGCTCAAAGAAGGATTGAAGGTTTGAAGTGTGAAGACCAGCTTTGCAAGGAGACACAAGAATGGGAGCCCATGAAGGATAGAAAGGGTGTGGCTACAAGGCAATCTTAGAAAGGGCCAAGGAGCAAAAGGAAGATTGGGAAGAAATTTAGAGAGGAGAACATAGGTACGGTGGAATTGTATAGGGCTTGGATTGAGGACAGGACACGTAAGGAGAACTCCATGTGAAAGGTGGAGGAAATCCAGTGAAAGGATTCATAGGCAGGGAGTGAACATGATCAGAGTGGCAGGAAAGGAAGATGATTTGAGCAGGAGCAATTTGGATAAACTGAAGCAGGGTTGAGATGAGATATGAGGAGGCCAGGGAGGGAAAGAATTATTTTCCCCTGCAACTTTAAATCAAGGTGGTTTCCATTTATTAATTAGTAGTAGTATCTAAAAGCTCTCATCATGGACTAGGCACTGTACATACAGTTTAAATTGGAGGTTTTTTTGTTTTTTAAAAGGATTAGAGGAACAAGCTACATGAACAAAACACATACAATTTAACCCAGACAGTTGCACTTTTGTTCCTTAACACAGAGGACCAGACACTGTCCTGTGAGAGGCTAACATAACACCCAGCACTTGCACTGCAAGCGATGCTCACTCAAAGGGCAGCTTGACCCTACATTAATTTTTGGGTTTCGAATTTTAACTCAAGTGTGGCTAGGAAGCAGTGAGAGGCTGGTCCATGAGTTACCATTCCAGGCATTTGGTCAACTTAATTCATATTTCAGTAGCTGAGTAATTTAAATTTCTACATTTCAAACATTAGTATTGATTTGGTCAAGTTTTTCTATCAGCCCCATTATTGTTTGTATTGCAGTAGCACAGTAAGCAGGTCACCCATCTCCCGAACACACCTCCCACACAGCACCCACCTGTTTTCCCCTTTCTCACAGGACTACTCAAACACCCTCTACTGCAGAGCATTTTAGAAACATTACCCTTTTGGAAGGGGATCCAGCTATTTAATCCCTGCAGACATTACTGGTTCACACCAGCCAGGCAGGCCAGTGGCTCTGCAATTCACACCATTTTCTGTCCTTGAGTCAGGAGTCCCCAGCCCTCCTCACTAGTCTCACTCTCTGAGAACCAGGTGGTAGGTCACAGTTCAATCACTCTCACTCCCTATGTTAGGAGCCCCCAGCCTGTCTTCCCAGAGCTGGGTTAGAATCCAAACAGACCTTTTACTCCCTGTTTTAGCCACCCTTGCCCCCTCAATACTCACCTGCTTCCTCAAGCCAGCTACAGCTTCCCAGGTCTCTGCCTTGCCTGGCACACCCAGCTGCACTTAACAGGCAAGTCTTAAGGTCTCACTCAAACACCCACCCCACTCTCCTGCAGGCCTCTCCCTTAGATCCCTAGGCCTGGCCTGAATTAGTCACATGACCTTCCTGTCACATGGCCAAAATCATTTTCCCACCTGGGGAAGTGAGTGGCTCTTCTTAGAGGTGGAACTTAGACTCCTCTCCTCTATGGGGCCGGCCACCCTATGTCAAGCACCTAGAGCTCCGCACTGAGATCAGGGGCCCTTTGCACAAACTGTACACACACACTCAAAGATGGGCCCAGGCCCCAAAAGCTTACATTTCTCATAGACAGTCAAAGGGTAGGAAATATCATTACCCACGTTTTCCAGATGAGAAATTGAGGCAGAGAGAGACAAAGTAGCTTGCCCACGGTCACACACGAAGTCTACAACAGAGCCAAGAACTGAACTCAGGCCACCTGCATCCCGGTCCAGCATCTAAACCGCAAGACTATAAACGTTAAAGGTACAAAGCTTGTTAGTTACATTTTTTTCTATAAGTTGCCCCTGGTGTGACCCCCACCTCTCATTGGTCAGGTGTCCCAACCACACTGTGGCATTACTGATCATCCATACTCCAACTCGCCCACTCCAGAAAGATAGCTACACCCCTACTTCCCCCAAAAGAAGAGGCACAACTGAAAGTGTAAAAAAACAATGAGTTCCCCTGCCTCTGCCTTTTCAGGACCCTACAGGGCAGAGACGCTCCCCATCCAACCTGCTGCTCCAGCTGTGCTGGTGGAAACCACTTTAGAGATCAGTTGTTGAAAAGATTTCAGAACATAGTCAGTAGACGGGGGGCCAGGAGTGGAAAGAATTATTTACTCCCCATCAAAATATCATTCCCTGCCCTACCCCCATCCTGAGCCCATCACACTCCACGACAGGACACTGACTCATGGGCACGCTGCCTTCCACTAATGAGCAGTGTTAATGTTGCGTGACATCTGTCCCTGCTGCACAGACCCTTCTAACACCTCCTCCCCTTAGGGCTGAGTTTCCCAGCATAGCCAGGCCCTGAACCCTCCCTTGCCCAAAGATTTCAATCCCCCATCCCCACAAGGTTCATCATTAGTCACTGCAGCCCCCCTTATGAGATTGGTTATAAGGGGATTTCTTCCTCCAGCACTGCTCTGGGACACATCAGCTGTCTGAGAAGGCAGGAAATGAGGACAACTCCTTTATTCAGCTGACAATGGAGAGCGCATGGAATGGAACCCCAGAGCTAAAAAACAGGGTGACTGGAGTTATATTAACCAATGACAGTCGATGATGCAACAGTGGTATGGTATCAGCAGATGAGTTCTTGTCTAGCAGGCCATACCATTTTGTCCCCCAACATCAGCACAACCAGGTTGGTCTGAGGAAGCCACTGTAACTTTATTCAGGAACATGACTGGCGCAATATGGGATCTCACAGTCAGGAGGAGGGAATCCCCCAGGATCACACAGAAAGAAGACAGGGCCACATGGGATCATGCAGGAAAGAGGATGGGACCATGGGAGATCATGCAGGGAGAAGGAAACATGGGATTTTGCAGGAAGGAAGTGATAGATGGGAAACACATTTCCTGGGATTGGTTCAAGGGCCATCTCCTGTCAGTGGGTCCCCAGCTCTGGAAGTTACCTTGCTGTGGTGGCTGAGCTTCTCTGCTGTTTCACTCCTGAAAGAGAGAGCACTGAGGACTCCCCCCCACCTCAGTCATGGCTATGCATGTGATGGGCATATGACAGTCAGACTCAGATAACATCCTTGTTCCTTCACAACTGGGGACAGAATCTGAGGCAAGTTAAAATCAGGACCCACCTCTTGTGTCTGGGGTGGGAGGGCACATCTGGGACAGGCAGGAGCTCAATAGACCAGCTACCTTCAAGGGATCCATCCTGTACAGGCACTGGATTATTAAAGGTGTCCAAGCTGTCCAGCTACCCCCATTCCCTCCTTCCTGCTGCATTACTGAGACCTCCCTGCCCTTCTGCAATGCAAACCACTGAGCCTAGCAGAAGGAGGTACAACACCTTCTCTCCTCAAGTTTCAGAAGGTTCCACCAATGAAGATCTGGAAACGTGCAGGGAACTTCATGCTGCCACCTGCAATTTAGATCTATGTCCCGTATGGCTAGTAAAAGGTGGGATTTTCCAAGTGCCCAAAGGAGTAAACTCTGTACACACTGTCAGACAGCCATCTCCACTTCGCTTTCTGCACTTTTCTTGTTTATCTTTAGTGTCTATTTCGAGTTCTAAAATAGCTACTTTTGTAAGAAATCTTTAGTGAAGGAACTCAGATGCAGGATATTCATGAGAAACGTGGCATGGGGGATGGATCAATGAAAATCACTGATCCAATGTGTGCTTTATGCTCTCTCTAGCCTTCCGATTTCACAACAGGCTTTGGAGGGAAATGAACATTCTTAAATTGTTCGTGTCATTGGGGAAGCGAGTACAACTTAATTTATTTTAATATGCCACTTGGGGGGAGGGGTACTGATCCAGAAATGTAACTAACAAAGGATATATTACTTGTAAAAACTGTGGGCCTGCTTCTGCCTCTCCCCCATCCCCTTCTCTTGGATTGCAGAGCAGCCAGTGGGAAGCCTGGGTAAGACTGCCATAATTTCTGAGATGCTCTGGCTTATGCCAGGGGACCCACTGGTCCCTGGTACAGGCAGAATCCAAGTGGCACAAAAGTATCATAAAGCCACCTTTGCCTCCCCCCCCCTTGGGCTGGACCATCTGTGCTGTCTCAGAAGAGCACAGAAGTCTGTCCCTCTATCTTTTCACTTTCCTTCAGTGACTGAGGGCTCTGTCTAAGGTTATATAGGCTACTACTTTCTCATAAGGTGAGACACACATTAAAGTCCAGATCTCGGATGGCTACAAGCACCTTCAGCTTCTAGCAGCTCTACACACTGTATATACTTCTTTATTTCATGGTACTCTGTCAGCCTAGAAGATTAAAAAACAACCACCAACTTGTTTCTGGAAAGTTTACTAATATTTCTGGGAATGCTTCTGTAAGTATGTCATTCTCACTTCAGACAATTACTAGGGATCAGAGAACAATTGCGAATAAATTGCCAACCTGCTTGATCTTTACTAACAAAACAAAACCTTTTGGTATGTTCCTGGATTCAAGGTGGCATCCTTTGTTAACGACCTATGTTGCGCTTCTGGGGATCAAGTCTCAAACTCTAATAACTATAAACCACAAGTGAAAAACGAGTTTTGGGGCCTCAGCTCCCTGCAGACATCAGTCAGATTCACAAACCATACCCCCATTTAGTACAATAGGCAGCTTCTGGGATTGTTAAACTCTGGGACTGAAATTACCTGTTGAATCAGAATATGGCTTAAATAGTTGCTGTGATTATGATGTAGAGGTGGCAGCCTTTGCCACAATGAACGTTCAGTACCTGGAAAGCGATGAAAATAGGAGCTATCCAGGAGGCATTGGGAAACTAAGGACTAGAGCCTTAACTGGTGTAAATCAGCATAGCAACATTGGCTGCAGTGGCGGCTATGCCAGTTTACACCAGCTAAGGATCTTCCCTTATGAGGGCCATCCTCTCATCAATAAAGATCCATGTGATGCTTTCCCAAGGGGCAGCCAATCACTGCATATCCAGAGGAGCTCCAGAAGTGATTTGAACTCCTGTGTGCCAGGACAGAGGGAAAGCTTTTAAAATAATATTCCATCCTGCTCCTTGTGAGTGTTCAAACAATACCTAGTTCGTATTCATAGAGTCATAGATTTTAAAGCCAGAAGGCACCATTATTATCATCCAGTCAGACCTCCTGCATAATACAGGACACGGGACCTCACCCAGCAGTTCTTGCATCAAGCCCATAACTTCTGATAGAGCCAAAACATATCTTTTAGGAAGACATCCAGGCTCCATTTTAAAACTTCAAGGGATGGGAAGGCTGCCTGATCCTTTAGGAAGCTGTTTCAATTGTTATGAATCTTCACTATTAAAAATTTGCCCTTTAAAAATATTTGGGCCTAGGCTTACATGGGTGTTTACGGACATAGGTGCAGTGTTTCAATTGACAAAGACTGACTTCCCTCATTAGTTCTCCCTTACCAGTCACTCAGACACAGATTATCATCCTACCTGCCACAAAGAGACTCTGTTGCAGTTACACGTGTGATTAAATAACAGTTGTCAGGAGGAAAAGTCATCTCCATGGTCTCATTTTTTATTATGGATCATTACATCGGTATCCTAACCTATTCTTCTCTCTGACTAGATAGGTACAGGACTCACTGCTCATCTAGACCAGTGTCCTGTCTCCAACAGCAGCTAGCACACTGGGCTTCAGACCACGGGTCAAGCAGGTCTGTGACAGTGCACTACAGAATTCAAATTTCGGTTTCAAGGAGAGGAAAACAATCATTGTCCTTTTTGTGTATTTACTACTTTGAAAGTACCCGAAATAGAACAATAAAGTTGCCAGCCCAGAATTCCAGAGAAGCCCGAATCCTTCAAATCCAGTGGTTGGGTGTCTCTGAGGAGCCACACAGTACAGTAAAAAAAAAGATAGGTTGCAACGGCAAGTCTCTGTTTGCTCTGTGGCTACCACACTGAAACTGAGATATTCCCAAACCATTTCCCTGCGAGGTTTGGTTCTGAAGCTCTTGCAGGTCGAGTGGGATTGCCAAGTGCTCAGTCAGCAGTCTACACTCTCAGGATTGACTGTAGCTGTCCTGAGAGCTCTGATCATTCTCGATAAGCTGTACCAATGTGCAAGTGAAATACCTGCAGGGCAAGTCATCTCCAATGTATTCTTTTTAAAGTTACACTAGAGCAGAGCCTTTAAAGGGACACACCTTTATCCTGGGGCACGAGCAGCAAGTTCCCTTCTAATGTCTTTTGCACAGCTTCCAGCTCTGACGTGGCTTGCTTTCTCACCAGTTAACACTGGGTGTGGAAGTCAGACAGCTTCCACCCTCTCCTACCCCTGCCATCAATAAAGTGAAAATCCTCCACTTGCCAGCACAGGTAGCAGCGTGCACTGTGGACGGTTGCTGGCTTTTGTTCTAGAATTGATACATTTAAGGCAATTAGCAGTTAGCCAAAGAGAAAACACACGGTAATATTTTTATAGGAACTACTAAGCTGTGATTATATAAAGGACCATGATGAAGACTGAAAATAACCCAGGCTGCAAGTTGCTTAGACAAAACAGTGCTTCCCTCAGCTAAAAGTAAACCTTCATCCTTCATTCCAAAAATAAAGAACATTTGCATTCCCTCCCCTCCCCATCCCATGACAGAGTAGCAGCCCCACCACTGCATTGCAAAAGAGTGGAAAAAATACTTGCCATTCCCCATTCACACCCATCATCTCCTCCCATATATTCACCGTCCTTGAAAACTGCACGACTCCCTGGCTTGAAATCAAACAAAGCAGTATTGTTTTGGAGTAAAATAGATCTGCACTAGTATGATGAGATGCATTTGAGAGCAATACTTGTATCTAAGCATGCAGACAATTGCCATCAGAGAGGGTACTGATAGCAAGATTCCATTGAAAGGCAGAGGTTACATACAATGCTTTAGAATTAAAAAAAAAACCCAGATTTCTGGGCTCACAACACATTCTGACTTTGTACGGCACTGATTTCAAGCAGGGAAACTCAGACAAATGAAAACCTTTTTCCCTGAATAGTTTGACTGCTATATTAAAGTAAGATCGTAATAGACTAGCTGTAATAATGATCCTGAGACGGCAAGTCCCCAACTCCTCCTGCACGCAAACAGCAAGCAGAAGAGATGTGCCTGGGATACATTTAGATGGTGTGCTATCACAGAAGAGGGGGCAAGGCCAGGACAGAAAGAAAAGGAAAGCAGGCGTTGGACTGATCTGCATGACTACATTCAATCATCCCCTTGTAGTGTGTGTACTAAACAGAGGACCAACCCCCTGATGAGCAAAGTAAAGCCTCCCTAATGTCAGTTATGCAGCACAGACCCGCAGGGAGATGAACATGGTCAGCATCCAGAGAAGACTCAGGACAAAATGGGAGTCACAAGCTACTTACCTGTTGACATCCTGTGTCCTAGTCAATAACATGATGTGTGCACATAGCACTGCCAGGCCAGGTGGCCAATGCTCTTTACAAACAAAGGGATCACTGTGTCTTGGAACCTCCAGCACAGACAATTCTCCATACGGATTTCAGGTAGTCTGGAATCCAGGCAGATGATGCCTTGGGGTGGAAGAAGCACCGGAAAGATTTGGTGTGATTGGTCAGGGATATCCCCGACACCCACCATAGGAATATGGTTCCAGCTGCCCCCCCTTACCTATGCTCTTTGTGCTCCTCATGACCCCCCATCCCATCCCATCAGCTGTCCTTATGCCTCCATTACTACCTGTTTTGTCATAACAATCTTTGCCTTTCCCTGAATAGCAATGGATTTGTTGCCTTCTTCACTTGCCCATGCAGCCATCTGGCATGGCCTGTTTTAGCACCATCTCCAAGCGCCTCCCACTCACCTTTTTCTACTAATTCAATGCCCTACTGAACTGCAATTCCTGAAGGCAATCCCCTTCACTGTGGTGGATGAGGTGCTCTTTCCCATCCTTAATCAGAGCATGTGTTTGAGTGCGGCTATTGGTGCCGTGTGCATATTTGCGCACGCCGGTGTGTTGGAGCCCCTCGAACTAGAGATCATGAATGAGATAAACAATAAGAATTTTATTGTGCTCTGACCCAACAACTCTCTCTTTCCACATGAGAACTCGGTTGCATCATCTCCTGTGATGAAAATGCCAGAGATATGATGTGGATGGTCCCAACTGACCTTAGGCTGCTCAGCCTCTGAGATCCCAGGTCGCTTCACAAATTATTGGTTTCAAAACAAGAAGAAATACAAGAATCAAAAGAAACCAGTTTTCCAGTGGTCAGAGCAGTCAGGAGAAATGGGATCGACTCTTGGCTCTGCTGCAAACTGACCATGTGTGGCTTTGAACCCCAATGTTCAAGCTTTTCTGCAGTTCTAGAAACAGAAATGACCCTTTGGATGGGAAGTTCCAGCCTTCTATGGTTAATAAAGTGCCCGTTGCCCCATCTGCAGGAGTCGGCAGCTCACCCTGCTGCCCCAGACAAGCCCCAGCTCTGGGATCCCATTCCACCCCGTCCGTGTTCCCAGCTGGCTGAAGGAGCCCTCCTCATTTTCTGCCCCCTCAAATAACTGCTGGGTCCCAGGCCATGGGTGGAGGACCAGATCCCTTTATCTCCAACACCCACCACTGAAAATGTTTTCAGAACACGGTCTGTTTCCCATGTAGACAAGAGGCCCAGAATTGCCAGGTATTATTTATTCCCTGTCAAAATGCCATTCCCTGCCCTGACCCCATCACACTCCATGATAGAACGCTGACTGACGGGCACGCTGCCTTCCACTCATGGGCAAAGATAGTGCCAAGTTATTGCAGGGTCACCGACCCTCCTAACATAGGAGGAGCAGGTGCAGCTGCACAGGACCCCCAGGGCTGGAGAGGTCATTGCCTTTATAGACTATCAGCTACACAGGCTCCATTTCATAGCTTTTATTTATCCCTTTTGGAGGGACAGGAGAAGGAACCCTCTCTTGTGGGGGGCAAAGTGGAGTAAGGATGGCCTCTTTGGTCTTCAGTGGTGACACAGACTGGCTGCGGTGCCTGGAGGTGGGGATTAAGGGGCAGTTTATTTTTTAAAACAGGATAGCCAACAAGACTTGCACCTTTGACATTTATGACCTTGTGGTTAAGACATTAGACTAGGACTGAGGAAATCTGGGTTCACTTTCTGTTTGACCTTAGGCAAGTCATTTAATCACTCTGTGCCTCAATTGCCCCTCTTTAACATGGGGATAACACCACTTCCTTTCTTCCAGGTATTATCTATTTAGATGGTAAACACTTTGTGCAGCGACTGTCTCTTACTATGTGTTTGTACAGCCCTGACCACAAAGGAGCTCCAATCTCACTTGATGCCTCCAGGCACCATCATAAAACAAAGGAATAGTAGTTATAAGAAGTGTATTTATTACATCCTTCAGGGAGGCTGTGTTTTCACCCAAGGTTATATCTGTGGTAAGTGAGGCACAAAGAGGCCAACATTTTTAAACTGGGAGGGCAAAAGTGTAAATTTCCTGGTTTTCAGAGATGCTGAGCACCCAGCATCTGCCACTGAGAGTTGCGCAGCTAAAAATTAATGCAACACTTTGAAAAATGTAGGTTCCAAAAATTGTTCAGCCCCCAGGCAACAAACCAGAATATGTTAGCGCCCTGTGACGGCATGAACCACTTCCCACTGTCTGAAGGGGGAATTGAAATGGAAGGGGCTCATCTCCACCTGCCTGCAAAGAAAAACGCGCAGAATACCTTATCTTTACTCCACCGAATGAGGCACTTGCAGCTGCAGAGTTGTCCTCCATTTCTGCCAGCAGGGTAGAGCCACGTATGGCACTTTCAGGACCACAGCAGAGTTCTACACCATTAAAACTAAACAGTAATGAGACTCAAAAAAATGGAACATGATGGAATCCACGGCTTCTGCAATGTTGTGACAGATTTACCAGCATAATGATTTCAAAGCAAATCTGGGGGAAACATTATTATTAATTCTTCGTATTCTAGTAGTTCCTATGGGCCGAAACTGGGATTGTGGCCCCATCATGCCAATCGCTGCATGTATAGTAGTAAAAGGCCACACTTCCTATCCTAAAGACTTTACAATCTAAATAGATAGAAGAGATGCTGGGTGGGAAAAGGGAAGAATCACTACCCTCATTCTTATACATGAGGAACCGTGGGAGAAAAAGTGATTTGCCCAAGGTCACACAGTCTATGGCAGAACCAGGAATTGAAGCTAGACCTCCTGATTCTAAGCGTGTTGCTGTAATCACAAGACCATTCTTCCTTTTTCCCAGCCCAGCACAAATACCTGATTTACGTGAGCAAAAGGGGGGATTTGTGCACATAAACTTGCCATGTGCATACGTATAGGAGCAATTGTATCCAACTTTGAAAACCTGGCCCCGGATTTTCCCACACTGTACTATTCTGAGTGCAGATCAGTCTTCTCCTAGGATAGGATACTAACATAATGACGTGGTTGCTTGCTGAAGGTGCTACAGACACTTGCTCATGAATGCTCCAGTTAAGTAGCTGCTAATATAAAGTTGTTTCATTTAATCCAAAAACCAGCTAACATGATTGTTATCATTGTGGTGATGCTGTGTCCAACCTCAAATAATGAAAAGTCCTTCTGCAGCCTGCGTGCCTATTAATAACCCTGTCACTGATTGACTTCTACAGAGAACTCATCGTTTGATATCACAGTTTGGCAATGTCATGAGAAACCCAGGCCCCTTCCAGCAATCAGTGGGAGCAGCTGCAGCCCAGTGAGTAATTCTTCTGTCAGGTTACAAATAAAACACTCCATCTGCGCTGCCTTTGACTCACCCATAAACAAACCTGCTTTATCTCTCTTCTCCAGCCTCAGCCCCCTCTCGGCCCCTATTTCCACATAAACACAGCAAAGTCAGAGGATGAGATGAAAGAACTGCACATTCCATGGTCCAGTCAAATTGCTGACTCAGGAGACTGCTCAGGAAAATGCTATCTGAAGTTCAGATGAGACAGCACACCACGGGCATCAGTGTTTCAGTGACAAAGCCAGTTTCTCTCACGAAGATATAGCTGTCAGGGATGAGGGGAAATAACATTTTCAATAGTTTATAACTCTTATCTATAGATGCTTCAAACTAGTCACCATTTCAGTTTACACCAACCTCAATTATGCTGTGGTGTCCTTTCCTGATGTCACGGCAGACTGTCCTTTTCTCATGGAAGGCCACATTCTTAATGTGAAAGAAAATGGAGTTTTCAACTGGGTAGGGTGTAATTCGTGCTGCAGCTCTATTAACTCACAATGGCCTCGGGGCAGCAGCACATTTCTTCATGACCATGAGTCTCGATTACTGTACAGTGGATTCTTCTTTTTAGCAACCAACCTCTCAGTTCCCAGCAAAGGTGCCATTATCCAGAAGTTACCAATAAGCAGAAGGCAGGTTTGTGAGGCTGCAGCCAGGGAAGAAAGCACTAGGATATACCAAGCCTAGGCCCCAGAGAGCAGAGAGAGAGGTACCATGCAGCCCCACTGCTTCCTTTCCTGGCTGCAGCACTGCAAACCTGATTGCAGCTGGGGCCTTTCTTCCCCCCAAAAAGATTTTAGTAAGCACTGTGTGGCCACTGTGCAAATCCCATGAATGTTAAAGCTAAGGGGGTGGGATTGGTTCCTTGCATAATGTTTCTATTAAGTAAAAGTTAATATTGGGATTTCTATTCTCTACTATTATTCCCTTTCCTTAAAGTGCTGACTTGGGCTGTTTAGTTGCTTACAGCGTATTCAGAATGCTACAGCAGAGCTGCTCACTGAACTAGCATGACCGTCTCACAGCCACCTCCGTTCCTCAGATGGACTGATTGGAGCCCCCTGATTTAAAACTAGCACTATTGGGTTTAAAAGACCTTTTGGGGGTTGCCCTGCCCTACCTTTGAGACCTGCTCCCTGAACCTTGAATTAATGGATAGCTGCACTTACACACTGCCTGCTGTTTAGGGGTTTCTCCCCCGATATCTGAAGTCAACAGGTAATCATGCTGTTTCCATAGTGAGTCTTCCTGTGTGGAATTTGCTCCCCATGAAATCAAGCTCCTTTGAGGCCTCCAGCTTTCCCCACTGGTGCCTTTGCCTGAAATCCATCTCATTTAGTGCCTCCCCTTTAGCTGTTTTATTGCAAAGGTTTTTGTACAATGCCACTCAGTCCTGTATTTATTTCCCTCTCCTTCAGTGCCTTTCCCTTTTTAAATGGGATGCCCTTATTTGCGCCTGCTGTGGTAAGTCAGCTCCTCAGCTGGTGATTTATGTGGATCTACTTTAATTACACCAGCTGAGGACTAGGCTAATCAGTGTTTACATTTTAAGTGGGTGGTATTTTATAGTGTTTTTTATTATGTTGCATTTGGTTGGTGTTTTGTTGTGTTGCTATCTGTGTGTTTTGGCTACAAAGGATATATTATAAAATTAAAATTATTAATTAAATTATTTGAAATTGCAAAAGCACCCAAAATATGCTAATGCACTACACAGACGCAGTCCCCGCTCTGAAGCACCCTAAAAAGGCAAACAAACTACAAACAGAAATAAGCAGGGAAACAACATAGAAACAAAGTGATCAGTGTGATGACTAGGTGAGTTTTGTTTGGTAAATTGTCCTGGTGTCATTTCAATTGTATTTGCGTTCTGCACATTTAAATTCTGGAATGGCTACATTATTTTTCACTTCTTCTAAACAATTATGCGGTTGTTGGCCTGAGAAAAAATGTGCATTTAAATGGTTAGTGAAAGATTCTGCCTCTTGTGAGTTTCCATTTCACAGTGAGTCCAAAGGTAGCATTCAAGTGTCCATTATTATCGTACAAATTCTATACAGTACGTACAAAGGATGGGCAAGCCATGGGGGGAGGGGGTTGGAGTTTTATTTGGTCTGATCCACAAAATCCTCAATATCAGCTTAAGTTTTGAGGAAAAAATCTTCTATTTTAAAGCCATGTCATCACTTCTTCCACAGCAGGATAGCCACCTCTTTGCTGACTACCTTTACTGACCGCAGATGTTTAAGTGCCTGTTCTAAAAAATGAAGTTTGTAATAGAAACAGACCAACTACAGCAATGGGAGGAGAGACCATTATAATACACTTCTTTCTTAGGGACCAATGCAGCAAAGAATTGAGCATCCTCAAGTCCCAACTTTTCTTCAACTGGAGTTAAAAGGCAATCAGCACCTCACAGCAGATGTTCAGCACCTTGCAAGTTTGGGCCTTATATAATTAATTCTAAATTCCTTCATAAAACTTCTTGTCTAGAAACTTAATCCGGGAAGGTGCTGAGTGCCTTCTGTGAGGTGCTCTGGCCCGTCAGTGGCTCTAAAGCCCCTGATGAATTGAACCCTGAATATGTGTATATAATGAGGGTAATAATTCTTCTTTTTGCCTGACTCTGTAGATTGTAAACTTTTCAGAGCAGGGACTCTCTTTCACTTGTGTATGTACAATGCCCAGCTATGACTGTTTGTACCCCTATGTTCACCCCTTTTACAAGACTATGATAACATTTGTATGAAGTATGTCTTCTGAGGGATCATTTGAAAACTCAGAATTTGCTGACTATTATTGTCCTGGTAAAATGTGCGGCACCATTGTCTGTAAAGTTATAAGATTATACTGCCTAACATTACTGAGATGTTCCAAGTTTAGAAAAAAAGCCACAAACCAGTTCCTCAGAGACAAAAGGCAAACTGATGCTTCACCCAGGTGTCAATGAAATCAGATGAACTTTCAACCTTGTTAAGCAGCCATTCTCTGGCAGGAAAGAGGCTGTGAGTGGAAAAACCTGCAATTTCACAGAGAAGAGCTTGAGATTCCCGTCCACATGGACTTTCTATCTCCTGAACCTAGAGATGATTTTCAAAGATGAAAGAGAATGGAACAGCCATCCCAAAACATTCCTCCCTTTCTCTCTATTCACAGCAGCCACAACACCTGAAGAAAAGAGGATCCCTTCCTCAGTTCAAAGTGCTCTATCTGAAAGAGATTCAGCTGGTAAGATTGCTGAAGCATGTGGTGAGAGAGACTTTTGCTATGAATTCACTTAGCTTGTTAAGTTAGGTATTAGTTGCATTTTACTTTTATTTTCTTGTAACCAATTCTGACTTTTATGCCTCATTACTTGAAGTCACTGAGAATCTATCATTCTGTAATTAATAAACTTGTTTTATTGTTTTACCTAAAGCAGTGTGTTTCGACTGAAGTGTTTGGGAAACTCCATTTGAAATAAGACTTGAGCATGTAATTTTCTATTAATAAAATTATGGATTTCATATAAGCTTGTATTGTCCAGAAGAAGAGAACTGGGCTGTACAAGATGCGTATTTCTGTGGGTAAGTCTGGGACTGGGAATTGCTGGTGTTGCTCTGCAGTGTAATTCATGAGTGGCTGGCCATATCACTCATACAGTATAGCTGGAAGTGATATATATGCTTGAGGCTGTGAGAGCAGACCAGAAGTGGTTACTCTCTCAGCGAAGCAGTGTAAAAGGCACCTCAGGTCGGAGATTTGAAGGAACACACCTGTTCCATAGTCCAGCTTGTACCTGTGTGGTGGCACACTGGCATATTGAACTCCTGATCTTGGTTGGTGCATCTAAGTACTAACCTAGTGCAAATAATAATAAACAGTATGGCATTTATGAAAGGAGGTCTTGGTGTTTGTTATGAACTCAAACTTCACTCGTGCTACAAAACTGGCAGCTGTGGTTGCACAGAACCTTCTGGAAAGAGCAGGGCTAGATAATACCAGCAGTAAGTGCTTTCTGCTGGAATGCACGGGCTCCCTCCCTATCTCATTATTGTTAACAGTGGAATAGTCTCTATCAGTCACCACCAGGCCAGCTGGCAGAGAAATGTGCCGAAACCTCTTTGTCTATGATTTTTTTTTATCCTCCCTCAGTGATGTAATTCCTACTGAGATATGTATTTTTAATGAGTGAAAAGTTAAGGATTCTCTTTATATTACCAGTCTTTCAACTCAGGAGAAAGGCTCCCCAAAATCATGAGATTGGCCCAACAATCTGAGACTTTACAAAAATAATAAATGTTTTCTTTGCCTTGTAGTTTCTGAGCCCTTAAGATGTACTCACTTCATGTTTTCAAGCTTTTCTCTGGAAACATGAGGTCTAGAAACATACTTTTTCTGAGATTCTCTGGCAATCTCTTGATTTCAGCAGCTAGAGCTATAATAAATACACCAAAACCCAAGAGATTCACAATAAAATCATGAGAGCTGGCTCCCAGCTGCAACAACTGAAGTTGTCCAATAAAGTTTGCTACCCATCTCAAGGGAATTGCTCACAGAATGTCATTGTGGATTGCAGCTCAAATGAATTGCTTTCTGACAAAGCAAATTGAACCGTGCTCTACCTTAGAAGCTCAGGAAGAACATCATTGTATTGTCCACCAGCACTTGGAATCCTTGACCCCCCATAGGGAAGTGACTTATAGCCAGGGTTCAACATAGTTCTGTGGCGAGCAGGCTTTTCTAGGATTCTGAAATCTTTGAATCTGCACATCCCCTTGAAGAACATCTCAACCACAACTGAAGGCAGTTGTATCTGTTGGTCTGGAGCGGAATGCTTTAGGGGAAGAATACAATACATGTAACCTATCCACTTCTGATGTTGATAGTGGAACCCTGCTTACATCTGCAGTGCGTGCTGTGGTATCAACATGAAGCTAAGTGATGTTGACATAGGTCTCAAGCAAGAATGAGTTCTAGCATTAATTTTTAATTTCCCAGGGAAAATAGCTACCAGTTGAAAAGAAGTGAGGAGGTGGAAGGGATAGGCTGGATTATTGTTTTTCAGTAGATCTTTTATAAACCCAATACTAGGTCTTCTTCTCATAGACCTCACTCTGTTAGTGATCACACTGTGTAATGACTTTCAGAGTTTATGGATATAATGGAGGTGGAGACAACAGATCAGCCAGAGAGTCTGCAAATTTCAGATTGCCAGTTACATCTTTTAGTGTTGACACTAGTGTCAAAATGTAAGCTGATGTCAAATGCATATGTATCATCGCCTAGTTTAATGAGGCCTACCCACAGCTACCCGAGAGCTGAATGCAACTTCTAGAGAACTTTTTCTTGCATCTTTTTGGTTCTTCAACAGTACTAAGGTGAGTGATTAGGTATTTGCTGACATTCAGTTTGCTTCTTTGTAACTAAAACCAATGCTGCTTCATTTATTAATTATGATTAATTGGTTTCAATTACTGTAGCACTGATAGACCTAAAAGACAGTCCCTGCCCCAGAAAGCTCAGTCTAACGACTATACAGGTTGGTAGTTGGCACTAAAGCATGCACATTCAGTACCCCAGCAGGGACCTTGCGTGCCTCACTCATCCTGAACTAGCGGGTGGCATGAGTGTCTGAGGAAAGACTAGGTTCCCAGGCTCCTCAGTTAATGTCCATGTCTCAGACACCAAGGCACAATTTGGGCTAGTTTGTGAGAGCCACTTTAGAGAAGGTTTTTCACACAACTTGAACCCTAATGCTCAAGATTTCCCCATCTGACTAATGTAAACTGTATTCTCTATCTCCTCCCTTTCCTTCTCCCTTCATCCTATCACCTATAACAGAGAGAGCCTTGTCCTTTAAGTCTTTCTTCATGTTCTAGTCCAGGTGCTTTCTTACCTTTGTCTCATTCCTTTTCTTTCATTCCATTCACTGCCTCATCCTACTTCCAACTCATCCATTTTTCAACCCTAGCTCTTTCCCGCTCTTCTGACCCATTCATTTCCTGTAGTGCCCACCTCCAGCCTTCCTTTTCTAACCATCTCAGTTATTTTCTTCTTGTCTCTCTTTGCTACCTACTTCCCTGAAAGTCCCACTGCTGCATGATTGCAGCCCTTGCTGGGAAAATGAAGACAGCTTGTCTCGTTTGCCATTCATTTCTTAACTAAAGGCAGCAGGGAAGTAGAACACCTTTCCTTCTCTGCAGCACAAGACACAGCTGTAAATAAAATCTGCTTGACTGCCTTGTTAAAAGAATGTCTTTCCTTGTACAGGGATTAGCACCAGTGGCTGGACAATATCCGTCCCTGGAAGACAGAAGCTGGAGGGGTCTTGGTTCACTGGAAGTACATCAGATTTGGGAACGACAGATATATATTCACCCAAGAACGTAGTCCTTGTGGGAAACTTTCCTGGTGCAAAGGAAAAGAAGAAACAAATCTTCATCTGCTGCTTTGTACCTTGATCCTGCAACCCTCCCCCACCCCCCCACCCCTTGTTTAACTTCAGCATAAGTTGTCACAGCAAAGTGCAAGCGCTTGTGTGCTTAAAATTAAGTACATGTGCTGGTATTTTCAGGATTGGGACTTCGCTGTGTAGCCAGTTTTGAGGCTCAGAAATGACAGGTTTTCCAGTACTCCCCAGAAGCAAGCTCAGTACTGAAATAAAGAAGAGATCCATCACTTTTGTTTTCAAATGAAAATTCTCTCGGTGTTGTGAAACTTGTACGCTGACCATGTCGATGATGATGTCCCCGTTTGTTTTGCCTTTGGGGGCTATTTCGATGGTTGTGCCAAGACTGTTTCAGTTTTACTGTTGCCCACGTTTTCCACACAATGCAGACAGACGATGATAATTAACGTGTATTGAAGAGTTGCTTTTCTGACTCCCCCTAGGTAGTCATTCGCTGCTCACCACTCTGGTAGCTGAGTATACCCCACATATTGTACCAGTGAGGTTCTCCACTGATAAACTGTGCTTGTGGGGATAAAGAACTTTCTGGCATGTCCTTTATTTTCCCTCACTTACACTCATGTTCACTTGTACCGTTTTAAAAAAAAGAAAAAAAATTGAACCCATTTTTTTTATTGAAATTTTTTGACCAGCTCTACAGCTGGTCAAAAAATAGGGGGAAAGGAGTGAGGGAATTGGAAAATGTCATCAGTTTTCATTCGAACGTCAAAAATTATGCATTTGTTTGACCAGTTCTAACAGTTAATAAAGTTCTTCTGATGAACCTTCTTGGGATGAGAGTTGCTTTATAAAATCATTGCAACGTGACATGGATGAAGGTCAGTACGTCTCCAGGTACGTAGCTTGTATACTACGCTTAGGGCTCATCTGCAGGGGTGGACACAGGGAAGTTAAGGCAAATCAACTAAACACGTGAGGTCAATGCCTATAATCCAGAAGCCTAAATTACAGCGATCAAAAGCCACTTTACACCTCGATGAGTGTTCTGTTCGTCTGTCTGCTTTTTAGATGTAAACTCTGTTGGAACACAGCCGCCTCCATACAGTCTCTGAATACTGGTAGAGCTCAACAAACAATAATAAAGTCAAATATGGATTGGGTATAGTCTAGGATTTGGGTTCAAGGCCAAACCAGGGACCAAGTCGGGATTTAGCACTGAAATCTCATGCAGTGTTCTCATAAAATTTCAACCCAAAATGACATTAAGCTAATATCACCTGACCTCCCAGGACTGCTGCCATTTTGAATGGTTAATCCTAGTTCATGGTGTACTGAAAACTCATGAAAATTGCTTTTTGTGAGATTGCACACTCATCCAAACTGTAATTGGGAAAAAAAGTCCTACTTTTGGCACCTGTTAGCATATATGTACAGTGAAGCAGGTGAGGCACAAAGGGGACACTTTAGGGAAACTATTTTCTTATTCTAAAGCTTAGAAGAAAGCGATCCTTTCTGTGATTCCTTGCCATTCTCTCAGGACAGCAGTGGCACTATACTTAAACCACTGAGCAGAATTTGGACTCAAATTGACCTTCAAAGGGGTCTGACTGTGAGATTCTGGTTTTTGTCCATCTCTAATAAAAAGAAAATGTGAAAAACCATCCCGTGTAAATTTACCAAGCTTTCCTCTTTCTCATTCTCTGAATGGGGCCTGCTGGGTGTAGCCTTCATAGATCAGCTGCCACACATGAAACGTGCCGCTCAGTGCAGAGTGCTTCATTTACAGCCTAGTTAGTAGCCGGGGCTGCAGCGCCAGCTCATCTAACAATGCACAGGACAGTAATGCTCAGGCAGCAGCTTCAGTTTCAGCAATTCATGAAGCTTGGGAGCCGCCTGGGCCTGAAGCACTTTTTGTTACACTCCAAAAAGCTGCTGAGTGTGGCTGAACAGTGGCAAGCAGATTAAAATGCCTGAGATGATACAAACCCTGTATATTATGTATTTTGCACGGAAAGAGTTTGATCAAGGCCTCAATGGTGGATACAGAGGTATACTGTCTGGCTTATGGGACCAGGTTAATTACAAAGGGGCTTGTTTGCAAGCAGAGAAATTAGGGGCCTGATCGTGCATTCCTTGGATACTCCAAACTCCCATTCATTTCATCAGTGGCTAGGTTTGATTCTATGTTTTTAAGGGTTGATTTTTTTTTCCATTTAAAGAAACCAGCGCACACATGTAAATGCTGGTTTTGATTAGCTTATGGCAGTGATGCCCAGTTTCCGCAGCACACTTGCACAGAACTCGGGGGGTAGGACACAACTTCCCTGAACCACGTGGGCGGTGTCCCAAGCACCTCTAATCTCATGCTTCTAGGGGCCAAATAAAGTCGTGCGCGCAACACAGCAGCGACTGAAAAGCTTCTTTAAACCAAAATGTCTTTAGGGAGGACAGCATCATGTCACACTGCTCAACACCGCCTCCTCTGGCTGATTAAGGAATTAGTGCATAATCGCTGCGGCACAAAGAACTCAGCAGCTTGTCAGGAGCCAGAGGTCTCCACCTCACCTGTGTAAGTTTGCCTCAATTTACAAAATATTTCCCTGGGTGTAAAATAGATTTCATTTACCAAGCGCTGTAAGGATGCAGAGCATTTTCCAAATCCCAGAGGCATGTAGGAGAAAGGGAACCACGGGGAAGTCCGGCACTGCTTCTTTGAAGCTATCCAAATATACAGTTAGTTCTCTCAGAAGTGCAGAATGCCAGAGGTTTCAGTCAAAGGGAGCTTTGATTGTTCAAGGAATTCAGGATCATCTCCAACACCTTGCCAACAGCCTGATTCAGTGTCCACTAGTCAGTGGAAAGACTTCCCTCCCTCACCTCATATCAACTTTAAGGGGCTATGGATGACCAGAGGGGGAAAAGAAGAAGATGTGGAGGCAAACAGATGCTGTTCAATTGTTCCATGTCTTGTGTTCAGCCATCACTGACACAACGGCAAGAGAAAAGGGGAAAAGGTCATCTGCAATTCCAACAGAATTTGGAAGAGACAAACAGACATTTTGGGAGAAGAGGAAAAGCACCACCTTTAGAAAAAGAAGACAAGCCTCCAGTGTGCAGGCCTATGTTCACAAACTGAGGAGAGAGCAGACACAAGGTAGGTTTCACTTCCCTAAAATTATTTTTAACTTGCCTGCACCTGCCAGGGAGAAACTAACAACTTGCTATAATCACAGGGTTTCAGAGGGCAGGTCCTCCAGGAGCACATCTCACACCCAGCTCTGGGGGAGTTAGAAAATCTTAATAAATACTATGTAACCAAAGGAAGCCTAGAATGCAAGATCAAAAGCTTTACCCATCATTCCTACCCATGGGAATGGGGAGTGCAGCTGTGCACATAAAAGTGTTACACCCAAAAATGAAATATACATGCCAGCCAAAATGGAAATGTTTGTTTACAATCACAAAGATTTGTGCCTCCATCATCCATGTTAAGATGAAGAAGTCTTTCCCTGATAACTCTTCCAGTGATTCTCTTTCACTCTCTTGCAACTCATTTAATTTTTCACTGTATCCAAAATGTCTTTTTCTGTAGGATGGGTCCCACTCAAAGCAAAACTGAAAAATATAATGCTTCTGTGTCTGGATGACAGGCCTGCCAGTCCCGACCTGCTCCTGCAAAGATCTAATTCCTCTGATTCAGGGCCAGCTTCCCTGCTCACCTCTCACAGAAAGAATGTGATGACTTTCCCGTTTCCCACATACCAAGGACAATTCACAAAATCTGAAGAGGTTTTCCTCAGAGTTTCCCTCACGAAGGAAATGTGTGTATAAATAAAAACAAGGTCAAATTGCGTCCCCCACTCTACAAGCGATGAACTCTTCATTATGCTTCCCAAAAACTGAAGAAGTACAAAGGGATGGGAACATAGTTAGACAAACCAGTTAGAGCCAAAAGACATGCAGGGCCCCATCCTGTGAGGTGCTCAGCGCCCTCCACTCCTATTGGGAGCACTCAGTTCCTCACAGGACTGGACCCTCCAGAGGATAATGTTCGGATGTTCCAGAGGATAATGTTCAGATGGTCTGGAAGTCTGCTGCTGTTTTACTGGACTTTTCAGTGATGTCAGTTTGGGGCATGGTTTAAGTGAACAGTTGTTCCAAGGTGGCTTTAAAAGAGTATCTAATTGTTGCAGCGTGTGGCCTATGTGGGAAAATGGCATTATGAATGGATACACACCAGACCAGAGTCAGTTCTCAATTACATCCTTGCACCTAGTGTAGTCCCATATAACACTGATAACTCTTATTAACGTTAACCAAGTTCCACTCTTAGTTCCACCTGGGTAATCCTCCCAACTTCAGTTACACAAGTAGCAATGATCACATGTCAAACAATATATGTTGTCATAGAGGTGGGTAGTACGTGTACATCTTAAACCTTAAAATGGGTGGCCACCAAGTTATTGCATCAGGCAATGGTTGCAAAATAGGCAACTGCTGACTGCCGTGTGGTTGCATGGGTGTCATTCAGATCAGCTTTTGAAGGGTTTCACTGTTAATTTATGAGGGGATACTGAAAGAATCCTTGAACTGGAATATCACACAGCCTTTACTGATCATCTCCTTCTTCCCCCAACCATCTTTCCACTTTTCCCCTTGCTGTCCTTTATGCATTGACACAAACTCCCTGAAGAGATTCATAAAGCCGCTTTCTACCTTATCCTCCTCTGAACTCCTCCTTACTTCTGCCATCACGTCTACCAAACACTGCCCATTGATAATGGCTAGAATTAAACTGAGCATAGTTAGCCTGTGCAAAAATATGCTAGTCTTGCTGTCCCCTTGTCCTCCCTCCACCCCTCCCCCATACATCTGTTTGTTCCATCCAGTTGTTCTCTTGTCACTGACCAAGCTTGCAAGTTCTTTGGAGGAGGGACTGGCTTTTTAGTACAGCATTAAAGCACAATGGTCCCTGATTGTGTCTTCCACATGCTACTGTAATACAAATGATAATAAATAAGTAGCAGAGCTGAGACAGAAAGACTGCACAGAGCTCACTTATTCAATTCCGTGCTTTCATTTCATGAATCCCAAATTCACAGTTTTAAAAGCAAAACAAAAGGAAGCCGCGTGTCCAGTATAGTTTCAACATTTATTTTATGATGCTCTACGCTACTTCTGACTGCATCATGGATGCGCCTAAGGCACATGTGCTACAATCATCATCTTTTACAGCATTCACTGTTTTGCACACTTTAACCTGATGCAATAACTTGAGGGCCCCACAACTGAAGATTGAAGTCTGAAAGCTGCCCTGACTTGTACCATCTGCCTATGGCCCTAGATACACCTGAGCTAAGTGGCCATCACTGACCAAAGGGAAGGACACACCATAGGAACCGCTACAGCAGCTCTCTGCCTCCAATGGATCTCCCTATGTAGGGGAATCCTCCTACAAGATCTCTCTCTTTTCACACACCAGCACCAAAGTACAAAACCTAAGGAAGTTCTCAGCTTGCACAGACAGCAGCAGCAGCAACTTTCTCCTGTTTTCTTCAATGTTTTCTTCAAATCTGAATCACTTTAAGTCACCCAGCTGCTGCATAGCTTGTTTCACTACCTTTCAGTCTGCATTCATAGCGCCTCAAGTCGCCTAGTCAACCCAAAGGGCCCCAGCCCTTCTCCACTGTTCCACAGCAGTACCCCATGCTCACTAAAAGCTCTCCACAAAATGTACTCAATATTTTTCAAAGCAAATGAGGATCAAAGCAAAAAGCCCCTTAGCTGTAGCTAATCTCAGCCAAACACAAAGTTCTTTTAGTGGTAACAAGTGTTACATGTAGATGGCTGTAAGATATTTTAAGACAGCTGTGGTCAAATTGCGGGCCACACAAAGAATTGGCTGGTCATGTAATGCTGGCTTTTCCTCCTTTCTAGCTGTTGGAAATACATTACTCTTATTAGTATATAATTACTATATATTTTCCAATGTAATTACTCTCATTACCACCGGGTGTTCTTGGATCATCAATGGGAGGGAAGATGATCTAGGAACCAACCTGTCCATTAAGATGTGAGCCACATTCTGAAAAAGTTTGAAAACCTTCATGTTAGTATCTGTGAAACCAGCCTGGTGAATTCAATCCTCTTGTAATGACCTTTTAAGCATAAAATAAATTGATTTTAAAGTGTATATTTTAATTGCAGGGTTGGGTTTGTTTTACTTTTGGGGGAGATTACGGTTACATTTCTTTCCCCTCTACTTTAATATTTATTGAAATTGCTGTAGAGTGATAGCAACAACCATCACTGTGGGTCATCCGAACAGAAAAAAAAAAAAACTGTTAAAAGACATGCTATTTTCCATTTTCTACAGTCCGTTTTACTCTCGTCAGGCAATGTCCACTGAAGCCTGGAGAGAAAGAGCCCATAATTCTTTCTCCAGAATTGCCCCTTCTCCCAATCCAAGTAAAAATGGATTTTAAAGGCGCCATGTCACTTTTAATTCTGTTTACATTAGTAACAGCGGCTGAGATTTTCATAGGTAACTAGGGATTTAGCCACACAACTCTCATGAAAATGAATGTCAGTGAGAGCTGTGCGACTACATCCTTTCATTGGTGTTGAAGAGCTCAACCAGTATTTTTCCTGTGCCCAGGCTTTAGGTGTCATCCTACTCTCAATTCCCACCAGCTGCAATGGGAGTGGAGAGTGCAGAGCACCTCATGGGCTCAAGCAAGCCCTTTGTTTATCCTATACCCACACCGTGCCGTGGTTTCACACCACACTGTGGTGCGATTCCTGCTGTGCCAGCAGCAAATTACTGCAAATCAGCCATCTTGCTCGCATGCCCACACAGGGAGTGGCATCCCAAGCAAACTGAAATCACTCCAGAATTATTAAACATGCCTCCTCCCTCCCCTTCACCTCACATATAATCAGCACCCAAGCCATTCTGAAAGGCACGGCCACGGTAAGGAGATGGTGGTTGGATGAACTAGAAAACAGGGGTGGAGCAAGCAGATGTTCATTGCATAGAAGTAAATTAATGGAAAAGTAACTGAAACAAACAAGTACTGTACACAAACTACTGCAGCTCTGGAGGAATGGTACCTAGGACCAACAACGTACATGCCTTCTACATACAGGCCTTCTTTCATCTAATTTTCCCAGCCCCTGCGCTTGAAACATAAGCATATCTGGGGCAGAACAAGTTGTTTCTGGTGTTAACAATTACAGGGAAATAAGCCCACAAGTCATGCTTTTTTATATACAAGGATAAACTACTTGACATTTGCATAGCTCCTTGTATCAGCCTAGTTCCCAACACACTGTACAATCTAAGGTCCTGAGCCTACTAACGTATCTGCAAGCAAATAACTTTATGCACAAGTAGCTTCATTGTCAAGATTATTCACATGCATAAGCATTTGCAAGACTGGAACCCATACAGCGAGAGTAAGGGTATTGCCACACTGCACCTGAGTGTGCTTCCCACTAGCTCTGCACAGGACAGCTTGAGAAAAATAGCTGTTGCTGGGGGTTCAGGCTAATTGGCTGCATATATACCCAGTAGGTCCTGGCAGGTTTGTACTCAGGTGGCTTTAGCCCAAGCTGCCCCCAGATTACCCTAGCTACACTGCTGTTTTTAGTGTGCTAGCATGAGCAGAGCTAATGTGTGTCTGCCTAGCCGAGTTGGGAAGCGTACTCGCACCCAGCTGCACCGCAGACCTACCCTAAAAGTACAGCACCTCCAGTGTTGAAAGAAGGAAGCAGCCAACTGGTACATGATGTGTCAGGAACAGTAGGACTAGGGAGGGAAATGTGTGGCTGGGACACTAGGCCAAACCTTTACTCTTACAAAACACAGCATGGGATCCAGAACATTGCACAAGGAGTTGCTTTTGAAGGTCTCATCTAAAAACACCCACCCACAGGCACCGTACACAACTTGATTTTTAACTAAACGCTTTTAAAAATTTGTTTCCCCTCATTTTTAAATTAAATATTTTGTTAAGAAAAAAGCCAACGAGCAGAAAATGAGTGCTGCAAGGAGCAGATAGTTGAATGCTTGAGGCAGTTGTCATCTGTGAGTTAATTGATGCTCTCAAAATAAGCAAATATAAAATTAGTAGCTGCTCCCTGGCCAGTGCTTACCATCAGTACTACCTAATTGCTGAAGCAGGTGACATGGAGATCACTTATTTAATTGCACATAAAGCTGTAGTTTGCATACTGTGAATGTGGCCCGTCCTTGGAATATATTCTGTTGAATGAAAAAAAACATACTTTAGACATTCTCATGAGGGCAGTCTTTGTAAATGCAAGATAAATTTTCTTTGTAGCCATACCACCATCATCCCACCCATTTTTGTGTGCATCTGAACAAGCCTCATTAGCACTTTTACTATATTAACAGATGAGCCCAAACACACTGAAACCTACACATTTGGGGGTGTTGACATCTAATGCTGGACTCAACTCCACATTTTGCAAGTGGCCCATACCTATATAATTGGTCAAACCAGCTTCACCAGATTTGAAGAGAGTTTTGGCTTGGTTGAAATCCAGATCAAAACAAGCTTGAGGTTATTCTTAGTAACAACGGGTCTGAACCTGCAGTCCTCATCCACACTAAAGACCCCTGGAATATAATAGGTGTTTGGCTTTCATAAAGGCTGCAGGACCAAGCGCACTATTTTCACAAATAAGTGCAATTAAGAAGTCCCTCCATATACTAAATAAAATAATATTTTTAAAATGAGATGCACTTTACATCAGCTTCCCAAAATGTAGGTGGTATTCATTTTGTGTCCAGCATGTACTGAACTGAGAAAGCACTTTCATCTCCCTCTAGAGGGAGTAAAAATTATCTAAAATATAGTTAAATCAAAAGGGAGCAGGAAATTAAACACACACGAGGTCAAAGCTCTAGCTTTTCATCTAATAATGCTTTAGAAGAAAAAAAACCCCACAAACGAACTATCTGAACTTTCAGAAAGAAAGTGATACATTTATTAATTTTTACAAAGTAAAACAGCCCAAGCAGTTAACAGTACAGAGATCCTTTGTTTTATTTTCAAAATATAGAGAGAGCTATTTATCATGGTATCAATTTCCTTTTAATTAGTTACAAAAAAAACCCTAAGTACTTTATGAGCCTCCAATCACAACTAGGGGCCTCATTCTTTCCCATTTCTGAGCAGAGGGGAATAAGACCAAAGGGCTTGGGGGTGGAAGACTCCTTTTTCTTTGTTACTATGAAACCCTCTCTGCAGCTGCCCTGTAAGGTTCAGGTTCTGCTGATCAAGGATAAGGAAGTCAGCTGCACTCTGTACCATAATTCACATTCACAATGGACGAGAAGTACAATTTTGCAGGTACAAATGACTGAATTTTCATTTTTTACCTCCCAGGTACCTACAAATCAGAGTTAAGAGGGCCATATCTACCCTGTGCACATGCATGCAAGTGCACTCACAGTTGACTGTGGCAGAAAAATTACACGGCAGGCCAAGGGATCTTGGAAAATTTGGACTTTTGCTTCCCCGAGATCATATCTTACAGTATCCTAGGTGCAGCTCGAGTGAGTGACCGGTATCAAATGCAAGCACACAGCAGTACATCAGAGAGGCCTGTCAGAGCTAGTTCTGTATTCTTTAATTAAAATATTTCAGCGCAGAAAAAAAAAAAAAAAAACCACTTTCCTGTCAACGCCTCGTTGTATGCAAAACTGGATTTACTGGCTTCAACATGGAGAGTGCAGCTGCACATCTCCAATTCCCAAAGCTTCTGTGCAACAGTTCCAGAAAAAAAGAGAGTCCACATCTAATGTGTGAGAGAAGCCACATGCCAATACCTGGCCTAGTACTGTCTTTATAAATGAGCTGAATTTTGCAAGGCTTGACGGAAGAATACAAGTATGTGGTTTAGAATTACAATATCAGAGGAACTGCCATAACTCATCAGACCATCTAAATCCAATGTTCACTTCTTTCCAACAGTGGGCAGTGTTGGATGCCTATGAGCAGAGGAAGGTATTTAAAAAAAACCCAGTAATGTACACTTAATATGCAACAACATGTCTAGGGGGAAAGTTTCTTAAGTCCAGGTGGTTAGTAGTTGGCTTATGTCCTGAAGCAGGGGGATAAAATATCCCTTAATTTTTATGCTAGCCCGTGTAACTGTGGATATTTGTATTCTGCATGTTTAATCTTCTTGAATACCACTAAGCACTTTGACTGACCTTTTCTGAAGGGGCCAGTGATTTTGAGTGTCCCATGTGAGGCATCTTAAAGGTGACTGATTTTCAAAGTGGGGGGGGGGGTGCTCAGCAATTTCTTAAAATCAGGCTCCTCTAGAGTGTCTCAAGTTAAGTATCCAAAATCACTAGCATCATTTTGACTCCGAGAAGCAAGGGCCTACATTTTCCAGTGGGAGGAGCTGAGGGCACTCAGCACCTTGCAGATCAAGCTCTGGATGGAAAAATAGTACCAGCTTTAAGACCTGATCAAATGCAACAGAATTAAGTAGAGACATTCCCCCCGCCCCCCCCAAAAAACAAATCCTTATGATCATGATCTCATTCATATCTACTGAAACAAATTCGGCTGATGGTTCATTCTGATTGTTAGCATGTTAAAAACCATTATAGTGTTAGAACCAGCCACTTACACTTGTGTTATTCCTTTAGCCATTGGGAAGAACAAAAGCAGTTTATAATTACATAAGCTTCATACTGCTGCTTGAGAGATTCAGGTTTGCTAGAATCTGAATAAAACCCATTTTCAGAAGTATGCCAGGAACACAACATTATGCTTGCATTTTGAAATATATTTCAGACAACAAATAGAACCAAGTTTGGCTTGCATAAGCGGATCCAAAGGCATATTGACAAAGAAGCTGCAGTCTTATGTGATGACCTCAGTACAGATGTTCTCATTCAAAATGGAAACATCTGGTTGTAAATTTTACCACTGAAACACCCAATGAGCATTGAAACACAGAAGCAATAGGTATGGAACTGACACAGAATTAGAGGCTTAACAACAATTACCACCTCTCAGCAGCTTGCAGCCAATTGACATCAACTGTATTAAACATCTTAGATGGGGGAGAGTTTTAAGGTGATGTATTTAAACAGCTACACAAACATTTTCAAAACTTGGGTACCTAAAGTGAGGCCCATATTTAAACCCATATTTAGGCATCTAAATAAATGGCCTGATTTTCAGAGGTACCGATCCCTCTCAGCTCCCACTGACTGCAGTGGGAATTGTAGGCATTTAGCACCTTTGAAAAATATTAAGCCATTCATGGTTTAGTCCTACTTCCATTGGAGCTGATGGAGGTTTTGCTACTGATGTTCTGTGAGAGCAGGTGCTTATGTGTATGCCTAAATAAGGATTTGTGCACTTAACTTCAGTCCCCCTCAGTGTGAAAATATAGATTGTGGTTCTAATGCCCATCATAAAGTATAACTAGATGTCCATGTTGCTATTGGGGTTTTCCTTTGTTTTTAAAGGGAGAAACCACGTACAAGTACGTGTTTCTCTTTTTTCTGTGTTGGACTAGAATCATAAAGAAGGCCCTTCTTCCTGGCAATCTTATAAGCAGGAGAACGGCCACCCACATTGGTGGATAAAGGCTTTGCACATTTTTGCACAGGCACACAGGTCAATCTTCTCCATTAAAAACCATGTTATACACTGCATCCAGTCAATCACAAGGATTGTTAATCCACCATCAAGGTGAAATTGACATTTATATAAATAGAATATTTTGTAATGAAAATTACTGATGGAGACCAACAGTCAGCAACAGCTAATCCTGCCCCCAAGATAAAAGCCTATTTATTTGCCTCTCTTCATTTTTGCTGTCTTCTCTTTTCGCTTCTTCACGTGCTTTGGGATTTTGTTTTTTCTCTTCTCTCTTTGTGTTTCTTTAACCAGCTTTTTCCTTTCCTATAAAAAAAATTAACACCACTTCATTTACAATAATGATCCTGAGTGATTATCAGCAGGTCCGTAACACAATGCTACTGTTAGAAGAGGTGGAGGGGAGAAGTTAAGCAATTTTGGCCCAAGCTTTCAAATGCTGTATTAGAAAATTAAATGAACTCCACATCATTAGAGATGAAATTGATCCACAAAATCCAACTCTAGATTGAAGTTTCCAAATTTCAGAGGAGTCTGAAGCCAGCAAGTTATGGTGGGAGCAACCACGGAACATGGTAGATTACAAAGAGGATGAGAACTCATGTTACTTCATTTGTAAACTCTTCTATTAGCACAAATGGTAATAGGAATCTGATGCATGGCTTTCTGATATCCATGCTGGACTACTGCAATGAATACTTTCACGAACTGCCAAGAGAGACCAATCCATCGCCTGCAGTGAGCTCAGAATGCAGCAACTTGATCATCACTGGAGTTGAAGGGAGCGGATTCTACCTCACAACTCTATGCAGCAGTTTAAGTCAGGTGGTGAATGTTACTGATCAAACAGAAACTGCAGGGGCAATTTACATAAACCAATTATAACCATTCAAACTAGGATCTGACCAAAGAATGAGATTAATTAACATCCCAGCCTGTTCTTACAAAAAAGAAAAGGAAGAACTGGCCAAGAACTCTTCATATTACATGTGTGAAAGACAAACCCTAGCCCCAAGGATTTCACCATGGGACAGACATTTTAGCTCATATCTAATAATCTCATCTTCTATGACACTTTAATCCTTCTGAGCTGCCTGGATTTCTCCCTTTATGCAATGTCTAGACTGCTTCAAAGGGGAGGGACACTCAGTGAAATTCTCTAAGGAGCTGAGGGAAGTCTCCAACCCAGTGGAGTGGATCTGCTGTGCAGGGTTCAGAAGGCCACACAGCTGATGCTCAGAAAGATTCTATACCTCACGCTCATGCAGAGCAGAGCTTCACACCAGCTCTATGTAAGCCTCTATGGATGAAGCCAGGGCCATGTCCACGGGTCCACAACTACATAGATCCCAGTGGTTACGAGCCCCTGAAGAAGGAAGTGGACAGGGGTCATGGCCCCTCTTCGCACCCAAGAGCTAGACAAGACATTAGAGAACTGCTATGCCCTGCCCACATCTGTGCGCCCTTCATTTCCTCTGGAGCTGCCCACACAAAGCTTACGTATTCTGGCTTTCAGTGAGGGTGGGGAAGTGTAGGTTAAATTTCACTCCATATAATCTACAGTGGCAAAACCCAAGACAGCACTTCAAATAAAACTTCATTGGGGAATTCAATCTCTACTCTCATTTCTCTTAATTAAAATAGTTAAAAGAATAAATTAGATGCTTTTTTGTTCTCACTGAGCAGTAGATATGTAGAAAAATTAATATATCTGTCACTTGACTAGCTCCCTGGAGCAGAGAGGGGAAAGCGTACGACTTCCTGGCCAACTGACCTTTTTGTCCATGCCAGCGTCCGTCGGTTGATCTTTGGGATGCAGTGGCTCTCCCTGTTTTTTACAGCCTGACTCAGAGTCATCAGAACTGCCCCCCTCTTCTGAGTCTGCTTCCATCTCCTCCTCTTTTTTTTCCAGGAGTGCAGGGACCTAGAGGATACACAGAAGGATTTTGTCCCTAACCAAAAGTCAGTGGCACATAAAAATAGGAGATGTGGCATTTAAGTGGTAGAGCCTCCTCAAAAGAAAGCCTTCAGCTAATTTGTGTTGACCCACTTCTCCACGAACAAATAATGTGCCTCTAAACACTGGTATTAAAAACTACAAGAGAATGAAATAAAATTAATCCATGTTAAAAACAAAGGGTACAGTAGAAAATGCTAATAACTGTGTCAGGGGACCTGGTTACAAAACAGTTGCACCGCTACTTCCCCACCATACAGAGTTAAGTACTATTCCGTTCTGTAGCGTATACAGGACCTTGGTTTCATTAAAGAACCATAAAGCCAACTTTAGGAGTAATCCAGATGGGCTTTAGCAGTAACATAGCTAGGCATCTACACTGAAAAACAGAGCTGTGCTTTAATCATACTGGGGAACGAATGTGTTATAACCTGGTTCCTTAACATGGTTATATTTGCATTGTAAACAGGGTCTCCCCAGTGCTGTTCGTCAGGCATGGTTTCCAAAAAAGGAATAACTCAATATGGCTTCTACTGTAGCAGGATATGTGCAATCACTTAGAACAATTTTTAATCCAATGTGTTTTTAAGTACTGCACTACAACGTTTCCATTAGTTAGTACAATATCGTATTCTGCACAAGTGCTCTACGTACAACGATTTACAGCACAAGTCACACAAAAAGTAACACCACTTGTGATAATGCAGCATTCTGTATCAAGTTAAGTTAAGTTTTCTGCACTAGGAAATTTTTTTCCCCCCTTTTCCTATCTGTAGACCTGGCTCTATATTGTATCTTCCTGTACTAACCATGTGGTGGCTCTGAGTATTTTCATTCCTGAGTGACTGCAACACTAGCTGAGTAATGCAATGTATTTCCACATACAGCAGTACATGGTGTTCAGGTACACAGTGGTGTAAAGATGGGATCTTAGCCCCTGGTCCTGCAACTGCCTCTGTGCTGGAAGAGCCCACAGTCAGTCCTTCTGAAATCAGGAGGCTGCTTGCATGGAACCAAATGCAAGACTGGGTCTTATTTAATACTTCTCAGGCACATTTATGAACAATAAAATTCACTCTAAAAGAAAAACTTAACAAGCCCTCTTACCTTCTGAACACCTGACAAGTCCTTCTTCAATCCCATCACAGTCTGGTAGAGAATCTATACACAGGAATAAATAAAAATCAATTATGCAGAAACATCTAGCTGCAAAACTATCATTTTCATCCTCTCAACCAGAGAAAACAGGTTGCTGACCATGTCAGGCATCTCTGTTTTTTAGAGCTCTCTGAGCACAGGCGGTAGATTCTGCACATCAGGTTTTAGGAACCAAAGATTCTCTAGGTCTGACTTCCATTTTCTGATATCACAGTCTGCTCCTGTGAATCTTGTGTATGGAGAAACTTCACAACACGTACACAGAAGAGCTGGGATGGAGAAGGCACAGCTCTCTCCTGTAAAGCCTAATAAGGCCTTGTTTTTATCAGCTCACAAGCACAACCCTTGTCTATACAGCAGTAGTGTACAAATGTGTTTGGCACTCTACAAACACACAGAAAGACAGACCCTCGCCCTACATAGCTTGCAGTATAAAAGAACAAAACAGAAGGGGGGCGATGCATGGATATGCCGCCATTATAGACTATTCCATCTATATTTTGCAAGTACTCTGGTGATTTGACTTTTTCCTGACACCATCAAAAATGGGAAGCTCATAAAGAAAAGGGACAAAGAATGCTGTTTCAATGCATGTAGTACCACCAACATGCTGCAATGCACTGATGGCATATATACATTTCTTTTATATAAACACAAAGGAAATATTGTGATTGACTTCTTTACTTAAATCATCTCCCTGACTCTCACATATTAGAATATTCAGCTATCCAGGTGTTTTTAGTTATGTTCTTTTGTCACTCAAAAACGGAGTGATTTGGAAAGCCTTGTTTTTTTCCAAGCTAGAATCTGTAACTGTGCATAACATGGTGGGTGTTAAGAACTCAGTCTCTACATTTTGTAATACATTCATCAATTGTCATCTCAGACCTTGAGCAAGATCATGCAGTAACGGAGGCATCGAACAAGGCCCAGTGGGGAGTGCTATGTCTACAAAGGTACCACAGAAGCTCTGTGATAGAGCTCCACTGAGGTGAATAACAGGGTGAAGGGACGTTGATGGATGAACACCCGACTGTTGTAGAGACTTAGCTTTATTCTGTGTCAAACAGGAAAATATCTAAAGTTTCAATGGGACAATGAATGATAGACAAATAGAAGTTGAATGATTCCTATTACTAGACTCTAGATACCATCTTATATTTTCCACTTTATGCTTCCAGTCAAACTACAAAAATAATACAAAATGAATTTCAATGGGATGTGGTAGCATTTAAATTCTGTAAAAACAAATGTCAGAGGTAAGATCCTTGGGCTCTGATGTAACTAAGATCAATGAGGCTACACCAGAGATTAATTTGGTCTTTCCTTCCACATTATGTGAAGTTTACTCCATACAAAGCTGAAACTGACTGCCAAGTTGATTTGACAGCCACCACACATCCACTCAGAAAGAGGATGTGATCATTTGCAACTGATCCCTGACATGCTAATGTCTTTTGAATGCATTCATTCTTCAAGTTTTTGATAGTATATTGCTATAGGACCAAGATTCACCAATACATAAACAAAACCTCCCCTCAGTAGTTTTTTCATCAGAATCTGCAGCTAATGATACTACTTTGGGTTCTCTCTCTCTGCCAACTCAAGCTGTTTGTAATGGTTCAGGAAGTCTACTCACATTATCCTGCTGCACATTTAATGCCATGTCTTCTTCCTTCAACTTCATCATGACATCTACATCCCTCTCGTAGTTCTTAACATCAGTCAGGGTTCGAGGGATGTAAGCTTTCTTAAACACCTAACAGAGTGAAATGAAACGACAAGCAGATGTATTGATTTACATACGGTCCTGATTATAGACCTCTTCCATGGGAATCATCCTGATGGGTATCTGGGAATCAGACAATACTCATAACTTAGGGATCCTATCTAATTATCTTTGGCCAGCAGAAGATCACCTCTTTGTTGCGGTGGGCCCTATAGTATGCAACTCTCCCATGACAACATCTTAAGATTTTACAATTAAAGGTCTTTTTAGCATAACTGCTATTGGTCACCCGTTTATGACCACCTCCATATATTCCCCCTTCCTCAACATTAAATGTTTGAATTTTAAAGGGTTTCTTTTAAAATGTCTTTCTTGTACTTCAATCATGATTTTATTATTTAAGCTCTTTACAGAAGCAACTTCATAAATAAATTATAAGTGTTATTAAATCCTTTTACTACATCATCCCTTTTCACAATAGTCCCACTCTCCCTAGTCTCCCAACATACAAGCAGAATAACAGAAAGAACATCCTAGGAAATATCTCCACAATATGGGGGCCTCCTTACCAAAGTCTAATCTAATGCCAGTAACAATTCCATCATCCGGCTCATTAGAATCCTAGAGAACTCCAACATCCATTAATTGACATGCAGTCAAGCTCATGGAATCTGCCTGCTTTAGCACAGGTATATCGAAAGCTAACATCAATATCATCTTACTTGTCAGGATTCACAAAATGACCACTCTTAAATTAAACCTCCAGCACACTGAAGTTATTACCACATCAATGAGACACATTGTTTTTTTCTCCTTCTCATTGAAGCATTCCAAGGAGTATCTGTCTGGGTACTTAGAGGGCCATCCCCATGGTGTCTGTGTGTTTTATAATCCCCAATTTATTTATCCTTACAACACCCCTATGAGACAGGGAACTGAGGGACAGAAAAACTAGGTGATTTAGCCCAAGGTCACCCAGGAAATCCGTGGCAGAGTAGGGAACTGAACCCAGATGTCCTGAGTCCCAGGTCAGTGCCTTAACTATTAGAGGCAGCAGTACAGGACCACTTAAATTATATATAAATAAAAACTCCACGTAAGATGCAATAATGGATCTCCTCACACAAGACGAGCATGCAACAACAGAGTATTAGAACGATGTTAGGCCCTCTCCTCTGAGGTGCCGAGCCCCTAAACTTCCACTGAAGTCAACAACACAGGTGAACAACGACGAAATCTTTTCTGGGCCTGGGTAAAAAAGGAAAAGCCTTTCAACTTACTTCAACAGAAAGCAAGAAGTGAGGACTGCAGTCAGCAGAGATGTGAAAGCAAAGGAATAGCCTTGAATATGTGAAGTTCTACTGACTTCAGGGGGAGCGGAACGTGCTCGGCACCCTGCAGAAGGCACGGTGCACTCACATTTTGGGCCTTTGGTTTATGAACACACTAGCAGTTAGCTATGGGGCCCAAGTGTGACCTGTATTAAAGTTCTGACCTGGTACAAAGCACCCACTCAATATACTAAAATCAGGTTTCATTTTAATCCATTACTTAGCTACTGAGAGGTTTAAAGAATCAAATCAAGACAGCCTTATGATCCCCATGTTAAACAACACTGCCGGCACACCACACATCCTGAATGCTGCAAAGAGAACAGGCCTATGCTGGCTACTGCTGCATCAGAAATAAGTGGAGAGAAACAATATTACTACAATTAGAAGAACCAAATCAGAATCTGGGAGAAGGGGGCTGGAATAGTCTTTTTTAGTCAATATGATGGGCAGGGAAGCAAAAAATATTCTCATCTTAACACTGTATGAATCCTCATTTTAGCACACTATTCTTTTAGCCATACTTGCATAAGCTCAAAGATTTCCCACACTCTGTGCCTTCATTGCTAGCTGGGTCCCTTGTGGTATTTCAGTTCAGGACCAGTTATAGCCAAGCATATCAGTCCAGGAAACATCCTAATGACACAGGGGTTGCTGACCAGAGATTGCAAAGAAGTTGTCATGAGAAGGGTTTCGATATAAGATCAAGAATCATTTAATATCTGAAAGCCTCTCCACTTATTTCAGAATGTACAAATGTATTAAATGTAATATTCTGTATCAAAGAGTATCAAGAGAACATTTCAAAGTCTTCAGATGGAATAATGCAAAGATTCCCTCCTGGCAGAGGAAAAAAATCCTCACCTCCTCATCCACGTTATCTTGGCTGGATCTTTCTGCCTCTGTTCTTTGGGTTGCTATTTCCATCGCCTACAGCAATATGAAATGTAATACAAAAATCATCACTCTTCATAATCCAGTCCCTAATGCTGGAAAATAATTCCCCTAGCCGTTCCTATCTGTATTTCCCCACCTCCACTCCATTCATCTGGAAACATTTCTGTCCCACGCATGTAAAACACTCCACCTTTTCACACCACAGTGCCTTTAGTGACACCTAACGGTTCCGAACATTTCTGCAGGGCACACCCACTTACTTAAATCCCACTCCTGGCTTTTGATCTACTTTTTGAGAGCAAAAATGAACTTTCCCTCCACTCCCACCAATCCAAACACAGGGCCAAATTATGGCTGTTCCTACAACAGGGTGGGATAACAGGGCACCCCTCTCTGCAGTTCATGTTCTCACACAACAGGGCTGCCTGCACTCCCCAAATGCTGGGAGTTGCTGCTCTTGCTGCCAGCAGAACTGAATAGCCCAGAGGAGTGTGCCTGAGCAAGATGTAGCCAGTCCTATTCCCTCCAGCCCAGTGCACCAGAGAGTACCCAAAAGCAGTGCACGTCAGACAAGTATTTCTCAGGCTGACTGGAAGTGCTCGCCCCCTATCCAGTGTTCAAGGTTGTCTCGACACCACCATTCCCAACATGGCTGAGGTCAGGATATGGGAGTCTTACTTTGACCCTTCATCTTCTTTGTTGCTTTGATTACCAGAGATGGGACTTACTCCAACAGCTAATTGATAATGAAGAACACAACATGGCTGCTGGGGCAGACGATACAGTGAAGATACTGCTAGAGCTAGGGGGCTGGAAAGTGATCCTCTATTCACTAGCACCCAGTGGAACAACAACTGAACCTCAAATGAATTTAAACCCACCCCTGCTTGAATCAGAATGAAACTAAACAGATGGATGGAAGGACAGAGTGACACCGCTTGCCCACCCAGCAATGGTGAGTAACTGAGACCAGCCTGACGCACTCCAGGTGCTGGGCCTAGAGCCAGCACACACCCCTCCTCTTAGAATAAACAGGTTCCTTTCACCAATTGGCACAATCAACATTTAGCTGGTGATACTGGATACTTTAGGGTGAAGTGCAAGCCTCCCTTATTCCACTCAAACCATGTACTCCCAAGTCTGTCTTACTCACCCTGCTCAGACTCCCCGCCCCAGACAAACACAGCAGGGAGGCGTGAATAAGTTCCCGCCGTTTACGTTTATTGATGTTAAACCATTTCTAATTTTTAAGTTGCTGTCTTGTTATACAGTGCACAATCTCTACTGTCAAAACCTCGTTGTGGGATAAATGGAATGGATGAGCTTGAACCAGATTTTATTCCTTAGATCTTCCTACATAAGCAGGACCTTGAAGTCTGACCTTTGAAAGATAAGCATCCAAGTTGTTGCTTGTGATAGAAGGATCTGTAATAAACTCAAAGAGCTCTCTCACTGTCATCACTGCAACACTGTACTTCCAGAAAAAGTCTGCCAGGAAGCAGGGGAAAAAACAAAGTTACTATGATTTAAGTTTACTTTATGCTTATACACCATTAAAGTGATATCAAAGCAACAGTAAATACAGAATAATAGTTCTATGGATTTGGGAAATCCTCTACAAGGTTTGCAGAATCCCACTGGGTGTGGTTATCAGAAAACTCTTGGTCATCCAAAACCCAACTAGCCCGTCTCCCAGATACAACGAATGCTAAATGCAGGATGAAAATTCTAAGCCCAATCCTGCTTCTATTGAAGTTAAGGGCAAAAGTCAAATAGACTTCAGTGAGAGCCCTACTGGACCATGAAACAAGAGAAAAGCAAGAGGGTGGAAAAGAAGGCTTCATAAAGAATCAAGCAGTTGCAGTAAACTGAGATTAAACTTTGTAGATGTCAAACAGTGAAATTTGGAATTTCTACAGATGGGAATCAAAGGTGTGCCTACGGTACATTTAAGATCTATTTACATTGCCTTTTTAAAAAAAATAAAGATTTCAACAAGGAAAACAACATTTTCAGAGAGATACTGAATTCTTGCCTTCCAAAGCAAGATGGAATGTTGTAGAAGCAGAAATATGGTGCTTGAACAACAAGACGACAGTAATTACAATATTTTTTAAAAAAATACTGTTTGAGGGTGCTCACTGCATCTTGCTGAACTTAACATAAATTACTATAGTCCTTTAACAATAGATCACCAAAGTCCCAAACCTGTAAACTGCTCTGCACAGGTGCAGGAACTTAAGTGATCAAATCAAGAGTAACTTCTTGTTCACTAAGATGTTCTGTTCTTGATTTCTAAACACTAAACAAAGCAAATCTCTAGTCTGTATGTTCTCTGCTATAGCTTTTGTTGTAATATAAGAAACTGTGTGAAAACTGCTTTCCTTAGGCTAAAACATAAGCTTTCATGTAATTGAATGTGTGTGACCTTGGTGGGCTTACTTAGCGTAGCATGTTTGTTTTCTAATGAAACCTATACAAATCCTAAGATGATGCGCATTTTGACTAACTCCATTCTGTTCTACATACATTGTTGCAGTCTGAAGAACATAAGGAAGGACACACTTAACCTTCCTAAAGGAATGAGCTATTAGACGAGGAGTTGAAACACTGCCCACTCACCATTGATATTGGCACAGTCCTTCCGCAGGAATTCTAATGCATGTGGGTGGTCATGCTCCACTGACTGAGATACATCGATGATGTACACCTCTCCATTGTGGTATCTGGAGATGCATCAAGGAAAAAGAAGGAAAGTTTTTTTTGGGTTTTTTTTTTTTTGTTTTTAAAAAAGATCCCATCATTTGAAAAAAATGCTTCAAGTTTTGGGGGCCTGACACTCAAAATTCAAGTTTTGTTATAAGACGCGTTTCATATAATAGTTTTTTTTCCCCAGTTATATTAGTATACCTTATTTTAGGGAAAATTCTGATGAACACAAAAAGCTATTTTAGAAAAATTAATTGTAATAGCTTATTTGTTTATTCATCAGCTGATGGTAAAAACTCATTGAATAACCTATTCAGAGAAGTGTTTTGCAGAATAAATTATCAGAGAGATTTGGGTTGAGATTTGCATAATAATCAGATAAAATTACAAAGCAGAGCTGAAAGGAGGACACCACCCCCCTTAGGAATATATTAGTACCACACAGCTCTACACATTAGGAGAGGACACCAATACCTACATTTTAAATATTAAAATGCAGAGCAAAGTTAAAAAAAAAAAAGACATACAACATATTAAATTCACTGAGATCTGCATGAACAAGCTTGGCATCCTGGTACATTCTTCTCATGTACTGTATGATCTGTAGATACAGCTCCCGGGCTTTTGAGTCAGATAACTGAGCATTTTTCAACAGAGGAGCAGGCCTTGGGTTTAAAAAAGAAACAAACAGATTCAATTCTCCCATTTTATACCAGCTGTACAGTCTCTTCCCTGCAGTACTTGATCCATTTTAATTCGGTAAATCAAAAGACCTCAGTGATTTACTGAAGCACTAGATACTCTGGTCCAGCTCCTCAGCTAATATAAATATTCATAGCTTCACTGCAGACAGTGGAACTACAACATTTTACACCAGGTGAAGAACTAAACCACAATACTGTATTAGATATTTACATTACAAAATGCTGAACTGACACTTGCGTGTGCATAACTAATGAACTTTCCAACTAGAGGATTTAAACACATTGCTCTCTGAGCTTTGAAGTTTATTTTTCATTTCTATAAACATAAAATCCTCATCTGTGTTCTATGGAGGATAAAAAGTCCCTTGAAGATCCAGGTACTGTCCTGGGCCTTAATTTCTAGTTAATTAATATTATTTGTTTATTCCTTGCATGGATGAGGCTTTAGAATCTGTCAGATCCTCTGCAACCCAAGCTAGTGGGGATCTTGAAAGTTTACATCTCATTTATATACACAAGAGCAATATACTCAATTTATCACCAGCCTACACCACATACTAAGTTAATTCAACAGATTTTTTTTTAATTCACCTTTGTTCAACCCTATAAATAAAAGCACTCATTGATTTTTTTGAGGATACTTACATGTCATCTCTACCAATAAAACCCATGACAAGTACATGACTTCTTAGCATAATTGGCTCTGGGCAAGGTATTTGTGCTGTATTCAACCTGTAACAGTACAACAAAAACCCCATAACTACCTATTAAAAAGCAATGCAATCTATGTCATTTATTATCAGTATTGTGGTAGCGCCAAGAGGCACCAATTAATTTGGACCCCCCACTGCACTAGATGCTGTACACAGTAACAGACAGTCCCTGTCTCAAGGGCTTACAATCTAAATAGACAGAGGGAAGTATCATTATCCCCATTTTACAGGTAGGAAAGGGACACAGAGATAGTAAGTCGCTTGCCCAAGGTTGGACAGGAAGTCTGTAGCAAACGTGAAAAGTGAACCCAGACTGCCTAAGTCCCAGTCCAATCTTTTAATCTTAAGACCATAAATAAGACCTCCTAACAGTCCTGGGTTGTGTGGGACTTGGACTGAGTGGCGCTGAGTCCCACATGAGCCACCTGGAATGCTGGCAGTGATGCCCTAAGTGTCCAGTGCTGTCCACGGTGCAGCAATGTGCGCGAGGGGGCTGTGATTTCTAAAGCGCGCTGTCATGTTGCACATTAACTGCTCCATATAGACCCTGCTGGTGAGCACTAGAAGTTCCACAGTGCCCTTTGACATAGCTACATTAAAATGCTCTAGGGAACTTCTAGTGGGCACCAGCAGGGTCTACAGGGAGCAATTAGTGTGCAACACATTGGTGTGCTTTAGAATCACACCCCTGTGGCGCACTGCCACACCATGTACATATACCCTTAGTTATATATATATATTTTTGTTAACTAAATCTCCCCACAAACCCCACCTCCCACTATCCAGGTGCATCAGCCAGTCTGTCTCTCTGCTGCTGACCAAGTGTTTCATCCTTACCCCAAACTGCTCTCCCCAGCCAGGCAGATGCATCCATTAGCAACAATTGGTCACAGGTTGTTGACCTCACTGTGATTTTAATCCTCCCCACAAAGATGAAAAAATAAAAGATTCCCTGAGATTGTGCCTGTGTAACTGATACCCCATAAAGGCAACCGTCTCCCCATCCCAGGCGTCCTTTGCAGTTCCACCCATGTCCCCGATGGAAGGGAAGGGATGTTAGAAGGGTCTGTGCAGTGGGGACTGACTTTACCCTGCAATAAAATGACACTAACACTGCCCATGAGTGGAAGGCGGCGTGCCCATCAGTCAGCGTTTTCTATCATGGAGTGTAATGGGGTCAGGACGGGGTCAGCCCTGGTCACAATATTTCAACAGGGAATAAATACTACTTTGGACTTCTGGCTCCCCATCTACCCACACAAACTGACCATATGCTGACATTTTTCAAAGGTGGATGTGGGAGATAAAGGGATCCCTCCCCCTATCTGTGACCTGGGACATGGCAGCTGTTTGATGGGGCAGGAAATGAGGACTCCTGCTGCAGCCAGCTGAGAACGCCGAAGGGGTGGAACAGAATCCCAGAGCTGGGCCTTGGCCAGGCCGGGACACCAGGGTGCGCCACTGACTCCTGCAAACAAGGTGACGGGCACTTTATTAACCACAAGGGGCTGGGACTTGCCATCCAAAGGGTCATTTCTGTTCCCAAATATGTGCAAATGCTTGAACATCGGGGCTCAGGATGGGGGTGACACTCCTGAGAGGCTCTCATGTCCCACATGGGGCCTGTGGAGGCGCTTCACCACTCATGTACCTGCAGGGAGCAGCACGGAGTGGGGACATCAGCATATAGAGCTAAGAGAGCTGGGCTGGTTATTAACACTCTGATGTGTTCCAGCACCACGCCCCCTCATGGCACCTCAGAGTAGTTTACTGGAGAGCAAAGGTCACTACCACTAGCACCATCTTACAAATGGGAACATGAGATACAGAAGGAAATGACTCATCCAAAGTCTACC
>ML675601.1:25959836-25993653 GCA_007922155.1 Mesoclemmys tuberculata | reverse complement strand
AGAACAAGGCTTATTGAAAGTTAATGAGACTTGCGCACCTAACTCACTTAAACACATTGGAAAATCCCACACTAAATCTAGCGGGAAGACATTAGATCTGTAAAAGGAGGAGATGGTCAATGTCTCCCTGGTGTGGGCAGGTTGCCAGAATCACTCAAAAGAACAACTGTTAAGACACTGGCTAGAGTATTGGTCTAGACACTGACAATCTCTTCTTATCACCTTGTGTCTCATCCTTCTATCCTGGGGAAGGTTTTAACCAAACAGTCTTGGCAACCTGTAGTCTTCCGATTCCCTGGCTCCCTGGCAGTCTGATTTTTGCCCTGTTTATGGGACAGACACTGGTCTCAGACATCATTGTGGTGATGAACAAAGACCACATCCATGCTGATTCTTCTGAGGCCTGATGCACAACCCATTAAAGCCCACAGGAGTCTTTCCGTTCACCTTCGGATCAGGCCCTTAGACCCACCAGCTGCCTTTGATCCCAGTGTCCATGAGAGGCTCACATTTCTGTTGAGCCTGGCAGGGATGGACCGAGTCAGCCTTAAGCATCTCTGCTCTTTCCTCTCCTAGAGGAACAGACTGCAGTGATGAACAATTGGCTCCTCTGCCCTGAGCTCTCATTATGAGGTGCCACAAAACTTGGTTCTGCCACCACTCCTGTTCACTGTGTTTGTGAGGGAGCTAGGCAAGACAATGAGTTCTGTATCACTGCATGCCTGGCACATAAAAACATCACGATAGGTTGTGTGTCAAGAACAGATGATGTTTTATGAAATGCAGTTTAGGCTTTTCATCTAAGGCTTTTCATCTTTTCAACACCATGAATGAGCTAGTCAGGGCATGATAGAAAGACAGGGTGGATTTCAAAGCTTAATGTCAAGTGCTAGATCCTGATTCCTTTGGGAATCTCATGTGAATAAGGATTACAGGAGTTGGCCCATTGTGCAATCCACATACACTACGATGGGGCACTTAAATGTTAGTGGAAATATCCAGCCGAATTTAAAAGAAGTAGAGAAGTGTTTTAGGAACAGAGACAATACAACAGCTACGGTGATGTAGGCCCTCATCCTGCAGTGACAGTGGGTAGGGGGTGTCTGCATCTGTGTGGAGCCCACTCAGGTCAGTGACGCTTGTCATGGGTGCCGCAATCTGCCCACGGGCTATTAATACAGAAGAAACACCTTGGACACGTCAGGCTGGGAATCCTGGCAAACTGCTTAGCAGCATTGGGGAAATCTTTTCAACGTTCCTTATTAACAGTGCATGAATGAACAATACCCACAAATAAGCAGGCTGGGAATCGGCGGCAGCTCTGAAGGCCTTGACATCTCATCTCACCAATCTTCCACACAGGTTCCAAACGGAGGCCACTGACCAGTAGCCAGCTCATAGTTACATTCACTCCCCACCAGCAATGGAACGCGCAAGTTGTGTCAGCACCAAAGTTAAACATAAAAATCACCTTATTAAATTCCTCATCTCTTTTTCTGCCCACGTCTTCACCATTTTCCTCGGGTTTCCTTTACAATATCCATGACGAAATCTTAAAAACAAAACACACCACAGAGACTGAAACATTTCCATCTTATTCTATTTACAGAACATCTGTGAAAAAATTCAGAGAGATCCGTAGGTCAGTGCAGAGTTAGTGCTGGAGAGGTTTGGGTTTGCTATCATTAAAGAAAGAATTCCAACTCACCTGAATTCCCCACTCACATACTTATCCCGATCCTTAAACATCAAAATTGAGGTTTTATAAATCTTTATTGCTCTGTTCTCTCCATTCGCTGTACTGGCGTGATAGACATTAGCCTATAGGGGTGGAGGGAGGATAAACAGTATTAACGTCCTGGAAATAGCTTACGTTTGCTCATGCATCAAGAGCACAATTTCTTAGAAGAGAAGCTAAACCTTTGGGCTTTGTCACAGGGTGGCTGCCCCTTTAAAGGGAAATGGGTCTGAATCCCACCTGTGACACAGCCAACACCTCCTTTGCAGAGAGGAAAGAAGATCATGTGCCCTTATCACATCTATGGGATAGATAAGGGAGAGACCTTGGGTAAAGCAGAGGTCTGAGCCAGAGCAGCTGCAGAAAGCAAGAAGGCTCCCTCTGGAGACCCCAAGACAGCAAGGGAAGGTTGTTTGCATGCTTCCAGGTGGTGGTATGCCCCGGCCTCCAAGCCACGGAAAAAGGTGGGAAAACTGCACTCCAATAGAAATGCCCTGGAGGAAGGACTGTTAAGACGGTTATGTTCTGAGTTACACTTGTTTTGACAGATTTTATTGCCAGTCTAGATAGACCTAGATGAGTGTAATTGCAGGAGGCATTGGAAATTGCATGAGGACTTAATAAATTGGATCCCAGAAGGGGAATCTTGTTTTTGAATACCTTGGACTCTGTAGAATTTCCTTGAGGAGTGGGAAACTGAGGCCAGGGTGCTGCAGCTCCATCCCAAGCCATTAGGGGTGTTCTGGTGGTGGCAATGCTGCTACAGGCCTCATTCCTACAGACACCTGTACCCCAGACACAGCTCCCTGAAATCAGCACGATCTCACACAAGCCCAGGCATCCAACCACAGGGACTAGCTTGCAGTATTGGGCTCTAAAACTGTACAAAGACGTTAACGTGCGTATAAAGCTCTAAAATGCATACATGCAGTAGAACGTCATCATAATGGCTGAGTTGCCCATTAAAGATAACTAGAGAGGAGCCTGATCTCAAGAGCTGCCAAGCACCCTCAGCTCTCAATGATGCTCTGCACTCCCAAAAGTAGTTACACAGACTTCAACGGAACTATCTGCATGTGTGAAGACTACGCATATGATAAGGAGGGGTCTGCAGGGTCAGATCTTAAGAGCTACATATTGTTTTCACTAAAGTCAATGGAATTTTGCCTATTACTTCAATAAGACCAGACTTTGGCTGTAAGAGTGAAACTAGCCTCCTTACAGGGTGCCAGCATGAGGCCTATGCACCACTTAAGTCCCAAAAATATTGTCTAAGAGGAACTTAAACAGTGCCTTGTGCTGACCCCCCTACACAAGGCTGAATTTTATCCTTAAAGAGTTAGCCAAATACAGGGAAGAAAAATCAAACCCAGACAGGGAAACAGCATCACAAAATTATACTTTGTGCATAGATTCTGAAAATTGTAGTGTAGTTTTAACTATTTGTGATCTTACTTGATAGTAGTAGCACACAAACTATTCTGCAGAAGTGATAAAGTTTTAGTAATACTTTTTGAAACTTCACTCCCACACTCGGTTATTCAATCTCTGCAAAGAACCAAGACTGATTTTTGTGTACAAGAACTGTCAGGTCTGAAGATTGTAAAAACATAGCTACTTTGCTCTTCAGCAGACACACATTTATCTTCACTACACATGTGTAGTTTTGCCACAGAATTCACAAGGAATACATAATGAAGAATTTTTACAGGACAAATACCAAGATGGACTTCAAGTGCTCCAAATTTTAATTACTAAACAGAGTTCAGTAGCTTAACTATTGATAGGGGATGAAAATCACAGTAACAGATGTCACACTTTACAATAAATTAACTTCTTGACAATCAAACACAAGAAAACTAATTTAATGCCAGAGATAAGTATTTTACTATTTTCCTTTCAGCACAGCAAACATCCACTCAGTTTGCAAAGAAAGGCTGTAGCATGCCAGTTCAAATGAAACTCACTTCTTTTCCTGTGCTGATGCAGCCATTTATCTCTGATATAACACCTCTAGTTAGCATCTTGAACAGAATCATTCGTGTTCTTGGATCTAACACCTCAGGGGAAATTAAAAAAACGAAGCAGTGAATTACTTTATCCAATTTACTGAAAATATTACTAAGCTAAACAATCTTGAACTGCAGAACCCACAGAACCCCAGCACCTTAGTGGATCAACCCACTCAGAATTCTATCAGGAGAGTACTCTGTTTCTTCTATAATTCTGGAATTACCTTTAAAACATTAAGGAAAAGTATGTTTGACACTAGTATGCAACTCCTAATCAGTGGTTTGTAATATTTAATGCATCCTTAGGCTAACCTTAATAAGAGTACTAAAAAAGTGATTTCCCAGCCACAGTACCAAGAAAAAAGTGAGTTAGAACACCACTACCCTAAAATGTTCCAGGCATTCACAATAGCACATGGCGATCCTTGGGGAATACAGGCTTTTAATGTATCATACTAGTTTTAAAAGCAAAAATGTGTGGATTAAAAAAATTGAACTATTTAATCTTTTCCTTGGAAGATTCCACTTTTGAGTCAAACTGAGAAGAATTCTTTGTCTATTAATAAAATCCCAGTTGAACACAACAGTAAACCATAATACTAAGCACCCCAATTTTCTCCAAGCCAGCTGTGAAAGCAGGTACCATTTTTATAATGTAGTCTTCTTCAGAAAGACAAGAGTAACATGGGGTGAAACCCTGTCCCGCCTGAAGTCAAGGAGTGTTTTGCCACTGACTCCAAAGAAAATGGGATTTTACCTCTGGTTATTGATTTCAAATGAATCAATTTTAACAAGCACTTTGATATATTTAGGACTTACCTGTTCTACTGTTGCTCTGTCTGATTTATCTTTGACTCGATACCTAGTGGAAATGAAAATATAACAGCATGACATGATCTACCTAGGAGGAATATCGATAGTTCCTCCAATCATTTTTCCAGAGTGACTGCTCAAGAAGAATTAATTTTGGAGGTGAGGGAGGGAGAGAAAAGAGGAAGCATCACTGCATTAAAACAGAACTCTTTTGCTGGCAGAGTGCCATCAGCATTTTCCACTTTACTGGCTAACCCACAACCATTGAAATGAATAAGATTTGCCACTGACTTCAAAGAAAGTAGGATCAAGACCTGGCAACATCTTAGGTGATTGGGATGATTTGCTGAGCCACTTTGAGAAAAACATTAATTCCAAAATACAAACACCACACAGAACATTTACATTCTCTAACTACTAGTTTATTCAGCATCATAGATCAAGCTGCAACTGGTAGCAGAAATCACAATATGAGGGTATAAAAGTTTTCAACAGACCAACAGAAATACAGCCACCCAAATTACTTACATATCTGCTTCCTTTTGTCTAGACTTTTCTGTAACTTTGTTTATAACAGAGTCAGCAAGATTTAACCTGTCTGAAAAATATATAAAAAAAAGAAGTGAAGAGGTTTTCTATGCTCAAAACTGCAGCTACAGTTCGGCTGCCAATAGACAGAACCCACACATTCAAGGCATGTAAGGAAATACTTGTAACAAGCTGATCACGTTTTAAACACATACACAGTAGTGGCAGAAATTAATTTAGCATTCTCCTCTATGGACCTGAGAACCCACCACAAATCTAGAAGAGCAACCGGGGCTACTGCCCTCGAGTTGAGATAGCACCTAGAGATGCTGTCCTTCAAATGGGATGTTAAAACAGAAGTCCATCTTCCCATCTCTAAAGGAACTTAAAAAAATCCTATGCCATTTTTCCAGACAGAGTAGGCAATAGCCCTCAGTGTCCAAGCCAATATTCTCTCAGTAATGCTAATTCATATGTTTAAGATGGGATGTGAATTAAATGCCACGTGTACTGCTGCTGTTCGCCATTTATAAATCCCTGCTGTTTGTCGTCTATAAATCACCAAAATTTGATTGCATCATTTTGGAAAACTTTTGCAGTATGAAACAAATCATTGAATCTTAATATAAATTTGCTATCACAAGATGCCATGATATGTTACACAACAACTCCACTGCATGCTGAATATATACTGTATTGTAATAGACTCAAACAAGCTGAGCTGCTGCAGCTTTGAGAGTGATCAGATGATGGTTTAATGGACAGCTAAGTTCCTCCCCCCCAGTTAATCATATTGTTTGTGGGGGAGGATGGGATGGACGACGGACCACACGGGACTATGGAGAGTTATTCTGTGTGCTCAGAAGGAGACAGGGAAGCAAGATAGACAGCTCTCTGGGAAGACAGACTCCAGGGATTATATCTCTAAAGACAGACAATGTCTGAAGGTGACATCCAATATTAACGCTTTCAACTGTTTGAGGACAGCTGGCTAGCTATAATGCCTAAAAGCCCCAGCTCAATGCAATTAGAATTAGTCACTGAATGTTACCAAGGTGTACCTATTACCATAAAAGATGATGATAGGATTATACTTACCTAGATTAATTTTATGTTCAAATTTTCTTAGGGCCTTGTCTGTAGGAGTGGACATTTTTGCTGAATTGCAACTAGGGGTCTGTCTATTTCCCTGAAACAAAGGATTTGTTACATAATTTGCCTTCCCTAAGTAGCCCTTCTAAATATACATGGTAGCTTGGGGGGCGGGGCGGGGTGGAACCAACTTATCTAGTTTGATCTGCTTATGTATCTAAACACCTGTACAAGTTTATCTGCATTTAGAAAATCAGAATTTATCAGGGTACGGACATAATTTACAACTGGAATGATTTCAGTTAAGAGAAAACAAAACATATGAGAGTTCAAAATTCTATTATCTAAGTGCTCAAGGAGAAGATGCTTGTTAATCAGGGAACTGACTGTAACTCAAATCATACTAGCATATTTTAGCTCCCAAGGGGGAACAAGAACACTAAGGATGGGGAAAAACAAGGAGAGAAAATACTGAGAGATGGGGAGAAAAACTGAGACGGGAAAAAGTCAGAGTAGAAAGAGACAACACAGACAGGCCATGCATGGCTTGTTAAAGAGACATCAGTTCCCATCAGCAACCTTCTACAGACCTAACCAATATCTTCCCCAGCCAGCTCCCCATAAGCTCCTAAATAGCATACATCACTCATTAACTTACTCCTCCCCAGGTCTCCTTCCAAAGCCCAAAAGGCAGAAATAAGTAGTCTAGAAAATATGTTTTGAGCCAGCTACAATCTGTAACTGCTCCCCCTCAGTTTACCAGAGCTGTACATCAAAGAGAAAAGGAGAGATTTTCTACTTCCATTGTCCAATTGACAGCATACTGAAAAGCAAATTAGTTGTCAAATTCTGTGGGTTAATTATTTAAGCTAGTAATTCAGCCAAGATTTCTAACCTGATAAATTTCTACCTACATCCATTCACCTTTGGTGTTTTTCATGGGTTTTCTTGTCTCCTTTACTAATGATCCAAAATGTATGCTTGCCCCCCCACATTCCTGTCACATCAAGGATGTTGTTTCAAAATCTGGTGAGAAGAAAGGGATGGAAACTAGGAATATAGAGGGAGGATACTGAAAAGGAGGACACAGCAGTGATACCAAGGTGGGGGGAGAGGTTGAGACCCCAAAGGAATGGAAGAGGGGTTGCAGCAACAAGTGAGACCGTGCAATAAGTATTGAGAAAAGGGAACCACTGGGGCATGGGAAGAGGGTTCACCTTGTGGGGGGGGGGGGTGGAAGGGGAAAGAGATATGAGACAGGGGAAGGTTGTAAAGTCCTGACTTAAATTTATGGTTGGGGATCACATTCACATATCATTGTGCCTCAGTGTAGTCCTGTTTGCTATAGGCACTCTGAACGGCATCCTGGAAGTATCTTTAATGTACCTGTGGGTTGCAACCTCCAGTTGCAGTATGACGTTTGGTGAGCCTTCCAACTGAATCATCCCAGTCCCACTCTTCATCCTCATCATCATCGTCATCTTCAATTTCATCAGTGTCCACTTCCTCACACAAACATGACTGCTGATTTTTAACTGTTACCTCCTCCTCTTTACATGTTTCCGGGCCTTGGGTGTATTCACTTAAAAAAAAAACCAAAAGAAGAGCTATATAAATAAACCCCATATTACCACAGTCACCATGAAATCAATGTATAGTCCTCCAGAGGAATGAAACAGCAAGGTTACCTCTCTGCTCAATATTTCATTATTTCACCTACCCTGAAACAGCAACCCAAGTTCTTCTGCATGGTGGCTCAATTTTATTGTTGTGATTTTAAGCATCCTTTGTTTAAATGTCATTTTGTAATTCTTTCGACTATTCTGTTCCGTGAATCACAGATATTTGGCTTGCTCTGTGACGCCTACTACACTAGAAACTACATTTTGGTCATTCTTCAGAGGCAGACACACTCCACTGTCTTAAACCATGCTAGGCTAGGATTCTAACTGAGATATTCACAAACTGCACCTGACTGGTGATCTGCAGAAAGCTCAATGAACACTCCTGTCTTCCAAAGTGGCCAGTGCCAGGTGCTTCAGAGGGAGTGAACAGAACAGGGCAATTTAATGAGTGATCCATCTGCTGTCGTCCAGTCCCAGCTTCTGCTAGTCAGAGGTTAAGGGACACCCAGAGCATGGGGTTGAATTCCTGACCATCTTGTATCCTCCGTGACCTTATCTAATTTCTTTTTTGAACCCAGTTATACTTTTGATCTCCCAACATCCCCTGGCAACAAGTTCTACAGGCTGACTTTGAACTGTCAAATGTGGCCAAACACAGGTTTTGTTAAACAAAAACAAAAAGAGAAAAATCTTTTCCTCATACAAATAAACCTTTCACAAATTCTAGACATAATGAAAATATTTCCATGATTTAAATACCAACAAACAATTTTCTTTTTAAACAAAAACATTCTCCTCCATGCTTTGAAACAATTCAGGAGAATCACAATGTGAAACTGCCTGGAAACGCCCTATAAACAAAATTGCAAATAACCAGTCCATTTTTATTGACTAAGCAGAGAGGATAAACAGTAAAAAAAGTAAACAAGACTTAATATATTCTCACATCATTTTTCCCTGGACAGCATTCCTTTAAATCCATTCATATTTTGTGAGTTTCATAGATATCCTTTCCTTCGGTAATGATCTAAAATGTCTCTTTCCTCACTGCCCACCCTGTCCCTATTTGGTCCTGCCCTTAAGTTACAATAACTGCATGACAACAAAATTATTCCCTTGGCAATAGACTGTGGAGTAAAAAACATGGGATTACAATGCCGCTGCAGGACCAAGAAGCGGCAACAGCCATGCTGTAAGGAAGCAGCAGCTGATGGGCAAAAAAAGTATCTTTAGTGATCAAGGGTCCAATCCTGCAACATGTACACATAATTGTCCAAGTGAGTGGCTCCCCTTAGGTCAGAAGGGCTGTTCCTAACAATAAGCACTACACCTGGTAAGCAGAGTTTGCAGCAGGCCCTGACCCTGCAAAGAGCTCTGCTGAGAGGCCCCCCTGCACCCAGGCAGAACTTGTAGGGGCAGAACAGCTGGGGGGGGGGAGTAACAAACTGTTCCTCTTTCTATCTAAAGGAAATCTTGCTCCCCACCATACCCAGCCGCCTCACAACACTGCCCCAACTGTTTGGCCCTACCTTAACAAACGGAAAAGCAGGTCAGGGGAGCAAAGGGCTCTAAATGCCCGGGGGCCTGCTCCCGCCTTACCTGTCTGAGGATTCCGCATCATCGAACTGTCCCGGGACCGTGCGGGTCATCACCTCCTTCCTGTAATTCATTGCTGCCGCAGCGCAGGGCCCCCCCGCGCCGCGCCCGGAGGGCTGCGCTCCGCCCGGGCGATGTCCGCAACCGGCCGGACGGGCTGCGGGGGCTGCGTGTTTCCGCGCGACCGCTTCTAGGTGCGGGGGCTGGGCGGCCGCGGGGCTGGCTGTGTCACGCGTGCTTGAGATTCACACTCACACCCCCCCCGACCGCTGCGCGCGCGCGCGGGCTGCAGTAGGGAGGCGAGGCGCTCCGCGCGCTCCAGCCGCCACGCGCCCCCTCCGCTGGGGCTCGGCGTTCCGCCCTGGGCGCCCCGGGCTCGGACACGCGGCCCGCCCTCGCTCGCCTCCTGCGCTCTTCCCTCTGTGCCCCAGTGCCCCGCCCAGCCCGGCGTAACCGGGACACCCCCTGTACGGCACAGCCAGAGGCTCAAAAAAGCCACGCAGGCGAGCGCGCGCTCTCGAGCGGCAGGCGAGACGAAGCGACTTTCGCACCCCTTCCGCGGGCGCCTCAGTTTAAACCAATGCGGACCGGCGCCGCGCCTGCGCCTGCGCGCTCGTCATCGTCCGGCGGGGCTGCAACGTGTGTGAATCCCGCACGCACAGCCCCAGCCTCCCTACACGTCAATACACAACACGTAATGCACAACATACAACACACAATACACAACATACAATACAGTACACAACACATAATACACAACACACAACACACAATACGTAATGCACAACATACAACACACAATACAAACACAACATACAATACACAGCACGTAATATACAACATACAACACACAACACACAATACTCAACATGTAATACACAACACACAACATGCAATACACAACACACAATACGCAACACACACTACACAAACACGGGCTGCATGTACCAAGTACGTAGGCACAGACTTATGCCCGTAATATGGCATGGAAGCCACGTCCGGGCATGTCTAGGATATAGCTCACATGTCTGTTTCAGACAGACAGATAGACAATAGCCGTGGTACGTGCACAGCAATAAACACACATCCACAATAATGGTATTGTCCAGTGTTCATATACAGCGGTATATTTACACGTAAATGCAACATGAATATCGTGTTCGTCCAGATTAATCTGCGCGTGTGCCCGTATTATTTTGTGAATGCTGAAATCAGGCTTCTTGAACATGCCAGGAGCTGACTGTCACAGATCAGTAGCATTTAATAGTATGTAAAGGTGCAGGGAGGGAGGATAAGATAAATCACCTGCTAAACTTGAGCCAGAAGCAGATGAGTTACAAATTCCCATCACTGTTTCCATGAGACAAAGGGAATGCTCTGTTTCAATGCTGTGCTTGATTTTACTTCCCCACCTCACCATTTGCTCTCCTTCAGGCAGAGGGAGTGGTTGTGGATTTGTTATGTCAGAGAGGCTCTTTGTGACATCACCGCAGTCGTAGCCAACTGGACTTCTAAGAAGACAGCCAGCTTCCAACCATCTCATACGCAAAAGGTCCTGGAGAGAACGGGAAGTACCGAGCCAAAATTCAGAACAGTTTCGATGGATCCAAAATGTGAGCACTTTTTAATAACTTAACTAAAAGTGATTATATGAGAAGTGAAGAGGCCACCCACACCAGGCTACCCCCACCATGGCCCAAGCATAATTTTTTCGGGCCCAGTACACACTTGTAACACAGGCCCTCTTCCACACACATACCCTTGGGGGTTGCAGCCTGGGCCCCAGTAAACTGTACCCTTCCCCCTCATGTGGGAGCCCTGACCCGCACTTCTAAAAAAGCCCCAAATAGAAAATGAAGACCTGATTAAACACATTTCATAAAATACAAGGGGAGAGGGTTATTATCATTACCATGAAAGGTATTTCCCTAGGAGATATGTTTGTCTAAGATAGAAACTGCTAAGTGTCCCATATTATGGTATGACCTTAAGGAGGTTTAGATCAATGAAATGCTCCAAAGTTCAGATGCTTTTCTGACATATTGGAACCATTTTAAGTTTGCAAATATTAGGCTCTCCTACAAAAATTCCTATGTCTGTTTTCAGTCTTTCTAGAAATACCGTGAGAATTGCCATTTCTTATGTTATTTTGGCCTAACTGCCTCTGATCCAACCAGAAGCAGCAAGCATAAAGAAGCATGAAAACTGGATCAAGGAGAGGTTTAGTCTAAGAACTGGGTGAAATCCCAGCTCCATTTAAATCAATGGCAAAATTCCCATTGACTTCAGTAAGGCTACGATTTCATCCCAGGCCTTTTTAACTCAAACCAGTTAATCCATCCCTAATACTAAATTCAGTGATTTAAAAAAAATAATACAAATATTTATAAATCCATCCTTATTTTGTTACAGTTTATTCTAAATTGAAAGCATACTTTTCATGTCATGTCATGCTATCAAAAATACTAGGGGTTCCTTGGTGTAGCTGACCTGGATCAGTGGATTCTGCCTTAGATCTGAAAATCTTTTAACAGGAGTTGGATCAGGCTCTTACTTCGCCACTGTGAACACGGCAAGCACACAGTCCAATTTATGGCAGAAGAGTCTGACCAATACCACAATGGCTCCAGATGCTCTTCTGAGACCTGCTTTCCCTTATTCTAAACTGATACCTCAGTCACTAAGAGGACCTGTAATGAGGGATGGAAAAGCAGAGGCCTTCTATTCTGGAAGTCATGGCAGTTTTGAATTACAGAATTGTCATACATAGACTCTAAGGTCAGAAGGGACCAATATGATCATCTAGTCTGACCTCCTGCACAATGCAGGCCACAGAACCACACCCACCCACTCCTGTAATAAACCTCTATCCTATGACTGAGTTATTAAAGTCCTCAAATCATGGTTTAAAGACTTTTAAGGTACAGAGAATCCACCAGCAAGTGAGCCATGCCCCATGCTAGAGGGGAAGGCGCAAACCCCCCATAGCCTTTGCCAATCTGCTCTGGGGGGGAAATTCCTTCCTGACCCCAAATATGGCGATCAGTTCAACCCTGAGCATGTGGGCAAGTCTCAATAGCCAGACACCCAAGAAAAAATTCTCTGTAATAACTCAGAACCCATCCCATCTAACATCCCTTCACAGGCCATTGACGTATCTACCACCATTAGTCAAAGATCAGTCAATTGCCAAACTAGGCTGTCCCATCATGCCATTCCCTCCATACATTTATTAAACTCAGTTTTTAAGCCAGCTAGGTTTTTTGCCCTCACTGCTCCCCTTCGAAGGCTATTCCAGGACTTCACTCCTTTGATAGTTAGAAACCTGCATGTAATTTCAAGTCTAAACTTCTTAATGACCAGTTTATGTCCATTAGTTCTTGTGTCCACATTGGCACTGAATTTAAATAATTCCTTTCCCTCCCTGGTATTTATCCCTCTGCTGTATTTATAGAGAGCAATCATATCTCCCTTTAACCTTCTTTTGGCTAGGCTAAACAAGCCAAGCTCTTTGAGTATTATCTCATAAGGCAGGTGTTTCATTCCATGGATCATCCTAGTAGCCCTTCTCTACACCTGTTCCAGTTAGAGTTCATCTTTCTTAAACATGTGGGACCAGAAGTGCACACAGTATTCCAGATGAGGTCTGACCAGTGCCTTGTATAACAGTACTAACACCTCCCTATCTCTCATGGAAATACTTTGTCTGATGCATTCTAGGACTGCATTAACTTTTTTCACAGCCACATCACATTGGTGGCTCATAATCATCTTGTGATCAACCAATATGCCCAGGTCCTTCTCCTCCTCTGTCATTTCCAACTGATGCATCCCCAGTTTGTAGCAGAAATTCTTGTTATGAGTGCCTAAACGCATGACCTTGCACTTTCCACTATTAAATTTCATCCTATTTCTGTTACTTCAGTTTACAAGATCATCCAGATCTCTCTGTATGATATCCCAATCCTTCTCTGTGTTGGCAATACCTCCCAACTTTCTGTCATCTGTAAACTATTAGCACATTCCCACTTTTTGTGCCAAGGTCAGTAATAAAAAAGTCCCTGAGGAACTCCACTAGTAACCTCCCTCCAGCCTGACAGTTCACCATTCAATATGACCCATTGTAGTCTCCCCTTTAAACAGTTCCTTATCCACATTTCCATTTTCATAGTAATCCCCATCTTTTCCAATTTAACTAGTAATTCCCCATGTGAAACCATATCAAATGTCTTACTGAAATCTAGGTAAATTAGCTCCACTGCATTCCCTTTGTCTAAAAAATCTGTTATCTTCTCAAAAAAGGCGATCAGGTTGGTCTGGCATGATCTACCTTTTGTAAAGCCATGTTGTATTTTATCCAAATTACCATTAACCTCTATGTCCTTAACTACTTTCTCTTTCAAATTTTTTACAAGACCTTGCATTCTACTGAGGTCACACCAGCAGGCCTGTAGTTACCCAGATCACTTTTTTTCCCTTTCTTAAAAATAGGAATTATGTTAGCAATTCTCCAGTCATACGATACAGCCCCTGAGTTTACAGATTCATTAAAAATCCTTGCTAATGGGCTTGCAATTTTCATAGGTTACATATATCTTTAGTAATATCACTCCCAGAAGTCCTTTTACCATTACCGGGAATATCTACTTACTGCTTTGAAGAAGAATTTACTTGGCAGAAAAAATATATATATTGGGCCCAGGAATTTCATTGACTTCAATTAAAGCTTTATCTGAGTAAAGATTGCTATTTTTTATGCACACACACACACACGTATGTATATATACACATGCATATGTATATATGTGTATATATACACATATGTACACACACATCGGCCTGGTCTAAACTTACTTTCCAGATTCGGTGGCAGTCGATGGGAGATATGCAAGTGTCGTAAAATACGTGCATATCCCCTGTTGACTTTGCTGCATCTGCTCCGCGCACCATCCACACTGCACTGCGCCACTTACAGGGGTGGTTTTCCTCTGTCGGTTGCTGGATCGACTGAGCAGTCTACACAGACCGCTCATTCGATCCAGAGACATCAATCTGACGGCGGTGAATTTGCCGCCGTCAGGATAGACCCAGCCATATATATACATACACACATTATGTAGTATCTAATGTACATTGTGTGGTCTCTGTTATATCCTGGTGTATATACTATACCATAAAATCTTACAGTTAAATCTTTACTCAGACAAAACTCCAATTGAACCCAATGGAATTCCCAATTTTCAGTTCTCACTAGATCACCTCTTTCTATATATGCCATAATAATGTCTTAATATTCAATAAATGAGACAAGGTGGGTGAGGTAATATTTTTTATTGGAACAACTTCTGTTGGTAGAAGAGACAAGCTTTTCAGCGTCATCAACAAAAGTTGGTCCAATAAAAGGTATTATTCACCCACCTTGTCTTTTTCATATTCTGTGACCAACTGCTACAACGACACTGTTAATGATCAATATATAGACAGTTTGATCACTGCTTATTTATTTATGTATTGGTCAGTTAGAAAAATGAAGGTGGAGATCAGCATTTTGCCACTATTGTTCTGCCAGGTGAAATTAAGAGGATTACAATCTTTTTTGTTTTGTAGATGTTTTTCCATCATCCAGTATGTAAAGATGAAGGCTATCAAAAGTCTTTGACTTTGGCAGTAATCAATGAATCAGAGGTTGATGCTTATACCCCAGAGCCTTCAAATACAATGAGTGAAGGAGATGCCCTTTCCCTTAGCAATGCTCCTCTGCAGTTGACCCATCAAGATTCGCTTAATGTTGAAAGCAGCAGTACAGCTTCAGAGATCTCTCAGGTGTGTACATCATAGAGCTACTGCGAGGTATCTTTAAATTCCCCCATGCCAGTCTCTGGAAGCTATTCACATGAAAATTACATATCCCTTGAATATTTTTACCAAAGGAGTAGGGGAACTAGATGCTGGTATCCTAATTGACATTCTCTCCCAGTAAGACAGTAATTCTCTCATGGCCATGGCTTTGTGTGAGCTGTTGTTAAGAGAGTGCTGTGTCTTTGCCTGTCTACAAAGCATTAGGAATATGAGGAAACCACACAAACACAGCTGAGTTCCAAATAACTGTCTACTAACTATATATAAGTATACAAGACCTAACTCCCTATGTACACCACTACTCTATTAGGGTTCTGGTGGCTTCAAAAATAGAAGAGATGAATGGCCAGTAGAGGGCTCCCAAACTATTTAAAGTACTATAATACAGTACCTATACACTGCAGAGAGCTGCAACATTTCAGCTTTAACACTCTATCAGTATCTAGGTCATTTTGACGCAACAGGATACGAGATGCCTTGAGTATGAAAGACACCATGTGAAAACAAACTGCACTCTTACTTATGATTTTACTGTAGTATCTAAGAACCCCAATCCAGGATCAGAGCCCCATTATGCTAGGCACTGTACAGATAACAAAAAAGAGAGTCCCTGCCCCAGAGAGCTCACAGTCTCGGTATTGTTTTGTGGTTGTTGTTGCTTTATCTTAAAGAGAATCGAGTGCATATGAAGGGTTGATGGTCCTGGAAGCTGAAGTTTTTTGTGTCAGCAAAATAAGTGAAGTGTGACTAGTAGTAATGCAGGTTTCCTCACGCTGTCCTGTCAGCATGCTGGTGACCCTGACCAAGAAGGGACCAGCAGTGAGAATGTAGATGATTCCCTGAGCCCATTCGGTCTTTGCCTCTCTGCTGATGCTGCCAATGAGAACTAAGAGCTGGGCTCAGATCATCTCTCATTTCTTTTAGGATCAGCTATCACATGGTTTCAGCCATTACTGATCTGGGATAGGTTTGAAGTAGAGACCTGCAGGTTTATTCCATTATATATTTAATATTTTATATGGAACTCTTCGAGTAAACATGGTGATTCATTTAAATGACTGGAAGTTATTGTGCTTGCAGCATTGATTACTAACTATTTCCTGCTCTTGGGATACTTTCCCATATTTGTTTTTATTCCCTTCTTTCTCAAGGCCTCCATGTGGGTGACCATCTTTCTAGCCAAGGTGGGCTGGACCTGGCCTTTAGGAGGCCAACAATGCTCCTTCTGGAACAGTCATAGAAAGTGACTCCCTAAGGAATACATGACACCTGTGAAAGGGTCAATTTGAATGAAGTTCCTACTTCTGCAAGCAGCTAGCAAAAATATCATGCCTCAGGAGGGAATTTTATATTTAAAGTACTGTGCTGCGGCTCAGGCAATCAGATTTGATTCCTGGCTCTGCCACAGACCGCAATGTATGGCCTGGCACACATTGCTTAATATCTCTGTGATTCAGTTTCCTAGAAATGGGGAAAATAATACTTCCTTACCTCAGAGGGGTGTGGTGAGATTAAATTCATTAATGTTTGGGAGGCACTCAGGTAGTATGTTGATGGGGCCTAATCAATATCTAGATAGACTATGATAGTTATTTAGGATGACCAAGTGGGAAAAATTGGGACAGAAGGTGCGGGGTAATAAGTGCCTGTATAAGAAAAAGCCCCAAATATCGGGACTGACCCTATAAAATTGGGACATCTGGTCACCCTATAGCCATTGGAACAGTACAGTTTACCAAATTTATTGGACTGAGCAGAGGACTGGAGTTCAGAGATCAGGATTCTAATTTCTGCTCTGCTGTATTCTTGTCATGTGACCTTTATCAATTCACTTAGGGCCAAATGGTTGCCTGACCTACATGGCAGGGCTGTAAGACATCCCTTACAATACCACCATCATTATGCAGCCTCCCCATGTCCCATCTCAGGCACAGGCGGGAGGAAGCACGGGTTGCATGCCCAGAACTTTTCCCCCACCCCCATACAGGTTAGGAGGGAGTGAACAGAGAGGGCTACCTTGCAGCTCGACCCCTACTCAACATCCTAGCCAGCATAAGTGAGCTGGCATTAGGGGGAGCTGTAATCTATTACTGATCACAGTCAGTATCAGGTTACTACTAACCTCTAGCAACAAGAAATTGTTCTTTTCTGTGGGTTCCTCCTGGGTCATTGTAGCTACACACTGCTCCATACACAGGGTGGTGCCTCAAAGCTCAGTCTAACCTTGAACCTCTCTGAGCCTCAGTTCAGTTACTTTAAAGATGACGCTTGCTCACCTTTGGATAGGAAAAGGAAATACAGTGGAGGTTGTGGCTCACACTTATTGGAGAAAACAAACAGAAAAATTGTCTATGTGTAGTAACTTTTTATGAGTGAGGGAGGCCCTGCTACCAGCGGAAGATCCAAGTGATGAGGATGGTTAAGGATTCCCCTTTTTGTGTTTTCAGGATGAAATACAGACTGCAAGGAGGAAAAGAGATCCTGGCTGCAGACTCCACAAAGGAGACCATCTTTTTGAGCCAGGGTTGGAAAATTTGATATACAGTATGTTCCACTTTGACAATGACTCATGAAATAGAAAGAACATCAACTGTCTTATCCTAAAACAGGGTAGAATGATTAGTTCTTTTATAATGCCCCTACGTGTGCTACGGTGGCACTTCACAGAAGGTATAGGAAAAGGACTCAGTCCCTTCCCCAGAGCATGTGGGGCCTGGTCCCAAGCCTATTGAAATCAACAGAAAGCGCCTTTTGATTTCAACAGGTTTTAGATCAAGCACTTACAATCTACCTTTCAGATGTGACATTAGTGAGGGAGATGAGCAGTAAAGACAGGATGGAGCAAGGACGTTTGGAAACTTAGGAATATGATCCAGATACTGTTTAAACAAAGGTGTATTTATTTATTAAAAAACACTTATGTCAGCAGGACAGAAAACAATATAGAGAAGAAACACGAGATCCATGTTCAATTCACCAACACACGAATTTCACTTGTAAATTGCAGTGAATAATACATTCCCTTCCGCTGTGTCCACTGAGAACTGAAATGAGATCATTTGGTCCTTGTAGCTGTTCCTGACTTGCCAGACCTTCATTCCATGCAGACTCACTGATGATTCAGAATAGGCTGCCATAAAATGCTGCTGACTACTCCTGTGAGCTGGAGCGGAATGCAGGCCCGACTAGCACTTGCTGCTGACGGCTGTGGGGGCTACACCCACTAGCTGTCAGATTACCTCTTCTTGAGGCTATAGGCCCAAATATCCATCTGGCAAAAATCAGCATAGCTCCACTGAAGTCATTGGAATTACATGGATTTATACCAGTTAAGGATCTGGCCCATAGCATGCAAGCCAGCATGCTAGTCATAAGTACCTCCTGGTACTGCCTTGAGCATTAGGATTGATTCTGCTCTGCTGCTTGGTCCAGTATAAAAGGCTACCTATACCCTGGGTCCCTTTACATGCCAGCATGACAGAGGCCAGGATCCGGTCCACAGCATGTTAATTCTTTTGCATCATTCACTACTCCAACACTGTAGGCTGAATTCTGCCCTCACCTGCACATTGATTTCAGCGGAAGTTGCACACGTATATCTGAGGGCTGAAGTTGGAGGTTGCTAACATAATGCTTGTCATGAGCATTCATGCAGTTGCCTCATGTTCAGGTTAGGTTATTTCTGACCAGAAAGTCATGTAAGTTGAAAGGAAATCAGACCTCTGTTGTGCAAACCCCAAATAGAACATACCTGTCCACAGTTACAGTGTGATGTTTCCATTAATGTTCTATGAACCAGTTCCCATGTATTTACTCAATCCCATCCTGACTATGTACAGATTTTGAAGACTCTTCACAGAAAGTTTTGGTGCCATTAAGTAATACAAGAACATGCCTTAGAAACAAGGAGTCTCTCTATGTAGCTGACTGGAATGAATCCTCAGAAAATGAAAGAATATTCTTCCCAAGGGAGGAATCGTTATCCAAAGAAGAATCAGAACAACACAACGAAATGCTGGACTGGTCAAAGGAAAGCTGTATTACAGGAAAAGGCTTGGTTAAAAAAGCATCATGGGAAACTGAGAATGAGGAATTTTCACTTGCAAAAGAGTTGTTACCTCTGGAAGATGATGCATTTGTGATAATGAGGGAGTCATTGCTGGAGTGCATTGTTAAGGAATCCCCCATAAAAGAAGTGTCTGATTTTCTCACTCAACCCACAGGCTTTTTAGTCAAGAAAAATCCGTGTTTTGTTACTGAAGAATTATTTTTCAGAGAAGATAACTTTAACTTGACTGGCAAAGCAGCCAGTGATGAAGGAAATATGGTAAGATTTCAAACAGCTTTCCACAAGGAAGTGGAGACGTTGATGAAAACAATGTTGCCCACTATAGCTATTGGTGGTGTTTGAAATGATGTGTGTGCCTAGTAGTACTCTCTGTGAGTGAGTGGTGCACCTCGTTGATGTATGATGATATAAATAACAGAAAGAGTAGATGTATTCTAAAACTGCCCTGGATACTAAAGTTAGGTGTACTAGAAATGCCTGTTGAATTAACTGAAGTCTGAATGTTATGAGATGGCATATTTTCACTAAAGTTCCCATTCAGTTTTCAAACACTTACTTTCTTTTGGCAGATAGCCACTGAACAACACATTGACTGTGCAAAGAACTTGAAGGATATTTCTCCAGTCTTTTTGGATGAAAACATAGAATATATTCGAGCTCTGATGAAATCAAATAGACATGTGAAAGAAAATATCAAGAGCAATTTATTACATTGTTGCAACAAAGAGGAAAGTGTTGGTTGCAGCCATCAGTCTGAGTCTGTGAGATACCTTTTATTTATAATTTTTCTATCCTTTTAGTTACAGATATGCAACAAGGGGGAGAGTTTTAGTTTAAATGAGTTGAAAACCTGCATAAAAATGTGTGGGCCAAATTCTGCTCTAGTTTAGTACTAGTTTTATGATAGCATCTGGGAATCCTCAATCCTCTACTCTGGTTGAGTTGTACCATCATTGAGTGAAATCTCCCTTATGTAGGGCATACAGAAATTCAACACATACATTGTTGCACAGATCAATGAAAGTCACTTTTTATTCATGGTCTTGTTTGCCTTTTTCACTTAAATGCTCTCTGTCTCCACTTTCATGCTATCCTGGGCAATCGCTGACACTGATGGTCTGAATTTTTTAAATTCCTGTTGTAAGCTTGGAGCTTATCGCAATTTATGACCCAAACCTACAATGACATCCTTGTGAGCCCCATTCATTTCCTTGAGACTCTGCACAGGCAGTGACCATAGATGCCATTGCAGGACTGCGGCCCTAGATCAATGCTGATTTTTATTCATGGTCACTCCAGGAAAATACCCAGCATCCTATTTCTGGTTGGGAAAGATTCTATGCCTTGAATTTATTGGTGATTTTATTTTTTGTTGTTACAAAAATGAGCTGTTAATCATTTCAAAAGAAAAAGTTACTATAAAAAGTGTTTTTGAAAAATTATATTTATCTGTTAAGCTCTTTTTGGTTTGCTTTGTAATGCCTGGTCCAGATTCATTCAGTTCTCATGTAAATAAAACTTCCATTTAAGTTAATGGAAATGTCATGTGAGTAAGGAGGACTGACTAAATGCAGCAGGATGTGACCTCCTGCTTGTAATGGTAGAATGGCAACAGTATTGGTTCTCTTACAGTAAATGGAACTCATTCAAATTATCCTCAAGTGAACTAGTCAGGTAAGGCAGACAGTCACAGCCAATCAAGTCATGAATGCTTTCATTTTTCTAATAAGTTGACAATAGGTTGTGGTTGTCCTCAGGGAGCACATATATCTGAAAAGTCTTTATTCCAGCCTTCTGAGAAGTCACTTATTAGCCAAGAAGAATGCATGCGAGGGGATGCAGGTAGTAAAGGAATTCTCCCATCTCATCAAACAAGAAGCTACTGCTTAAGTCCCTATGAAGCATCCTTCAATGTGTCTGAGACAAAAAACTCAGAGCTTGGTCCAGAGAAATGGCTGCTTCAGGAAGGGGATATGGACTTGAATGAGGTCATCAAGGGATTAGAACAGGACCAGCGAAAGCAGCAAATCCAAATCACTGACCTTCAGTGTGATAATATTTTTTTGGAGAAGAAGATTAAGGAAACAGAGAAGCTGCTTCTTGAGGATGGGGGTATGGACTTGTATGAGGTTATTAAGAAGGTAGAACAGGATCAGAAGAAACAGCAGACCCATATCATGGATCTTTACTATGATAACATTTCTCTGGAGACCAAGATTAACCAGCTGGAGATGGAAATTGTCCAGCAGCAGCATTTTATCGACACCATAAATAAGCTAAAGAAGAACATCGAAGATCTGATTGAAGCAAAGGATAAAATCATCGTGGAAAAGAATGAGACTGATAGTTGCCTGAAGAGTGTACAGGAGGGTTTACTCAGTGCCAGGGAGCATCTTGAGGAAGCTGGGGCTGAAAGAAAAGCCCTTCTTCTGCATCTGGAAAAACTCAGAACTGATTATAGTCTCCTTCAGGAAAAGCATGAGGTAGAGATGGAGCAGAAGACCAAATCTATGAGCCAATGTGTAGAGATGGATCAGACAATACGCAAGAAAGAGCAGGAAATACAAGAGCTGCAGTATCTGAAACAAAAACTGGAGTATGAGGTCAAGACTGCCACTTCAGCCTTGCACAGACTACGGGAAGAGAAGGAGAATGCAGAGAAACAGCTCCTATCCCTTCAGTCAGAACTTCAGAGACTGAAGGATGACAGGCTGGCAGAAAGGCAGCAGCTGGTGTCCAGATATAACAAGCTGGTTGCTCAGATTAAAATCTTGCAAGCAGAATCTGAAAATGAACGGGCCGAGACAGAGAAAATGCAACAGCAAATCAGTTCATTCAGAATAGAGAACCAAGAGCTTCAGCAACAGATAGTGAAAGACAGAGAGCAAAATCGTTTCCTTCAGCTTGAAACTGCCAGGTGGAAAGAGCAGTATGATAAAGTCAAGGAGTCGCAAATAGTAAAGGTATTAGTATACACTTTGAATTCTTAAGCTACTATAGCACTGTAAAAAGTATAAGAACCTGTGTAGTATAGAATAGAATAGAAAGCCCAGCTGCACTGTATACTCAGTGGCTACCATTTGCCTTTTACTCACTTTTTTATATGGGGTGAAATTCATCTCTCCACAGATGCTCCACACAAGGTCTGTGTCCCATTTAAGACCTCTTTTGAAGCCTTCATTTGCACCTTTATCTGCCTCTGTATACAGAGTTTCACCCAAAGCGCACGTAGCAAACACACACATATGCATAAAATGCAAGTCACAAATAGCTGCTAAATGCAATTTTTATAGTCTGAATATTGCGGTTGTGAGCACTGATTATATATTTAAAATCCCTCACTGAAATAAATGTGATGCTCAAAATGTGTGTTTCTGGGAGTGGGGGAGGGTTGGAGTTATGGTCCTCTGAATAGGTATGCTTTCCCTTTTTTTTTCTTTTTTCAGTGAAAGTCTGAGTAAATGAGCCTTTGTATTGAGCAGAGATATAAGAAGCATAGGTTGATTTGTTCTTTAATTTTGCTGTCCTCGTGCTAGGAGCAAATGCAGTATCAAATGATCCAGGCACTCCGACATAAAATTGGCATACAGAAGGAAGAGCTAAGGAAGAAAGAAGAAGAAATAGAGTGGAAGATGCACCTTCTGGGGAGGTTTCTTCTGGTATGTTAAGACGTGCTGTGTTTTCTTAGAAGAATACTTTATTATAGCAATAGCAATTGCACTTTCATGCCTACAGATGACATAGTCCTTCCCCTTCTTACTCAGACAAAATTCCCATTGACTCCAGTGAAAATTCTGACTGAGTAAGAAGTGCAGGAGCAGAACTGAGTACTAAGACTTCTTCTATCTGAAAAAACTACTTAAGCATGGCCATGTAGGAGATCTGTGTCAGAACCTGAAGTATGAATGGTAACTATAGCTGGTGAGAATCCTATGTTGCATTTAACTTTTCTTTGGTAACATTAGCTATACACTTTACTTGCATTTTCAGTTGAGAGGCAGCCTCTATCCTGTAATCTGATAGATCCCAATGTGTCTATACAGGATATGAAGTCGATACATTCTGATTTAACCCAGAAAAACCTCCACAGTGAAGAAGACCATTTCAATTCTCCATATGTGCAGAGAGCATCCCAGCTTCTATCTAAAATTCGCAGCCTTCTGGCTCTCACAGAGGGACTACTTACCTGCCAGGTAATACAAAACAGCCCTTTAATACCTGCACAGGTCCTAGGCACTGGTTTCAGATCCATTCAGAGCTAGTCACCTGGCGTTCGCTCTTGCTGTCTGTTTCCAATAATTTAAAATAAAGGAATTTTCAGACATGTCTTGAACACAAACCAAAAAATCTGCATTATTTGAACTCCTCCCTGCAACTTTAATCAGCCGCAGTCACGCGATTGAGTTCCCATTGCTGAGTTGGTAACTCTAGCTTGGAAGAGATTTTAGGATGCTGGCTCCAAGGCGACAACTTTTGGCCTTGTAGGATGGGGCAAGAAGAAGAAAAAGAGATGGAGATGTACCTGAAACACCTTCCAGCATTTCCGACCTGCCAAAACCCCACTCAGACTCCTCCCTTCCACTGACAAATGGGTGGAAAAAATATTTTAATACCGCTTTCAAATCCAGCCAACATAGGTAGTGAGCAAAGCCTGCTTCCATCTGATGATTGTTTGGTGGCCTATATGAAATGATTTGGTGGTCTCAGCCCAGTTCCAGTGGACAGGTATCTACATCACAAAAACTAGCTCAGCTCATTGGCACCCTTATTAGCAGTCTCAGCTGACTTGGAGGGCTTTGGCTCAGGGGCTGAATGAACATGGAGTCCGAATTACAGTGTCATTCCTAGAGGTGGTTTCTCCAGAGCATATTTGAGGGACACTGTTGGGATGTATGCATTACTATTGCCTGTATTCTACTTAATTTATACTATAGCTAAAGAAGGGTCATTGTTGTTCAGGACTGTCAAGTCAGCACTTTTCATGAGCATTAAATTCACACACACACTTATGTTAAAAGAAAAATAATTGTGGCTGAGGTTAATGAAAAAATCAAATTACTGCTCTCCTCTTATCTGTAAGCTTCTATGGCCTTGACTACAAAAAGGACAATTTTGCCAGTTCAGCTCCACCCGTGTAATGATGCTGAGAGCCCTGATGTAGATTGGGCTCCATGTTGCTGCCAGCATTTTAAGCACTGTGCTAATCTACTGCTTAAAAAAGGCTGGTGGTGAGCGTACATTAACAATTCCAGTGTTGCGAACAAAGTTGCATGCTCCTAGTGTAGGCCATAGCTATCTGCATAATATCTTTGGCTTAGCCACACACAAATTCTGTTTGCATGAGCAAGGTATCAAACCAGGGAAGACACGTTTGCAGTTGTTGCTTCTGTCTCCTTTCACTTAATTCCCAGTGGAGCTAATTTGGTAGCTATGAAGTGGCCTCTGTCTCTGGAACACCTGACTTCCAGTAAGAGTGGGGGGGGGTGTCTAGATTTCAATGTGACGCCTGAGCAATTGTATAAAGAATGTGAAAGTTCTTGTGCATTAAAATCACATTGTTTCTTGATAGACAAGCTCTACCAGAAACAGAAAAATCTGTCCAAGATAAACAGTGTTGGAGATGCAGAGATGAATTCTCTAGCCCTCTTCAGCTTACTTGTGCCATGCTGGCAGCACTAATGTGCCAAAAAGGGATCTCAACTGAAAATTCCTCAGAACTGGCATGACTGGCTGCTACCTCCCTCCTTGACTTGGCAGAGGAGATGTGTTCGAGAGTGCTACTGTGCTTTGACTTGTCTTGACTAGCGGATGGTCACAAAAGGCACCTACATCTAGACAGTAATAAAAAATATCCCACAGCACCAAGTCTCAGAGCCCGAGTCAATTGATTCAGGCTTGCGGGCTTCGTACGGCAGGGCTAAAAATTGAAGCGTAGACATTCGGGCTCAGGCTAGAGCCCAGGCTCTGACACCCACATCCTTCACAGGGTTTTGGAGCTGGACTCCAGCCTGAGCCTGAATGTCTACACTGCAGTTTTTAGTCAGCTGACCCAGGCCATCCACAGACATACATGTGTCTTTTATTGCAGTGTAGACGTACCCCTAGGGACAAACTGGCATAATTTAGAGCACTTACCAGGCTACTGTAAATGACAGCAGGGCTAAGACTGGGACAGGGCCAGTCTGAAAGTTAGGGAGCTGCTGAATGGCTCATTTGTGCCATCCTTGCTATACTTTGCATTGACCAGAATCTGGTCTGTAGTACAGAACATGCTGGCTTGACACAGATACTGAGGTATTGTATACAACTACAAATGCACTGGGAGATTTTGCAATAAATAATGAATGAACTGTCGGAGCAAGATGAAAATTCTCCACTGGATCCAAGGATAGGTCTCTTTGTGTCCCTCCTGAAGGTGACTCTATTTCTTCATGCAAATAGAAATTTCTGAATACTCTTGTTTTCTTTTTGCAATTTTAACACGTCATTGCAATGGAAATGAGAAAAGGTTTTGCCATTACACAAATGGATGTGTGAGAAGAACTGGCATGAAATCCTGGCCCCCACTGAAATCAACGACAAAACTCTCATTGATTTTTAATGGGGCAAGATTTCACCCCTGCTGTATAGACTGTGAAATAACAATACCTTTCACAAATTTGGACTCCTTCCCTAGAGGCTTATTCCTTCCATTGTCCTCCACAAGGCTCCAATCCTGTATTAAGCAGCATGTGGACAGTACCCAAAGAGATTCAAGTGGGTGTAAGGATTCACCATGCAGTTCATGTTACAGGAACAGGGCCTACATTTGTAAAAGCAGGGCTTGCCTATATGACAAGTTAGTGTGCAGCAAGCCAGAGTGTGAGTCTACAGTACACTAGTCAGCCATGCATTAACTTGCTGAGTGGACCCTGCTACCATGCACTAACATTCCGTAGTGTGCATTGACATGCTCTGTTTGAATCTTGCTAGAGATAGCAGGAGACTGTATGACATTCCTTGCGATAAACTTTATATCAATAATTTTCCTCTTTCAGTACTATAGGGAGAGCTTGGAAGCCTGAGTCTCCTCTCTCATCTAGGCCTGAATCCACGCCCACTGAAGTCAATGGGCAACAGGCTAATAATGATTGGTAATACACTATGTATTATGTATTACACTAGGTATTATGTACAGGAAATGGAACATTGGCCTATTTTATTCAAACCATACTGAAGACTTTTAAAAGTTGTATGGATTACATGCACAGCGGGACAGCTGCAAGCCCATGGAAGAAGAGAAGAGAGAGAAATGGACAATTTAATATTGATATTGGACTAATTTTAGTTCAGCTTTTGAAAGAAGTAAAGAACTTGTAAAACCCAAGCTGGGCTGCCAACCGTCTGTAAATTTACAGACAATCAGTAAAAAAATGTACAATTTTAACTGTCCGTAAATCAGTAAATAAATGAAAATGTCCGTGAACTTGGGTAGAAATAAGATGTTATATTTTGACATTGATTGTCGTTCAGAATCACTTTTTGTATCATAAAACTACACTGACCATGACTTTATCAATTCCGCGTTTTCTTTTATTGCACATGCCCAAAGAACCTAATTGATCAATTAACTGCAGCTAAAATAAGTGTGTAAGTCCAAATTCCTGTGCACAAAATATCGCAAGTGAGTACAAACATTTGTGACATTATCGTATTGCTTATGGTATTTTTAATGATGTCAGTAGAAAGCTTACTGTATCAGTAAAAAAAATCAACTTCAGATCTTCATGTCAGTCAAAACTAAAATGCAAGTTTGGCAATCCCAACAGTCAGTGGAGTTGTGAATTCTTTCTCGGTTATACAGTTGTTTCATGATATACAACTACATTATTGGCTATTCCCATAAGGAATGTGTTTGTTATTTAATTTTTAATATGTTTAATATTCTGAGTTTTTCTTTAAGCCCTCTTTGACAAATTCAGAGCCAGGACAAAGGACAAAATTGAAACCAGTGCCCAAATCCTGGCCCCAGTGAGGCCAGGTCAACTGCTAAATTAGACTGGGATTCAGGATATCTGGATTCAATATCTGTTTCTGCCACAGACATCCTGTATGACATCGGTCAAGTCACTGAGTCATGGTCCTGTAACTAACTGCATGCAGTAGCAATTATGCCCATCTGGAGCCCCATTGAAGAGAACTGATCTCTGCATGGGTGTACTGCTGCAATCACACATAATCAGTTGCAGGGCCACGGCTTTACTCTCTGTGTCTCGGTTCCCATGCATAAAATGGGAATAACACTCATTTCTCTCATCCTTTGTCTTTTGTAATTGGATCGTGTAAGCTTTTTGAGACAAGGGATGTATCTTGCTATGTGTTTGTTCAACAGCTAGCACAATGGGCCTCTAGTTGCTATTGTCATAGAAATAAATAAGACACACACAAAATTCCAAAGGAGAATGGCTCCCACTTTAACTTCAAGCCTACCCTTCAATTTTAAATTTCCGTCATAAGTAGATCTTCTGGGATTCTTTGGGAGGGAGAGGGAATTATTTTTATTCCCCTCAATTCTTCCTGTCACTTATTTTTTACTTATTTCAAGTGTCCATCTGTTGCTTTAGGAGTTTTTACAACAGATAAGTCAACACTGAAATCATTATATGTAATAAACTAAATCTCCCACCACTGGCATTGTTATGTTTTCCCACCACAATAATAAGAGTTAATTTCCCTTTCCCTGCATTATTCAAACCCGTTCTTCAACCCATGCTCCCCAAACAGGTAGAGAAGAAAGATGAGCCTTTACAGTATGTATGAAATGTTAACAAATTTGTGCTCTGGTAAATCAAGAGGGAAGTGAGTTCCAGAGTGAGGCACAGATCCCTCATGGAAAGCGTCCTGTCAGCAGGCCACTCCCGTTTAAGCCAGGGGTCTCCAGCTACAAAAAACTCCACTGATCACAGCTGAGGTTGTGCCTCAAGGGGAGGGTGCCAGTATCTCAGGTAGGCAGGTTCCAACCCTTTTGGGCATTGTAAGTTAACAGACACCTTAAACTCCACCTGGAAACTACCAAGCAGCTAGTGCAGATCACAGGGTACTGCTGTTATATGATTAAAAGCCTGATGGCTGGCCTTCCAGCCAAGGACCTCTAACTGTGGGTCTCTCCAAAATCAGTCAAAACTCTCTCTGGGCAGGCCATCAGGGGATGTCACTGAATAACAATATTAGGTGTTCCCTTCCCCTTAAAGTCACTACTGTTCCCAGCACTATCTGGCCTACAGGGCAAATTCAGAACCTGAATGTGACTCTCCTGTGAGACATGATGGTTCAAACAGAATACAAGTAGGACTGGTAAATCTCATTAGTCTGACTGTTTAAACATGGTTAATGTTGTCCCATTGTTATGCTCACTAGGACATGGATAGCCATGCTACCACTGAATATTCCGAGAAGAGTGGAACGATTACTGAACTGAGAGAAAAAATGAAGAACGTTACCCTTAAAAAGAAAACCTTGGAGAAAGAGGTAGATCTTCCCTAATTCTTGGTTCAGGTCAAAGTGAGGCTCCTGCCAGCCCAAATTATCCCAAGAAGAAAGACCTATTCAGCAAAACACCACCACAACTTTAGGTGATCTCGTCTAATGGAATGACCATGAAAATGATTTCTGAGACTCAAACTGTCCCCAGGGTCTGAATCTCTGTTTGGTTCCTGATGAGGAAAGATATTATATATCATTCTAATTCCTGCTCAGATACATTCCCCAATTTCTGGGGCAAACTCAAAAAAAGTGTCCTCGATCTGTATCTCTGGGTATTACAGACCTCTGTTAATCACCGTTTCAATTAGCCAAGATGTTTCCACTAGTTTGTGTCAAAACTCCAGTCAAAATATTTTATACAGTAGAATCCATTTAACCAGCAACTTGACAAATAGCATGGCTGCCTAATTGGAAACATTGCCAAGAACAAATTCAGGCAATGCATTTCAATGACTCTAAAGAATGGGGATAAATGGTAGATAAATTGCCGTATGCTAGGATGTGTGCCAATACTGTGTGCAGTGTCTATAGTGTCCTGACCTTCTATACTGGTCCACTAGGAGGAGCTAGAACCAAACCCATTGTGGTGAAGCATTCAAACTCCATTGCAAGTACCGTGGATGGGAAACATTCTGCATCTACAAATCCCACCACCCTACCTTGTGCTGCACAATGGTGGAACTTACTCTGTGTATGCTTCTAAACGGAATCAAATTGTTCTTCCGCTTAACCTTGAATGGCTCGTTAAACTGACTTATCTTGGGAACCTGGCTCCTGACATTTAATTCTGGATACTGCTTTATAAATAGGCTTTTATAATATTATTTTACAGGGTGAAGTTATACCTGTTTTGATATCAAAATATTGTTACAAGACATTACAGTGTAGTTGGAACTCTTAATTTCTTTAAAGGGTATGTCAGTTGCTGCACTCTATTACTGCTATAAAATGTCCCTCAATGTACCCAGGTTTTCTGGTCTGTCTGAAGAAGAGAAAATGGATTCAAAAATCAAAATAAACAAAAGGAAATTAAAGAACAGCTCTGTAGCCAGCCCCAGGGGAGAGATGGATTCCACAGCCTTCCCCATTTGTGCATCCTGTGCAAGGGCTGAACAGAATTATAGCCCTTGAGCTCCTCTGAATGCAAGGGCTGTTTCCTGCTAGTGTCCCAACAGGTAGTTGCTGCCCCAAAAGGGGCAGAGAAGAGAGATTAGGGTCTAGCAGGCATGCTTGATCCCTAAGGCCCAGATCCTACAATTGTCTCCATGCAGGTGTACCCCTGCATGGACTGGGGCCTAAGACAGTAAGTGATAAAAATGGTTGGATGAACACACTGATGGGCATGATACAAAAAATCTGAACAGAATAAATTGGATCCATTTGGTAGCTGTGCGTCCTTCACGGATACTGAAGAGATATAAATAATGTAAATACACCAAGGCTCTGTGTATCATTTCTAAGGCAGTATTTTTTGTTGGGAGTCTCTCCACTCTCAAGATTTCCTTGTGTGATGGATAATTTTTCTAAGATGTTTCTGTTAATAATAAATTATACTCGAGTGGCATTTCTTCTCTCTCTCACATATATTTTATCACTGTAAATATTTAGTTACAGAAACACAGGGAAAGCATAGCAGTCATGAGAGAGTTAATTATTAATGAGAATGTTTCCCAAGATCAAGTGACTGAGGTGAGTTCCACATTAACAATTATAGAAAGTAGAGGTGGTAAGTTGGTTGGGGGTTTTTTTGGTCAGTGTTAATATGATCATGTATGGTGATATCACATTAAAATATGACCGTTTCCTGGAGCCAGGATTGTCTCAGATTGTGTGTGTGCGCGTCTAGAAAGTGTGACTGCAGCTGGAGCAGACATACCCAAACTGGCTTTAATCTAGCTAGCTCTGGTCCTGGAGCAGTGAGGCTGCAGTAGCATGGGCTGTTCAAGCCCACCCAGAACCCTGGATAATTGCTTTCAGGGCTAGCTTGTGCTAGCTATGCACTGCTGCAGCTTCACTACTCCAGGGTCCAAGCTATCTCAATTAAATCTAGGTCGAGTATGTCTATTCGAGCTGTACACCCTGTGACTGTGTGTAGACATAGAGCCTAACACAATAGGGTCTTAATCCCGATGAGGGCCCTGGGTGCTCAGAAGAATATACTACTACTACAAACAGTATAATAAAAACAAGATGTATGTATCCTAGTGCTGCCACCTATGGCCTGCTGCTGTGTCCATTTTGAAGACAGCTGTGCAAGGAACTTCAGGAAAGGAGCGTCAGTAATGTTTGGGTGTACTGCACTAATATATATAAACCAAACTGGTGATGAGGTCACTCTGTCCTGTTGCAGGGCAAGACAGTGCTAGCAGTTCTATCCCATCCATTAACATGGTGACTTACCTAGTGTAGACAGGCCTCCCGGTTCACTCTTCCTCTCCCTTTCCAAGTCTGATGCCTTACCTGTAGAAGAGCTGTTATATTTTTATTGACCGGCCAGCAAGACAAGGTGTAGATATGTCAGTGTTCGTAATTGGATCTGTTTGCTTCCCAGCACTCGTAATCCATTGCTCTGTGTGTGTCTCAGTTCTCACAGCTGGCTATGGTCCAGCTAGGGATTGCCTGAGGGAGTCAAATTTTGGTCATTCAGTCTCCACTCCCAGTCTAGATATAATCCTGCACCAGGGCCTACAGGAAAGGCAGCCTAGGGACCTCCCTGCATCTGTGTATCCAGGGACATCTAGTGCTGGGGGAATTCGTAGTGTGGGAATTATAGGGAGTCTCTGCTTCCTTTACACTGCCTGAGTATCACAGAGGGGGTGGAGTCAGGGGAGAGAATCTATACCATAATCTTTTTACATTTTAAACTTCAAAAAGTTATATTAGGATGAATAATTCACAGAGATGTGATCACTTTTACCGAGCATTTTAAATTATAGGATGTAGTCTTTAGGAAAACTTAAACATGCTAAATGAGGGTTTGAGTCATTACTGCATTACTCCAATTTTAGGTAAATATAACACTTCTAAAAATCAGCAGAATTACACCTGGATTATCAAATGAAGAATCCGGCCCAGAAACAAGCAAATTAAAAAAAAAAAAAAGCAAGTTGGAAACCTCAAAGATCAAACTAGTCTTTGGTTCATTGAGTGGTTTGGATATTGGTTGTAAAAATATATTAATTACATTATGAAACTTGAAATCCATTATTACAGGAAAGGAAACAAGTCTAATATTGGTTTTGACCCAATTTTCCTTAATGGCACATTTATCCATAGAATGAAGGTGCTAGTCAAGAGGAAACTGAGAGTGGCACAAAACTATCTGATTTGCTGAGAACAAAGCAGGATGAATATCATAAGCAAAGTGATGACCTTCAATGCCAGGTGAGGAAACCACTATCTGACAGAATAAGGCCTTAGAAGTTATTTTTCTTGGAAATCAGTGTACAATACAGCTTTAGCCACACTACCTTGTAGTTCCTTTCCTAATGTCTGGTGAACCTCATATACTCCTATTTATAAGTGTGCGTGCGCACACACACACAAGGTGATAACTAATGACATTTTCTATTTATAATGTTTGCCATCTGGGAGCCTCAAAGTACTTTACAAATATTAATGATTTATGCCTCACAATACCCCTAGGAAGTACAAGCAGCATTATCCTCATTTTACAGTTTTGGGAACTGGGACAAGTGACTAATAAAGGCTTGCAAAGACCACTATCCCTTTTCAGAAATCATGGCTGCCATCTATCCATTCTGAGTGATAGCTTTTTATTTCTGATGTTTAACAGGACATGTTTCTAACAGTAGTTGTCAAATAAATATTTTGGGTTTTTTTCTGAGATTACAAAACTGGAGAACCATCTGGCTCTAAAGGAAGAAGAATGCAAGAGGCTCACAGGAGAAAATGAGACGCTTCAAGGAGATTTGGGTAGTTTGACATGCAAGGTACAAGTGTGTATAGCAGAAACTCTGCATGTTAACCTGACACAATGGAAAGCTGATACTTTTAAGACATTTGTTTAAATTGTATGTTTTTCCCCCTCTTCTGACCTGTCTTATGTAAACTGTCTTCTTAGAATTGTGAGCTCTTTGTCAGATCTCACAAAGTAAGCAGAGTCAGACCAGGTCAGTCCATGGATGGGAAATCTCTAAAGAACTTGTAGTTGGATTTGATATACTTTCTAGCTAGCTGTACTCAGTGTGTGTGTAAACTTAGCATATGAGCAAAATCCTGCTTACTTTGCTCACATGGTTAATCCCTCTAAAGTCAGTGAGATTATATGCATGAGCAAGGCAAGTAGGATACAGATGTGTGATGCTCATTAGGGCCAATGGGAGTGACACATACAAATACAGGGCCTACGGAGATGAGAATGTATTGCTTTGTGAAAACCTCATTTTGCTGTTTTAGATATTATAAAGCAGCTAATCAATTCATGATTTTATTTTAAAAGGTAACATCATATGAGGAAATTATTGAATGTGCTGACCAAAGGCTTGAGATAGCCAGTTCCCAGATATCCCAGTAGGTTGATTGAATTAATTTACTTGATTTCCTTTATTTGCAGAGAAATGTAAGTGTGTGAGAGTGAGAGAGAGATTTTCTCTTGCTTCCTTTGTTCATGGAGGCAAAGAATAAATGAGTAATAGTAATAGGATGAAATATAATAGTGAAAAGTGCAAGGTCATGCACTTAGGGATTAATAATAAGAATTTTAGATATACGTTGGGGACGCATCAGTTGGAAACGTCGGAGGAGGAGAAGGACCTTGGGGTATTGGTTGATAGCAGGATGACTACGAGCCGCCAATGTGATATGGCTGTTAAAAAAGCAAATGCGGTTTTAGGATGCATCAGGCGAGGTATTTCCAGCAAGGAAAAGGAGGTGTTAGTGCCGTTATATACAGTGCTGGTGAGACCCCAACTGGAATATTGTGTGCAGTTCTGGTGTCCCA
>ML675601.1:25894281-25944836 GCA_007922155.1 Mesoclemmys tuberculata | reverse complement strand
TTGAGCAATTGATTTGGATTATCAGCAGATAAATCTGCTCAATGGTCTGTGGGAATGTTGGATGAGATGGGAACTGAGTTACTGCAGAGAATTCTTTTTGAGTGCTGGCTGGTGAGTCTTGCCCACATGCTCGGGGTTTAGCTGATCGCCATATTTGGGGTCGGGAAGGAATTTTCCTCCGGGGTGGATTGGCAGAGGCCCCGGAGGTTTTTCGCCTTCCTCTGCAGCGTGGGGCATGGGTCGCTTGCTGATGGATTCCCTGCAGCTTGAGGTCTTCAAATCTCACTTTTGAGGATTTCAATAACTCAGTCATGGGTTCGGGGTTGTTATAAATGTGTATGGGTAGGGTTTTGTGGCCTGCCTTGTGCAGGAGGTCAGACTAGATGATCATATTGGTCCCTTCTGACCTATGAGTCTATGAACACTATAAATAATAATAATAGTAATAATAATAAATCTTTCCAATCTTTCCTTAAGGCTATACAGACTATCCCAGCTCTTTTCAAACACTCCTTCCACCACCCAGAGAGTTAGAATACACCTTGAAGAAATTCAGTAACATCACCACAAAGTTTAGTATCCATTTATAAATTGTTGGGGGGCAGGGGGCAGTTAAGTCAGTTAGAAAAGAATTTCCATCTTTGTTGCCCAGATGTTAGGATATCTTTTCAGGTTCTAGCACACCAAACAACAAATATCCTATGTCACAGAAACTATCTATCTTTGTAACTTCCACAGGCAAAGATGTTGGTCTGTTTTTCCAAAAGCCATGACTGAGGTAAGTCAAAGAATGTTGCCAAAGATCAAAAGTGACTTACTTTCGGAAAAATTGTCATAATATACTGTTTGCATATTATCTGCTGAGAGATATTTGCTTTAATAAGCATGATGTGGTAGGTCTTTTTCAGTGTCAGATTAGACTTTATTCTCAATCAATACATAGGAGCATTTCAATACATTAAGAATAGAATGTTAAAACAAAAACTAAAGAAAACTTCAGGTTGCGATTTATGGTTTTTCCTATAATTTTCAGGGCTAAGAGATTCAAAAATCAAACGGAAAAAAAAGTAGATATTAAAGAACAGAAGATTAAATATTCCCTCTCTCACTGTCAGAGCAGCAAATTGCATGTATACAAATGATAAATTAAAGTTAATGCAAAACTTGGAACATGGATAAAATACTATTAATATTTCACCTTTCCTTTGTGTATAAATTATTGAATTAACAATGAAAGGAAACAAAGTTTGAGTGTGGCTTTTGGATGCAGTGGATTCTTTCCCGAATGCTTTGCATACTGGATTGGGGAAGGCTTTTCCATCTTTTAGAATCAATATATATCTTACATTTTGATTAATAGTAAAAAATTCCTACTTATTTAACTTTGGAGAGCCTGGCAGCTGACAGGGCTGTTAGGATTATTTATGTGGAGAAGCCATTGCAGGTAACTCGTCCTGTGGATAGCCTATTTTTGTTGGGGAATTTAAAAATAAATTCCAGTTCTAAACTGGGAGCATATGAAACAGTGCAGATTATATCAAGCAATCTGCATGGGATAACATAATAAACAGCTGTAGGTTTAGGGATCAGTTATGCACAGGGACTCTGAAGATCTCTGAAGTGCAGCTGCTTGCACTTTAGGATACATTTTAATTACATAAACAAATACTATTTTTTCCACAGCATACCTGCCTCTTTGAGGCATAGGATGGATACCTGCTCTGGGGATGAATCAGGGTTGTGTTGTGAAAAATGCTGATGTCTGCAGGATCCCTAACTCATTTGTTGCAGAAGTTGGAAACCGCACAGTGAATGAGGCAGGGGATTGCAGAAAGAGAAAGGTGGTCACACAGATAAGGCAATTGAATGCTGATCTAGGGAATTAGAACCCCCCTTGCCTCTGTCATAGTGGTCCTATGTGATGCTGGTCAAGTAATTTTAAACCAAACTTTCCACAGGCATCCACTAATTGTGTGCTCCTCATTTTGTGGGTGCCTGTCTTGACATCCCGGTGTCTGATTTGCAGAAGCGCTGAACCTTCACAGCTGCCGATGAAGTCAATGGATGCTGTGCTTTGAACATACAAAATGCTAAGTACTCTGAAAAATGTGGTTTTACACATCGCAAACTGAGAACCCAAAATTAGTGAATACTTTTGATCGTAATCTCTGTGCCTCTGTTTCCCATCTGTAAAATGAGGATAATACCCCCTCATCTCACAAGGGCGTTATGAAGATAAAGTAATATTTGTGACCCATTCATTTACTGTAGTAATGAGCACCATAGAAAGGCCCACGAAGAAATTAATAATTCTGTCTTCAGAGCAGGGTTGGACCTGGGGCCATGCTCTGAGCTATTAAGAGAAAACAAACTGCTCAATAGCTGCTTATCAAGTGCTTATCCTGTACACAGAATGAGACAAAAATAGTATGTGGTAATGTAGTTAAATACTATATCATAATGCATGTGTGCAAGGAGCACAGATTAAGGTTGCACAGGCAACCTTAATTCTTGAACTTTTCAACTTTTGCATGGTTGACTGTGCAATCTTAATAATGTTTTTTTTAACATAGGTTCTTCAGTTAAACAATTAACTCCTCTATATAATATTTTAAAAGTTTATTTCTCATCAACCCTCTTCAGAGAAACTAGGAATTGTTTTGAACTACTACATAGAAAATGTGGCATCTTTGCCTTCTTACTGGCTTGTAGAAAATCAGGTCCTATAGGCTTTCTAGATGGATAGCTGTTTGAAATTATGGCACTCTTATATGCAAGAGTACTCTAACACGTATGGACCCTGACTCAGTGCTCACAGAAGTCAATGGGAAGCTTTCCATTGACTTCAAAGGACGTTCATTGGATCAGGCTTATAGGCCCTAGTTCAAAAATACTTAGGCACCTGCTTAACTTTGATAAGACTTAAGCACATCCTTACGGGTTGGCTCCTAGCAAGCGCTCTCAACAACACACAACTCACATTGGTCCCATGGTTTAAGAAAAAACAGCAAACGCCACCAGCATCACAATCGTGAGACTTAGCAACACAAGAGCAAAATCCTGATTGGAGCACGTCAGCTTGTGGAGATGTCAGGACCTGGTGAAGGACACACTACGGAAAGACCCCAGTGCCTCACACGTCCATTTCATCTATCAATAGCCTACCCTAAGATGCCCGCTGCCACCTTGGCGTGCGCTCTCTTGGACGGAGAGGCTGTGGCACGGGGGGAACGTCTGCTCCCAGGGCCACCCTGGCACCGCCCTTCAGAGGGCTGCCTTGATTTCACCCCAGTAAGGTGCAAGCTGCCAGCAGGCCCAGGAGGGTGCTGGTGAGATGTACGTGGGTGTAGAGAACTAACCGCTGGGGGGAGATTTAGTCCCCCCCAAACCACTGCAGGGCTTGCCCTACTCAGTGCAGGAGGTGCTGGGTTTGGACAGGAGCCTGGTGATCTCACTTCATGAACACAGCCGCATTTGGTCACAGTCTAGCGCTACTGGTGACAGCGAGAGCCAGCAGCTGGCGCAGCCCTGGCGTCCCCCCCATGGGTGGCACAGCAAGAGCACTCCTACCACCCGCCCCGCCCTCAAGCTGGCGCAGGCTCCTTGTACGCATGCGCCCATGGTGGGAGGGGGCGGGGCGCCCACTACCGACTGGAGGAGGCAACTTCGCCCCTGCGCCTCAGATACCCGTCCTGGAGTCGCGTGGCACTGCACATGCGCACCGTGAACCTCACGGAGCTTCCCCCCCCCCCGCTTGCGCGCCGCGGGCGCCTGGAAAATCGCGAGCCCCTTCAATCCAGCACATGCGCGTTTGAGGCTCCGGGCATGCGCTCTCGCGGGCAGAAGAGAGGGTACGTGTGGGTTAAGTCACGTCACGTGAGCCTTTCCCGCTTCAGCGGCGAAGCCACGTCCTCCGCGGTTCGGGGGCGGGGTCGGCTGGGCGGGCGTGGCGTGGGGGCGCCGGGTTCCCGGATGGAGTATCGCCATTTGGGCAGCAGCAGCCGGACGGGGAGGGTGCTAGCTGGCTGCTACTATGAGGTCCCTGTCCCAGCTGCTGCTGTTTGTGCTGCTGGCCTTCCCCGCCGCCCTGTTGCTCGGCGGCGCCCGCAGCGGCCCGGGTGAGAACGCTCGTGCTGGGGACGTTAGCGTTTGAAATTCGAAGGGGGAAACGTTAACCGCTTCCTGGAGCGGGCGCGCGTGTGTGAGGGGTTGGGGGGGCTGGGGCCGGGGCTTCCCCAGGTGGGAGGAGAGACCAGTGTCCTGGGGGGGGGGCTCGGCCCTGCATCTCCCCCCTCCGCTTTGGAGGCGGCCGTGTCCCGCCGCTCTCCTGGTGCCTGGGCACCGCTGTGCGCCTTGGACACGCCGGCGGCGAAGGCGGCATGGGAAGCGGGGGGAGCGCCCATTTCGGGGGGGCGGCGCGGCTCGCGTGTCCCTGCTCCCCACGGGGAGCCCCGCTCCGGCCACCGGCACCCGCAGGCGGCTACTCCCGACAACGGCCCTCGGGCGGCAGCTTCCTTCCGGACGCGGGCCGCGCTCCCCGGCGCCACCTGGGCCCCCGCGGTGACTGACACCCAGACAGGCCGCTGGCCGGGCTAGGTCCGTGTCTCTGGCGGCCGAGAGCTTTTCTTTTCCCTCGGGCGAGCAATTGCCGAGCGTCACGCACCACAGCCCAGCCCGCCCGCCGGGAGGGTCGGTCGGTCTGTCTGTGTGTCTGTCGGAGTAGTCTGACACGGCGGGGTGGGAGCCGCAGTTGGTACTGCAGCGGCCGATCCAGGCACCTTCGCTTCTGGGAAAAGCATCATTTCAAGCCTAGGCAAAGCCGTTCGTAGTACCGCGAGTGACAGAGCGGAGAGGGGCTAACCCGAATCAGAGCGGGGAGGGGACCTTTTTCTGAGCTTGCTATACCCACTGATAAGGCCATACTTTAAAACTAGCAGAAAATGCGTCGGCAGCCAGCCTTCTCTTCTTCCCTGCTCCAAAGCGTCCTTCAAATAATAAAGCGCTCACGTCTGTTTATATTGTAATTCTATCTGATTTACGTGCTGAAAATTGCTGATAATGTTAAGTGAAAGAGGGTTGAAGGGCAGCGTTGTACTTGCACGCTCTTCTGCCTCGGTACTGCCGCATGCCTGTATCATGTGTTCCTCTTCCCACAAAAGAGCAGCTCTCTTTTCTACTATTGCCACATCATCGTTCTTCCTGAAATCCATTGAAGGGATCACAGATTAACGTGGTGGTTTCAGAAGCACGTTTATGTAGTGAAATAACAGTAAATAACATAGTAAATGCCAGACATACTTAAGGTTATATCAAGACTTTGATTATAAATCCAGTATTCACAGGTGCTGAACTTTCTGAAATCTTCTGAGGCTGAAATTATTTTAGTTTGTCTTGGCTAAGCAGTACACTTGAAAAGCCTGAGCAAGATCCCTTGAGCCCCTTCTGATTTGTAGAAAGACTAAGATTTTTTGTTGTTCACTTAAATCAAATCGCTAAACGTAAAATTTGAATTCTACAGGTGTGCTAATCCTTTGAGGATTTAGGTCCCGATCCACCAAGGGATTTAGGAATTGTGATGCTGAGCCTTGTGGCACCTAATTTTTAGGCATCTAGAAAATCATAAGAATGACACTTTGACCTGTGAAGCATGAATTAGGCTCCTATATAATAAATGGGGGCTGGCTGGGAGAGACAGACACCATAGACTGCAATCCATTAAACCAGCATGATAGTTGGGGAGCTGCCTAAACTAGCCAATGAGAGATGCCAACCAGACGGGTGGAATAAGCAATCTGACTGAGAGCCTGCTTTAATTCCCCCCTAAATCCAGATTTTTTTCTCTGGCCCAAAAGAAGGGAATTGCTCATGACCTTTTTGGGAGTAAGTGTCCTCCATGTCCTGTAAAGCTGCTGTTTTGCTTTCAGGTTCATTAAGCTTTAACTTTGGATTTTTTCCTCAATTTTTGGGGTAGAGGGAGGAAGGGAAACCAGGGAAATTAAACTTATTGGAATAATGAAAGGTCACCAACTTGAAAGCTGTTCATCTAAAATGAGTTGAATAGCTCCAGGTACTATATCTACCCCCAAACCTCCCCAACAATTTTTTTGGCTTTACAGTCTCATTGTATTATATTTAATCTTTCCTTTTTTGCATGATGGGGGGGATCTGGTCACCAGATTTATTTGTAGGTAGGGTGAGGCCTCAGGGCCCACACTTAGGTTTTGGGCCTGTGGGGGAAATAGTAAAACTTACTGCACATGAAATGCTGTCAAATGCATGAAGTAAGTAGGGATTTTCTCTCTTCTTTTCAGTTAAAATAATGCTAGGTGTAACTAAAACAGGTAAATTAATTCAGACAAATGGGGTTAAGATTACTTTCAAGTCATAGTACTTATAAGAGTGGGTCTTCATGCACATAGGTTGATTTCATCTGCATTTTTGTGGCATTGGACCTCTGAATGCTTAAGAGTCAGGAAATTAAAGTTCACTTTGTTATAAAATGTATGGTTATGTTGTGCATATGTATTCATGTTATTAAAAAACATGAGAACTGTTTGATAAAATCATGCCATTCAATAGACGACATGTAATATGGTCAAGTTAATATTATGAGACCCTTAATTTTCCTATTTCTTGAGCATTTAAATGCTTGATCTTGCACACAAATGCATTTCTGTTTCTAGTGTGGAGCTTTGTATGAATCAGATTGTATGATTTGGGACTAAATTTCTAGTCTTGAAACTTCATCAATGTGTGCCTACACTATAACTTGTAAAATGGCAGGGGTCACTTACAGGAATCTTTCACAGAGGAAGTGGATGGATAAGGGTCAGGAGGGTGCTCTCTGTCTAGCAGGGAAAGTGGATGGGGCTCTGTGCAGGCAGTCTCTGCTACCAGGACAAGGCTCCCTGCTTATCTCATGCCCCTAATGTGCAGGTGCCGCAGCCACCAACTGGCAGTTACCCTCCTCTGCACAGGCACACTGAGGAGGCCAACAGGGATTCTGTGAGGAAGTGGATAGGGCCATGCTGAAGGACCAAGGTCTGGAGGCTCCTCTTCCCAAAAGAGGACTTGGACAGGGTTGTGTGTTCTGGAGAGAGAGATGAGCAGAAGCTAGGTCCCAGCAGCTGGGAAAGTTCACACACAAATCCCCTGCTGACCCCACTCCTTCAGTGCAGTCCCATTTGCTTCCTCTGTGTGTGGGGGGAGGGGGGGGGGAAGAAGAGAGAGAGAGAGAAGCAAGAGGGGTAGGAAGCTAGGCTTCAGTAGCCAAGACTACCCAATCAGTATATCATGAGTACCCCAGCTCCCATGAGGACTGAATACCCCTTCTCCCATATCCTGCCAGCTGCCCTTCATTTGCATTTTTAACCAATTTTCACTTTTTAAAAATTTTTTTAGAATAAACACTGATAATTTCCTGGGAAATTAAAAAAAACAAAACAAACCAGAACCCCAAGAAGGATTTAGAGGTTAGTTTATAAAACAGGATATGTTACTAGATTATAATTCCATTTAGTTCTCCTTTCAGCCATTTTCCCATCTTGAGCCAAAATATTGCAGTGTAACAAATAGCAAAGGATAGGTAATGGGAATTGGAGCATCCCATTAGTTTAGCTGAATGCACACACAAAATTGTGCATTTATTTCTTCTGCCTTTTAAAGATGTCCCAAATAAAGTCCATATTATGACTTGAATTGTGGAACTTCATGAAGGAAAGCAATCCAAACAATCTGAGTCCTCAATATACATAAAATACCATGATTTTATGATTCCAAATGATTAAATTAATTGATATCATTTTCAACTTCCTGTTGTATGTAAGTTTTTAAGATTCAGAGGATTCTGTAGAAATAGAGAACTTTCAGATTTCACATTATTTGGTGTGACTGATACAAATATAACAAGACATTCGTGTAAAATCGGGGGTCTAAGAAGCAACTTGGTTACTTCCTAGTACCCTAGGCAAACACCTTGACAAATCTTACTTTTGCTTTTTACTCTGCTGTAGCATGCACCAAAGCTTTAATTTGTTTTGAAATTGCTGGTATATAAATTAATAGGTTTTAAAAACCTATTCAGTAGAAACTGAAGGTTCTAAACTTAGTGATTTCTGCTCACGCAGACCAAAACTTTTGCATAATACTTTGCAGCTAAAAACCTTAAGCTATTTATCTCCTGCCAGTAAATGAAAGTCTTGGAAAATGGAAGTACGATCCCAACATCCTGTTAGTCAAGCACATTTATGGAAAGTGACTTCTCCTATTTCCGTTTTGTTTGTTACTAGGTTCAAGTTTACTGGTTGTAGCCCAAGATGCTACAGAGGAAGAAGAAGCAGTGGAAGATACAGTAGTTGAAGATGAAGAAGATGAAGCTGAAGTTGAAGAAGATGAATCCACAGACTTGGTAAATGTGCATAGATTTTTGTTTAATAAACAGCTTCTTTAAGTTAGAGGTTAGATGGATTAGAAATATGATTTTTAGCATAACAAATTTAATTTCTTTAAAGGGGCTAAATAAAAATATAATTAAGGACCATAGAATTACTTTCAAATGGAAGGGAAGAAGAGCCAATTTGGGCAATTAGAAAGGATACAATGGTACAACTAAACAGTAATTGGAACACTGGCTGTGCCTAATGGCATCTTAAAAAGAGAACACTAAGTGAAATCGCATAGTTCATTTTTTTTCTCCATTTCAACATTCACCTTAAAGATATAATGGTATTTCTCCAATGTAAATTTAGTTTGTCATATGTGGTTTCTTGAAGTCTCACTTAAGCCCTGCAGTAATGTTTGAAACCTAGTTTTGAGGCATATTTTTGCTTCTATTGATTACATATGTAATCTGTCTGAAATAAAACCAACAAGGTATACTTGTCGCACCACCAGTAACTTCACTTTCCTTTTTGAGGCAACTATTTCAAAATCTTGAAGTGATACAATGTCTGGCAAATTTAACATTCAGCTATTAATTAACTGGTAGAGTCTAATCTCTTGACATCAACTCATGCACATGCATTGTAAGAAATTAAAATAAACTTGGGGTGTGGGGATCGGAAAATATAGGAGAGTGGAGAGAAGATGGAGAAGGGGTGCATGTGTAAAAAGCAGAATTACTAGACTACTTTACTACTTGGTAAATACATGTGATGCAGTTTACTGGTATTCATCAAATTTATTTGATGTTCTTCCATACTACATGACTAGCTTAACAACTATCAGATACTATTCAGCAGATATTAAATATTGGTTGAATTAAATTGCTGTCTATTTAACCTTCCCTAGTAATAAGTTGCATTTTAAAAAAAAATAAAATTGTTAAATATAGTTGAACTGTCTAGGACTGTTCTTGAAATATAGTGAGATGTGGCTTTGCGTTGTGGCATGAGGTATCTTTTTCTGTGGTTAGTAGGCTTTGGGTTGTAGGTTGGGAATAGGTGTAAATTTTTGAAGTCCTAGGCATGAGTGATTAAAGTACTGAACACTCTTTAACAGTATGAAGATGGGTCACTCTTTACTGTGTGCTTGATTTTCTTCAAAAATACTTGGTCCAAGAATAAATATAAGAATGTAAGCTTAATTGAAGCCTAGCATTGACCACGAACTTGACAGCACGTGGTTAAAAGTAACCTTCACACTCAAACTTTTATGTGATTTAACAGTACCTCTCAATATATTTACAGTTTTTATAAGCAAAAACAATATTAAAATGTGAGGTGTACTCACTTCAAAGATTGTAGCATTGGTAATAACCTTGCCAAGCTAGCAACACCTTTTATAAATAGCTGCTGCCCTTAAGAGTTCCTAGATAAGTAGTAAATCACTACCCAAATTTTTACAAGACAGAGGATGCCTTGTTTCAAAAGTCTGTCCTCTTATTTGGAGATAGAAGGATAGGAAATCGGTATACTGTTATAATATAGGGATGAGAAAATGAGGCCTGTCCAGAATGTGAACACAAAACAATTAAAGGGATTTTAGAAGCTGAATTCAAACACAATACAACTTTTTCCATCAGCATCTAAAACATCAGTGATAGTCCTTAAACAAATTTTCAGAAGCAAAAATGATTTTTTTTATTGTCTAAATGATATTCTGTAAGATCTTTGTTTTAATAGGCTGCTAACACCACCTTAGACTAGGTATGGAACCTTGCTTGAATTCTTGAAGTTATTTTTAGCCTGTTCATTTAAACAGTGACTCTTCTGTTGCTTTGTGATCAGAAGCCTTATTCAATAAGTAGAACTGAAAGGTGTTTAATTAATCAAAACAACCATTGACATGGTTATCGTGTGACAGGTGACTACTTCTGACTCCTAAAAAGTGTCAAAGTATTGCACTGCTTTAAATGTTTAGTCATGTCATCAAATAATGCAGAGACTATACAAACTTGTATACCTATCTTTGTTAGTAAACAGGGAAACCTGGTATTGGCTGTTTCAGTACTGACCAATCTAAATGTATTAAGGAACTTAACACAATCTTGTATTGCACAGTTATTTACAAGGAGGATGTCTTGTTCTGGGCTTTTGCTTTATTATAAAGCAGCTAGATGCAGTGGAACAAAACAGCCCTTTGGCCCAGCTCATTAGTTGATGGTTCTCTATTTTTTTTTTTAAAAAAGTGCAATCAGGGAAAAACATGTTCCACAATTTTAGATTACCAACTTCTAAGCAACTCTTGTGCTCCAGAGCCTATGAATAATGCTGATCTTGCTGCAATTAACTTTCAGTGGCCATTAAAAGGGCTGGAGAACTACCAGCAAAGGGAGAGGCACACAGCAGAGAAGTGGTTTTTTGTTTGTTTTTAATCTTTAATCTACTTTAATACATGGAAGTGGGTCCATTGTGAATAAGAAAGGTGAGGGGCTCCTTCAGCTGCTTGTCTGTGCAGCCCCTGGACAGCCCCTCTAGGCCAGCACTGGCTGCACATTGTAGAGAGTGGGGAGAACATACATTGGGCACAGACAAGCCTAGCAGCGCGACATGCTTTTCATTCTATCAGTAAGCAGGCCAGGAGGCTGTGGTGGACTAGAGATGAGGGCAGGGCAAGCACAAGGGTGAAGGGCAGGGATGCTGCCTCACTTCTCCTGGGCTAGAGCAAGTTCCCCACAGGCTATTTTGGTTGCTCCTTCTTCTCATTGGCCTGCTTCTGCTGTATTATCTTAGTCTCTCTGCTTCTGCGCAGCAGTCGACAGGCCGTCATCCCACCGCTTCCCCTTGCCTGAATCCGGCGGCTGCTTCATGTTCTTCTGATGGGCCAGTCTGTGCTGGTTACCATGGGTCATGGCTCCGCTCACTTGGCTCTATCCTTGGCAGTGTGTCACATTAGGATAGTTCTGCAGCCGCAGCAGCAGCCATAAATGCTATGCGGCATTCTGTCTCAAAATCAGAGGGACAAAACAAAATACTTCCATTTCACTTAACATATAGGATTCTCATCATATGTTCACGTTCTTTACTTCACTGTTTATTGTAGGTTTTTCAAAAAATTCTTTTGTCTTAGACAGAAGAAAAAGAGGAAGAAGACTTATCGGGGGAACCTAAAGCGTCACCTAACGCTGATACAACTATCTTATTTGTGAAAGGCGAAGGTAAGATGTGCACCAGTCCTGTAGCAATTTATCAAACTCTTGGCTGTTGCTGAGTGGTCAGTAGTTTTAAATGTCGTTACAGATGCGTAAAACAAAGCTGAAGTTCTAATAAAGCACTGTAGAGTTTTGTTAGTGCTGAGTTTAAACTGGGATTCTTGTGTATTTTAACACTGGCATGGAGTATAAAAACTTTTTTCTAACCTTAAGCTATTGTTATGTTCTAGACTTTCCAGCAAACAACATTGTAAAGTTCCTGGTAGGCTTCACCAATAAGGGTACAGAGGATTTTGTTGTTGAGTCTCTTGATGCCTCTTTCCGGTACCCACAGGACTATCAGTTTTTTATTCAGAATTTCACAGCTCTTCCTCTGAACACAGTGATTCCACCACAGAGACAGGCCACATTTGAGTACTCATTCATTCCTGCAGAGCCTATGGGTGGTCGTCCCTTCGGACTGGTTATCAATCTAAACTACAAAGACTTAAACGTAAGCCCAGTTTTGGAATTACTTTTACTCCTTCAAATTAAAGTGGAATTGGGGGCAGGAAGGGAGAAGCTAATCCAGTTGATACTGTTTTAAAAAACACTTAGTGTCTGCATAGGTACCATTAAATGCATACACCAACTTGTTTTTTCTGTTACGGGTATGTGTTTGATTTTAGTCATGTATGTGTTTTGTGTGATGTAAAATTACACTTGAATTTACATTAGCTAGGGAAACTATAGCACTTAAGGATAGCGAATGGTGCTCTGTCTTTATAGAAAATCTTGACTTTCCCCTACAATATTTCCTAAACTCACTAACAGGTTTGTGTTGTCCCATAAATTTGAATGCGTGAGCAGTGCTGGTGAGTGTTGTCACTAGCTTCTTAGAGCAAGATTTATCAAAGGCACTACTGGGAGTTAGGTGCTTGGCTTCCATTGACTTTCAGAATGTATTACATACACAACTGCCTCCTGGGTCTTTGAAATTTCCCTCTCCGTGAACAATCTAAGATCTTCAGTGCTCAGTAGAACATCTGTCACATTACAAAAACATGTACAATTGATAATAGCATTTGTGCTAAAGCCATGGGTGCTGTATCACATGTTCTTACAAAAAAATCTTACATATTATACATCAGAGGTACTTCTCTGTAAATCTTCAGCTTGCTCCAGTTTCAGAGCCTCTTGAAATGTTTTTCTCCCTTAGCTATGTATTTTTCTCTTGCAAGTTGATCAGTTTCTCTCCTTTCCACAACCTAGTTTGTCCTCAGCAGAGGTTTTAGAATCTCATCACATATTCTTAGAAGGCATTACAATTATAAGAGGTTAAACCAAGGGGTCTCAAACTTTTTGTCCTCATGACCTCATTTTAATGAAGTATTTCCAGTTGGGATCCCAGACAGCATGGCATCCTCCACATACTAGCGATTGCTGTGACCCTTCTGCTGATGGCGCGATCCCATTTGGGGTTATGACCCACAGTTTGGGAACTCCTGGGTTAAACTGTTTTTTAAAGTGTGTTTAAAAAATCATCATTGCAGGGCAATGTGTTTCAAGATGCTGTCTTCAATCAAACTGTTACAATTATTGAAAAAGAAGATGGATTGGATGGAGAAACGTAAGAGAAATTTGAACTTGCTTTTGTGGTAGTACATCAGCAGTAACATGTACTGCTATATGTAGCTACTGAAAAATGCTTTTGTCCTCATTTCTATGGGCTGCTGGAAATCCTGTATGCCCTCATGACATTGGTGAGAGCATTCAGAGGAGGGGGAGAGGAAATGTTAACCAAACACCCCATAAATAAAGAGTATGCACATCATTTAGTGTGAAAAAGCTGATTGGGTGTGCAGTTCTCATACTTAAGAAAAATTCTATACCTATCAAAATACAGCTATAATAGTACTATTTCAGATAGGATACCTTTCATTATTTTTCCACTTCAGAGATCCAAGTCCGGCGCATAATTCTCTTGGTAATTGCAGGGGAAGCGTTAATCTAAGACGGTATTCCTAAATAAAATTATTAATTGGGAGTAAGGGTGACGCACATGGCTCATGGTATTGAGATACGGTCCACACTTTGAAGGCTGAAGTACTTGTGGTATACAATCTTACTTCTGGGACACTGTTTTAAATTAGCTTAACTTGTTGCAATTTGAGGAGTTCTTTTCAGGTTGCAACATGTGAAATGATTTAGTCTAATTCCTAGTTGATATATGTGCCCATCATAAGTTTTTGGGGAAATGCAAAGAGGCTAAAGATGAACTGCTATGGAAACAGAATTACTTGTCCCTGGAAGTAGCTTGCAGCTCCTTGTGGGGAAAGTTTTATCATTGTCCTGTGGATTAGAGGCATTTGTTATGATAATTTAATTAAATTGTTAAAAGAAAGGAAATGTGGTGCTCTCACTACTTATTGCATGGATGTGGCACAGTAGATACTTAATTGTTAAACGTACATTAAAATATTATGGGTAGAATTTTCAAAAGCACATCATTTAATTGCTTCTGAAAACTTCACCATTTGGAGAAGGTATCGAGACATTTTCAGATGTCTGTATACTAGAATTTGCCTGCTTAGCAAATTAATTTCCAAAAGCTTATTGAAAACATCTGTCTTAAGAATCATAATATTCATCAAGTTCTTTCTGCACTGATTTTTGTGGTTCATAGTTTTAGAACTACTTGTCAGCTTAGGCTTGTAAAATTGGTTAGTATAAGGCCTTTGAGAATGATCTATAGTTCATAAGGATAAGGGACTCCAACCTCTTGGAATCTATGGAAAAAAGAACTCAGCTATCCAATAAGTCTAGGAAACGTATAGGTTGTTTCAGAGAATTCCAACTGTAGAACACACACTCACCATGGATTCTAAATTTAGGTACTCACTTCTTAGAATGTTTCCTGTTACCAGTCGAGTCTTTAGGGTATTCTTGCAACGTGTGCATTGAGATGGTGTATACAGAAGTGATTATATAAGGGGGTCTCAGCTTTTTGTAGCTGGTTAATAAGTTAATTACATTTATTCTCAAACATACGCACACAACCCAATGTTTTAGAATGTGGTATGTCACATTAACTTTAGTAAATGTGAACTTAGAGAAATGTCAATAGGTAAATATATATTTGTTGAAGGCTGCCAAATGGCACTTCTGTATTAAAAACCACACAATATGCAGAGGGACTCCAGGGGCCAAATGAAGTTTCTGCAACAACTTCTAATTCTTTGTTTTAAAATACTGATTAGACTTCAAACTGAAGATGACCCTTTAAATGTTTTTTCTCACACTTACCAAATAAGAATCTTCATGTACGTGTTCCTAGCTGGACTTGGTCTCCTTGTCATTGTTGGTCTACATCAACTGCTAGAATCTAGGAAGGTAAGTAAGCAATTATGTACATGTACTCATTAATCATATACAGCAGCAATCAATGATACACCTTTTGTGGCCTGTTATGGCACAAAAAATCATGAAAACTTAACTCTTGATAAAGAATGTAAAAGTAAAAGAAAAGGCAGGAAATTCCCCATCTACATGCCCTAATCCACCCCAAACCGGCCCAGGACAAGTTCAACTCCACATCTTGACCTTTAGTACCCCAGGTACAGGTAGGAGCATGCTCAATCAGCTAATACATATTAACTGACACACCCCTGGGAGGAGAGTTAACATGTAAAGTGGAAATGGGGCGGGAAGGGGATGGAAAAGGATCCTCCCACGGGGAGGACACCATGATGTAATGGGGAGGATACCTTGTTGTAAGCATTTCTATAAAACCCTGATGCCAAAAGTGCCCTGCGCGGCACCCTGCCGTTTGAATTTCCCGCAGTGTGTTCGCCAGCAGCGCTGCTTAATAAAGCGACCTGAAAAGCCTCCTCCAACTGATCTTAACTGAGTTCTTAAACCGGTATCTGGTTTCACTCTGATCAGTGAAATGGAAGGAGAGCAGATTGATACTAGAATGCCTCCTAATCTTTAAACAGAAATGTGTCTGACTGTTTTGTAGCTTTAAAAAATTATGCTCATGGGTTGCTTGTCTGCCACTGTGCATTTGCTTACGTTCTTTCACCATAGTAATGGGTCAGTCTTGTAGAGTAAAAGGCTTTTATGTTTTCCAAATGTCCGGGGTGGGGAGCTACAAAAACTACATTTTCATGTACTGTTTACAGCTTAATTCAAGCTCTTCCTCATTTCTTCCTGTTACATCAGCTGTAAATGCCTTGTCTTAAATTATATTGTAACCTTCGGGCAGGGATCATGTATTCCTACATGTTTGTATAGTCCTTAGCATGATGGGCCTCAGTCCTGAATGCTATCATAATTTTACATCTAATGGTTTTTTGTCATGCTGATTTGGCCAAGGAGTGCACGTGGTGAAAGGGTAATTCAACACTCCAGGTGCCAAAGGGCTGTTAATGTCAGAGTAACAATAGAATGCTATTAGGGGAAAATTCCTAGCTTTTTTAGAATGATTGATAGATCATGAGTACATTGGAGATAAGAGTAGTGTTCTGTAGATTTATACTTATTTAACACAGTACAGCATCATTGGTATGCATGGAGCTGTATGGGAATCTAGATGTAGTTCCTGACACATGGAATGAAGTTAATCAGAATTTAAAAAGTAAGATCTGACACTTTATGTAAGGTCTGCTAGATAAATTACTTAAGGTGTCAAGATTGCAAAAGGTAGGCTACAAAGAGGGCCTGATACAAACTGTTCACAGGCTTAAAAGTATATTGCTTTGTGTATAATTGGCAGTTGGTTTTTACTAAATACAAGAATTCCTTATTTAATACCGACATTTGTATTATGTAAAGCTGCCTTGTGGAAGGCAAAATCTGTTCACATCTCTCCTTGTGAGATAAACATGTTCTTGTTTCAAAATCTTCCAGAGAAAGAGACCAGCACAGAAAGTTGAGATGGGCACATCAAATCAAAATGATGTTGACATGAGCTGGATTCCTCAAGAAACTTTAAATCAAATCAGTAAGTAGCAAGCCTTTCACAACTAGGACCTGTTTCACTTGTGTTATCAAATTGTTAATGAATTTTGTACCAGTCTTAAGCCATCTGCTTCAAGAAACAAATGCAATCTAGAAGTATCTAAGCATAATGTACCTTTTCATAATAACTATTTTGCATATTACACAGTAATTGGTTATTTTAAATAGTGAGCTGTTTTTAAAGTTAAATTCTAAACAGACTTTTGTAGAGGTAACAGTGGCAGCCACCACAAACTCTTCTCCCCGTCTGCTAGTCATACTTCATTATATTCCCTCTTACTGGTTAGTTTCTACCTAAGTCCAAAATAGGTGTTACATGGCAGAAGTGATCTATATAGAAGTTAGAAGTTTTTGTTTTTAAACCCTTTTCTTTCTTAGACTGGCTTTAAGCACTGCTAACCCTCCAACCAAAGTTTGATCACAGAAATCTGAAAGGATCTTAAGAAGAGCTAGGCTGTTTTCAGTGGTGGCAGATGACAGAACAAGGAGCAACGGTCTCAAGTTGCAGTGGGGGAGGTCAAGGTTGGACATTAGGAAAAAGTTTTTCACTAAGAGGGTGGTGAAGCATTGGAATGGGTGACCTAGGGAGGTGGTGGCATCTCTATCTTTAGAGATTTTTAAGATGCAGCTTGACAAACCCTCACTGGGATGATTTAGCTGAGGAGCAGGGGGTTGAACTAGATGACCTCCTGAGGTCCCTTCCAACTTTAATATTCTGTGACTCTAGGTCCCAGTGGAATGAGTTTCCTGTTTGTAGAATGAACATATTTAAAACTATCAAATGAGCATTGAAGTGTATAATCTCATTTATCAAACACAAAACATTTAAGACTAAGGTTGTATAGTTGTTTTGGGGTCCTAGATGTCACCAACTTCTATTCAGAATGCTAAATCCAAATCCAGTATCTGATTTTTTTTTTTAGGTTGTTTAAATGCTTGTGGATATTTCTAACTTCTCTTTTGCTGTCTTTTCTGTTTTGCTTTCCTGTGCCTTCAGTGCAAAGTAGAAGAGGTGAGGCAATTAAACTTTGACAGTGCTTTTTAGGAACTGGGGTCTTTTACTTTGCATCTACACTTACTGGGCTCTGGTAAAATTTTAATTCACTGCATGTGGATGTCTGTATAAATAGCATGAGAGCACTGGTAAGATTACAACAGAAGTTGGTGGTTGCAGGTAAAGAATATATTGCAACATCCTTTTAGTTTTAGGATTGTTTGTTTTGGTGGTCTAGTTTAAAAGTGCACCACATTTTATTCCCCTCATAGTACTGCATAGATGAAGGCTGCAATTGTGAGGACAGTTTTGGTGAAGAGAACAAAAATAATGCATATGTAACCAGGGGAAAAAGGTCATGGACCTCCTTTTAAACACAGTTAGTTCACTTTTAGTACAAATAACTGCATGTGCTGTAATATCTCTTGCATGTAGAATTTCACATGCTAAGTCAAATTTGTGAAACTTTGCAAGTCTTTGAGATATGGAATGATGGGACTTTGGGAGGAAACTTGGACAGGGAGAAAGGTAGGTGAGTACTGCAGTAGTATCCAGGAGAATAGCAGTGTGTGCATCTACTGCATGCAATTAGTTGTGCAAGCTGATGGAAGTGATAGTGGCCATGGATTTGTGGCTTTAAGAGAGTGGCATGTGAAGTGGTGACCATTAGAAAATTGAGAGTTATGACTCGTGAGGGACAGAGGTCTGGTGGATCAAGCATGGATGCTGTGGAGGCCTAGGTTATAATCCTTGTTCTGACACTGAGTTGCTGTGATCATGGACAGACTATTTAAGCTTCCTGTGCCTGGTTCTCTATCAATAAAATTGGAATATTTACTTTCTTACCTGATAAAGGTCTGACGACTGACTGACTGCATATTGCATCATAAATGTAAAGTGCTATAAAACTACTGGGTTCCTTTCTGTATCCTACCGATTTCTTTCCACAGGGCTTTGGGCGAGGAGGTAGTGGTATAGACTAGATGGAATAAGGAGGTTGTAGAGGGAATGTGTAGCAGAAATATGAAGGCGTATAAATTAGCAATGGAGGGGATTGATTCGGGTCTAAACAGCAAGGTATAAAATACACTGAGGCATGGGTTCAAATTTAGGCATGGATTTATATTTTGCTTTATATAATTAGCGTACTTGATGTTGGAATAACTGTGAACTTCCTGGCTTTCAGATGTTTGTATAGAAGACTTTTCTCCCTTTTAAACTGTATATTTACAGCTTTCAAAAGCTGGAGTAAAGTTTGTCTAGGAATCGCTGTACATTTTCAGTAGTGAGACTATGGAGAACACTCACTTTATTTGAAGTGTCTTAACCAAACAAATATTTGTGAAAAATGGTTAGACCTATAAAGGCATTCTCCACCAACCACAAATAGCAGCACTTGTCCTGTACAAGGACTGAAAATTCTTCTAGTCTTTGATTGCTTTGCACAGAAAGCACCCCTAGAGCAAAGGACCACTGTTGACCTGCCATAATCAGTTTTGTAAACTACCAACATTAAACATCAAATGATTATTTTATACTATTGTAAGGCTTAAATGGTTTCTAGGGTCATGGGATTTCAAATCATGGCTAATCCCCCCCCCCACCCCCAAATTCTGATGTGGCTACCTCCAAAACATTCAAAGGAATACTTGATTCCAGCTGTAAGATTTTAAAGCATTAATCTCCAGCAGTTGATCTAATGCAGGAAAATGTGTAAACTGTTGAAGGTGCTTAGTTGACAGCAAGGTACAAACTTTCTAAAGTGTAGCTATTTTGCCATGGCTTCTAAAAGAATTGATAGAGCATGTAATCCTTTCATCAGGGTACAAATTGTTTTGAATTCAAAACCCTTTCAATAGTTTATTTTAGCATTTTGTTTTTACAACTAAATATCTACAGTCCTGTGAGGCTTGTGTTAAAGAACTTGAAGACTTTATATGCCCTGAAGTTAGAGTAGATTTTTTTGTTTAACATGCTAATAGCATAGTATTAATCAAGTAAATTTCTTTTTCGTCTCCTGTATGGCAGTGTGCTGGAAAGCCAAATGGCAATTTCCATTTTATTCAGGAAACCCATAATATTTTTTAAAAAGAGAGAGTAATCTTTAATTTGATGTATTATTTGCAGCAGTTTAGATAATTTTGTCTCCTTTTCTCCTTTAGATAAAGCTTCACCAAGGCGGTTGCCTCGCAAAAGGGTACAGAAGAGATCAGTGGGATCTGATGAGTAAATATTAATGAATACAACAATTCAGCCTTTACTAATCCTGCCCTCACCCCTATTTTTTTCTGGATTGGAGTAGTGCAGAGAATCCATATCAACATGAGGAAAATACTACTAAATATTTGGACTGACCAATTTAGCTGACTGGTGGTAACATTGATGAAATTGCACTTCTCATCCCTTTTTTTTTAAGATAACAAAATGCCTTGAGTGGGGTGGAGGAATGACAATTAACCATTAAGATTGGTGTGTATAAACAGTTGATCTTAACAGAATTATTGCGCTACCTGAAATGTGCCTTTAGAGTCCTATGTAATGCTGGCTTGTCATCTGCATACCTTTCTGAAATTTCTGATCTTTTTCAGAAATCCAAATGTGTAGTTGCTTCATCTATTCTGATTGTATCCTATTTGTAGAAGAGTCTTTACACATTTTTAGTATTTTTAGTAATACCCTAAGTTATGAACTTCTTTCTTTACTGCACACAGCTACTTTTATTAGGATTTATTTTGTATGTTCCTACTTCAGTGATGATGCACTGATTATCTGGACTTTTTTTATGTAGCTAGTATTCTAAAGGCACAAGCAGGTGTAACTGCATTTAGCAGAATAGAATTTTTTTGCTGCTGTTTGATATAATGCGCACACTGTGAGAGCTAAGAATCCAAATGTATTTGTATAAATGTTAGCGGGATTTTTACAGCAGCAAAACTTGTGAAGCATGGAATGGTATGTAATCTATATAAAATTCTTTTTACAAAAAAACCCATTACATCTGTTTAAATTTAGTTTGACTTGTGCCAACAATTCTGGTATTGTAGCTTTGGAATGCTTGCTCAACTAATTAATAGGCCCCACCCTTACAAAAACTAGAAGAATCAGATAGTAAAATGCATTGTTTTTTAAATGGTGTTGGATACAAAAGATGACTGACTGTCTTATGAAGCTGTTAGGCAGAGATTCTTTAGTTAAAGTCCAGTAAAATTAGTTTTTTTTTGTAAATGCTAAATTTTAATTTAAAATATAACAGGCAGGTGTACAAAACTGAGTTCTTAAAAGACAGTAAAAAAATGAACTTTGCCTCTTTATTTTGTGGAGTTGTGAGAAGTTTTGATTTTAGTGAAGTACTCAAATTTATTTGTAAACTACTCAGGGCATTTAAGTAACTGAGTCATAGTGAAATGACAGCTATTGGGAATACCTAAATCTTACTCAGATTTTAAATTGGATTGTGTTTCATGAATGTTGTTTAGCTCTTTTTTCAGGTTGATAATTCCAGTATATTCCCACTATTGAATAAATGCTAGTTCAACATATGTTTATAAGAGACAAAGCTGTGCACATTCTGATGGGATTTGTTTTGTGGAATAGTCTAGTTTCATGATTACTATAAACTTAAGTACAGATTTGTCACTAAAAATGTATAGGAGGTTAAGTTTTGGCATAGACAACTGGATTTCAGTCTTGAATACTCTTAATTGGCAGTAAAAGGAAGAAGGCACACAGGGCCAGATTTTAAATACAGATATTTATGCCTCAAGGATACACAAGATGGGTACTTCTGAAAATCCAGCTACACACCTGCCTGAATCACTAGGTGCCTAAATACCTTTTTTTTTTTTTTTTTTTTTTTTTTTCCTGTCCCTTAGTCCTCATTTTTGAAGTTTGCTCAGTTTGGGGAAAGACAGTGATTTTGGATTTGTAGTTTAGTTTTACAGTTTTCTTAGTGCTTATTTCTTGATTTGCATTTGTTCTGCAGGGACTGAGCATCTGAGCCAATGACAGATGAACAATGCCTGCAAATCACTTCACCACACTGGGTGTGAAGCAGGGTGTAAGGTCTGAAACTACCTGTACTAGCACTACTGTATTATAACCTTCCCTGTAAATGAAGTGTGAAGTATTTTGACTCTTGTCTTGGTGTGGAAAGTAACTTAAACATCTGCTTCCCATTTTTAACAGTGCTTGATTTTATAAACTTCTCAACATATAGCTAGCCAGTAAAGAACATCTAATTACCACACTGCAGGATCTAAGATTATTAAATGAAATCTTGTACAGGATGATCATAGTAACTCAAATACTTACTCACTTGAATGCTACCTTCAAAATAGGTTGATCCTTCTGTCAAACAGTACATCAACTAATGCAAACAACCAGCCACGTTAGCTAAATGCAGAATGTCTGTCTTGTGAGATTATATTCCTGATTCAGCCCAGTGTTTACGTACTCTCTTAAATGCTTTGCTGAACTGGGGCCTTATGACTAAAGCAGTGACTGATATACTGAATGCATCAGGGGAGAAACTGACTGAACATCTTGCATTTTAATTTCTGGATTATGCCTGCTACGTGACTTCACTTACAATTTTTCCATCATGTGATGATGGGCACCCCTAAACTTAACATGTTACATCTCTCCTAGTGTCAGTTTGAAGTCTGGAAATAAAGTGGTATTTATCCCCATCCTCACTCCCAAGGAAAATAAAGGTAATAAGGACAATTCTGGATGTGAGTAGTTGTACCAGAGAGGGTTTATCTCCTGTGTTAAGACTGTGCTCTACAAAAGCAAAGGACCAGAACACATGTACTGTTATGGGGGTTCTATATAGTAGCAAATTGGAATATCAACTTAATCCTTTCACTTTAATGTAAGTGAGAAAGTGACCCTCATTCTTAGTACTTCTGAAACAGATACATGATACAACTTGAAGTTCCTGAAATTTTAGGTGCAGCTCTTAGACTGCAGAGAACTCAGGGGAGTGTAGATTGTTTTTACTAAATAAAACTAGCTTTTTAAAGTACTTTAGAAAGTCATCAGATACTTCCATCTAAATTGGACAGATCTCTTGATCTTTCCCAGCTGTAAAGCAATTTAATGTAAAGTAGGGCTAAGAATAATTACCACTGAAAAATATTTAAAAAATAATTTGTATAAATTGTTTTAACTTATTGGTAAACAAGGTTTTTTAAGGAGAGCCAATTGTTTAATACCTCCTTTGTAATCAAGGTCACACTTACTGAGCACCCAGCCAATTGGAAATGGAGGAAGGTGGTGGTGGTATGTGGTACAGAAGGAAATAAATCCAGTTTTTGTATTCTTAAGCATGCATAGGGTGTTTGTGGTAGAGGCTGGGTATGATAGAAGAAGAAAGCTTCTTGGTGGTGACTACCCTATGCTAATTTTACTTACGGTGACTTGAGCTGTAGTGATCACACTAGTTCCACCATTAGAATGAAATGCCTGGAGTACAACTAACTCATCAATATTTAAGGATCACTTACTGAAATTTAGTCATATCTAACAGCTTCTTGGGGAGAATCATCCTACTTTTGGCTATCAATTAAGTACTTTGCATGTATTAAATAAACAGAAAAAGAATTAGAACCATGCTAATATGCTGTAGTTAAAATTTAGCAGTGCTTTGGTTCTCTGAAATGGCTGAGCCTATAGCAAGAATGGATTTATTCATTTTTCTTTCAGCACATAGGTCCATCTAGTACAGTAAAGTCTCTAAATAGCTTACATACAACTTGGTTTTATGCCATAATGGGCCACCTTTCCATCTGCAATTTTACACTTAACTCCTAAGTGTTAAGACTTTTAGGATTACCCATATTAGCTTACTCTGCACAAAGTAGGCTGTTTTATTATCAGTTCACTAATTTTTAATCTAAAAATGGAAAGCTATTAATCACTTTCCCAAAGGAGAATTTACATTAAAATCAGTTTCACAATGTTAGTGTTCATAATAGCACACGGTTAGTCTGAATGTCTTAAAACAGTTCAGATTATCAATGCTCCTTCATCCAGTGCTCTTTCACTGAAACTTTTGCCTTGCAGAAACTGACATGAGCACAGAAATAAGTCTGGGTGTGCTACTTTCCAGACAAACCTGATACAGGAGTAAATGACTGAAGCCAGACTTAAATAGAATTTTGTATGTAATATGAGGAGGAACCATGGCCAAGTGGCTAAAGCACAGCCCAAGAAATTGGATGGAGAAGATTCTAGAAATAGTCCTGCTGCAGATTGTGTGATTTTTTTTTTTTTTTTGGGAGACATTTAACATGGCTGTAGTGTGGCTTTACAGATCTGTGGAAAGGGAATACTCAGTCTTCATGCACTATTTATAAAGTACTCTTGAAATCCTTGATGGTGCTAAAAAAAAAATTACTAGCACTGAATTTATGGCAGCTGGTGGAAAAGGTAAAATACTTTGTGTTAAGCAGTGACTGAGAGCTCTAGCTTGTTAGATACTATGAGCCTGCCTCTCATTTTATGGAGGCAGGGAAAATAGAAGTAGTCTTTATCTCACAGGTGTTGAAGGGGTTAATGTTGTAAAGTTCTTTGAAGATGGAAAAATGCTAACTTCAGAGAAGTAATTGATCTAATAATACATCTCAAGATTTTCAGTACTGTGCTGCTGCAAGAGTTGGTCCTACCCTGATCTGAAGAGATGGAGACTGCTGTATTCAAGACTCATGCCCTGCCAATTGATGAGTGTTTATACTATTTCCCTTTTTAGAGTGCAGCAGCTGTACAGGGCCATAAGTATCTGGATTTTTTAATATACCATGATCTTGTTTAGCTAAATGTAGGGACAGAGAACAGTTAGCCACAGCAATGTTGATACTGAATGGGAGGAAAGGTGCTTTTTATAGATATCCTTTAGACCCATTTGAGAATGTGTGAAAGTGATGGGCTATTCTAAATGATTGAGTTTCAGCTTGCTGAAGTAACAAAAATTAGATTTTTATTTCTACATTTCTTACTGCAAATTCTTAAGTTTCAATGAGATCAAAATCACTCTTGAAACTACATCTCCAACTTTTCTTGTAAAGCAAACTTGACATTCTTAGCATTTTGTAGTTTTTGTTAAATAAAAGTACTGGTATAGCACTAAAGCCTAATTAGTACTATGGTGATTATTTTTGCTGGTAAGTGACTGCATGTAGTTTAACCATGCACCAGTATGTAAAGCAGACTTAAAATAGCCTGCACTATAAAAGCTACGTCTGTCCTGAATTGTACACAAACTAGCAGCCTGAGATAATTCTTTTTACAGGTTAAGTACTTGATTGGGTGTGTGGGGCAGTAACAATGTTCTGAGCATAACTTATGTTCTTCCATTATCCTTCTGAAACACAAAGAAATCAGTTAAATGTACAGTTAACAAGAAATTATTCAGTTACCTCAAATTCCTGCCAGCTTGAATGGGTTTATAGGTTCCTGGATGAGGAACTATGAATTGCTGCAGCTAGGGGAGACTCAAACAAAATGCTTAGTTAGTTCATGGTGTTCACCCATGCTGTAATTCACACAGTCACACTGAGAGAACATGTAGATCCTCACTCATGGTAAGTTTAAGTTGCTACAGAACAGGAGAGAAACAAACAGAAGTAGCAACAGTTTTAAAAACGCTTCTCGTTTCACCTTTAGTTTCTGGTGCTGCTACCTTTAAAAGCAAACTGGAATTTTGTTACATATAATTCAGATATGGTATTTCTTAGACTGTAAATTAATGTTATGTAGGGATTCCTGGCACATCTTCACAAAGAAATACTGGACTACAGTCATACGTTAAAAGCTACAGGGTAAATAGCAGTAAATGATCTGCAATGAGCTTGTAGGTCGAAACTAAAGGAATTAGGTACAATTAATAATGTAAGAGATGGTTGACCTAGGAAGTATGGTACTCCTTTTTATTTTTCTTCTACATGCTAGGTTTCTTAATGTCCTGAAACGGGAGCTAATCTCAAATTCTTTCATCCACATCTTTCACACCCAGCTGCAGCCTTTAGTTGAACTGAGACCAGACCAGCCTTCCTTAAGTCTTAGGATAAGCAAAGTTGGTAACATAAGGGGGAAGGTAGGTCCAGCTTCTTCACTTTGTAACAGAACCCTTACCACTTAGTGCTTTGGCCTTGTAGATATACATCCTACCATGCTGTTCTTTGCACAGTACTAATTCCCATGTGTGATATACATCTCTTTGCTAGTTCCCAATGGTTGGGGAGGCAGGATCACAGGTACAAAACTTCCAGCCTACTTCAACAAGCAGATCCTTTCTCTTGGCGCAGCACTTCCTAGCAGCAATAAAAAAATATTTGTTGGCCAGTGCCCAAAATATTAGGCAGCTGGGGTTTGCCACTACAAAATGCACACATGTAAGTTGGTTTCTGAAACTTTGACTTTCAGTTAGTTAATTCTGCTACTGTTACGCTGACAAACATTGAAACCTAAAAAGAATGAGTAAGTATCAAATGCCAAATTCTAATGGTATGTTTGTATTTAATTGAATCTATGGTGCAACAGTCAAGTTAGTTAATGCAGATTTTAACAGCATCCACTATCCATTAACAAATCCAAGATAGGGCACGAAGTATGATACAGTACTGGCAAATAATGAAAAGACAAGGGGTTGGGCCTTAGAAGGAAAAAGGTACGTTAATTGCCTGCTAAATTATAAATTTTGGCTTCAGATTTGATTGTCAGTCTTCTACAGTTCAATAATTTAGCACTAGTCAGATACCTTGCAAGCCTGAAAACCAAGGAAGTGAAGACTCCATTCAATCTCCTAATTTACAAAAAGCTACTGTGTAAATTAGAGGAATACAGCAGGTAAGGTACCCCAGGGCCGACAACCCAGATTGATCAGACAGGGCGTATAAAACAAGACAGTTTTAAGAAACATGAAGAGCTTAAATCAATCTCCACCATAATTTATTTTCAGAAGGTGCAGGAAACTGCGTGCAGCTGTTTTACCTTCTGTATATACTTCCATGAAGCATCAAGATATAAAAATTGGACAGCGGGATGTCTTATGGCAGCAACAGAAAATAGAGGAAGAAGTCAGGTAATTCAAGCATGTTAAAAATTAGCCCATCCCACAGTTCATAATTGAAAATAAACTTTATAATATAAAAAAAGCCACCCCGAGCCAGAACGCTAATGTCACACTATCAGCAAGTGAGAAGTTGTGCAGCCTTTAACCGAACTTAGCCAGCCAGCTGAGCAACAAACATTCTCCAGGCATAAAGTTCTCAAAAGCCAATAACAAATTTTGCGCAAGTCCAAGAGCTCACACCTTAGACTACGTGCCACTGTATCTGAAGCAACACATTGGAACAATATTTAGCTACAGGGTTTTCTGCACCTCTCCCAACTGGTTCTGGGTGGTTGTCCACAATGCTAAACTTTTGGTACAGGCAGCTGATAGGAAGTGACTTCCACAATCAAAGTGAGATTGCTAATCCCCTCAGCATGAAAGCTAGTTGTGGGAAGGGGCCTCCTGGCATGTCCCTCACAAGTCCCTGGTCTCCATAGGCAATGTGAGCACTTTGTATTGTCCTACTAAATTATATACTAGATAGACCCTTGCTCCTTTTTTACTCCCTGTATACCTATAGAGATAACACAGCTAAGGGGCGGGGAGCTGGATTCTACTGTGCTTCATCACAGAATTCTTGACAGTAACATCTTACCCGTCTATAGACGATAGTTGCACTGAGGGCGTAACTTGGCCTAGAGAACATTTTTTTACTGATTATAATTTGTGAGAAGAAACGAACTCAGTTTGACTTTCAATGCCCCGATTGAGTCTGTAGAATTAACAGTCCGGTATATCATTGTGCTTGCATATGGAGCCCATTTAATAGATTTTATGGCTGGATAAGGCCATTGATGCTCTCATTTGATCACCTACTTAACACAGGCCATAAAAATTCTTCCAGTAGATCCTATATCTGGCTCCCTGTAATTTGTGCATCAACTACTTACTTGAAGAAAAGTGAGACACAAAAATGGAACTCAACGTTGTAATTCTTTAAACATGAAATCACAGCGCCATATTAAGTCAGACTACACATGTAGGAAAACGGCTCACCATAAAGTGTTTGGGGGGGGGGTCATGGGATTAAGTTATCTGCAACAATTGAAAAACACACATCAGGAAGAGCCCTGTTTGCATATTAATGTCTCATGCAACACCATGTGCTCAAAAAAGGTGAGCCTGGATCGAGACCTTACCTCAGATCCAGTTTGTGTGCCACAAATGAGGAAGAGAGGCTTTCTAACTTTTCAGTCAAAGCAATCCAGGTCCTTCCTTTGGTATCTATCTGCAATTTGAAAGCCTTGTGCTATTTTTGTAATCATATGCTAACAGATATTTGATCCTCCATAAAATAGAGTCAACAGTTACACTCCCTCTTTTGGTGACCTGCATGGAACAAAATCTATGGTTTGGTGCAATGTGCATGCATAACAACAGCCCACCTCAGTAGAACAACCACTAGAATTGCAGCTTTGCGGGCAGTCTCAAAAGGGCCTGAACGGTCTAGAAACAAGTGCCCTTAGACATGGGTTGGGGGCCTGGACTGTGCTTGTTGAGCCATTGGCCAGGAAGTGCCTGTGATGAGGATAGAAAGATTCCCTGTCCAGCACTGTCAATCTGACACCATGCCCTACAATTCACCTAAATAAAGCTCTCTACTTAATATCAAACATAAAAAGGGACTTAAGGGCTGATCCTCCATTTCCCTGCATCTTGTGCAGTTATTTACATACACCAGTGCAAAATTAAAACAAAAAGCTACAATGGTGCTGTAATAGTGTTTTACACTAATGCAAGTAACTCCATAAGCTGCAAGACACTGTAGAATCACACCTTCTGTGGCTATCATTTCAGTTGAACATGACTACTCACAATATTACTGGGGCCCAGAGACATATTTTTCTGATTTTACCTCCACTGTCCTTTAATTATGTTAAAGTAGCAAATAAACAAAAACCTCTTCTGACAAGTGTAACTTTGTTTAAAAATCTGTACAAGGCTAGCCACAATGAGCTAAATTCATAACCCTAGTGATGTTAGATGGAATTACACCAGGCTTAACTGGGCCAAGTGGGTTTTCTAAATTGCACTGCAGTACTTATATGTTCCATATATAATGCAAGTACATACACAGTATGCTCAATCTATTTTAGAAGGTGTATTAAAAAAAATACTTTCAGGGAAAAAAAATGGATTTGGTAAGAGATTAATTTACCAAAGATTCTCCTCACAGGAAAAAGAGTCATCTATCCATAGCAGTTTATACTAGCTTCACTTAAATCAGTTTAAACTTCTGTGTGGTGACTCATATCAGTTTAAACCTGGCTTATAGCTGTTTTGCTTTCAGCTGAAGGTTTAGAGCAATAGAAAAGGGTCAACACAACGTTACACCCGTTTAACTAAAGTAAGTTAAAATGGCAAAGTTTGTGTGGAGACCCAAAGAATACTACACAGCAGTGCAAAGGGCAGATGAGAATTAATCTATCATCTGGTGGAAATCAGCTGATTTCTACAATTATATTAAACAGCTATAAAAAACTTATAATTATCCATCTGCCTTTGCTTTTCCTACAAATAGTACAAATGCTGTCATGTGGTTTCATGTGTGCCACAGGGAACTATTAGTCTCACACAGATGCTAGACAGTGAATAGTCAGATTATGAAGAAATATTAATTAAAACAGCTGCATGACTTTCCTCTTGCTGTCTGTCATCAGTAATGTCCCTCTTCATGTGTCAGTTCTCACAGTTCCCATAGGTGCTGCACTTCATAAAAACATTTAGAATCCTTGACTAGATATAAGAGAATAAAATAGACAATTTCTGTGCCCTGCACCTTATGTTATTTACATATCTGCAAAGTAAATGTTAAACACTATCGGATCAGAATGTAGCTCTGCACAAGTATACGTGAATGGGCTTGGTGCAGGGCATCTGGAGAATCAGACCTTGGGGCTCCCAATTCTAGAAAGCTCAAACACATGCTTAAGTCTATCACTGTTAAGGACAGCACTTAAGCACCTCCTTAACTGTCTAAAGGCTAGGGAATTTAAACATGTGCTTATGCACCCTTCCTCAATAGAAATGCTTTTTTGAACTGGGAATATGTTTAGTAAAAAGTAAAAGATCCAGGTCATACAGGAATCTACGCCTGCTGTGTACAGATTTTAATAACTTAAAACAAGTGTCCTAACTGCTGCCTCAACCTGCTCTGCACACATCATGTGCCTTCAAAGGTCATAAAAAAAACTAGTGTCATCTGTCCCAATGGTTTAAAAATAAGGAAATAGTCCAGCACAAGTGCCAGGACCGTTTGATACACATAAGTTCCTGTAAATTCTACATACAGCAAAATGTATATGGAAGCCAGAGAGCAGACATACTTCTTATTCAAGAGCCAAGATTTCTATGTGCACAAAAGAGCAAAATGAATTCCCATTTTCCTGAGCTGCAATTTGCACCAGTTCCCTCCCTTGAGACCAAGATTTTGAACTTTTTAAGGGAAGACAGTATAACAACCATGTAGCTGGAAGTGCAGATTAAACTGCAGATTAATGCTTAACTAGGTCACCCAACTGCTTAATTAGGCTCAGGATGAAAATTTTACCACACATATAACCATAGCCCAGAAATTATGCAGGTAGCTGTACCACAAACTGCCAACTGGGGGCTCTCCAAAAGCAAGTTACAGTTCATGTTCATAAAAGGTAAATCTAAAGTTACTTCTCTTGACCGATCACTGTGTAAAAAGCAGAATTAATCTGAATAGAAAGATCACAGATTAAATTAATCCATGGTCACATTTTTTTTCTCACCTCCAATTGCATATTTGTTAAATGGTAAGAAATGATCATTTACTACATGCAACTTTACATTTGAACTTTATTCTTATACTAATGTTGCAGCACTGCTGTAATATTAAGGTTGCACAAAATACATACACATAGATACTTGGTAACAACTAAACAAACTCACCAACCTCAATCTGGATTACTACATTTGTTTTTCTTGTGAGAAGGATTTGATGATCAAGAAGCTGAAGCTCACATTTTGCTTGTGGACAATTTGCACCTGAAATCATAGTTGAACATAAACTGAAACTTGGACCCAGGGACCACTGGAAGCAAGCATAGCCTGACGAACTCTATGCATGTTTCATCCACACTGCTCTGCCACTGTGCCTTCAATTGCAAACTACATCACCTGTGCTTTGTGAGTTGTGCCAAACTTTTATTATTGGAGGACAAGACCAACAATTTCATTCACTTGTGACCTAAATTCACTTGTGGCCACCTGGCCACACAGTTAGGTTCTTAATGATTCTTTAGATGAGGTGGGCCAAGTCCCGCCCTCCCTTCAGTGGTTTTTCAAGAGGTCTAAATCCGAGAAGAATTTGGCCCAATTCATCTAGAAATTACTGTGTAACATGGTCATTCAAAACGCAGCTGACAGATAACCAACATACTGAGCAAAACACGTAACATGGTCACCTCTGCCCGACAAGGACCCAGAAGACATTTTAAGCCTGGTTGTCACACTGTTTTTGTACTGGTATTCATATTTTGGTTAATGGTAAATTTTATACCAAAATATTTATGACTGCATGCACACCAGAGGTTGTGCTGGTATATTGCTTATACAGGTGCCATATAATTTATTCACCTTGCAGCGTGGGAATAGCTATACCAGTATAAGCACCTTTGTACTAGTATATCTACATCACACCTGAGGGGTTGTACCACTTTAACTACACTGGCCTCGTTAAGACACTACAACTTGCTAGTGTAGACAAGTCCCATGGGTCTTTGTCTTGCAGGCAGCCAGAATAGCTGATGCAGAAAGCCAGAGGCAAAGATTACAGTGATCAAAATGTCAGTGGGTACCTGTGTAAGCACTCTTTCACATTCATCTGATCATTTATTTTGCTATTAGTTCTTAGAAGAGTGGGAGATGTCAAGCAGCCTTCTATGTCAAAGCCATTCCCCCTCTCCCTAAGGCTGTTTGACATCCTTTTGGCTGTGCAGGGTACTTGATCCTTCCAGAGATTAATCAGTCAGTCAGGTTGTGTATTCTCTTCCCCAACATAGGGTGGAGGGGTGTGGGAGTGCCACTTTTCACAGAACAAAAAATTTACTGTGACAGATTCCAAGAATCAAAAGAATAAAGACGTTCAAACACGACACACCAGTAAAATCCACCCAGGTGTTCCAGAGCCTCTACCGTACCCAAGTTTTTGTTCTGTTGAATTCATTCCCCTGCAGCACACTGTTCAGACATAAGTTCTCTGGCTTTAACTGCTTGTGTTTATCATGTAGCAGTGGGGCGTGACCTGAAAAGGCTCTTTCAGCACTTGCTCTGTGGACTGGCACACAGACAACTAACGGTAACATTTGCCAGTTCTAGAAAGCCTTCTGTGCTGGCCTGCCAATTTTGAAGTATGGTAATAAAACCAATACATGTTTTTACAAGGGTGGCCAATATCATTATCCCCATTTTATTGAAGGAGAGATCAAGGCACATGGAGGTGAAGCAATTTACCCAAGGTCACCCAGCAATCCAGTTTCAGAACTACAAATAGAACTCAGCTCTCTTGAGTCCCAGACAGGGCCTTGTGCAATAGAGTATTCAGTTCAACTGAACTGATTCCTTGACCCTTCTGCATTAAAATTCTATATTGCACTTTTGCTGTGATATTGTGCAGCCTCACAGGCTAGGATGCTGGAATAGATCTGATCTTCTGTATACAGACAGGAAGCTTTGGAAGAATCAAAACTGGTGCTATTTCAAATTAGGCAGCAGCAGAGGGAGAAAAGGGAAGCAAATAAAATTTAGAAGAAAGGGGACCCAGCCCAAATTCCTTTGGGAGCATTGTGTCCCCTTTTCCTGTAAGTCCTCTGAGTTTATTTCCCCCTGTTCCCTCCATTGCTCTCAGCAATCTCTGGTCTACAGTCTCAGCCTGAGTGTGCCCAAGTGCAGATCAGCTTGCTCCAGGCATCCTCTCTGCCTCCTATACTCCCATCTCTCCCTCAGTAAGAGGTCATCCCATCAAGGTCATCACATCCCACCACTCAGGATTTTCTCTGCATATGTACAATAAGGGAAATGCCAACAGAGTTTGAATCTCACACTTCAGAGAGATTGTGCGTCTTTCATGGCAGAAGGGCAAGACTAAACTTTTGCTGACCTCCTGTACAGGGGAACACTCACCACCAATGCCACCTAGTGGTCAGGCATAGAGTTGCCAGTTTTTGTTGAATGTATTCCTGGAGGTTACATCACATGACAATCTTTAATTAAAGATTAATCTTTAATTCCTTGAGACACCGGGACAATCCAGGGGGTTGGCAACCCTAGGCAGGGTGCAGCAGTTGGTTGGCCATGTTCAGTTATAGTCCTTTCTTTCAGCTCTCCAAAGGAAGTCAGGGCTTTTTCCTTAGAACAGGGACTTTGTGGAAAAAAACCAGCCTTCTGCCTGTCAACACTTGGATATAGGGGAGAGGTCATCAGAAATCAGCAGGAGGCATTCCTTCTCCCACAGGGATGAGTGCATTGTCTTCCCACCAAAGAGCCAGGATGGTACCAGCCATCCCTCCTCCCCCCCTTACTTTTGAGTCACTCAGGGTTTTTTACAAAATCATACATACTTTCTAACACACTATACAAGCAGTAACATTTCCCAAACTCTTGACATTTGAAACAGAACAAAGGGTACTGAATACAGGAGAAAACAGGAAAAGGAAATAAATGTGAAGCCTCCATGATGCTACTTGACTAAACCTTTGGGGCAGAAAAGGTTTTTTGTTTGGTTTTAATTGGGCAAGGTGATCTGAGTAGATTCCTAAGGGGCAAGCTCTGCCCCCTTAGGGCCTACCACAGGAATAGCACAACTGGCAATCAATTGACAGGTTTGTCTTCACTGAAAATGTAACCTGGCTTCAACAGTTTTCCCTTTAACACACACACTGTGTTCACACATCAACCCACTAGTCATGCTGCATAATGAGGCAGCCACATTATAATGTCCTGAGCTATAGGACAGACACTAGCTAGCAATAGGCAGAATAAGCTACACCAGGGTTAACTTCAGTGAGAAATGGGTGGCCACAACCAGTCACAACAATCAATAGATTCCCATTTCAATCCCAACCCACCAGCTCCTGAGCACCCAATCCTGTGTACTAACTTGCCATCTAACTATGCTCTGACCCCTCATTGCAAGTGGCTTAACTTCATATGCCTCTGCTTAGTGTTCTCTGACCCACACTGCTTCCAGTTTCTACAGCTTCTGTCATCACTGGTGTTTGGTACAGCAGCAAGATGAATGCCCAGTAAGAAGCTCCTGTATCAGTGTGCAACCTTCTGGTCAGAGGTTGACATCAAGGCCTTGGTGCACCTTTGGGCTGAAGCAAACAAAACTTACGACTTCGGCTTCTCAAAGAGGACTCTCCAACAGTGCAGCAATATCTCAGCAGCTGCTGGCTGGTCACAGGATCAACCAAAGTGGACAGCACTACATGGAGAAGATAAAGGGCTCAAGATGAGCTACCAAACTCAGAAGACCAAGGATAATATTTCCAAGTCTGGTACTGCCCTAATGAGCTACCCGTTGTACGATGCTCTGTTCTGAGCAGCATCCTGAGAATGGAGCCCCATTTCAGTTGAGAATCATCTGTAGAAGTGAGAGGATGGGTGTATGTTTGGAATTTGGATGTTTGCAAGGACATGGGACCCTCTTCCCCTAGAATGGGAGAGGACCTTGGCCCCAAATCACACGATCTCTTCATTGATCCAGACCAGGAAGAACACAGCAGGGTGAAGAGGCCACACAAAGAACTACCAAGGGAGGACACAGTCACAGTGATCCACAAAGGGCTGCATAAAGATGGAGTAGTATCCTTTCCAGTTAGTATAGTTGCTTGCTTTATATTGTGGCCATAGGGTGGATACATGTATCCTGTCAACTGCACCTGTACAGCTAAAGAACCCCATCTGTGCAAATCCCACAAATATTTCAGGGATATTTCTAACTATTATAGTTGGAGGCCAGCACAGCATTAAGTGCCTTACAAACCTTCATGACCACTGTGCCGATTGTGGATTTACCAACCAAGCACTGATTGGCATCCCCAGATTGTGAGAGATTTGTTGCAGAGCAAAAGCAACACACTTCTCTTCCCCTTCTCCCTTATCCCATCATCTGCAAACATCATCATGCAGGCAATCATCATTTTCATCTGTCTGAAGTGGCATTAAGGTCCACCTGCTTACCATCTTATTGGATGCAATCCATCCAATGATTCCTTCAAGTCTCTTCCCTACCACCCTCTCCTGCAAGGTTACCTTCACCAAGTCGTCTTCAGTCATCCTCTTCTTGTGTCTAAACCAACAAAGTCATGATTCTTGGATTTTGTCAGCCACATCATGGACGTTGACTTCCATCCTAATGTTTTCATTTTGAAATCTGCCTCTTCATGTGATTTCTCTTCTGGCGCAAAGAAATCTCATCTCAAACACCTGTAGGGCTTGAACCTGCCATCTCACTACCACCCATGCTTCTGCACCATGCAGCATTGTGAGGTGCGCTATTGTTCTATACAATGGGGCTTTAGGTCTCAGTGGCATACGATTGTCACATATATCCTCTGAGGGTTTATCTTCACTGTCACAATGGTAAACATCGATGCAGTGGCATAGATTGAGTGGGTCTTTGTAGACCCCTTCAGTCAACTGGAGAGAGCTCTCCAGTCAACTGAATTAATCCACCTCCCCAAAGGCGTAAGGCTGTGTCAACAGGAGGGTATCTCCTGTTGACTCAGTGCTGTGAAGATGCTGCATTACGTGAATGTAAGGACATCAACGGGAGATACACAACCTACATGATGTAGCTTGCGTATCTCTCGCTGACCATCACCGACAGCGTAGATCAGCCCTGAGATGTTATTCCACGCTGTTCCAGCGCCACCCAGTTTGGATTGTATCTCACATTCAAGATTGCCATCTTCTGTGACCCAGCTGCCAAGGTACTTGAATTGGTCAGGCAGTTTGTCTCACTCTATTAATCTCTATGCCCAGTTTCCTTGTGGCACCTCTACTGACCCACATGACCTCAGCCTTAATCATGTTCCTCTTCATCCCATGACACCTTATCTGATCATACTACTGATTTGCTATTTCCTCTAGATCTTTTTTTGAGGCTGCCCTTTTTGCTGTGTTATCTGCATATAGAAGCTTCTCACCCTTTCCCATTGGGATCTTTCTGTTAACATAGTCCATCAATCTGCTAAACAGCAGCAACTGTGGACCAACCCCTGATGCAGTCCAGCTTTCACTTCAAAGGGATCTGTCATTCCAAAACATGTTTGGACCACAGTTTTAGGTGATCTATATAGTACATTCTCTATAGCTATTAAATCATTACATGCTCCTTATTTCCTCAGCACTGGTGCAAGAATCCTTCTGGCCATTTTATCACATGCCTTTTCTAGGTCTATAAAAGTTCAGAAGTTATCCTGTTGGCGTAACGTCAACAGACCTCGGTTGTCGTTGACCAGGATCAAACCTAGGAGTTCTGGAGCTTAATGCATGAGCCTCTTCTGCATAAGCTCTTAGTCAAGACTGTAGCAAGCTAATCAATTTCTAGCTGGTCTAGCCATTGCGAGAGGGGTATAGAATGCCACACCAAGCAGACGTAGAGAAACTGAGTACCAGTGTAACCTATCACTTGCAAAACATGGCATCTGTGGTTTCCTCATACTTTCCTAAAGCCAAACTATTCTTGTTTGAGGAGTTCCAGCATTTTCCTAATCCTAGCATCCAAGATGCTTTCCAGTAACTTCAACCCTCAATAGTTTCTGTATTCATGGATCCTTCCCTTCTTATGTCTTAGGACCAAGATAGACTTGCACCAATCTTCAGGATTTTTTTTGTCTTACCATACATCTTTAACCATTCTGCTCACCTATTTTATGCATCTCTAGACCAAGACTTTCTGCAATCACTTCATCAGGTCTTATTGCCTTAATATTCCCTGGACTGCATTTCTCACCTTCTCCTCCGTTATGTAAGATTCAGGCACTACATTACGATCACAGGTTAGCAACTTCACCAAAAAGAGGGGTTTGCCTCATTTAAGAGACTCTCAAAGTATTGTTTCCTCCTCTCCATCACTTGTTCCAGTGTTACTAGCAGTTTCTCTTGGTCACCATTTACAAATGGTGTTGTGATACCATCCTCCTTCTCTTCATGTCTAGTTTTTGCAATGCTACAGATCGATAGCAATGCACTTCTGAACCGTTATTCACCTCATCCGGGCATTCTGCTACTCAAAGACTAGGCTGAGCTCCTCACAAAGCTTCAGGAATGGGGCTTTCCTCATGCTAAAGTTCTAGACATACTGCTATTCATCCCATGTTGCCATCACAATGTAATCCCACCACTCTGTGCTTATGGTCCTGGTCAAAAAAAAGTGCAGCTAGTTGTGGTGCTGTGAATCACAGAATATGTGCTGTACTGTCTCTCATGGCCCAATACACCACCAGTGTGAATGCAAGGCATGACAGCAGCCTACTGATACAGAAGCTTTGGTCTAGTGAGTTAGTCTGCCACATGTTAACTGACCCATGACTGTTTATCCCATGGTTATCATGCAGTGAACACATTGCCTAAGCCACATTGGTGGGAGCCCTGTAAGATAGGCTGAGAGAGAAAACAGCTGATGGGTTGTTAGCTAAGACAAAAGGCAGGACCACAGTGAGAAAGAAAAAGGAAGCAGTCTCTTGGACTGTAATCTAAGTCAATTTTGAAATCATCATCAATGTGAATCCTTTACAAAAATACCAAAACAAAATAATAACAACAAACTTTTAAAAATGGCATGAATTGCTGAATGAAATGGAAGGGGAAAAAACAAGTATTGGAAATGAAATAGGTGGGAAAACAAGAGTAAATCATTACCCAAAATCTTTGCAAACAAGGAACTGAAGTGATACTCGCATTGTCAGGGGAATGAATATGACAAAACAAATTTATTTTCAATCTCTAAGTTCTATGAAACATTCTGGATGACCAGAAAATCCTGTGAGTAAAGCAGAGTAGGTTATACAAGACAGATCAACAGCTTCAGAATGCAGAAGAATAAAAAAACCCAAGGTAAGAGGAAAAAAATATAAAATTACAAGTGCAAAAGGATTTATATGATATAAAGACAAATATGAGATTTCACAAAATGTCTATAAAACCATAAACAATAATCAGACATTTCTTTTCCTCAATATACCAGAGGCAGCATGGGAAACATGCCAGAAGAAAAACATGGTTACTTACCAGTAACTGTTGTTCTTTAAGATGTGTTGCTCATATCCATTTCAGTATAGGTGAGTGCACGCCACCGTGCATGCGTTCCTGGAACTTTTTTCCCCTCAGACGACCCCGTAGGGTCGGCTTAGGCACCCCCTGGAGTACCGCGCTCATGCCACGGTACATAAGGCACCACCAACCCTACGGCCCTTCACTCCCTTCTTTCTGCCAACTCCAACAGTGGGGATGGAGGGTGGATGAGGAATGGATATGAGCAACACATCTCAAAGAACAACAGTTACTGGTAAGTAACCATGTTTTCTCCTTCAAGTAATTGCTCATATCCATTCCAGTATACATGATTAAAAAGCAATACCTTGAAGGTGGGTAGGAGTTACCAGTGAGCTGCTCACAGCACAGCTCTGCCAAATCCTGCATCCTTTCTCACCTGCTGAACGATGGCATAGTGGGATGTAAAGGTGTGTACTGATGACCAGGTGGCAGCTTTACAGACGTCCTGCAGGGGCACTTTCTCCAAGAAGGCCATTGACGAGGCCTGGGCTCTGGTCGAGTACGATGTGATGATCCCTGGGAGTGGTACGCCTGCCAGCTCAAGGCAGCACTTGATGCAGGTGATCCACTTGGAGATGCACTGGGTGGAGATGGGATTCTTTCATCTGGTCCGCCACAGTGACAAAGAACTGTATCGTCTTCCGGAAGGGTCTCGTCCTGTCGATGTAGTAGGCCAGGGCTCGCCTCACATCCAGGGAATGCCACCTCCACGCCTCCTCCAAACCGTGTGGTTTGGGAAAGAACATGGGGAGGAAGATATCTTGATTACAATGGAACTGGGAGACCACCTTGGGCAGGAAAGCTGGATGGGGTCGCAGCTGCACCTTGTCTTTAAACAATACTGTATAGGGGGGCTCCAAGGTCAAAGCTCTAATCTCGGAGACACTCCTAGATGATGTAATGGCCACCAGGAAGGCTAATTCCAAGAGAGGATGAGCAAAGGGCTCTAAGAGTCTGGAGAGGACCAGGTTAAGATCCCACAGAGGCACTGGGTCACGGACCTGCGGGTATAGCCTCTCCACCCCCTTGAGAAACCTAATGGACATGGGTTGGGAGAACAGGGATCTTCCCTCTAGCAGCTGGTGGAAGGCCGAGATGGCCACCAGGTGGACCTACAGGGAGGCTAGGGCCAGGCCTTGGAGTTTCAGCTGTAGCAGGTACTCCAGGAGGCCTGAATAGGGGAGAGGCTTGGTGGAATACCCTGAGACTCTACCCAACAGGAAAACCTTCTCCACTTGGCCCAGTACTTGACCAGTGTTGTAGGTTTTCTGCTGCCCAGCAGAATTTGTTGGACCCGTGCTGAGCAGGCTCTCTGCCCCTCCATCAGTTACAGAGTCTCCAGGCCGTCAGGTGCTGGAAGTCCAGGTCCAGGTACAGTAGGCGACTGTGATGCTAGGAAAGCAGGTTGTGTCGTCTTGGGATCTCCAGCTGGGCATCAATTGAGAGGTCCAGGAACATGCTGTCCCAGCGTTGCCTCAGCCAAGCCAGGGCCATCAGCATCATGTCCGCTCCATCCCTCTTGATTTTCAAGAGGACCTTGGGCAGGAACAGAACGGGGGGAAAGGCATACAGGAGGGTCCCCTTCCACTCGATGAGGAACACGTTGGAAATGGATCCCAGCTCACAACCCTGGAGCAAGCAAAACCTCGGGCACTTCTTGTTCTGGAACGACGTGATCAGGTCCAGTTGGGGAACACCCCACTTGTGGAAGATGAAAGCTGCTATCTCCGGCTGCAGTTACCAGTCGTGGTGGGGTAGGAATGACCTGCTGAGGCGGTCCACCTCCTCGTTCCTGACCCCCGGGAGGTGAGAGGCAAATAAATGAAAGTCGTGCCTCACTGCAAAATCCCCAAATCAAACGGCCTCCTGGCACAGGTTCAAAGACCGCGCCCCCCTTGTCTGTTGATATAGAACATGGTGCAGTATTGTCTGTCAGCACCTGCACTACTCTGCCCATTAGGAACCTGAGGAACACTCTGCAAGCCAGTCTGACTGCCCTGAGCTCCCTCACATTGATATGGAGGGTCTTCTCCTCTGACCAGAGACCCTGGGTACTCAGGTTGACATTGATGTGGGCTCCCCACCCCACATCTGAGGCTTTGGTGATCAGGGTGACTGACAGGGCCAGATCCTTGAAGGGAACTCCCTTCAACACTGCTCCAGGGTTCCTCCACTAGTTCAGGGAATCCAGTACCGCAGGGGGGATTGTGACCACCCTGTTCAGGGGGTACCTGCTGGGCACATACACCGAGGCCAGCCACTCCTGGAGCAGCCTAAGCTTGACGCGCGCCAGCCTCACCATACACGTGTGGCCTAACAGCTGTAGGCAGTGCCTGGCTGTTGTCGTGGGGCACCTGTGCAGCTGGGCAATAACAACAGCCATAGCCTCAAACCGAGCTTGCGGGAGGAAGGCTCTGGCCTGTACAACGTCCAGGGTGGCCCCTATAAATTCTATCTGCTGCACCAGGGATAGCGTTGACTTCTGCTCGTTAATGAGCAAACCCAGTCTGTTGCATGTGGCACAGGTAAGGGATTCACTGTCCTGCACGTGGGCTCTGGACTTGCCCCATATTAACCAGTCATCCAGGTAAGGGAAAATCTGGACGCCCTGCTGCCTCAGATGGGCCGCCACTACCATTATGCATTTGGTGAACACCCTGGGGGCAGAGGAGTGGCCAAAGGGCAGGGCTGTAAATTGGTAGTGGGAACCAGCTACCACAAAACGGAGAGATCACCTGTGGCTGTGAAGGATCAATATGTGGAAGTACGCATCCTTCAAATCGAGGGCAGCAAACCAATCCCCGGGATCCAGAGCAGGGATAATAGAGGCTAGGGAGACCATGTGGAACCTTAGTCACTTTACAAACTTGTTTAGACGACATAGGTCCAGTATGAACCTCAGAGCCCCCTTTGCTTTGGGGATGAGGAAATACCGGGAATAAAATCCTCTCCCTATTTCATGCTGGGGGACCAATTCCACCGCCCCCAGGTCGAGGAAGTTGTTTACCTCCTGTAAGAGGAGTTGCTCGTGAGAGGGGTCCCTGAAGAGGGACGGGAGGGTGGGTTGTTTGGAGGACAGGCTGCAAACTGTATGGTGTAACCTCAGCGCACTATATCGAGAACCCAGCGGTCTGAAGTAACGCTCACCCATTCTGTGAAGAAGGGGCGCAGCCTTCCCAGGAAGGGACGGATCCATTGATACAGGGGGAGTGCCACTCTTGTGGCCCTTTTTGTTGCCAGATCTCTTAGTGGGCTCTTGCTGAGGTCCGGAGGACAAGCTAGACCTATTGTGCCTGCTGTACCCCCTACTCCTATCTCTACCACTACTGGGTTGATAGGGTCTGGGCGGTGGCCTGGGTTGTTGCTGTAGCTGTGGAAACTGGTGCCTAGAGACCTGGAGCGAATAGAGGCCCAAGGAGCGCAGCGTGGCTCACGAGTCCTTGAGGCCATGCAGCTTCTCATCAGTTTTGTCTGAGAACAGGGCCAACCCATCAAAAGGGAGGTCCTGTATGGACTGCTGCACCTCCTGGGATAGCCCCGAGGACTGCAGCCATGAACACCGCCTCATAGCGATTACAGATGCCACAGCCCTGTTGGCAATGTTCGTGGCATCACTGGCTGATTGAAGAGCCGCCTCTGCCACAGTCCGCCCTTTGCCCAGCACCATGGCAAAGTATGCCGCCTGGTCCTGGGGCAAGGACGCTGCAAACCTCCTGAGCGAGTTCCAGAGGTTTAGATTACATATCCCCATCAGGGCCTGATGATTAGCTATATGGAGCTGAAGAGCCCCTGTGGAGTACACCTTCCCCCCAAACAAGTCAAGTTTCTTAGTGTCCTTGTTCTTGGGCGTAGTACTCTGATACCCCTGCCTATCCCGCTGGTTGACCACCTCCACCACCAGAGTTCCTGGGGCCAGGTGAGGCTCCCTGCACAGAGATGGAGGCGTTGGAGCAAGCTTGATGGGCCGTGGCTGGTGCACCTCTGCACTCGACCCTGCCAGTATCGATGGCACGGGGGAGTGAGTGCACACTGAGCACTGTGTCTTCTTTTCTTCTTTGGCACCGGAGACACTGGATGTCTGGATGGCTCCGGTGCCGGCAGGGTGCTCCACACTGAGGAAATGCTTGGTGCCGACATGGCATGTGGTGGCTCAGTAGTGGGACAGAGCACCTCTTCCATGAGGATGGCTTTCAGTCTAATGTCCCATTCCTTTTGAGTCTGAGGCTTAAAAGCCTGACAGATCTTACACTTCTCCCTCCAATGCTGCTCTCTCAGGCACTTGTGGCAGCGATCATGAAGGTCACTAACAGGGAAAGCCTTGCCGCAACCGGTGCAAGGCTTGAAGCCAGGTGACCTGGGCATGGCCAGGCCACTGCTGAGCCCCTAAGAGCTTCTATCTACCAAACTAACTACACTTAACAACTTACTAACTGCTAAAGCTAACTCACTAAGAACAACAAAGGGGAAGATACTTGCAGTAGCAAGAGTCATTCCAGTAACGGTCAGAGGCGGAAGGAAGGAACTTAAGGACCGTAGGGTCGGTGGTGCCTTATGTACCACGGCATGAACGCAGTACTGCCGGGGGCGTCTAAGCCAACCCTACGGGGTCTGCTAAGGGGAAAAATGTTCTGGGAAGCCATGCACTGTGGCGTACACTCACCTATACTGGAATGGATATGAACAATCACTCGAAGGAGAAAAATGAGTTTTGGGGGGAGGGAGAGAAGGAAAAAGAAGGTTACTTACCTTGCACCTGCTGTTCTTTGAGATGTATTGCTAATGTCCATTCCATTATAGGTGGGTGTACGCCTCCGTGCACGGTAACTGGAACTTTTTTCCCCTTAGCTGACGCCCAGCTTCAGTGCACCCAGGAGCCCCACGCACATGTACTGCCAGCCCTACACCCCCTCAGTCCCTTCTTTAGGCCAACTCCAGTAGTGCGGAGGGCGGGGTGAGTCATGGAATGGACATGAGCAACACATCTCGAAGAACAGAAGTTACAAGGTAAATAACCTTCTTTTCTTCTACAAGTGCTTGCTCATGTCCATTCCATTATAGGTTACTCACAAGCAATACCTTGGAGGTGGGCCGGAGTTACAGATGAGCTGCCTGCTGAAGCCTGCATCTTCCCATGCCTGCTGGACGATGGCGTAGTGCGACATGAAAGTATGTACTGATAACCAGGTGGTGGCTCTTCAGATGCCCTGCTGGGCACTCTCACTAGGAAGGCTGTAGACGAAGCTTGAGCTCAGGTTGAGTGCGCTGTGATGGTTCCCGGAAGCGGCACTTTCACCTGCTCATAGCAGAACTTGATGCAGGAAGTTATCCATGAGGAGATGTGCTGGGCAGAGACAGGTGAGCCTTTAATCTGGTTGGCCACCATGATGAAGAGCTGCATCAGTCTTTGGAACAGTCTCGTGCACTTGATGTAGAATGTCAGGGCCCATCTTACATCTAGAGTGTGCCAACTTCTCTCCTCCTCTGAACTGTCCAGTTTGAGAAAAAATATGGGGAGAAAAATATCTTGGTTATAATGAAATTGGGAAACCACGTTGGGCAGGAAGGCCGGGTGTGGCCTCAACTGAACTTTATCTTTATAGAACACAGAAGAAGGGGGCTCCGAGGTCAGTGCCCTAATCTTGGAGACCCTCCTTGCTGAGGTAATGGCCACCAGGAAGGCCACCTTCCAAGAAAGCAGGAGCAGAGAGAATGAAGCCCTGGGTTCAAAGGGGGACCCAGTGAGTTGTGAGAGGACCAGGCTGAGGTTCCAAGGAAGCACCTGGTCATGGACCTGTGGCTAGAGCCTCTCCAACCCTTTCAGGAACCTAATCATCATCAGGTGGGAGAAAAGCGATTTCCCCTCCAAAGGCTGGTGGAAAGCCGATATAGCCACTAGGTGAACCTTCAGGGAGGCCACTCCAGTCCCTGGAGCTTTATCTGTAGCAAATACTGCAGGATCGCCTGTATTGGCAAGAGATTAGGCAGAATACTCCAGGACTCTGCCCAGCAGGTAAACCGCTTCTATTTAGCCCAATACATTACCTGCATGGAAGGCTTCCTGCTACTCTGCAGGACTTGCTGGACTCGTACCGAACAGGCTTGCTTGTCCACGCTTAGTCACAAAGCCTCCACGCCTTGAGGTGTCGTGAGTCCAGGTCCAGGTGCAGCAGGAGACTGTGATCCTGGGACAGGAGATCATGCCATCTTGGAAGTTCCAGAGGAGGGGCGATCGACAGGTCCAGCAGCATGCTGAACCAGTGCTGGCGTGGCCAGGCCAGTGTGATTAAGATAACATCCGCCCTTTCCCTCTTGATTTTCAGCAGGATTCTGAAGAAGGGGAATGGGCAGGAATGCATACATGAAACTCCCCAACTACTGCAGGAGGAAGGCATCAGAGTTTGACCTTGTCTCTCAATCACAGAGAGAGCAGAATTGCAGGCATTTCTTGTTCCATGCTGATGCAAACAGGTCCACCTAGGAAGAGCCCCACCTCTGGAAGATCATAGACAACACCTCTGGCTGTAGCAACCAATCGTGGTGCGGTAAGAACAACCTGCTGAGGTGGTCTGCCTCATTGTTCCTCATCCCTGAGAGGTGAGAGGCTATCGTGAAAATCGTGCCTCACCGCAAAGTCTCACAGACGAATAGCTTCTCTCCTCCCTGCCTGTTGATGTAGTACATGGCTGCTCTATTTTCTGTCAGCACCTGTACCACCCTGCCCACAATAAAGTGGAGGAACATTCTGCATGCTAGGCGGATAGCTCGCAGTTCTTTAACATTGATGTGTAGGGCTGGGTCTACACAGATGGTGGCAAATTTGCCGCCGTCAGATTGATTGCTCTGGATTGACTGAGCGGTCTGTGTAGACCTGCTCAGTTGATCCAGCAAGTGACGCAGGAAAACCACCCCGGTAAGTAGCATAGCACTGCGTTGAAGGGAATGCTGTTCCCTTCGGCGCAGCGCAGTGTGGATGGCGTGCAGAGGAGACGCCATGAAGTCGATGGGAGATACGCAAGTGATTTATGTCACTTGTATATCTCCCATCGATTGCCGCTGAATCCCGAAGGTAAGCATAGACCGGGCCTATGTGTCTCTCTTCCCTTGACCTTGTGGACCAAGGTCCGCGCTGATATGGGCCCCCCCAGCCTAGAACTGAGATGTCTGATATCAAAGTAACCAAGGGGACTAGCTCTTCGAACGGTACACCCCTTAGCACTGCCTGGGGGGTCCCGCCACCAGTGTAGGGAGGCTAGGACCTGGGACGGGGAACTGTGACCACTCGATCCAGAGGGTGCCTGCTTGGAATGTACACTGAGGCCTGAGTTTCAGGGGAGCCAGCCTCACCACGTAGGTGCAGGCCGCCATGTGGCCTAACAGCTGCAGACAGTGTCTGGCTGTCATCGTAGGGCATCGATGCAGGTGAGCAAGAATGAAGGACATCGCCTTGAAGCGCGGCTGGGGCAGGAAGGCCCTGGCTTGGGAAGCATCCAAGATCTCGTTGATGAACTCTATCTGTTGCACGGGAGTTAACGTGGATTTCTGCTTCTTTATCAGTAGGCCCAGCTGGCAGCAGGTGGTGCATGTCAGGTTCACACTGTCCTGAACCTGGGACCTGAACCTGCCTCTGATTAGCCAATTGTTCAGGTAGAGAAAAATTTGGACCCCCTTTCACCTCAGGTGTGCCGCCACCACCGCCATGCATTTGGCAAACATTGTCAGGGCCAAGGACAGGCCAAAGGGTAAAGCTGTAAATTGGTAGTGGGAGCCAGCCACCATGAAGCAAAGGAAGCGTCTGTGGCTGGGGAGAATAGAGATGTAAAAGTATGCATCCTTGAGGTCGAGGGCAGCGTGCCAGTCTCCTGGATCCAGGGATGAGATTATGGAAGCTAGGGAGACCATATGAAACTTGAGTCTCTTGAGATATTTGTTGAGATGATGCAGATCTAACATGGGCCGTAGACTCCCTTTTGCTTTGGGAATGAGGAAGTAACTTGAGTAAAACCCTCTTTCCGTCATGTCCAGTGGGATCTTTTCCATTGCCCCCAGGCTGAGGAGGGTCTCTACCTCTTACATGAGGAGTTGCTCATGAGAGGGGTCCCTGAGGAGGGACAGGGAGGGAGGGTCGTTGGGAGGTGTAGATATAAACTGGAGTGCATAGCCCACTGAGACTATGCCAAGGACCCAGTGGTCTGAGGTAATTGTGTCCTATTCAGACCTGAAGGTGGCTAGGCAATTTAAAAAGGGGTTGGAGGGTTCCAGGAAACAGGCTGGGATGCCGCTTTCGGGTGCACCATCAAAATGGCCTCCAGGGAGCGGAGCGTGACCCTCGAGTCCTTCACACCACGCAACCTCACATCCATCTGGTCTGAGAAGACGACTGACCCATCAAAGGGGAGATCCTGGATGGACTGTTGGACCTCCTTGGACAGCTATGAGGATTGAAGCCACGAGCACCTGCACATGCAGATGGCAGAGACCCACCAAATCAGCCGCGTTAGAGGACGCCTGGAGCGCTGCTCTAGCCACCATAGTATCCTCTTCCACAACGGTGTTGAAGTCCAGCACCTGGTCCTGGGGCAGAACGTCCGGTGAAGCACTTCAGTGAGTCCCACAGGTTAAAATTGTACCTGCCCAGGAGAGCCTGCTGATTGGCAGTCCTAAACTGTAGGCTTGCTGTTGAATAAATCTTTCTCCCAAACAGGTCTAACTTTTTGTTGTCCTTATGTTTCAATGTAGAACCGGGCTGCCCATCTATCTCTCTGGTTGGCCGAATCTACCAACAATGTCTCAGGAGAGAAGTGGGTAAATAGTACTCAAACCCCTTGGCCGGGACATATTTTTTTTTGGCCCCTTTATATGTCAGGGCCACCAATGAAGGGGTCTGCCACAAGGCCTTCACTATTTTCAGAACCCTTTCATGCACATGGAGGGCTATCTGAGCTGGGGCAGCCGTTGACAGGATGTTAAACTATCTGATGCCTCTTTTAGCTCCTCCGCCTCCAACCCCAACCCACCCTTTTAAGAAGCTCCTGGTGTGCCCTAAAATCATCCAGGGGTGGTAAGTGACCCTGGGAGGTCCAGGGAGGAGGAGAATTGGAGGGTCACAGCAGGAGGTGGCAACCCTTCCCACCGGTAAGTGGTCCCCACAGAAGTCCCTTCCTGTGGGTCCAAATCATCCTCTGAGGTTGAGTGATGGCCCTTCTCTGGCACCGGTGGCATTGACCGCACACCTGAGAACTTGATGGACTGTGGTCCCGGCCCCACTGGAAATCCCCAAGGTCCCCAATATGGCCATTTGGGAGGCTACGGTCCTTGAGGCCATCGGGGGCTATTTGCACCAGGGGTTCTGGCACTTTCTGTTGATGGTGTCTCGCCTGGCAACCACCCCCCTGGCAGGACACCGAGGCACTATTTGAAGACCACGATAGGGTTGTCTCAGAGGCTCCCACTGTGCGGTATTGAGCCGGGGGGAGTGATGTCCTGACCCGCAGGTGCTCCACCACTCCGGAGAACCTCCACTCAATATCGATGAGATTTGGTGTTGGTGCCGTGACCAGTGCCAGTGTGCAGAATCATGCTCTGATGAACTGGAACATCTGGCGTGCCATCTAGGTATTCAGGACTTGCAGCGCTGCTTGCCTCTCAGTTTTGAGTCAGTCTTCAGTGACTGGGTTCGGTGCCACCTTGGTGCGGGTGAACTTTTCGGTGCCAGGGAGTAGGAACGGTGCCGAGTTCCATTTAGGGAATGGTGCCCCGTGGGTGACCCAGACAGGTGCCGCCTCCTGAGATGAACTTCTCCCGGTGCTGGCGTCAGGTGGGCGACTTCATTCCCTGCATCAATATGGGGCACTCTGGCAACTGTGACCTGGAGTGACTTCAAGGGAGTGGCGCTGTGCTGACTGCTCCACCCTAAGCGACTGGCCAGACGGAGGTCTTCCTCCCCGCACTGGGGATCTCCTGAGCCACTCAAGGGGTCCCAGCGTGGGCTTCCCCTGCAATATCGGCCCCTTCTCTCTCAGTGAAGGCTGGGGCAGAGGTGCATGGGTAAGGCCAGCAAGGATCTTGCCTCCTGAAAGGCCTTCGGTGTCAATGTCGGCGGTAGGTGCAGAGGGGTCTCCCCACTCCCAGGAGTCAGGGGTGGCTCCCTGGCTGGAGATGTTGGCTCCGGAGAGCAGGTCTCCACAGTCCGGCTCCGGTGTGGTCCAGTGCTTGAACTCTCCTGCTTAGATGGTGCGGGGGTGTGTCCGCGCTCCGAGCACTGCTTCCTCCTCTGTACCAGAGATGAGGCCCAGTGCTGAGGTAGGGCCAGTACTGACAGAGCACTCTGCACTGATGCCACGCTCGGTACCAAGGCGGAACAGGCTGACTCAGAGGTCGGTCTAAGCACTGTCATCTCCATGAGCAAGGCTTTCAGGCCGATTTATCTGTCTTTCTGAATCCGAGGCCTGAAAGCCTTGCTGATTTTGCATTTCTCTTTACGATGGGCTTCCCGCAGGCACTTCAGGCAACTATTGTGGGGGGTCACTTAGCAGGAAAGCCTTCCCGCATGAGGTACACGGTTTGAAGCCCAGTGACCAGGGCATATCCCAATCCCGGCGAAGTCCCAGCCAGGACTACCCTAGCGCCTAACTATCAACAGTACTTAACCTATCTACCTAATTAATACAAACAATAAACAATTACAGTTGAAAACAAGAGGAATTGAGCACTTGTGATGCAAGCAAAGTCAGTTCCAGCAACCGTCACAGGCGGAAAGAAGGGGGTGTAGGGCTGGCAGTGCCTCATATACCACGGCATGTGCGCAGGGCTCCATGGGGCACTGAAGCCAGCCCTACGGGGTCTGCTAAGGGGAAAAAAGTTCTGGTAACCGTGCATGGTGGCATGCACACGCCTATAACAGAATGGATATGAGCAAGCACTTGCAGAAGAAATGGGCATTACTTACCTGTAACTGGAGGGTCAAGGTGTGCGGTCCCTATTTGTATTCCACATATGAGTACGCATGCACACCATTCACTTGAGACTGGAGATTTCTAGCAAGGAGTGTCCGTTAGTCTGTACCTGCAGAGTTGCTCTTCTTGTGCTCTGAACTGAGGATATAAGGCAAGGCATGAATGCCTCTCCAGTTTCCCTTTTTACTTAGCATCAGGAAAGATCCAAGTCAGAGGGGAAGGAAGGTGGGTAATGGAATATAGATAGGAGCCATGTATTTCAAACTAGAGTCAAGCTCAACAGGGTCTTTTTTCCCTGTTGATTCTGCCAAGCCCGTTCTCTAGGCAATGGTTTTTCTAGATAGTAGCTAGAGATAGTGGGTATCCTGTTCATCCATCCACGTCACTAATTAGATGATAAGGCATTTGGCTATTTTTAAAACCCTTATATGGGCATCTTGAACAGCTGGGCACTGCCCCAGGATGTGAGAGAATGATTCATGTTTAACAAAACAGTGTCTGCATTTAACGATTGAGTTGGTCTTGCCACGCCCTAGGTATTCTCTGATGGGATAGATGTTCACTTTTAATTTCAAGGCTGTCAGGAACTGGTGTTCTGTGAATCCCTGATGGTTTTTCATCCAATCACTGCTGATAGGGTCACTGCAGAAATAATCTAGTCCACTACCTAGGCATGGTAATTCCTTCCACTGGAGAATTCTGCATCTCTCCAGTTGCAGGGAATTGGATATTTGACTTTGGGAGTTGGTCTTTCCCAATCATTGAGTGTTACTAGGACTTTTTAGGGTGTTCTGATGTCTTCAAAGCACAGGACTGGGTCTGTGATCACAGGTACCTCGTCTTTTCCTTCAGCAGCCAGCCACAGTTTCCTGAACTTTTCTTCAATACCGCTGTCCAATACAATGATCTATGTTGTCTCACCTTTAGAGTGGGTATAGATATAATCACTTTGCCTAAATGGAAGGGATGAGACTTGCAAGTCTTATTACTCCTAGGCCTCCATTTCTTGCATTTGCATAGATGAGTCCATTGCAGGGGTCAGCCCGTAAATGCAGCCACTCCTTGACAGCCCTCCTAATGTCATTGAGAAATGAGACCATAGTTTTCTTACGTTGTGGTCTGCCAGGTAGATTATTCGTGGTATAATGAAGGTATTCAATATGTTCAATTTCTGAGAGAGGCATTTCTAATTTTCACAAGCTAGGTGGCAAGTTTATCAGCTAATGCTGGTTTGGGAAACCTGATCCAGGAGTCAACTCTGACCCCAAGGTACTTCTTGAATTCGCCTGGTACTATCATATTTAATTTGTCTATGCCAATTTTCCAAGCTTCAGTGTTATTGATGGTGTAGGAATCATCAGTTGGGCTCAGGAAGAATCTATGGCATTTCTTAACTTGTACCTTCAGGCCAGATAGCTTGCAAAAGGACTCCAGAATATTGATGTTATTATTCAGACTTTCCCCATGAGTCACTAAGCAAGACCAGATCATCAGCAAAGGCAAGAGCTGTTATTTTTTGTGTCCTGCATGAGAATCCTTTACCAACTGTTGTAACATTGTTTATTTTATAATTAAAGTGACCCAACTCCATTT
>ML675601.1:25823330-25894271 GCA_007922155.1 Mesoclemmys tuberculata | reverse complement strand
CCATATAAATCGAACCTGACAGCAAGCTGGTTCTTGTTGTCACCTCACCAACCTTCTCTAGTGTTGTGAGTAATGGATCAAGAGCTATGCTGAACAGCAATGGTGACATGGTCCCCATTTGATGCCAAATTTGATCATGATAGGAGGATTGAACTCCCACCCTACCTCCTTCAGGTATAGATATTATGGTAGGAGTTATCAATGATGTTAACATGCTGGTCCAGGTCTCTCTCCCGCAACACCCACATGATGTGATTGTGGGATATTGAGTCGAATGCTTTGGCAATATCCACAAATATGACTCCCAGCGGCCTTTTGTTCTTCTTGGACTGCTTGGTTAGAATGTGGAGAATCTTGAGATTTTCTGAGCAGCCAGGTGCCACAATAAACCCTCTTTGTCTTTCATTTAAAGGGCATACCTTAGCCAGCCTATTCATCAGTATTCTTGAGAAGAGCTGTAGCACGATACACTGGATGGTAAGAGGTTTCCAATTCCCTATATCCTTCAGTGCCTATGGGCCCACTGTTTTTGGGCTCAGTAGGGATCTACATTCCTTGATGCCATCAGGAATGATGCCTGTGATCAACCATGTATTAAAAGAGCCCAGCCAGCGTATCTCCTCTGTGTGGGTCTTTAAGAACCAGATCCTTTAAGCTGACTTTGTTGAGGCCTACAGCAAACTTCATATTCATTTCCTTAGTGTCCTTGATTACTTCTTTAGATGATATTAAGATTTCAAATGCCGAGTTGTCTGCCTTAGCGTGAGACTTGAACTGGCCCAATGGCATTTTCGTCTCCAACTTATCTTTATATACCTGGTGCATCTCATCAAGTGGGATTTGGCATTGGTGGCGTTCAGTGCCACCCAGAATGATGGAGGCAAGTTTGCACTTGTCATTGTCATGGAGATGTTGGTATTTGAGGTAGGCACTGGACTGCTCTTTTCTTCATCCACATTTTTTCCTGACCGTCCTGCCTGTTGTTGGTCGTCTTTTTCGGTCCCTTTCTTCCCTGGCATTTCCCTGACAAAGGCGAAGAGAACATCAAGGGTTGCTGTTTCAATAAGAGATCTTATATTCGGATCTCCCTTGATCCATGTGCTGAGGATTTCAGCCTCAAAGTCCTTGAGGACTGGATGCTTTAGATCTTTCTTAGTTTCATGCACATAGAAGTTTCTGAGCCCGGTTGTGGCTCTGAGTTTTTTGGATCAAGTTTCCAGATAATGAGCAGTTGCTCCACGTCCCAGCTCTGTGGATTCAGTTGTTGCCTTGTTAGACAGACCAAGCAGTACTCTTTTGTCACTAATTTGCTTAGCAGATTTGGTGGTGAGTTTCTCTGCTATGAGTTTGTTGATACATCATTGTCCCAGTAAGTTGTGTGAGGCTTCTTAAGGAGTCTCACATAACAGCTGTTGGACAGCTGATGCATTGTCCCGCTGTAAGATCACTTTCCGCTGACTAGCTTGAATTTGTTCAGCATTTCAGACTGGGATGAGTTAGTTTCTTATGTGGGGAGAGATCTGACTTGGTGCCAAATTGTCTGGCATATATTTTGCAAACCCAATTACCAGCTGGCTCTTGTGGTGCCAACCCTTTACACTTAGGGATAAGGCACAAGATGCTGTGGAGACTGATCTGGTTCCCCACACAATGAGCATGGTGTTGTTTGAAATAGACATTGAGAGAAGTGGGTTTCCCTATATGATCCCTGCAGAAGGGACAAGCTGGGCTGGGATCTGGTAGTTTCATTATAGCCTTTACATGCATCCTATCATCGCCCTCTGTCTTTTGGAGGCATCAGAATTCAAGTTGGTGTTCTCTTCAGTACTGCTTTGGACCCTGCGGTATCATCGTCTTCTCCACTACCAGGGGTCACAGAAACAAGGATCAGGAGGTCTATTGGTATATATACACTCACTGATCACCAAGGTCTGTAGTCCCATGCTGAAAACTGGACAGGATTTCACAATCTTGGTTCATGCTGCAGTTTTCTTAACGACAACTTTAGTTGTCAATATTGTCTGTGGGTTCTCCAGGAAGGGGAACGTTTCATGCTCAGTAGTTGCAGGGCTATCGGTCTGAGTAGCCACTGTGCAGATGCGTGCTTGATAGTAAGCCAGGGGTTCAAAGCATTTGATGATGCACCTGCCCCAAGGTACAGTCATCTTGTCCAGTAGTGTTGAATGACTACATTAACCTGGACGTATTCAGGCATGACCTAGTGCCACCATTCGTCTTTGTTTTTACGGTTAATACTATTGACTGGCCGGTGATCGAAGGCAATAGAGGCAATACCTTTCACAGCTCAGCCTCTATTTGCTCTCTTCCTGGGGAGATGTTCCCTGCAGGAACCACATGGAAGTTGAGGTCCCAGACTGCGTCCCTATAACTATGCTCTTGACACAGCCGGAGAGAGTCATGGTTACTTCCGCTGTTTATCCATGCTTCACAGAGTTACAGGTAAATAACCTCCGTTTCATCAAGTGCTGGTCTTTGTGTATTCCACATGTGGGTGTTTGACAAGCAGTATTCTAACAAAAGGAAGGTGCAAGGATGCAATTGGAATAGATGTCTATAAAACTGCAGTTCTCACAGCTGTGTCTTCCAAAGAGGCCTGGACTAAGCATAATGCTCTGTGAAGATACAGATGGAGCTCCAAGTAGCTGCTCTACAGATGTCCAGTACAGGCACCTCTACTTGAGCTCTAATGGAATGGGATCTCACCCTTGTCAGGGGAGGAACATGCACCAGTTGAAAAAGAAAGATGCAGCCGGAGATCCATTCAGAGAGTCTCTGAGTAGATAGTGCTCGTCCTCATGATTGCTCTGCTATAGCAGTAAATAACTTTGGTGACTTCCTAATCAGTTTTGTCCTTTGTAGACAAAATGCCAAAGCTCACCTGATGTCAGGCAGTCTTGTCTCCTCATTGGAAGTATGAGGTTTTTGGAAAGAAATTATGTTGGGATGAATTTTGTGTGGAGACAAAGGGAAGCCTTCTTATAAAATATGGCGTATGGTAGGTCAACCACGAGTGCCCTCACTTCTGGCTCATATCATGGTGAGTAGGAATGCAACTTTCACTGAGATGTGAGACACTGAACACGTGCTTAATAGTTCAAAGGGTGGTCTGGCAGGTACTGAGAGTACAAGGTTGAGGTCCCATTGCGGTGCTAGTTTCACCACTGGTAGGAAGGTTCTAACTAGACCCTTCAGGAAACTAATTGATGGGTGAGTAAAGATAGAGTGGCTTTTTACCAGAGGATGGAAGGCATTGATTGCTGATGCTAGGTCCTCCTGCAGCAACCTAATGGAAAGCCCTTAAATCTTCAGGTACAAGAGATATTTTAGACTATCAGGGATATCTGCTGTTTCTGGGGATCACTGTTTCTGTTGCATCCAACTAGATAAATGCCTCCATTTGGCCAGATAACATTTTGTGGTGTAGTCTTTTCTACTTTGATTGAGAATAGATTGAACAGCCTTTGAACGTAAGCATTCTGAGTTTGAAGCTCATCCAAATACCAGGCTGTGAGATGCGGGGAGTTCAGGTTGGGATGTTTGATCTTGCCATTTTTCTGGGTTAACAGATCTGGGAAGGGACAGATTCTGATAGGAGGGGGTTGATGTTCATAAGCAGTCCAGAAACCAGAACTGTCGTGGCCAGTTGGGTGTAGAATGACTCGAGTTTCATTGTGATGGTTTTTTCACAGAACCTGTGGTAACAAAGGGATAGGAGGAAAGGCATACCTCAGTGGTCCTTCCAGGATAGCAGAAGGACCTTCCCCTGGAGGCCTGGCCCAATGATGTGCAGGAGCACTCTATGTTGAACTTCTTGTTTGTCTGAGAGGCGAATAGGTCCCAGGATGGTGTTCCCCACTGGCCATCTGTGGAGAAGGGCCGGCTGAGAGTATCCCCTAGAGTTCAGTGCACCTGGCACATGTGTAGCCTAGGTGTAATGTGGTTCCTGATGCAGCAGTTCCATAAACTGACTGCCTCTTTGTTGAAAGACGTTTCAGTTGTTTTCCTGTTTTTGTAGCTCAAACGGGGGTGTGAACAGGAATAAAAAATCGGCTGCATTTGGATGGGTACTTTCTGTGTCCTCCACAGCCAGAGAAGCTGGCTCTCCCCCCACGGCCCCAGCAGCTGGAGGAGCTGGCTTTTCCCCTTCCTCCAGAAGAGCTGTCATCTCTTGCACCAGCCCCGGGCAGGAGGTGCTTGCTCGCCCTGCCTCAAACCTGGAGTTCTGTGGCACCGCTGACTGGGGAGGCTGTGCCCGTTTGCTCCCCTTTGCACAGACCCGAGCTCAACATTTAATGCTCCAAAACCACACCAGAATTTTAAGAGTAACGAAGAGAAAAGCTTTGACTCTGGCAGCTAACGAGGCAGGTAGGGACTTGAGCAGATGTGGCCCCCCTCCCATCCCTCATGTTAAAAACCAGTATAGGTCCTGATACTGCAACATTTGCTACTGACGCAGAACACACTACTCTGCCTTTTCCAAAGGAGTTAATGAAACAGCTGTGCGTGCAGGATGAAGACCCAAGGCTGCAGGTACTAGTACATAAAAACATTGCTCCCAGCAGGGAGGTGATGAACAGATTTCTATGAGAATTAGCATCTGGTTTTACTCACACTGTGTATCACTGGCTTGGCCATAGGAATGTACAGCAGCCTTTACAAGTCCACAGCTGACCCAAAACTAGAAGGGTTTGTAAACACCAAGGAGGGAGAGACATCAGATCTGAAAGAAACTTAGCTAAAAAGAGGGCAAGGCCTTAAAAACAGCTCATCCAATTTAACAGGGAGAGTGACGGGGTGGGACAGGTAGAGGTGGGGAGGAAATGTAAAAATAGATAGGGATAATCCCGTTAGTCATTTTTACCCAAATAAACACACACGCTGCTGGACACAGACATGAAAGAGGATGTGGGGGTGATATGGGGAAAAATCCTTAGCCAACAACTCAATGTTTGGCACCAATTACAATGAGAAAAGGAATAGCACCCACAACAGAAGCCAATGTGTTGCAGTGCTGATTATGAACCCATATCTGCATATTGTCTACAGTTGTGGGCACCACAACACAGGACAGTAAAAACAGTGAAGAATTAGCAAGAGGTACCGAGCAGGGCTGAGGTGGTAAGTGTCTCCAGGGTTAGCATTATGTGAAGGAAGGAAGACTAATTCATATTGGTTTAGGAGAGGAATGGAGAGACCTTCTGATGATCTCCTAGGCCCTCATGGGGTTTCACTATAGTAGCCCTATGTGGAGTGTTTGCCTTTTTTAGTATGCCTGAGATCCAGCTATTTACAGGGCAGCAACACTGATGTTCCACGCTGAGCAGCCTTCTGCTCCCAGGTGCCTCCTTTTCCCAGCACTGGCTCAAAGAGCAATTTCTTAAGATGTAGCTTCCTCACCACAAGGGGAGCCTCTCAACTTTAGGTGGCCATGCACAGGGAACTACTTTCCTAGAGGAGACCGGCCAATTTCTCACCCTCTGTCCAGGCTATAGAATGTCTCTGTACTCCAAGCATGAAGCTGTCACTGCTCTAGGACTAGTTTCTCCAGCATGTTATGCTGATTTCATATTGCACTTTGAGGCAGATACTTTGTGCTTTACACCATGCAGGAAGGTAAGCATCTCTTTCCCAAGCCCCATGCTTGGAAAAACAACAAACGTATCTGGCACTCAAAAATCAAACTGAAACCCCATGCGTATTCCCAAGGCAGGATGGCTGTTACCCACTCTGTGGGAATTCTGCTTAAAATATATGTCAACAGACTCAAAACAATCTATGCAAGGCTTCATGTTTAACACACGTCAGAGGGAACAGAACAAAGAGGTAGCATTTTTTGCATATAAAGGTAACACCAATAGCCCCAAATTTCCTGGCACTTCCCCCACATCTCCACCAACCAGCTGTCAGCTTCAGCACCAACCAGCTTCAGAAACCAAGTGCCACTGTGGCAATGTGGGGACCAACAGGAGCAAAAGTAAGGATTTTTTGTAGGTATTTGAATTGCTCAGTAGTAGTATTTGGTTTCTCTCCTAAACTGTTGCAGAACGAGGACAGGAAAAGCCATGACACTCACTCAGCCAAATTCAGATTGAATGGAAGGAGATGTAAGTTACATGTCAGCAAATGAGTTTCTGGGGAACTTAACTTGGTATGATTTAAATAGAAGGGGCTAAAAAAAAAGATATACATTACAGCAGCATAAAGACTCCCTTACACATCACTTCACAGTTTTAGCAGATAAGAATGATCATCCACAGGGAGGGGATTTAAAAAGAAACAGATTCTTAAACTCCCTACATTTCTCTGGCCTCTAGACTCCTGAGCTCAACCCAGATGGCCACCACCACGCTGTGAAAGGCATTCTATATGGAGGCAGATAAAGTGCAAGCTGGAAGGCCATATTTAACTGACAAGCTAAAATAAAGCAATATTCCCAGGCACTTGCACATGGCTGTCAATTACATCCTGAAGATTTCACAGCTATATAAACTTCCCTGTGGAAAATTCAACCATGATGGTAGTCAACACTGAACACATTTCATTTATAACGAATACTAGTAATATTTTTAAGTACAGCACAAACTCCTGACATGGCCATTTACTTGTGGGATCAAGAGGTTGCAGTTTAATGGTGGAAACAGAAGCTCAAAACTAAAGCTGGCTCAAGAAAACAGTCACCAAAATTTTGACCCAACTTTTAGTTGAAAATTTGACCAAACCCTTTCACTCCCACCCAATACACCATTTTCAAAAGCTGTGACTCACCCCAAACTGGTTAGAATACAGGACAACCTTTTTCAAAATCTTTTGACTATCTCTAATTCAAACACAGTCCAACAATAAAGAAGAACAGTAAGACTATCTCTACATGTAAACTCAGACACTGGTTTGTGTATATTCCTTCACAGTCAGTCTTAAAAGCAAGTTACAACAAACCCACAAGAAGAGCCATGTCCATTTTGCAACCTATAATTTTTAAATATAACATTTTATTGCTTAGATGGTTTGATACAGAACAGCTTTACTTTCAGTTTGAATTTGGAAGTACTGTACAACTGAATAAAGAGAGGAATAAAAGTACCAAAACAAATGTGTGATTCTCTGTTCATGTGGCATAAACCAGTCTTGTACACAACTTGTAGCAGCAGTTTAAGTTCCCTTTAGAAAAATATGAATTCTACACATTTATTATTGTTTCCTGCATGGGCTGAAATCACTAAGATTAAATTTCCTTCTTGAATAGAGAGAGAGAGAGAGCGAAAGAGAAACACACAGAAGGGGAGAGAAGATTATGAATCATTCTGAAAATGGAATCAGACTATCATGTAGCTACGAAAAGCCATTTGAGAATAGCCACAAATATAGTTCTCTTTTTCTTTTTTGCGCTTTCACAGTCAAGTGCTTAATGTAGTGATTGAATTATTTCAACGTTAAGTCCATTGCAACTCTGACAAAAGAATTTCAGAAGATCCAATTTTTTTTTTGTAAAAGCCCTGAGAAAGGAAAAATAAAAGGATTCAAACAAACAAAAAAAAATATAGAGAGAGACAAATTAGCTGAACATGCAAACTAAGCCTAAGATTCACCCATAGTTTAAACACGTTATAAACTTCACAGTTTAATATTGGGGGAAAAAACAACAACAAAAGTTTTCTCAGTCAAACTCAACTAATAAAAATGTCAATAAAATGTGGCAAGACCTTATAATCTACTAGGATATAGATAAAGGCTAAATAAAGCTTTAAATCAATAGTGATTATTGCTAGCAGATGTCCCGGCAGGCTGCTGGGAGTTGATTACTTGCTACATTGTTCTGCAGCATATAGTTTAGTAATGGCTTCTCCCCCACAATATTGCGCAGTTTAGTGTGGAGAGTTGCAAAAAAAACCCCCAAAATTAAAAATAAACAAACAAAAAACCCCAAAATACCCCAAATAATAATAATTATTATAATAGTAATAAAAAATTAAGGGATGTGTGAACTGGTTTTAACTAAGCATAACACCTAGTAAAGTTTTAAAGAGATCATTGGTTCTGATTTTTATTAATTTGGAGTAACTATTTCAAAACTGGTTCATACATCCCTAATAAAAATCACATATACCTCAACCATTTTCTTATTTTATATGCGAGAATATCATTTGAGAACGTTTTTCTTCCTTTGAATTCTGGGGAGTTGAATTTCAGTCTCCAGAAATTTGTTGAAATATATATCTATATATATCTATCTATATATATGGATTTAAGGCCCTCTTCTTCCAAGTCTAATGAAAGTAGGACATGAGAAGGGAAGGGAGGATCACAGTGTGGGTGAGGGGGTTGAAGTGGTGGAATGCACAGTGAGACTCCGGCAATACTATGGCTCTGTCTGTCCCAGAGATCATGACTGAAGGACAAGAAGAAGAGAATGCTGAGCATACCTAAAAATGCACAGCTACAGTAGGATACATTTTGCTTAACCCAGTGAATGCTGGTGGTTGGACAACACGTTGTCGGCAACAGGAGGCCTGTGGAGAAATCCAAACTCCCAGCATTAAAACGGTTAAACTATCAATATGAAATTTAGAAACACACACTAGTCTTCAAGCATGAACCCCAAAACCTCAGGAAGAAAGTTTGGTTGTTTTTTTTTTAATTTATTTTATTTATTTATTAACATGGTTTTTTATTTGTAGTTTTATTACCAGTAGTATTTTCTTGCTTTAGAAAAAGACGGTAGCAAGATCACGGTAAGGCTCGCATTTCTTTCGTTCAACTGGAAGACTGAATAACTTTGCTCATTAGTAACAAATGTCATTACTGTTGTGATTGGAAACAAACTAATAGTATTTGCAGTGCCTTCCTCATGCACTGGGGAGGGGGGTCCTTTCATGACCTTCCCCTCTCCCCACACACACCCACACACGCATGCAGGCATGCTATCACTTGTGAGATGTTCCCCTGTACATTTGTGATGATTACTTGCTGGCCTCCTTTGATTCTCCAGTCAGAGGAAGGGTTCCCATTTAAGTACAGTAGAAGAGCTGCAACATGAGAGGGGAATTGGTGAAAGCTTAAACAGAGGATCCAAGCTGCACTGTAGATCTCCGTGGGCAAATATTGCCCATTCGTTTCTGCTGACTGCAGAGACTAGCAACTGATGAATTTATAAAATAATAATAAAATAATAATAATAATATATTGAAGCAAATCAAACATATATAAACAGCGGGTGCATAATTTCCATAGATTAAGTTGCTATGTAACTCTTCTCTGTGTACTCAGTCCACAACGGCCAGAAAGAATGTCTTAAAATGGTAACTAGAACACCATTTCTAATGCTGAAAAGTGGAAACAAATTAATGAGGTTGAAAACTCTTTTGCTTTCCAGGTTTTGGCTTTAACCAACTTTGAACACCGTCAACCACCATGTCATTAATACCTGGAACTGGATTAATGCGCCAATGTAGGACAAATGCAAGAACGTCTATACTGAGGAAAATCAGCATCTCATCCATATTTCCTCTGGCTATCTCATCTGAAATTCATGTAATTTTCTTCCAGTTATTGGCTGTGGTATCCAAGGGCTTCCTCACCCCACTGCCCCCATTTCCAGCTCAGAGAACAAACACAGCGACTATCACAGATATACAAGAACAAGCTCTCACACACCAATACAAAAGGTAACATTAATGCTTAAATGAAAAAGGTCCTCTCCAAATAATTCTTTAAAATATTACAAAAAAAAAAATCAATTTTTTGAAAAAAAATCTATGATACCAAAAGATCTAATAAAGTAGTAAGGCACTCAAATCAGTATATATTGTAGTCTCTTGCATTATTATACTGAAAGGCATATGGCACTGAATCCAGTCTGCCATACTATCCCACAGCTGAAGGTCTCTCTTACAAAATATACTCCAAAAAACCTTGCTCTGCTGGCTTTAGTTTGTGTGCTGGGATGGGTCCAATTTCATAGCAAGAAATTCACTCAACTCCCAAAAGCTGAGGTGCGCTATCTGCAGAGGCAAGAATGTGATTCATGGGAGATTTTTTGTTGTGCATCTCCAGCAAGTCCTGAATGAAACCTGATGGACTCTCGTGATCACAGTTACCCCGAGATTCCTGATCTTTTGTGATCTGTTTCTGTGCATTCTTGCTGGACTCTGCAAGGCAAGTACTGGCTGTTCGTCCGGTGGTTTTCTCCTCTCTGCAGAGGGAATCCTTCCCTGCATTGGCCAGACTTTCTTTTCGGTTTCTAGAGACAGATGAACGATTACCAAGGCCTGTAACTGAGTCACACTCGTTTTCTGAGGTGGGGTTAGTGCCACTGTGGATAGACTCATTTTCACTGTCTTCTTCACACCTAGACTGGGTCTCCTCTTTGTCACTCTCCTTCTCGTGGTTCCTACCATTCTTGACCTTCTGGTGTATGCGCTGATGACGAACCAGGCTGTGTTTCAGAGTGAAGGTCCGTTCGCAGGTCTGACATTTGTACGGTCTCTCTCCTAGGACAGAATTAAGACCAACATGTAACTTTAAGATTATAAATACATTTCCCTCTCTCTTTTCAGGACAGTACAACATATAACACTGCTCTGGACAGAAGACATTCAGCAGTCACAGCAGACTTAGTCATCTTATTTACAGGGGATCTGATTTCAGTTATACTTTAAAATAGCTAATTACCTATCAGTAGATACACAGATATTGCTGGATCATGGATGGGGCGGCGTATAAATGAGTGGCTTAGAGTTTGTAGATGTCTGGTGTAGTCTTGTATTAAAAGAAAAATTTGCATCAGAGAGGCGTGTAATCTAAAGCGCATATAGCGATTAACAGAAGTACAGTGCATACATAAAATTGCAATTTCTATTTCCAGGCAAGTCTTTGGGAGGCTAGATCAGTTTTCTGTGGGTACTGTTGTTCAGGGTCTAAGTTACAAGTCCTTTTTTGTGTGCTGAAGGGAGTGGGGCTGCTAAAGCCCATCTGTCCTCAAACTGGCCCCGAGATTGACAGATTTTTTCCTCATCTTGTATGTAGCTTAGTCCCAATGTTTGCTGTAGGATTCCCTTTCACGTAACGTGGATGACTACTTGCTACTTGAGTTCCAACAGTTAAGTTCCTAAATAAAAAAGACCTGATTCAGAGACACATTGAGTTTCCACAATGGACGTTTCAAGTGAACAGCACCTATGAAAAGGTCAGGCTACATTTCTTTAGGTGTGTAATTTTAGGCGCCAACATTTGTAGATGTTGGCTTTACTGAAGTTACATACCAAAGAAATGTTTGATTTGCCACTTCTGTAACAACTGATATTTAACAACTCTGTATCTAAATTCTCTGTAATTATATAGTTTAAAAAATCTAGTGGTAAAATTAAAACTATACTCAACTGTATATCCATCTAATTGCTTATTTAACTGTGAATTTACCTGCAACTACCCTACTGAAACACAAAACAATGGTGTTAGAGAATTCTTCTATCTTGCCCAAGGTCAGCAGGAGGTGGCAGTGAGAGAGTACATCCAGCTCAGATGGTTATTCATTGTTAAATATTTAGCTATCACATAACCTCTTGGGACTGTAAAGGCATCTGTTGTAAGATGTATTTTTAAAGGGACTATGCTGTCATTTGTATAGTTGGGTTAGTAATTTGACATGCGGTATTCAGCACCTATAATCCATCACGTCTGTTAAAATTCTGTACCCTTCAGTGAGCAACTTTTCCTGCAGGAACTTCAGAAAAGTCTTTTGAAACTCAAAGATGTTTGTGAAACTGAGCCAACGCCATTGAGACAGAAGTTTCCTTTGCAGAATAAAAAGACTGCACAACTTTCTTCCCATCTGAAAAGGATGGAAATTACCACAAAGCAGTAAAGGATAACCCTGGGCTCACAGGGGATGGGGATCATAGGTGAAATGAGGAAGAGGGGCCCAGTTTTTCAGGGCAGCCATATTTGAAAAACACGCGAGGCAACGTGTGAGAAAACATTTCTTCCTCAATCACTGGTAGAAGGGTGAACATTTTACACACAGAGCACTGCAAAGGGGTACTGTAATTCTGATTGCATGAATGAATGCATCCATGATCAACAGAAAGGAAAACGAACAATGCAAGTTTGGTATGATTCCACTATAACTTTTTGATCTTTTAAAAAAGACTGAGCCAGACTTAGTGCAGGCATTATAACAATATACTAGAAAATAAACTACAGGGACCCTCCTGCGTTGGAAGAGAAGTGAAGTGGACTAGACATGGGATAACGGCTCTTTCATGTATCTCATGTATCTTATTTTTCTTCAGGCAGGCATCGTACAAGATTTCCTCATATAGTTCTACCATTGCACCTCAGTCTTTATCCAAAATATTCTTTTTATGCTGACCCTAGCTCTTTTTTTTTTTAAATGTATTGATTTGGAGGGAAGGAGAAAAAAGAAAAACTCCACTGATAAGTCCAGCAAGCCTTCAGGAACAATGAAAATATTAAAAGTATCTGACACAAGGATTGGTGAGGAGTTCATCCTGAGAAGCCACAATAGGGTCCACCACTTGGCTCATCAGAAAATGCTATGTTAGATTTCAGAATCCTCCCACAAAGGCTTTCTTGAACTCTGCTGTATAACATGTTATAGTGATTTTGTGACAGACAAAAATAAAGACAATGAGTCCAAACTAGGTTTTGCTTGTGAAACAATCCACATGTCTAGCAGTGAAAACTAAATAGCACAGTAACACTTCATACTTCATACTTGTAGCCCAATTTTCAAAGGTGATGATCTTTCATTGACTTCAAGAGGATTTGTGGGTGCTCAGGTCTTTGGAAAAGACACATTAACAGAGATTTGGCATTATTTTAAAGACTGATCAGAAATCAGTTTTGATTTTGATAAGTTAATATGTTCTTTATTTACTCAGGTCAAAAATTGGATCCACACATTTTTAAAAAGTGTCTTAGTATGGTCACTTAAGTGAAGCTTCACCTTTGAGTAAAATTTAAATATGACATACCCGTAAACTTAACCAGAAAATATATAACAATGAAAACCTATGCCAAAAACAGCCTATGAAAAAAGTACCTTTTCCTGATGTCACTTCAACTTACTGCTAAGTGAAATTAAGCACACCTGAATTCTACACATTTGGAATGGTATGAATGATTCAGTCCTCCTCTTTGAGGACATGGTTATTGCTCAGCTGTTCTCCGTGTGGATGACTGTGATTTTACTAATCAAAATGGAAAAGTCATCTAACCCTTCCTCGTAACGCAACCTTAGGACAATATCCTACTGAATAAGCAGGACCCCATTTATTCCATGACGACTAACTGCAGAGTGAATTCACTGGAGGGCATCGTACTAAATTGATTCCATCTGCTCTGCTGGGGTTCAGTGAAAGAGCGGAAGCCAATCATGGCGTTGCCTCTCACTTAGACACAACAAGGAGCGTGAGCACACAGATCCACTGAGGTATGGAGATGCTGGGTCTGTAGACTCATCTGATAAACCGACTCCCCTTCTCTGATGTATTCCCTTTATGATGTCATTACACTCCAACATTACAACAACATGTAAGAGAAGTGCAGAGCCACAGAGGAGTGGGGGAAAAGAGCTGGACATAAAATCTGTACAACAGTCTCCTCGCTCTCTTCGCCTCCAAATTCTGCAGCACGTAAGTGGAAAAATAATTGTTTAAAAATGTAAGCTAACTAACCCTCAGATAGATAAATATATAAGGAATGATGTATTTCACATTTTTGCTACGTTTTCTGCAGATGTAAATGATTTTGAATGTTTACCCTTCGCTCCTCAATTCACTGTATGTTGCCACAGAAACTAAAACTCGCCTCATAACACACTTCGGTTGTACAGCAGAAATGAGATGTCGTTGCTGAGGCCCATCAGGGCTGAAGAGCGCACAGGAGGCGGACCAAGAGCAGCAGCCGCCTCACTGCAATACTGCCTCATGGTCTCCACTTACCTGTATGGGATCTCATGTGTCGGGTCAAGTCTTGGAGGGACCAAAACCGCTTGTTGCACACAGTACAGACTTTCTTCCTCTTGTCTGCCTTTGTGGTACTCTTAGCCCCATTAGTCTTTGGTTTTTTGTCCTCGTCACTCTTCTCACTGGATTTTCTCTCTGTGCTCTCTCCCTCAGAGACGCTTTCGCTCTCTTCATTGTCCTTTCCTGTTGCCTCACAGTCCACAGGAGATTCTACCACCTTTAAGTCCATTGGTGGATCTTCCTGCTCCAGAGTGGAGTCCTGCACTGGGGGAGCACCAGCTCCATCCTGAACGCTTTTGCTTTCATCCTCACTGCTCTTTTCGTCCTTTCTGTCCTCACGAGCGTGGGCCTTTTTGTGCCGGCCAAGAGTGCCGGCAAATTTGAAGGTTTTTCCACAAATGTCACAGGAATGTTTCTTTTCAGTGTGAGAGCTGTTACCCGCACTCTGGTCACTCTCTGCCAGCTTAAAGTCCATCAGCTTGCTGGCAAAATTGAGGTCAAGGCTTTTGTTACTTACAGAGTCTTCCTCCAGTCCCTCTTCATACTCATCTGCTTTTTCTTGTGCATCCTCTTCTTCTTGGGGCGAATCAGCCTTTTGCTCCTGTTCGGGACTGCATTTGTTTTCCGGTAGCTCTGTTTCTTCCTTTGGCTGCTCTCTCTCACAGGAGGTCAGATCCAGCACGGCACCGAGAGTCTCCAGATCTGACTGGCTGTCTGTAGGCAAAGAGAGGGAAATTTTCATCAGTCAGACATCCTCCACCAATGCAAAACTATTACGTGTCCTGTCAAGGCATCACAGACTCACTAGCATCACTTCTAACGCATTCAACTTATCTACCACCAGGGTCAGTAAATGTATAGCTGAGAAGAGAACATGACAGAGACATGAAAAATAAGGCCATTAGGAGTCTAGGACAACATACTTTCTTCTGCAACATAGTTATTGGGTTTTTGGGTCTCCATTTCACTGAGCCACCATAAAATCACCCTCACTACAGAGAACAGATGGTAATACTCAGATACCACTGAAGGGGAGGTGAGTGCAATGCCTGGATGTCTAATGCTCTTCTGTTTAAACTCTGTACCCGATCACTTTTTAAACATTATCTTTAATAAAATTTTAAAATCTGTTATAAATGCATACCAGAGATCTGCAACTATTTTTTTTTTAATAAAACAGGAGAGCTTTATGCATTCAATGAGACTACTTAATTAGTCAGCTTAAGATGTGGTTTCTATATAATGGACCCTTTGCAAAATAATAAAAATGTAATTAATTAGTATAATTAAGTGTTAAAGATTGTCACATTCTAAATTTGGATAGACACAGATATAGGTCATATTAACATACATCTGACATTCAGAAATTACAGAAGTTTGTTCCAATGCAGGATTTGGTTCTCTACAGTGAACATATTTATTAAAATGATATTACGCTGAACTAAAGCAAAAAGGCAACAATAGGTGACATTACCCACTGTTCTGTGACCTCAGCAACAACTAGACATAGGGTGAGTTTTCAGCCTTACTACTGTAAGGTTCCCTGCTTTTATCAAAGTGTGTCACATTCTGAACGTTGCTTAGAACACAGCTGGAGTTAAGTTCCTTCAGTTCTTTAAAGAAACACAGAGGTAGAGACAGAGAACTTCTGAATTCTGTATCAATGGTGTATATGTAAATAGAAAATAATCCAGACCGGATTTGGATGCTAAAGTTGAGACTGATGTATGGAATATAATCGCAACTATTGTGCCTCTTTTTAGTTAAGATTTCAGGACACAAGTTAGGCAAATCATGTTACCAAAAGCTGTGACTCCCCTTGCTTTAGTCAATTGCTTGCAATATTGATATAGATCTAGATGTTAATATTCATCAAGTGAACAGTATCACCTCTTATGTTTATTATGGATCTAATACCTTTAACATGCTACACGTACTAGCAGCCAAACCCCTGCATAACTAACAGTGGATTTAGCATTTATCTGCAAATCTTAACAGCTGCTTAGTAAATATAGAAATTTAGAAACTGATAAAATTTGAAATTCTTTTCTGGCTGACACAGAGCATGTGGCTTTTGTCTCAAAATTCTTGGATTTCTTATTATAAGCTTCTCTCTTACAAAGAGAGTAACCAGATATGACAATAAGATAGTTACAATGCTTTTGATAGTTTGGAATGGGTTTTTGTAATACAACACCGTCAGAGTGATAAGAAACAGCAATTAAAAAAAAATATCAAGGCTAAGCGGAACATCCAGTAATTGTGCATACCCACCTAATACAGTGTAATCCTGACAAATTATTTTATTTGGAGTGGGAAGGACCACCGAATCACAGAATCACAGAAATGAAAGACTGGAAAGGACCTCAATAGGTCATTTAGTCCTGTCCCCTGCACTGAGACAGGATTAAGCATTATCTACACCATCCCTGATGTCAACAAGATTCATTCTAACTTGTGAAATAAGAATAGATTGGGCCATTAAAGTTTTCAGTAGAATTCCTATCCTGACCTGTGAAAAAGTAGGACTAAACCATAAATTGGCACATAAGAGATTTTGGGGAGGGAGATCGCTCTTGAAAACAAAGATCACCTGGAAGTTCCTTAAAAGTTGTGTCCACATTTTACCTTTTTTTGGGTAATCTTAGCACACAGTTTATATACAGTGGCTTTTTAAGGGGGAAATTACGAGACTTATGAACAAAAGAGTGGGAGCATCTATTGTCATTTAAGGAATCAAACTGAAATGGTCTGGCATCGCAACTCTAAAATTAGCACTGCTCTCCTATTCACACTAACAAAATATCTGTCATATCAAAAGTGGTGCTCACAGAAAATGCTTCTGGATATTGTGAAATTTATAGCTAGCTGCTGATTGGTTTTGTGACAAAGCTTTTGGCAGGGGTGCAAAACTGGAATCTCATTCTCAGGCCGTACCCACACTGGGAAAGTTTACAAAAAGAGAAAAAAAAGTTTCCCAGTGGCTCTCACAGCTGTTCATTTGAACTGGAGTTAGGTTTAGTGGAAGCCATAACGTTGACATGGCTGCAGCCATTGTTAACAGAACATTTTGTGAAACCTGCTGAAAGCAGGTCTAACTGAATCGCCTAGGCTTTGAAAGTATGGTACTTAAAGGGCAATTGGACTCTCAATTTCCATAGTAGCAAGGGTCATGGTACATAACAGACAAATCTTTGGCCTTTTTCTCCTCCTCCCTGCGCCCCCCTGTAACATAGCCTATTTTGCAGTGCCAGGAGGGCCTATGCTGCCTTCTCAAGAGAAAAGCCCCGACTATAGTTATTTACTCTGTGACAGGCGAAGGTCCAGGCAAAAGGGAGGAGGCAGATGGGCTCTTGACTACTCTCTCTAGTTAATCACTAAGCAAATCTATCTATGGCATGAGGGGCCGGGTTGAGGAAAAGCTGTATCCACCCCAATGACCTATACTAGCCCTGGGAGGTAAGGGCAAGTCACAATAAACTTGAAATATCATGAACCATCCTAAAATGGCTGCTGTATTCTATTACTGTCAATGGGATTGAAGCCTAGGGTTGACCCTCAGCAAGATGGGTGCCATCTCCCACTGTTTTCAATGGGCTGAAACCCGGCTGCTCCCAGAGATGACGGGAACCCCTTAGTCACTCAGTGAAGGTCTGGCAGGGAACAGAAGGATGTGGAAGTGCCAAGAATGGGGCAGTGAGGGCAGCAGGGAGGAGGAAAACGTGAGCTTTAACAAATCAGGAATGGCATTTTATGAACCCTCTGCAGCCCTTGCAGTAAGAGAGCAGATATGACATTGTGTGCTACATGGTTGTCATTTCACAAACAGAAAATAGTCCAGGCAAAGTAAGTGAAAGGGATATGGGTCTATAACACCCAAAAGGGGCAGTACAAAAGTAGGAAACTATTTGTTTTAAAAAACCCAACCGAACCATATTCATTTTAACTCCAAAATTTGTACATAACTTGCTATGTCTCCCTTGATTTCACCCCCTATTTCTCCCAGGCCTTGTCTATACTTATGGGGAAATTTGGTGGCAGTTGACAGTTTTGCAAGCTATGCAGAGTAGCTTGCATAACTTATGTCGACCTCCTAAATCCTCTTCTGCGCGCTGTCTCCACTACGCTGTGCCAATGGGAACTGTGTACCCGTCAACGCAGCGCTATGCTTTTTGGGGAGATGGTTTTATTGAATCGACTTCCGGATCGATTGAGCGGGTCTTCACTTCCAATCAGTCGATCTGGATGAAGCGATATGATGGCAGCGAATTTGCTGCCGTCAGTGAAGACATACCCCTCGTCTCCACTTTTCTTTCTTTCTTTCTGTCTCTCTGTCTTTTCTTGTCCTCAAATTGTTTTTGCTATACCTTTTTCTCTACTTCAGTTATCTCCACCCACAACTCTATTCCCTTTTTATCATTTGTGTTTTCTCTCCTCCATAATGTGTTCCTCCCCCTTAACCTATTTATCTTGGGAGAGGGGTGGGTGTATAGTTGACAGACACTCTCTTCAATGCAAGAGATCTATTCCAAAGGGTGGTGGATTACAGATTACATTTGAGAGAGTCACTCTACAAGTGTGGATGAATTGATGGTTCTGACATCAGGAAGCAGCATGCAGAGAGGGCCTTAGAACCAATCAGGAGTTGGGAGGGGCAGGGAAGACCTTGTGAGCTGGAAAGAATAGCTAGTTTAGATTGGAAAACCTTCCGTTCTGAAACCTAAACACCATATTAAGGCACTCTCTTTCAGATACAAGCTAAACTAGGTATCAGGGCCGTCAAATGATTAAAAAATTTAATCGCAGGATTAAAACAATAATTGCGATTAATCAAAGTTTTAATCACACTGTTAAACAACAATAGAATACCATTTACTTATATATTTTGGATGTGTTTTATGGATTTCAATTACAACACAGAATACAAAGTGTAGTCCTCACTTTAAATTACTTTTATTACATAAAAAGAAACAAAAGAAATAGTATTTTTCAATTCACCTCATACAAGTACTGTTGTAATCTCTTTATCATGAAAGTGGAATTTACAAATGTAGAATTATAGGGTTTTTTTTTTTCAGATAGCATGCAAAAATAAAACAAATATAAAACTTAAGAGCCTACAAGTTCACTCAGTCCTACTTCTTGGTCAGCCAATTGCTAAGACAAACAAGTTTCTTTACATTTGTGGGAAATAATGCTACCTGGTTTTTTACAACGTCAACCAAAAGTGAGAACAGGCATTCATATGGCACTGTTGTAGCCAGCCTTGCAAGATATTTATCTGCCAGATATGCTAAACATTCGTATGCCCCTTCATGCTTTGAATACCATTCTAGAGGACATGCTTCCATGCTGATAATGGGTTCTGCTCGATAACGATCCAAAGCAGTGCAGACTGGTGCATGTTCATTTTCATCATCATGAGTCAGATGCCACCAACAGAAGGTTGATTTTCTTGTTTGGTGGTTCAGGTTCTGTAATTTCTGCATCTGAGCGTTGCTCTTTTAAGACTTTTGACAGCATGTTCCACATCTCATCCCACTCTGATTTTGGAAGACACGTGAGATTCTTAAATCTTGGGTTGGGCACTGTAGCTATCTTTAGATATCTCACACTGGTACCTTTTTTGCGTTTTGTCAATTCTGCTGTAAAAGTGTTCTTAAATCGAACAACATATGCTGGGTTGTCATCAGAGACTGCCATAACACAATATACATAGTAGAATGTGGGTAAAACCAAAGTAGGAGACATGCAATTCTCCTCCAAGGAGTTCAGTTCCAAATTTAACTAACACATTTTTTTAACAAGCATCATCAGCATGGAAGTATGTCCTCTGGAATGGTGTCCAAAGCATAAAGAGGAATATGAATGTTTAGCATATCTGGTACATAAAAATACCTTGCAATGCCAGCTACAAAAGTGTCACTCGAACACCTGTTCTCATGTTCAGGTGACATTGTAAGTAAGAAGCAGGCAGCATTCTCTCTCATAAATGTAAACAAACTTGTTTGGCTTAGAGATTGGCTGAACAAGAAGTAGGACTGAGTGGACTTGTAGGCTCTAAAGTTTTACCCTCTTTTGTTTTTGAGTACTTATGTAACAAAAAATCCCTACCTTTATAAATTGAACTTTCATGATAAAGGGAGTGCACTACAGTACTAAAAATAGTAACAGTGAGCACTGCACACTTTGTATCCTGTGTTGTAATTGAAACCAATATATTTTATAATGTAGAAAAATATCCTAAATATGCAAAAGTATTTTAATACATTTAAATCGGTATTCTATTATTGTTTAACAGTGAGATTAAAACTGCGATTAATCATGATTCATTTTTTTAATGGAGTTAATTTATTTTGAGTTAATTACTTGAGTTAGCTGTGATTGACTGACAAGCCCTACTAGGAACACATGAAAATCTGTACATGTGGGTGTGCTCTTGCACACACGTGTCTGTATAGGAAGTGATACTTTTTGCTGCATCTGGATCAGCAAAAATTTTTAGGAACAATTTCACAGGTTTGTTATGAAACTCCAGAAGGTATAAGTCACATGATCACTCTTCTGTGTCTCAATGTCTGAGATACCCGGTTGATTGAGCAGGTTAGCCATGCCGCTTGTACTTGGCTTCTCCGATGGTGAAATTCAACCTTCTCTCTGCACAAAGCCCAATTAATCAGGGATGGGTGAGAATCCAACACTGCTCAGCTGCAGACAAGCTGCAACACCAGCCTTTGCCCCTGCACTACTAAGTGCCACTACTACTCGTAGCACAGAGAGGCCCTTTCTACAAAGCACAAGGGCTGGAGTCATCTCCCACGCATCAGCAGTTCCACTCCTTTCCAACAGATCTTAAACCATGCCAAGGGTCTTGGCTGAACCTTCTACACCTGGGTGAAATACACCCAGGAGATTAAATTCAGCTGAGATCTGTACCTCCTATGTCCAAAACACACACCAGTAATTAGCAAAGTTCTGTAAACATTCCTGTGCAGAAAAGCCACCGCTGTGTAGGTGAGCAGGAAGGCAGGGAGTGCAGAGGAGGTTTTATATTTCTTTTTTTTACCTCTTTGCAAAAATTCATTCATTCATTCAACGCTTGAATAGTGCTTTCCGACCCTTAGATGAAAATACAACCCTGATATCCCTTATTTTTTGGCAGCAGAGATCTATCCACAATGCACAAACTTACTGAAGGTTTAGTACTTGAGCACAGGTACTACTTCTAATCTAATGTCAGTTTAACGCAGGCTAACGAAAATACATCCTATATTAAAATTGAAAGTAAGGCGGCCAGTTGTCAAAACAGCCCCTCTCAAATGCTTCCATACACTCCTCGTGACGAGGCAACATTTTTCAAGCAGCCATAGCGAGACTGGGGAGAAGGATAGGGGCAGCATAAATCCCTTATCATTGTCAACTGTTGAACAGGTAGATCTATTTCTGATATTGCCACAAGATGTCAGAGGTTGATGAGTTATTTAACAAAGATGCCAACTCTGACGTTAGTCATGTGCTACCAATAAACATATGTACATTCAGAGAACACTACTGGAGGGAGACTAGAAGGCTGGAGAGTTGAACAGGGGAACCGGAAAGAGGTATAACCGCTGCCTCTGCCCTGTTTTGAGAAGTGTGCTTTTCCCATGAGGTACATGTGTGCAATGCATTTCAAGGACTTTTTCTCTTGTACGAGAGAAGTTACTACACAATTCTAAAATGATCATAACTTCATTAAACCAAAACCATTTGTCTGAAGCTTCAGAAAGCAAATGCATTTTCCCGAGGTCTATCAAAGTTGTAAAGTTGGGCCATTTCTGGCGAGTCATGGTATTTATTTAGGGTATTAACTACTTTCCGTCAAACATTTTCAAAAATGGACTCTTTTGGTACAGATGATGAACATGGAAAATTTCATGCAAAAATGTGATAGTTTTGGTTTGTTGTTTTATTTTGGGTGGGACAGGGGAGGAGAGATGATAGGGGAGGGTCTGGCAAGGGGCACAGGAAGAGGAGTTCTTACTGTATGAAAACTAGGGGGTTATAATGGAAAAACCGTTTTGTAACCTTAATATTAGTAGTTGCAAACAGAAAATGGTCTAATAGTCTCAAAGGAAGATGCAGAAACCCCATCACATAGACATTTAAAAACTGGGGTGGACAAAGCACTAGAAATAATGCTGTAAGAACAACTGGCACTGCCAGAAGGATAAAACAGAATAAAATAGAATATGAGTGTCTATCTATATTCACAACCATCACAGTGCTTAACTTCTATGATATCCCAATGAACATCACCTTTCATGAGTGTAAGATGGCACATTTTCTGTCACTATCTAAACAGCCTCCACTAGGTGGAACCATTTAGTAAGTTGGTGTTTTGGGTTTCTTTTTTAAACATACAAGGGACAGCTTTTTCTGGCTCCACCACCAAAGTAGTGGTGCAATCATAAGAAGTTTATGATATCAAAGCTCTGAAGTGATTTTTTTCCTTCTTCATATTCACTCAAAATATATATAACTACTACCTCTACTAAATGTAGTCACCTTTAATGAGAACAACACACATTGAAACCCTCCACTGTTTTTAGTTATACTCGTAAAACCCTTCCAACTAAAGAGAAAATTAAAACATAAAACCAAGTGCAATTTATTTAAAAGAAATAAATCCCATCAACTGGTAAAAAAGGAGGGAAAAAATCACCAATTCTCAGCTCTTCCTTTGTCATGAACTATGATCCTAAACTGCAGCTGCTATGCAAGGGAGTCTTGCTGGCCACAGAGACTGCAATTTCAAGCCCTCTGTCCTGCCAGTGCAAGTTACAATGATCTATATTTTGCATGTACTAGTGGGTGGAATATCGACATTCTCTAGTGCAGACGGGGCCTGAGTGATGTAAGATGGATCACAGAGATGGAGATTTCTACACAATGATGGATTCTGCTAAATATACTTCCTTTATAATTTTTGCCTAGTTAGCTATCACAGTAGTTCTCAGTGTTCTCATACTGTGGACCACTTCCTGAATATATTTGTCTGTCTTTCTGTATTACAGAATTGAGAGTCCCTTTCTTAACCAACTCCCAAGTCCCAATGCCTGCATCAATTAGAGCATAATGTTTAGTTACAAGAAACAGTAAAATTAAGTTGCTTTAATGTGTTAGATGTGGATGTTTTATTATGTAGTCCCTCGTCATGTCTCTGGTTATTTCCTCTCTGTGGGTCAAGGGCTTCACATTTATTTATGCTGAGTCTCCCCACACTGCCTTAAGTTTGTCTCTTCTCTTCTCTACTGTTGCAATTCTCTTCCTCTATACTTTGTGGTTTCCCTTCATTTCAGAATGCTGTGAACAGGCTATTCTCTCACCCAGGAAGTGGGAACATACACATCCTCTCTCACTTTCACAGATTCTCTATCCATCTTTGAATCCTATTAAAAAATGTCACCCTGGTTTTGAAAAACTCCTACAGACATTTTCATATTACATGACCTCTAAAATTGCGTTTCTCGTTTTTACATCTCACCTTAAAGCTTTCCTCTGTGCTTTAGCTTGTGGTTGTCTCTCACCCTCATCCAAGCATCTCCTCCTTCCCCTTTCTAGTGACATTTGTGCTGATGCTCACTGGCTAATGACAGCCATCTTCCTTACAGCCAGTAAGATATCAGTCCTTGCCACGTTCTTCCACGTTAACGACACTACACTATTTACCCACCTTTTATAACAGCCAGAAGAAGAATTAAAACATCCCTGTCTCTAAGGTAATATCATTCAAACTGAAAGTATTTTAAAAATATAATTTACTTTAAACATTTATGCTTTTTACATACCTTGGGCAATGAAAGGAGACCGCAAGTCCAAGGCTGTACAATGATTTGGAACATGATTAAAATGCTGCTGCAAGACTATGCTGTGTGGGAAGGACAACTGTACTGTAACTGCGTTCCCCAACATGGATGTTTATAGAGTATCTTGCTTTGTAAGGCCTCACCAACACAGGCCTGACAGCCAAGCTAAGCATGACTGAAACACAGTTTACTTTGACAAAGTAGCATGGACTGAATCAAATGGTGTTAGAACAATCACGCACTGCCTAGACAGAGACCGAGGCTACACGACATCTTTTTAAATAGTATTTCACACACTTTGGTTGCAACCATGCTTGCAACCCAATCATGTCAGAAACCTCTTTGGCTACAACCAAGTTTAAAAACTTTCAAGCAGGATTTAAAAATTTTGTTGTACAGAGAACACAGAAGCCCTTAGGTCCAGTCTACACAATTTTATTCTGTCAGGGGATCATGTTATAACACGGGAGTCCTCTGATCAAGTTATGACATGGTTTGGTGTTGCCTGTGTGGTCAGGAACAAACCATGTCACACCCATGATGTCAAACTATGAGAAAGCCCTGTAAAGTTAAGGGCTGTAAATACATTTATAACACAGTTTAATCCCATTTTGACAGGCAAGACCAAATCATCTTTTAACATGTTCTCCAACATGGTAACGTTTATTGCCAGACTAGAACTTAATAAACTGGATCTGTATTACACCATTTAGAATGGGATTGTGTGCAATTCATATTCTGGTCTCTCTTCCCTTCATTAAAGCATTCTGCCATCTATCAGAAAGAATTCATGAATATTGGAAATTTTCACATTAATGGGAATTCAGAAAAATGGAAGGAAGATAATGTGCACCCTGACGCAACTGACTGTTGGTTAAATCATATTTCACTGTAATGGGGTTGATTTGTAACTTTCATTAACAGGCTAATCAAAACCATGTCCCTTCTGTTACTTTTAAATTCATTGTTACAAGAAAACTTTGGGGAACCCTATCCAAAAGATATCCAGAAGCTCTCTTTGAAGAGTGTAGGACTTTACAACAAAGGCTCGCTCATCCAAACGACCACCAGTAGTATATTAAGCAATTTTCAGGCAAGAGCCTCACACAGCCATCTGGTTGGCTTCCCTTTAAGGTCTGTCTATCCTATGTAGTCAACACAGAGAAACTACTGAATAACTGCAACTATTTTGTTCCTATCAGCTTACCCTTCTCTGATCAAACACCACTCCGCCCTTTGAACGCTGCTAACTAAAGCCTGGTGTCACGCCGCAATGAATTTGCTTCGTTCGTCTCCAAACAAATTAACACAACTCGTCTTGTTATTCTGAACAACCTGAAAGAACTACCTGTGCTATCATGAGATCCAGCATCACTTTCTTTAGACTGGGGGAGAAGCCCGTTTCTTCTCACAGAGCAGTTGGCAACTCCATGTTTGCGCAAGAGGTGGCGTTCACAGTTAGATTTGGTAGAAAAGAAGACATCACATTTTTGACAGGGGAAGGGCTTCTGACCTGAAGCGGGAAAAAAAAAAATTGATCTATCTTTCTAATGTGTAATAAGAGCCTCTTTGGTTTGAGGCCATGTGTGGTTAACGTAGGGGAAAAAAACTAATTGTCACAACTAAAATTCCATCCGATCCTGCCTGGGTGGATGAAGTTCCCTCTCACCTCCATAGTGCCCCAGGAAAACTACTAAAATATACTCATTGTAAGCTCCTCAACAGAGATCTTTTCTCTGCACGCGTGCGCACACACAGTGATCATCTCTTTGTAAGAATATGTTCTGCATGTTAGAATAAGAATCACAAAAGGAGTAAACATAAAAAGCTAGAACAACAAACTAGAAATGGGTATAGAAAGCTTTAAAAAGGTTAAAGCAAAAACAATTGCTATGCAATGGAATCAGAAAAATGGACCTAAAAGATACCTCTCTAAAGAAGGAAGAGACAAGGGGTGTTTATAAAAGGAAATCAGCTGCTGTAAGAAACCAAAAGGTAGCCTCATCTCCTTCATACAATGCAGGCAATCTGGGCACTTCCCTCACTTTCATCTTCCATGAGTTCGGTTCTGTGCTAACTAGCACCTGAATCTATATTAGGAAATCGTGTCACTTACACCACACTGTATCTCGCAATTGAATTGTGGTAGTCACATGGCTCCCTCTGATGAGTTGTGCTTCCCCTTTCTTTATTTTCTCAGGTTACGTCTACACTAGTACTTATGTTGGCAAAATTGTTGTTACTCAAGGGTGTGAAAAAACACCCTGAGCGACGCAAGTTTTGCTGGAACAAGTGCTCTTGTGCACAGCGCTATGTTGGCAGATGCTCTCCTGTTGGCATAATGGAGCTACATGAATGATCTTACAGGTGCAGCTGTACCAGTACAACTGTGCCACTGTAAGCTTGTAAGTGTGAACATGGTCTCAGTGTAAATTCAGAGATCTGCAAGGGACATGGTACCTGATATACGTTTACAGGCTGATAAGTTGCTCCCTTATTAGCTGGCCCGATAATTATGTTGGCTGTAAAATTAAGACTTGAAATACTTATACCGTCTTTTTCTCCACCTGTACTTCATTCTTTCCATAATACAAATATAAAACAGAACTTCGAAGTGGAAGACCTTTTGTAGTTTGTTGCACATTAGTTCTGTTCTTTTCCATGCTTCTCTGTGTGTCTGCAGCAGAAGGGCTCGTTTGGAATTAATTATTTATAATTCAGAACCAGGTTCTTAGATCAGAAACTCCTGATCATTTCTAACATGGAAAGCTTTCACACAACCATATCTGTATAAAATAGTTTAATATATTTACAACAGTTACAACGTAAAGCTTTTGTTCATCTGACCTTAGCACAAATACACACGTTAGACTGAGGTCTCAAGTCCTAACTACAAATCCTGCTTGTTGTGCAAAACATACATGTTGGGAGGGGTGGAAGGGAGTATTTTGCCAACATCAATTTAAACCTCAATAGATTAAAGAAGTACTGTTAATCCTCACTTTGGATTCCTTAAAATAAGAACTCAAACATTTGACTATTTTCTCCCTTCCTTTCTCTTTTCTCAAGTAAAAAAAAGTTTTGTATATGAAAATGCAGGAAACCCTGGGTAATCTCTTTCATAGTTGTGAGGATTTATTCCCCCAATGAACTAGAACACTTTCTCAAAAGTGCTATTCCAAACAGACTCGGGATGTCGTGCACTTCTCAGAAGTTTGTCCAAACCCCCACATTTTTATTTTAAGTTGGGTGGCAAATTACATGAAGAGACAATGTTTTGGCCTGAAGGCTTTTTCCCTGGCTTTAAACAACAATTGTTTTTGTGATAGGATAATTTATGTAAATAGGTACATTACTTTTTTTTTCTTTTTAAATTAAGCTGATTTAGGAATGAGCTTTAAGTTTTAATTATTTACTTTTTCCATGAAGACAACCGTTGCTTGGCCTGAAGCTTACACATTTGATGCAAGACTCACAGTAGAACTCATTAAGCAATGCAAAAGAACTATTGTCAGGGTCAGGCAATGTTTAGGGAATCAACCTTCAATAGCATCTATTTAATACACAAAAAGGGTTATGAAATAGTTACAACATAACATAAAAGAATTGCTTAACTTTTCTTCAACAGAATCAGTTCATGGTATTTCCAAAATTTATTTATTTTTTCCACTGTCAACATAAAGGAAAAAATGTAATTACTATGAAAAAGTGTTAAGAGTTCAGATATTAATTCAAAATCAGTTTTCTTCAGATTAGGTTATGACAACACAGAATTTTTAAAACTTGGTTTTCTTTATTTGTGCCTTTTTGTATTTCTCATTGTGGACAACTAAAACAGGCTGGTCAGTCTCCTTTTATTTACAGTTAGTTTCATTCAAGGTCTAGTGGTTACTCTGCTAGGTTTGCATGTGAAAGTTTATTCGTTTAAAAAAAAAAAAAAAAAAAAAAGCTTCCACCGTTAAGCCTCAGCAACATCTATAATGGTCTTAGGTTTTGTAAAAGCTCATTTTTACAAAACCTAAGCCTTGGGCCAAATATGAGCTGAGAGCATCCATTAAAGAACCACTCAAGAAGGTTTTTAATGAGCACACCATTGATTTAAAATATATACGATTAACCTGCTGTGGACTCAGGGCTCCAAATACACCTTTTTTTTTTTTAAACCTGCGCTGCTCCACATGCAAGGACCAAAGTGAAATTAATCATCTCCAATGCACCCTCTTGTTTGTTTCACTTTACTGTTGGAACACAGAGGAGGAAGAAGGGGAGAAAAGCGGCAGGGATAAGGGTGGGAAAAGTAAAGTGAAGGGAGAGGAGGAGTCGAGGAAAAGTAAATACAGTTAAGCAAAGAAGAATGAAGAAAGACAGATACTAAAAAGGGCAAGGGTTCAGGTATACTCAGACATGGTGGTACAAGCATACAGGTACTACTTCTGCACTCTTCCAAATCAGAATGTCCCTGACTCACTGGTGTCCAGCTGCTAGCTGTGCATCACCAAACAAACCAAAAGGTATTTCATTTACAGGTCACATACTTTTGGAGAAAATGTCCTGGGGTCACAGAGACGTACTGAGGTGGAGATGAGAAGTAGCAGGAAGCCATATGGGGACTTGCTAGTACAAGGGATAGTGCAAAAAAAGTAGGAGAAGAATGGGGAGTTTAGTGGGGCAAGGCACCAGCAATGAAGATGAAGCAATGGTGCTCTGACAGTACAAGAGATGAAGAGGACAGCATGCATGGGATAGGGTGGCAAGTTGTACAAGTAGATTGGGTTAGTTTGTTTTTTTTTAAATAAAGGGTGGGAAAAAGGGAACCACATTGTAAAAATGAAAAACATATTCTGACCCTTCTTGGAAAAAATACCTCTAGTATTAACAAGCATAAGACACATGCATTTTAAAAATGTTCACGTCTGTATGACACACTTGCTTAATGTTGGTATGTGAACCCCAATTCAATGCTTGAAATGATGGAGCTTTTCCTCACTAGGATACCCATTTGCTAAGCTAACTTGATAATTTAAATACTTGCTTAAGAGCCTGGGAACGGCACAGATAAATGACAGATGGGGAGAGGTTAGATACCACTCCCCATACTAAGTCGCTCTCTATTATTTGTTTCACAACCGCTTATTACAGAAATATAGGATGATGTGGGGACAAACGTCGTGAGTGGCCTGGCAACGTGGATGGTGGGCTTGGCAACTGAGAATACAGTGCCAAGATTTCCCCTTAACTCCTTCAGAACTGTTGAGGCTAAAACCTTCAAGTCAGGGAGTGTATAGCGAACTGAATAAAATATTAATAGTTTTCATTACAAGAAGACTAAACAGACAATGTTTCCTAACTTGCTTTAAAGTTTGACCAGAGCTATCCAATACATGAAGGAGTTCTGATCTTCAAAAGGGATTGGGGGGAGGGGAGGGGGAAGAATGACAATCTTTCCCAAGATCTACAAACCTGAAGCTGTCCCTATCAAAAATCCCCATCACATTTATCTTTCTGGCACCCATCAATATAGCATCTACTATATATGGCTCCCAACAATTTCTTTTATGGGGTCATACCTACAACAGAGTGCCCCAGTAATGTTTCAAAGTATTTCCAGCTTGTTTTTGTTATTCATGGCTGCCTTCCTGGCCAGTATTTAATGTGCCTTCACATCTCATTCCTCCCCAGTCATTCTATTTAGCATCCGAGGCCTCGTCTATACTACGGTTTTCAGCCACTGACGTTGTTGCATTAGTGCAAAACCCCTAGTATAGGCTTGGTGTGCTAGTGTTACCCGCAGGGTAAACTGCACTAGCGCAAGTTATCAGTGAACCACATCGACACTGGGTTGACTACATTGTCCCTACACCAATGGCTAAAAACTCAGTGTAGACAAGGCTAGAGCATGCCAGGCTGAATCTGAATTGATTGTTATAATCACAGTACATGATGCCATCAGCAGAGTGGCTGCTCAGCAAGAAGCTTTGCCTATGCTGGGGATCTGCCCCACTTACTCCTATCAGTGGCCAGCCACCAACTTAGCTGTACTGGTGCAAATCCCTAGGGTAGACAAGCCGAGCTGCTACATGAACGGATGGAGCTTTATCCCCTGCTTGGAGTTAAGGTAAGTTCCGCCAGTGTACATCATGGCTGACCGTGGTTTCCTCAGTAGGTGTTTCACTGGGGCAGCTACTTTGGTAGCTGGCAATTGACAGCTGTGAGCAGAGCAAACCCCAAATGAAGACACAGCCTAAATCTACAGTGTTCTGCCTTGCACACCAGATGCTGCCTTTCTGCTAAGGATGCATTTCTTTTTCTGGAGGGTGGAGATTTAGATGATTAAGGGAGACCTCAAACACACCCCTACCACTGGAAACAAGCTGTGTATTTAGCAAGTTGAGGTTATCTGTTCTGTGCAAGACAGAAAATAATAGCCTTCTCATTGTACGGTGTCCTGCAAGTTACATGCTCACGTCACCCCAAGTGCACTGGGTTAGAGTCCCTTGATATCTCTTAACTAGCTCTTTTCCACCTTTTCAGTGCTCTCTCTTCATTAGAGACACAGTTATTTTATTTTATAAAACCTGGATTCTTTCCAAATTAACTTACCTACCGTCTGTACAAACAGTGAACTCCTTTGTCAACCTACAATTCATGTGGGAATTCTGTACATTAACTAGGTGAGAGCCTTGCTTACAAATGCCCCTTACTCTTATTCTTGATTATCACGATTTGACATTCCTTAACACAAAAGCAAATGCAAAGGCTTAAACTGATATTTCTCCTCTTTAAATAAAAATGAGAGACACGAAGTGTCCAAGACTCAAGTTTCACTACTCTCTGTATGCAGGAGGAGAATCTACCCATTGCTTTGCTACAACGTTGGCTGAAAAGGGAAGGGAATGCAGCATTCGCTACAGCATTATTTATTTGTTTTACAGTGGAAAAACAGATCTGTCTCCTCAAAATGCCCTTGGAACACAACAGTTTAATGTTATTTACACAGCAACACAATATTAAGAAAAAGTTCCAAGAAATATACAGTACATCTTCTTGCTTCAGGACATAAACCAGCCTCCTAAATGTCTGGGGTTAGGAAGAAACATCCCTTATGGTTCAGGTTAGTACATAGCTGTTCTAATGATGTTTTTTGCACCTTCCTTTGAAGCATTGGGTACTGGCCACCATGAGCAACAGATACTAAACTAAAGAGACCACATTTCTTTGATCCAGCATGGCAGTTGCTACGATCTTGTTCTACTGGAGTTTTACATTTTATTTGCTTTCAGTTTTAAACTTTCTCATATATTTACTAAAGATGGCACGCTGCTAATGAAGAAAGGCAGCCAAACAAAGGATGTAAGAAATAACCAACGAACAACTATTCAATACACATGCTCCTCTTCAGAATAAAGTTACAGTAATTGAAAACTAGAGGGCAAATTCTCTCCCCAGGCATGAGAGGAATTCCACTGAAGTGATGTGAGGCTACAACTACACTATGAGCTAGAGGTGTGACTCCCTTGCTAACTGTCACTGAGCTAGCGTGAGTATAAATAGCCGTGCAGCTGCGGTAGCATGGGTAGCAGCAGCAGAGTCAAGACTGAGCTGGGCCGAGTACAATCCTGTTTGAAACTGGCAGGTATGTACATGGCACAGCTCAGATGTGCCCTTGCTGCTGCTACCAAGGCTATCCAGCTATTTATACTCAAGCTAGCGCAAGTACGTGTACAGAAGCAGGGGAATCATATCCCTATTGCACAGTGTAGACATCAGCTGATTTGCACCAGATTTGCACTACATGTAGGAGAGTAGAATTTACTTCTCAGTATCCGGGGCACAGAAGTTGAGGAGGGCTACAACACAATACCTGTTTTCAAACCCCGAAATAAAGGGAACGGCTGAGGAGTCACAAAACAACGAGCAAAACTATTCAGGCTACAAACGGGAAGAAGAATGAAAGAATGACACCCTTCCATCCCCCTCCTCCAGCTGAATCTCCCAAGAAGTCACAGAATCTCTTTCAGGGGGAAATATTTTCAGTGACTACAACCTAACCATTACAGTGCGAGGCTTTCTTACCTGTGTGAGTGAGCATGTGACGCTGCAGGGAACTTGCCCAAGGAAAGACTCGGGGACAATAAGGACAAGTGATTTTTTGCAGGCAGTTTGAGTAAGCATTCCTTTTTCCTCTCAGCAGCTTGTCATCAGCAGTTTCTTTCTCATCTTCACTTGTTCCGTTTCTGTCAGCTTCCTCTTTGAAATCATCAGTGGACTGCAGAAATGGGCTAAATTTATTAGTGTCTGTGGTAGCCAACATCTTCTCTATGCTAGCAAACTCCCCGCTGGACTCCAGGTCCACACCACTGCTCGCTTTAGGCTTGTTTTTTGTTCCTTTCTTCCTACCTCTTTTCTTAACCAATGCAGCATCAGCAACAGGCGATGTCTCTGGAACATCTGGATTATACGCCTTCTGAGTAAGGTCATTGGGAAGGCTGGAATCTTTCTGGATAGCCATCATGATTGTCGCTTTGGGTTTGGAGTTCCCTGATTTATCAGAACCAGTGGAGCTGCTGGCTGCCTTGGGACTGGAGTCTGTCACCTCTGTTTTCAGCAAAGCAGGAGCAGAAGAAACAGATGAAATGATCTGGGCAATGGAAGCCAGAGGTGGCAGCTCTTTAGTTACTGGAGGCTTTGGCAAAAGAGGTGGCGGCTTAGGCCTCAAGGGTCGCAGCAAGCCAGCGTTGCCGAGAAGAGCTGGGGAAATGACTGGGACAGTCAAATGCAATGGACCCTTCAGCGGCTGGGAATGTTTGAGGGCTCCATTTTTCTCCACGCTCCCGTTGGCACTGAAGGCCAGAGGGCACTGCTGACAGTTATAGAGCTTGTCGCTATTCCCAGAAACTTGGTCTTGTTTCTTGGTTTCACTCTGGACATCATCTTTATCCTTCTTGAGGGCTTTGGGAATGGACAAGTCTATAGGCTCCATCGAGCAGTCATAATGAGACAGGGGAGAGGTGCCAAACAGATTCTCTTGCTTCACTTGCACCATGCTTAAGTTTTTGTTCTTTTGTGAGAAGTCCAAGGGCTCATCAAAGTCCATTGGGAAATTATTTGCAGGTTCAAGTTTGATTGGAACATGAGAAGGTGCCCCCCGCAAAAAGCCATTCTGCGGTTCTAGGAAAGGCGTGATGGCCTTGCGGTCCATGTAAGTGCTGTCCTCCAGCAGTGGAGGGTCTGGCTGGTTCTCCTGAGGGCTGCAGTCTACAGCCAGGATGTAGTTCTCTATCTCCCTCTCTTGCACATGTAAGTGTTGCTTGAGGATATGATGAATGCAGTTGCGCTTGGCTGAGAAGGTAGTGCCGCACTCTTTGCACTCAAACGGCTTCTTCTTCTGGCAGCCACTGTGAGTCCTCATGTGGATGCGCAGAGCACGGTAATGCTTGAGGTCCTCTCCGCAGAATTTGCACACTGTGTCAGGGGAGCAGAAAGCATCCACCATCTCTGCTGCATTGCTGGTGACATACTCAATGTTCTTTTCTATGTCCTTCCTGGTCACTTTGAGGTGCTTTTTGCGCAGATGCCTCTCACAGTTGGCTTTCACTGTGAAAGGGTAGTGGCAAATTTTACAGATGTATGGCCTCTCCCCACTGTGCGTTCGCAGGTGCCGAATCAGCGCTGCCTTGTCAGCCGCAATATATTCACAGATGTTGCACTGGTAAGGGGAGATGCCCAAGTGAGAGCGAATGTGAGCCCTCAAGACACCAGAGAAGGCAAACACCTGGTCACAAAAGCGACATGGGTACAAGACTTTCCTCATTGTTGGTGCTTTCTTGCTTGCTGCCCCCGCAATGATGGCCTTGAGGTCCCCTTCTGTGACCTCTTGCTTGATCTTGGCCTCCATACTCAAAGGCAACAGGGCTTCTATGATACTGTCTTGTTCCAGCTGGGTTTTCATTTCGTTCTGACTTAACGGCTCTGTCTTGGGCTGAGGGAACAACTGTGAAGAGGGATTAGACTGGTTTCCTGATTTGGACTGCGTAAGGGGAGCACTGGAAGCGGACTCCACTGAGTTTTTGATCAGCCTCAGTGGTGGCGGGGGAAGGCTTGGACTGATGCAGCCAGGCGAGGCTTGCTGTGCATTGATCAATGGAGGTGGCGTAGAGGTCGCAACGACTGTTCGAGGAGCCACCAAGGGCTTTGGCTTCAGTGGCGGCATGTGCTTGAAAATAGACTGCACGGGGACAGAAGGTGCCTTAGAAAGCGGCGGAAGACTTATCTGAGGAGGAACTGAAGAAGCCATTTTCAAGATCTGCTGAATATCTGCCAGTTCGATGGCAGACTCATTGGAGATGGGTTTTACCACAATACTGCTATCGGGCTGAATGATAAAGCCCTTCTGGAAAGGCTGCAGCGAAAGGAGCTTCATGTTCTCTTTTGTAGGTGGAAGGACTGGAAAAGAACCTCCCATGGAAGCAGCTTCCAGAGGAGACATGTTCAGCAGGCTAGTGCTGCCAAGTTCCTGAGGTAGGTTACTCTTCAGTGTTCTAAGCTGCATTTCTTGGACCTCATCTTGCATAACCTCCTCCTGTTTGACAGGCTTGATGTCTTTGGTGTGCTGTAGGCCCAGGGACGCCATGTAGACTTTCTGGTCTGGGTTCTCACCAGTTGGGGTTTTCAACTGTGATTTGTGCTTTTCTTTTCCCTGATCAACCACATGGGTTTCTGTGTGCAGTTTGAGCGCCGAAAGCATGGGGAATGCCTTGTTACACGTCTCGCAAATAAACCGATGAAATTCACTGATGCATCTTCGCAGATTTGTTTCACACCAGACCTACAAGATATCCACAAAATAATGTAACTGGCCTAATATTTGAACTAGAAAGCCCAAAAATCAAACAAGACTTATGTTTCTGCTGAAAAAGGAAAACCTCACTTCTCCCCCTCTCAAGAGATTGCAAACTTTATGGCAAACTTTCTTCTTTTCCAGCGTAAACTAATCCTTTTCAGAAAATGAAAATTAATTTTTTTTAACCAACTATCCCTTTATATAAACAATCAACAGGAACAAATAATATCCAACAGAAGTTAACAAGTAATTTTATTAATAAAAGAGAGAGAAATCAAAATGGGAGGGGGGCAAACAAGAGGAGAGAGGTTTACAGCTAGTGACATTTATGTAAATTTTTGGGCTGTTAATCTAAGTTAATACATGTGATTAATACATGTGATGTGCAAAACAAATTAACTAGATTTAAAAATATAGTCATGACTAATTGCACTGTAAAAAATATAAACAGAAGAAATAGTATTTTTAAATTCACCTCATATAAGTCCACTCAGTCCAACTTCTTGGTCAGCCAATCACTAAGACAAACAAGCTTGTTTTACATTTACAGGAGATAATGCTGCCTGTGCTTCGTATTTACAATGTCACCTGAAAGTGAGAACAGGCATTTGCATGGCACTGTTGCAGCTGGTTTTGCGAGGTTTTTATGTGCCAGATATGTAAACATTTGTATGTCCCCACATGCTTCGACTTGTAGGCTTTGAACTTTTACATTGTTATGTTTTTCAGTGCAGTTACGTTAAACAAAGAATTCTATATTTGTAAGTTGCACTTTCATGATAAAGAGATTGCACCACAGTACTTGTATGAGGTGAACTGAAATATACTATTTCTTTTGTTTATCTTTTTTACACTGCAAATATCTGTAATCAAAAGTGATATAAAGTGAGTATCGCACACTTTCTATTGTGTTGTAATTGAAATCAATATATTTGAAAATGTAGAAAAAAATCCGAATATTTATGATAAATTTAAATTGGTATTTTATTATTGTTTAACACTGCCATTAAAACTGCAATTAATTGCAACTATTTTTTTTAAATCTCATGATTAATTGTGGTTTTTTAAACCATTTGACAGCCATAGTAATTTAAATAATTTAAGTAAAATGAAATAACCTCATATCTAAATTCATGCATACTTTTACTAAGGCATGGGTAAATTAAATATAGCCCTCAGGCTCCTTTCATTTTGCCAGTATTGCCTGTGAGCTGCAAAGTTTATTCACCATTGTTTTACACATGCCATGCTTATTACAGGACATCATTTGCAAATGGACAGAGGACTAGCACTATGTTTTCAGAATCTAAATTTTTGTTTATTCTGGTATTCTCCAGGGTTTGAAATTCAGACGGGCAGGGATAGCCAAATGCCATTTCTAAAAAGATAACATCTTTATTGCCCTAAAATTCATCTCCCTTTAAAGAAAAGTAAATTCTATGCAGAATCCCTGGAGACTGTTTAGATTACATTTACTATGGATACCTAGAGTTTCGCGCACGCGCGCGCGTGTGTCTGTGTGTGTAAAAAATATCTTGTATATACAGTGGTGACAGTTGTGTGATAAACTGCATTAATATGAACCTATGACTACATCTGCTTTTTGCCTACTAATCCAGCTCATTCTTGGATCAGTAACTGGTTAAAAGATAGGAAACAAAGGGCAGGAACAAATGGACAATTTTCAGAATAGGGAGATGTAAATAGTGGTGTCCCCTAAGGCCAATACTGTTCAACATATTCATAAATGAACTGGGAAAAGGAGGGAGTTAAGGAGGTGGCAAAATTTGCAGATGATACAAAACTACTCAAGACAGCTCAGTCTAAGCAAACTGTGAAGAGTTAGAAAGGTATCTCACAAAACTGGGTGACTGGGAAACAAAATGGCAGATGAAATTCAATGTTGATAAATGCAAAGTAATGCACGTTGAAAACATAATCCCAACTACACACATAAAATGATGGGGTCTAAATTAGCTGTTATCATTCAAGAAAGAGATTTTGGCGTCATTGTGGATAGTTCTCTGAAAACATCCACTCAACGTGGCAGTCAAAAAAGCTAACAGAATGGTGGGAATCATTGGAAAAGGAATAGATAATAAGACAGAAAGTATCGTATTCCCTCTTTATAAATCCATGGCACACCCACATCTAGAATACTATGTGCAGATCTGGTTGCCCCATTTCAAAAAATGTATGTTGGAATTTGAAAAGGTACAGAAAAAGGTAACTAAAATGATCAGGGTACGGAAAAGGTTCCATATGAGGAGAGATTAATAAGACAAGGACTTTTCATCTTTGAAAAGAGACGACTACGGGGGGATATGACAGAAGTCTATGAAATCATGACCAGTGTGGAGAAAGTAAATAAGGAAGTGTTATTTACTCCTTCTCATAACACAAAAACTAGGGATCACCAAATGAAATTAATAGGAAATAGGTTTAAAAACAAACAAAAGGAAGTATTTCTTCACACAACGCATAGTCAACCTATGGGACTCCTTGCCAGAGAATGTTGGGAAGGCCAAGACTATAGTGGGGTTCAAAAAAGAACTAGATAAGTTCATGCAGGATAGGTCCATCAATGGCTATTAGCTGGGATAGGCAGGGAGTGCTGTTTGCCACAGGTTGGGAATGGCAGACCGGATAGATCACTTGATGATTACCTGTTCTATTCATTCCCTCTGAAGCACCTGGCATTGGCCACTGCTGGAAGACAGGACACTGGGCTAGATGGACTATTAGTATGCCTCAGTATGGTCATTCTTATGTAATTCTAATTGTTCTAACTCCTGAGTACTTTCAATAATAAAAATAATCAACCTGCCAATAACTACTCCCTTCTTTCCTGAATGTGTAATTTCTTCACCAAAACTGTACCAATCTGAGGCTGGGTCCACACTGATGGCAGCAAATTCGCTGCCGTCAGATCGATTGCTCTGGATTGACTGAGCGGTCTGTGTAGACCCGCTCAGACGATCCAGCAATTGACGCAGGAAAACCTCCCCGGTAAGTGGCGTAGCGCTGCGTCGAAAGGAGCGCCGTTCCCTTCGACACAGCGCAGTGTGGAGGGCGTGCAGAGGAGACGCCGCAAAGTCGACAGGAGACACGCAAGTGATTTACGTCACTTGCGTATCTCCCGTCGACTGCAGCCGAATCCTGAAGGTAAATGTAGACCGGGCGGGCCTGAGATGCAGATGGGGATAGTTATACATTGCCCTGCACCAGTGACAGAATTTAGGTGTAATATCTTGCAACCCACCAGAGCTAAAAATCAGAGATTAATCCCACTGGGAAGGAGATATTACCAGCTTCCTAATGGGGCACTCCGTAGTCCTGAAGTATTGGACTTTTAAGTCAGAACCTTTAAGTACACAAAAATCTATTTCAGGTCTTTGTGTGTGTGTGTGTGTGTGTGTGTGTGTGCGCGCGCGCGCGTATGTGTGGAGGCACTGTAAATTTATTAATTTTAATTTTCCTCATCTTATGAGCCCTGTACATTTGGATTCATGGTAACTAAGGCAGGTGGACTTTACAGGTAGAGGGATACAAACAATATTCCTAGTGCAAAATTTTACAACCAAAAAATATTTACAAAATGTACATTTCTGTACGTTATTGTAGTATGTTCAGAATTCCTGCATATATGGGGGTCGTGTAAAGATTTTATAGGCACACATTTGGGGTGAATTGTCTAACTTCACCTAAGGTGTTGCCACACACAAGTAATGTAAAACTTCTATACCACACATATAAAGAGCAAAGCAAAGCTCACCAGGTACTCCCGACTCTTATCATCTGTCTTTTATAGATATTTTAAATGTGAAACAAAACTAATATTTGTTTCGGGGGCTTGAACGAAGAATTGGTCTTTAACAACCAAAAAAGTTTTCCTTTTAAATTATTATAAGAAGCCTTTAACAGACTAACCTAAACAGCATCCTCCAAGATGCCACTTGAGATCTAACGTTCTTTAAGAGAGGAAAATTGTGGAATCTAAAAAGTTTGAATGTGTCCTATAGCTTTCCACAAAATATTCTACACCTAGTTTCTGCATTACCCAATACAAAATCCTTCAATTAATTCATCAATGTTGCAATTTCCAGGGCTAGGGACATAGAATACCTGAGAAATGCGGGGGAATTTCCTACAGGAGAAGTCTGTGAATCCCAAATCATGGAAGCCTGCTGGAATTGAAGGATTGTTTTGAATGAAAGGCTTTCCCAATGGGTCTCTCGGAAGCTGCTTGTGAATAACTGCATTATGACGCAGCAAACCTCGATGAGTGCGAAAGGTAATACAACAAGTGTCACACCTGCAAAGAAAAGAAACATAGTAAAAGGTTACAGAGTGATTTTAAGTGAAGGAGAATTTCCATCTCTTTACATTGGACATGGTATCTCTTCTGTCAATCTAATAACTTGTTAATGGTAAATAAAGTTGTGGCCCATAAAATGCCTAGCAAAACAAACAGGACAGTTTTTAATCATGATCACTTTCTACCAGCTTCTAGCTAGTAAGTTCACAGGAAGTTCAAAGAATGAAGCACGTGTAACATGAACATCACATGTTCAAGGACAATGAAATGACTGATGAGAGTCTGGGACCACAGCATTCTGATGCTGTTGCCATTGTCCTGAACAATCTACTCTTAGAGCTTGTTGTTTAGTGTAACTATACATTCTGGGACTCGCATGGTGTAAACATAAAAAAATCGTAGGGGTGGGGGTGGCCGGATGAGAAGTCAAACTGAAGTCAGTAAGCACCAGAAATCATATACTGATAGCCTTTTTAATTAGTGTTCGCTCTACTACAGAATTTCTATTGACTCTATAATCAAACTTCTACGTATGAAATAGCAGAAACTATTTTATACTCCATTTCACTGTCACAATTTCATTGGTTTTCCATCACTACTTCACGCCTTCTTTCACATGAGAGTTTAACCTCTTTGGACAAAAAAGAGATTCAGTAAGTCTCACATCACATACGGACACTTTTTATAGTCAATGGATCCCAAAGACAGAGGCAGGAGTGAACACATTTTGATACCCATACCTTGGCTATGATTTCTTGTTTGTCTTAAAGATCCTTCTTAAGTTAGTTTCATCTGAGAACCAAACAGCAACTATATTTGTCCTGAATTTTAGATGCTACATTTATAGTGCAAGGTTTTCAGAGTGTAGCCACACAAATACAAAGCCAGGTTGCTTGGCAGTGTTACCGTTCAGCAACATTTAGACAGCGTGTCAAGATCAAATGCACACAACTTTATTAAATATCTGGTATCCCAGATTTATTCTATGAAGAATTCAGATCTCAGCACCGTAACTATTAAGCAAAACATTCACACAGAATTCAAAGATGGATAGATCACTTCCATCAGCAGTACCCTGCAGCTATACTGTCAGCTTTGAATTAAGATGTCAGTTTCATAGAAGCAAACACCAATGAATAATAGTAATTTAAACTCTGCCAGTGGAAACTTTATTAGCAGGTTTTGGTTTTTTTTTTTTTTAATACTAAACCCGGTTTCTTGTATTCCTGCCGTACTCTAGAGTGTGGTTTTCTGCAGTAAGAGATTTATCCACAAAACAGACAGTGTTCAATTCATTTGTCCCTTAAACTGCCCGGAAGAGTTTTGACATCCTCTATTACTAGTATTGCAGAATCCCATTAAAAAAAAAAGTTTTTAAAAATTCACTAGCTGGTCTTCAACCTGACTCTCCTGCTCTGCCTCACCTAACCTCATGGCAATTTTACTGAAAGCACTGTAATGATCTTCAAGGTAAGAAAACATCCTGCAATGGGAAAGAGCTTCTCTGACAAAGTCCTGAAGCAGTTCCCTTCTTTCCTGACCCCTATCTCACTGCCATTGCTGTTCTTTTTAGCATTTTGCAAATGTTCATGGAACTTTTTTTTTTTTAAATTCTTCTCTGAAAAAGAAGAGATAACCAGGCACCCACCCACAAAGTAGCTGAACTCATATTCACCAAGTGCTGAAAGAAACGAGTGTGAAGTATATGTAACGCTGCTTTTGTTATCATGCAATGCAGAAGGCTAGGACATGAGTAATATGCTCTTGAGCTTTAATCTGTTTTTATCTCCACTGTCAGTTCACTTGCATATTACCTTTATAATTACAGCCAGCTTACTGTCTGCATTCAATTAAATACAGAATCATAGACATTTACAAAGCAATTGTTTACTTCCAGGAGTCTTCTAAATGCAATGACCACCTTTGCTCATGGTAGAGAAATACCAATGCGTTAAGAGTCCTTAATATCACAATTCGCAGCTGTTCTGCAGCTAGGTCTGTGGTATCTGTTATTCAATGATTAAGGCTATGATTCTGTCCTGGAGATCATGGATTCTGTAACATTAACGGAATTTTGTAACTTCTTCAGCTTCAGCTGACCACAACAGCCGGGCTGGAGCAGCTGTCAACCCCTGCCCAAGAGCAGCAACAAGGACTGGAGCAGTGGTCAACCTGTGGGGCTCAGTGAGCCCCCGGGGCCGGAGCAGCAGCTGCCGTCACAGGAGCAGCAGTGGGGCTGGAGCAGCAGGGTGCTCCAACTGTTAGTCCTCCTCCTGGGTATTTTTGACCAGGTCGCAGGCCATAAACAAAAACTCACAGAAGCTCATGACTTATCCGTGACTTGTACTAAAACTGCCCGTGACAAAACCTTTCCCTTATCTATGATGTCAAGCTTGCTCCTTCTTTAAAAAGAAAAAAAAAAATAGAAACAAAAACCCCATATGAGAGACCACATGGGAAAGAGGATATCAAGAGGTAAATAATTACCAAAAGAACTCACGGGTTATATATAAACGTACAGGCATAAACCCTTAGAAAGGCTGAAATGTCAGATAGGAAGGCAAATAGTGTCATCAATAACTTTCCATAGTGCCTGAACACAGGAATAAACTTTCAAGCTCTGTGTGTATTACTGCACATGGTTTCATGGTTTGCAATACAACACAGCTACTTTGAGAATATTATTAGTCTGATCAGAAAGTTCAGTCTGTCATGTCTTATTATTTATTTGCATTGTGGTAATGCAACAGAGTCCAACCTTAGATCAAAGCCACAAATATGCAAGTTTGATAGAAGTACATTTTGTTTTATACATATGCTAACCTTTCACATGCAATATATGCTAAAGCACATTTTATAAAGGGATGAGCTAAATACAGGTAAGAGTTGTGCTGGAGGCAAACATGGCAGCTATTATGCACTCTGCAATAGCTTTGCCACAGCTCTGGGCGTTAAAATCTGTTTTATTGAGAGGCAGGACACAAATAGAGCAGAGTTCTCTTTCAGTATTTTCAAATGGTGCCATAAATTCTTTAACTGCCACCTGAACAGTCAATCTAAACAAGAATAAAGGGTCTTCATTTAACATATCATCTGAAAGACAGCACAGCGAATGGCGCAGCAGTGCCTCCTACCACACCACGGCATCTGGACAGAACACAGAATTCTGGAGGAAGTGCTAACAGCCAATCCAGGCTAACACCTGAATGATGCACCACAGCTCTACCATCTTATGCCCACTGGGTGTGTAATCTACTCCACCTGCCTTTATTCTGGCCTTTTTGGATTTTAAGAGTCCTAGTCAGAAGCAATATGCAAGACTCTTTCTCTGAGCAGAGTCTATATAGGTTTCTGTGCTCTTACTCCACCCGCAGTCTAAAGATTTGCTATTCATGCCTGTGGCTGGGAGGAGACTGGTTGAAAAATGGTAAATGTTTTCCATAAAATATTAAAGAGAAAAATATAGAAAAATTCTGGATTTTCACAGCGGAATGTGTGTGGGGGGGGTGGGGAGGATGTCTCTTTCTTCCTCACCCCCCTGCTGGAGGGGAAGCAAAGAGAAAGAGGGAAGCAAAAGGTCAACTGATTTTTGATTTGATTGGAAAACCCTTTTTGCTGATTAAATGTTTTAACAAAAATTTCATGACCAGCTCTGGTTGGCCGGTAATACTGCCTTTGCTACGATGGGTCATAGGATGCATAAATCACCATCCCTTGACTGAGCACCTTAAAGCAGCATTCGGAGCTGTGTGAGACAGTCAATATGGTGGAGACAAAGGCATGCCCTGCTTGCTTCCCTCAGATTCAACACACAGATTCTCTTGCAGTTCAGACTACTCTCGCTCACAGACAGACACAAAGGTTCTGGCAGGGAGTCAGAGAGGAAGGATCTCCGAATTTAAAATCACAGTGTAGTAAATAAAAAATTCTGTCTCACACTCAACACCTGTTGACATGGCTTCAACTTCGAAAGCTGAAATAAAACCAGCATGAAAAGCCATTCCGCAGAAACTTTTGGAACAGCCTCTCTCAGCCAGAGACACTTAACTCCAGCAGGCCACTCCCAATGCCTTCCAGCTAACTCTTGGCACCTTGTTTCTAAACTGCTCTCCAAGGACAATGGAGGTCATTGTAAATCCACTCCTGATGCTGAGGGATGCAGATAGAGCTGAAGGCTCTTAAGGTCTCACAGGATTTGCAAACCTCACTTGGACTTGTCAGTCTTCATTACAGATTCAAATATATAACCATTTTGCCCAACATTGTACGTAACCGTTTTTTTCAGTAAGTGCCCAGGAACTCTGAGCTCTCTGTGTACCATTAATTTAGCTTTGAACGCAGTGGCACTACAGCTGTACTAATGCATGCCAATTCTATGACAAAGGCATATGGATATTGCTATATATTGTAGCTGATAAGGGAAGTTTTATATTATACTGGTGAATGGTCAATAACACAAAATCTTTATATTGTTCCATTTTACAATAAATTGACATGCTTGACAATACACTGCATTGTAAACTTGCTTATTTTTTTTACATGCTTAAGATTTAGGAAGCCTGGGCTTTATCTTCTTGCTTTTTGGCCAGCATTATCTTTCATCTTTTAAATGAAAAACCACATACAAATACAATTTTTCTACCTGGAAACCATCTTCCTAAGTAGCAAAGAAAATAGATGGAAAAAAAAAGTTAAGTGGTCTCCTAAGCTGTGCTTAATGGCTTTGGAAAGAGTACTACTTAAATGTGAAAAGTCTGACATGTCAAATAAAGCATTTGAAACATATGGTAATACTTTAGTCACAAAAACTAAAAAATCTTTTACAATCTAACACATATACCCCATGCCCACTGCCAAGTCAAATAAGGATGGGATGATTACCCACAACACAGGTAGAAGTCCACAAAGGATTTTAGTAGAGCAATACCTGAATATCTAAAGTAGGCAAAGACATTGCACTTGCAAAACAGGTTTCCAGCTGCACGTGATGAAAGTGGGAATTATTTTATAATTTCCTAACATTTGCAATAGTTTTCTATAAATATGAAAGCAAAGTGAACTTCATCTCAGTATATGTAACTTAATAACTTTCTCCAATTAGAGGCAACAAAGTGAACAAGTAAAAAAAAATACTTGCAGTGAATCTGTGACTGTTTCATAATAGGCCAATTCAAATTTGTCAGCAATGTAAAACAATGGAATGCCTTTCCCTAAAGGAGATGGAGAATCACCTTTAGTGTAGTTCACTGTAATTTTTAACTAAGGACAGCGCAGACAAAAAGCAAAGGCTCCTAATTTGATCTCTCAAAATTTTAGATTTCAGTAGTCAATGTCTTTCAAATTTTAAAATATACTTCTACTATTCTCTTACTGAGAAATTAAAATAAATATTAGCCTCTGCTTTACATAGGACCTAGATAAAAGCAATGTTTAAATGTTTTATTGCTTAAACTTCCAGATCTATAGCAGAAGATGATTAAAAAAAGATGGGTTACTAACCTTTTGAAACTGTCGTTCTTCAAAGATGTGTTACTCATGTGCATTCAATGCTAGGTGTGTGTGCGCGCCACATGCACTGGTGCTGGAGAACTTTTCCCTCAGTGGTATCCATAGAGGCTGACTCTGATGCACTCTGCAGTGGCGCTCGAACGTGCTGGTACATAGGGCACCACCGGCTCCCCATCCCTTTCAGTTCCTTCTTTCTGGAACTCCATCAGCAGGGAAGGAGGGTGGGTTGTGGAATGGACATGAGCAACACATCTCAAAGAACGACAGTTACAGAAGGTTACTAACCAACTTTTCTTCTTCGAGTGCTAGCATTCCATGCTAGGTGATTAATTAGCAGTAGCCCCTGGAGGCGGGCTAGGATTTCATGCACATACTAATTGCAAGACCGCTCTGCCAAAACTTGCATTGTCTTGTGTCTGCTGTACGATCGCATAGTGAGATGTGAAGGTGTGCATGGAGGACCAGATTGTGGCCTTACAGATATCCTGAACTGGCACCTGAGCCAAGAAGGCTGTTGAGGAGGCCTGGGCTCTCGTTGAATGCACTGTCAGAAGCTGGGGGCACGACCGTAGTCTGTTCGTAACACATAAGCATGCAGGAGGTGATCCAAAATGAGATCTTCTGAGACGACACTGGCTGACCTTTAATATGGCTGGCCAACACCACAAAGAGCTGAGTCGACTTCCTGAAGGGTTTTGTCCTTTCTAGATAGAAGGCCAATGCTCGCCTTATGTCAAGGGTGTACAGGAGCCGCTCCTCCTGGGAGCCATGGGGTTTAGGAAAGAATACTGGAAGCAAAATGTTTTGGTTGACATGTAATTGTGAAACGAACTTAGGCAGGAACACAGGATGGGGCCTCAATTGGACCTTATCCTTACAAAAAACCATGTAAGGAGGCTCAGAGGTGAGAGCCTTGATCTCTGAGACTCATCTTGCTGACATAATTGCCATCATAAACACGACCTTCCAAGACAAGTGCAGGAGGTAGCAGGAGGCCAGGGGTTCGAAGGGTGGACCCATAAGCTTGGAGAGGACCAAGTTAAGGTCCTATGAGGGGACTGGGTCTCTAACATGCGGGAAGAGCTTTTCTAGGCCCTTTAAGAATCTAGCTGTCATCTCATGGGAGGAGACCGGGCTGCCTTGAACCCTTTGGTGGAAAGCCAAGACTGCTGCTAAGTGCACCTTGATGGATGACAACGCCAGACATTGCTGTTTCAGGTCAAGTAAGTAGTCCAGGACAGCTGGCAACGGGGCCTGAGCCAGGAAGAGCTCACGTTCCTGTGCCCAGGTGGAGAACCACCTCCATTTTGCCAGGTAAGTGACCCTAGTAGAAGGCTTCCTGCTCTCCTGTAGGACCCTCTCAATCTGGGTGGAGCAAGATTGTTCCTCCTGGCCTAACCACACACCATCCACACTGTGAGGTGCAGGGAGCTTAGGTTGGGGTGCAGCAGCCGACTATGGTCCTGCGAGATTAAATCTGCACAGGCCGGGAGCGTCCAAAGATGTCACAGACAGGCTCATGAGCTAAACCAGTGCTGACGTGGCCATGCCGGAGTCCTCGCTTTCGGTTCCTTATGGTGCTGGGGGCAATACTCCAGTGCCGGAGACTGGTCCCGAGGTACTGGCTAATGGGGCTGCGATTCTCCAGAAGCCTGGTGCCATGGGGTCCTATAGTCCTGATCCCTTAAGCAGGACCTCAAGATCGGGGAATGGTACTGGGAGCCCGATGTCCTGTGTCAACGCTCTGCCGAGTGGTGCTGTGGAGCTGGCGAGCCGCCCTTTCTTTTAGTTCCACCTGCTACTGCGCTCCACCTGCTACTGTGGTGCCGAGGCGTTGGCGGGCTCTGTGGTGATGAGCCATATGGCAGCACCAATGACACAACAGGGGCCCCTACCGATGGTTTACCTTTGAGCCGTCCCTGGCTGACTGGCCATGTACAGCATCGCAGCGACCGGGTCCTGCTTGGGGGGAGGGTGGCAGCACTGGGTCTGTGGCTGCCTGGAAGGCCTCAGGAGTGGACAGGACTAGTAGGTGCCAGGTCAGCCTTCCATCGTCGGTGTGGGTGGGGAAGCCCAGGGACGGCAGGGAGCTCTAGGGGGTGAGTGCACTGCCGCACCCGATTGCAGAGAACACAAGTGGCCCACCTCAGGTCTCGCTTCATTGTTTGCCCCCGACTTCCTCCCAAGGCAGGGAATGTCCCTATCATTGTAGGTCATCCTGTGCTGCTTCTCTGGAGCTGATGACAGGGAACAGTGTCGGGATGAACCCGGTGCAGACGCCGGTGCTGGGGGCGCACTTCTTGATGACGATGCTGTGCTCGGTGCCGAGCCTGAGTGACCGGGGTTGACGTCGGTCTGAGTGCTGATTCCATGAGAAGGGCCCTTAATCTGATATTGCGGTCCATTTTAGCAGGGTTTGCCGTTCCTACAAATCCTGCACTTTTCTTTTCTATGCTCCTCACCCAGATGCTTGAGGCAACTCTGGTGAGGGTCGCTCATGGGCTTTGGCTTCTTGCAGGCTTTGCAAGGCTTGAAGCCTGGGGAGTGGGGCATGCCCCAACCCCTTAGCTGTCCCAGTTAAACAGACAGTCCTTAATATGTTATGAGTCACTAAAAACTACTAAAATTCCCTGAAACTGGTAAACTTTAACTGCAGAACTATATACAATACGAAAGAGAGAAAAACCACTGGGGAGCTGCTTGTCAAGGCAAGGACGTTCCAGCATCGTCAGGCGGTGAGAAGGAACCAGGGAGGAGAGGGCGCACAGCGGCACCTTATATACTGGTGCATTCGAACACCACTGCAGAGGGTGCCAGAGCCAGCCCCTATGGATAGCACTGAGGGAAAAAGTTCTCTGGCACCAGTGCATGATGTGGCACACACACACACCTAGTGTGGAATGGACATGAGCAAGCACTCGAAGAACTACAATTCTCAGAGCGGTGTGGATCATAACAATGCTGTTATTTCAATATGGAAGTTAGCAAACAAAAGCTACATTAATTTCCAGTCTCCATTTAAAACAGATTTAAAATGCATGGAATTTTTCCATTCTGATTTTGTCCTTTTCTAGACAATATTTCAAAATGACTATCAGAAACAAAATAAATTTAAAAAACAGCTATAAAAGACAGCATGTGACAGAATCCTTTAACACAAAGTTACGCTAATAAATCATCCAGCTCCTCACACTTGAATCCCCGATATGTCGGCATTCTTAAGTTTGAATTCATATGGCTTGTCCTTTGTTTTCTAGTTCACATCCTCCTTTGGATTAATTCTGCCTGTTTAAAGAACCAATGCAAAATACTGTGCTTGCATTTTACAAGGATAACAGAACAAGGCAGGGTGCTTATGGGAAGAAGGTAGATGGATGCCTTCTTCTCATCTAATTTCTTACTCCAAATACATAGGTGTGGAAAGGACTGCGGGGAGTCATAGTTCTATCACTGATCATTTCAACTGTGGGGAAAGCTGTAATAATTCCCTCACCTCCCTCCACCCCCCAAGAACTTTTTTTAAATTAAAAGTTTTCCTTTTCATTTATAAAGTTCTTACAAAGTGATAGACTTATTCCTTCTTGAAAGGATTTAATTATCCACATTTTACTTCTCTCGCTCCTCTTTCAGGGAGAGATGGAAGGCAAGTGAACTGGTTTACGCTCCTGTTTAGCCCCACCCGGTTCCAGACATTCAACTCCTTTCTAGACAACACCCCCCTCCCCCACCTCTGCACCCACAGCCCTGAGAAATGATGTCAAACAGCTGCTCTAATCTCTTCCAGTTGCTGGTAGACAGAGTGATGGAACAGCGGCAGCTCTCTGACCACGGCTGCTGACTCCCCAAAATCCCAGAGAATCCACTCAGCTACAGTCACGGATGTCTAACACATGCCCTCTCCGTCTCTCACCTCTCCAGCAAGCCAGCTCTGTTTTCTTCCAACCCAAACTCAATGTGGCGTGAACACACAGCAAGAGCCTGACAAGTGTGCTTATATAAGAGTTAGTACAAAAGCTGCACATGACAATATTACACTGTGTAAAATCTGCACAAAGCACAAGGCTGAAGAGAGACTACTTCCCTTGTATAGCATGGGAGGTTTCTGACACAGCAGACTAGGCCTATGACGCAAGCAGCTGTAGATAGAAAACAAAGGTGGGACTTTTATTTTAAGTTTTCTCTTATCCTCCATGGCCTGTTCTGTTTTGCTCTTCCTTCTCCTTGTTCCTTTCAACTTCCCTCCCTCTCTGCCCCCCACAAAACAAACAAACAAACAAAAGCAAAACAAAAAACCAAAACCCCAACCTTGGCTATACTGAAGACTGGAACCATTTCATCAGACATTCTATTTATAGGATGATGCTTAGCAAAGGCACAATGCTATGTACATTCCACATGCTGCACATTACTCTTGTAGCCTGGACCGCTCTGTAGAAGCTCATGCACTCTGATATAAACCAGGGCGAGGTCCCAAAATGTTTTAGAACTTGTGGTATGCTGCCGAGTCGGTTTCAGCATTAATATGGCATGGCTCCCATACTCAAAGTAACTGAGGTGAAGCTGACCATTACCAGATAAAATCACCAGTTACTTTCTGAACGGATTACTCTCTTACATCTTGACTTTCTTCCTCCCCCTTTTCAAAAATAAGAGGAAAAAAAAGTGACTTTACATTTCTGGCAGCAACTTAATGAATTCTGTTTACTAGCAAATGACTGAGTTTTCTAATATCAGGCTAAAGTCTTACATCTCTAGAGTTGTACCTTGCTCTGCAAGTAGCCTCACTGAATTGAATGGAATTATTTCCAGAGTAAGGCATCGCTGAGCATGAATAAGAGGAGACAGAACATGGCCCCCAGTTATTTGTACAATAAAAAAAATGTAGCTAATTTTCTTATAACTAAGTTTATAACTTTGCCCTAAAAGTCAGGAATGAAACCAATAAGCATCAAGAAAGCTGTCTGACAGAATCACAGAGCTAGAGCTAAACCTGACCAGAAACAATTCTGATCTATTTTTTTAAAAAACCACTACACACATACCTGGGGAAAAAACATGTATGGTGCAGCGCCAAATGGCCATATAAAATCTCCATGTGCATAACACACAGATGGGTAAATGCACAGAAGTGCCTGTTTTCACACAAATGCAATTTTACCTTTTGAACCTTCCTTTGTGAAACACTGAAGGACTGAATTTTCAATGTTTCTTTCAAATATGAATACCAAATAGTTGCATATTTTAAAAAGCTTTTTGCAGAAATTAACAGACGATATCTGCTACAAAAAAGGGCCCAAATGAATGTTCTCGTTCATTAAGTTACTTAGGAAGAAAACACCTCTCTCCAGGAGCTTGTCTACACTGGAACAGCTCTCTCTTGATGACACCAGGTGTCAGCAATGGATGCAGCTGAACTTGTACTGAACACAGCTTGCCCTTGTCTGTACTTGCAGCTGAATCATGCTCAGTATTTGTTCAGCTTCATCCCTGCTGACACTAACACTAGCACCAAGTAGCCTTTTTAATGTAACAAATCCTGGGAAATGGGATGGACAGACACACTAACTACCTGCTGTACTAGCCTCAACACCTGCCCCTGAACGAAGCTTCTTTCTGCAGTACACTCAGCACGTCATCCTGTTTCTATTCTCGTAACCAAGCTAGATATTCAACACCCTGTGATATCCTACACAGCTTCGCATGAGGGATGTCCTCTCTGCATCCACTATCTGATATCCTATCCAGCAGCTTTAGATTCCCAGGCTCACAGCACAATGAGATCCCTGATGCAACTAGGCAGTCTCTACGTCTAAGCTGGACTCGAATGCTCTGCAGAATTTTCTCGTTCTCTTTTCAATAAAAACACTAGAGTGCACTATAACTGAAATCCTAGTCTGTTCTGACAAACCAGCATAAGGACAGATGCGCTAATAAACCTCACCCTGTGTTTTATTTTTTGGTTTTATTTTATTTAGTCAGTGAACAGATGCATTCCCCAGCTTGGCTGCATGTGGTTGTGTTTTTTTTCCTGCAGACCATTAGGAATTACTTTCTGCCATAGTTTATTTCTTGCTTACAGGACTTACCCCTCTGAAGCCAGACTCTGATCTCAAATCACATGGGTGACAAGTCAACAGCTCCTTGGAGTTGCTCTGGATTTAAATTGGTGTAAATGAGATCAGAATCTGGTTAGTTGTTTCTATCAGCAGGACATTGTTTAAGCTCTCCAAGCAAGCAGCTCTTGTGACAGAACAGGAGGCCAGTGAACTGAACTGACAGTGTCATGCAGCCGACCCCCTCTGTCTTAAAGCCTTTAGCTCCACCCTGTCTAGTAGCAATTACTAGACTGGGTTGGGTAAGCTATCCTCATTAATGCACTTTAAAATAATTACTCTAATTAAAGAGGCAGAATGGTAGGGTTCTTGACTTGCCAAAACCAGAAGTGAGGAGTTTGCAGGAGCATCTATGCTGGAATATTTCATACTTGTCCTCCAGCACTCAGCAATGGTGCAAGTCCCTGTGGACGGTGGGCTCAGGATTATTCAGCCCACTATTATAAAAGTGTTTTTCACATTTATGCTGTGCTGAAAAGGCTGGGACCTGATCTGTGCTTGCCCTGGCACTAGAAAACAAGTAGGAAATCTTACAGGGTTAGACAGAGCATATCCTGCTTCAGGTGGCAGTGGTGTCATGTAAGTAGACAAAAACAGAAGCGTGGGTCTTGGCAAGTAAGTAAATTATTTTCATCCTCGTTTTGTTTTCAAATGCATTAATTTTACCATTTTTAAGTCTACAGATATATCGTAGAATAAATATAAATGATTTGTGGTCTTAAATGAATCTTTTTGTTTAAAATCATTGCAGTGAACTTTAAGAGAACACTGTAATTCACTCACCTGGCTATTTCCTCTCTTGATTGCTGATTAAAGGAAACTTCATGACAAAGGACAGACATGTATTGCTGTGATTGTGAAATATTCTAAATACTTTTTAAGTGTCACTATTTTATTTATCAAATATAATTTTGAATACAAGCACAAATGCCTTTTCAGCTTGCCTTAACTTCATTGGGACTACTCACATGCTCAATGTTAAGCACTTCTAGAAGCTTTTGCAGGATTGAGGCATAGTGCTGCTTCTCTGTGCAGCATCCTACCACAGTGTTGCCAGGAAGTGCAACAAACCCAGCCCGCACTGCAATCAAGAGCCCATCTCTGGGATACAGGAACTGATCTCTTCCTCCTATGTGATGTCATATAGCACTAGGGTTCCATGAGAGGGGCTTCCCTTTGGGGACTGGTTTGAATAAAAAAGTTCAAGTAATTATTCTTGCTTAGACAGAGCTGGCAACACCACCTAAAGTTAGATTTGCTTAATAATTTCCACTTTATGATCCAGTTTTCATTTGCTTATAACTTTACCAAATTTTGCTCTAACTGTTTGGTTTGAGATTTTCCACATCGATGTCTGTCTCGGGCTGAATTTTTCTGAGAAAAGTTTTAGCAAAATGGATTAGCCAATTCTGAGAACCAAGTACCGCAAGATGTCAAATTTTTCCCTATGCTAACAGGTGCTTACAACTTCTTGTAACTGTACAACTGCTTCTGTTAAGAACCTGTAGCACTTCCATGGAATTTGACATTTGGCATGAGGCGTGTTGCCCAGGCGTGCCTTCACTATCCTTGTGAAAAACTGACCACGTTGAGTTATAAGCCTAATAAATGTCTTTTTGTTTTGTTTTTTAATCACGGCTTGGACATGCTCAGCACAAGTTAGTGTAGATGAAACCGTACAGAGTCCACAGGGGATAAGAACCTTCTACAGCTACCAGTTACTCCGTTAGCTCAAGTGGTAAATGTCTTTACTGTGGATCTAAAGTTCCCAGCCCTGCTGATGACCCATGTGGGGATCAATATGTTCTGTATACTGGAATTTCTATTTTATCAGTTTGCTGGGGTCATTTAAAGACGTTAAGTTTATGATAATGTATTTAAAGGCACTGTCTTGAATGAGCCAAAGGAATGCATTTTTAAGTCAGTTAAGCTAGTTTAACACAACAGAAAAGCACTCAATGCTTGTTAAGATGGAGAACAACACATCTGAAGCCATGTTAGTTGCTGTAATTAAATAAAAATATGTATTTATTTTAAAATGTGTCTAAAAGACTTTTGGTAGATGTTAAAAGCACGATTATTAGCCCCTCCTCATCTCTGCTCTGCTCTGGTGGAAAAGAAGAACAAGGAGTGCCTGGGATAGGGGGGAAAGGTCACTGTGTCCCCCAGAAGCTGAGAGAGAGGAAAAATTATAAACCCTTTCATCAATTGTGGGTACAGGGAGAGCTGAAGTCAGCCTGGGGGAGGGGGGGGAAGAGAGGAAATAAAAGGTAACCTTGGGTTAGAGTAAAACCAAGCAAAGAGATTTTTGGTGTACATACTTTTAAAAAAACACATGTTTTACTTTAAGCCTGTTCCATTGTACTGGCCAAAGGAATGAAGAGAAACCTCACACGCTGCCTCTAGAGGGTTCTCCTCCGGAAATCCTCAAGTCTCCTACTTGTTCAGTTTGCTGATGCTGCTGATGCAGTTGTGAATGGTCTATCAGGTGACATTTATAGGCATATTACCATGTTTGACACCAAGTGAGCCACGAAAGCTTCCAGAGAGGTAAGCCTTTGTGTGAGATTTCTTGTTTTCCCTGTTGGCTATGTAGGGTTTCTCAGCTCTGCTAATTATATCAACACTCCAATACAAACTCACCAAAATAGCTGGAATCCTGCTGCCCAGGCTGCAGAGAAATCACTGGCTTCTTTAAATAATCCAACCCAAGCAGGGAGGAAGAGGATAAAAACAGCACTGTTCTGCCACCTCCCACTGATAATGTGCACTGCAAGCCAGTGAGACAACGTCGCTCTCTCCAACTAATATTGCTAATTAGGGTGTGGCTTCCAGAGAGTTCAGTAGGATGAGAGGCTAACCAGAGAGGTTCATTCCATGAAGGAGCTACAATACCTCAGCCAATTGCCAGCATAACAAAGGGCTCTATTATTGCCCAAAGAGTAGAGTAGTGCTTACCATAATTATCAGACAAAGATGCACGATTTAAGATTTTACATAATCAAAAGGTACTCTCCCAAAAGGAGCCCTGACTCACATAATCAATGGATTAAGTATTGTTTATTCTGCTGTAAGTAAACAATGAGGTACTCACAGCTCTGAGGCTTTACATAAAAAAACAGCACTCAGGAGGGCAATGGAGTGTGTCTTTTTCTTTCACTCTGAACAGCTAACCCTGTGATTTGAAGCTGTTAATTTGACAATACTGGGAAGGGTAAAGGGAAGACCCACCCTGTAAATTACAGTTTCTCATAGACTGACCCACAGCTACAAACCACTGGGTAGTGTTACCTTTCCTAATTCTTACTAGCAAAAGTGTGTGAGAGAGGCTCTGTTTGCACAAGAACCTTTCTGAAAAACGACCCATTGCTGCTAACACCAGTGCAGTGCTAAATCTACAAGCTGTGGTGATAAAAAACGCCAGCAACACTTTTCCTGTACCAGTGTCTATGCCTCTGCATCCACTGGGAAAAACAGCGGTGTCACAGACAGAGGGAAAAGGCTAGAGCAATAATTACAATAACAAACACAGACTGGGGAAAAAAAATTAGACAATTTAGGAAATCTGAAAAAACCCAAAAAACACCTTGTCTACCACTGGGAAATTTCCCTGATTCCAGTAATCGATGGTCAGTCACTGACATAGCTGCTTCAGTGCAAACCCCATGTATAGTCAAGGAAGCTTACACTCGTAAAGCATCACTAGGTTTCAGGCAGGGTACACAAGACTTGTCCTTCCTTCTCAAGACTAGGAGAAATATACACTGCTGCAGCTGTACTGGTGGCAGGACACTGATAACCACAACTGGAGTGAACTCCCATGGGAACAGGGCCTAACTCAAGAATTTTTGCTTTTAAATCCAGTAAAAATGAGTATCTTGATTCCCTGCATTGCAATGAAAGCACAACCACTGCTGTGGCTGTCAAGTCTATGCCCTTTCCTCTTCAATGCTGATGAATGCAAAGCAATGCACATTGGAAAGCAGAATCCCATCTATCTATATAAAATGATGGGGTCTAAATTAGCTCTTACCACTCAAGAAGGAGATCTTGGAGTCATTGTGTGATAGTTCTCTGAAAACATCCACTCAATGTGCAGCCGCAGTCAAAAAAGCTAACAATGTTGGGAAATCATTGGGAAAGGGATAGATGAGACAGAAAATATCATATTGTCTCTTTATAAATCCATGCTACGCCCACATCTTGAATACCGTGTGCAAATCTGGTCACCCCGTCTCAAAAAAGATATATTGGAATTGGAAAAGGAACAGAAACAGGGCAACAAAAATGATTAGGGGGTATGGAAAAGCTTCGCTATTAGGAGATATTAATAAGATGAGGACTTTTCATCTTGGAAAAGACGACTAAGGGGGGATGTCATAGAGGTCTATAAAATCATGACTAGTGTGGAGAATGTAAATAAGGAAGTGTTATTTACTCCTTCCATAACACAAAAGCTAGGGGGTCATCAAATTAAATTAATAGGTAGCAGCTTTAAAACGAACAAAATTAAGTATTTCTTCACACAATACACAGTCAACCAATGGAACTCCTTGCCAGAGGATGTTGGGAAGGCCAAGACTATAACAGGGTTCACGGAAGATAAGTTCACGGAGGATAAGTCCATCAATGGCTATTAGCCAGATAGTCAGGGATTGCTGTTTGCCAGAAGATGGGAATGGCCGATGGGACGGATCACTTGATGATTACCTGTTCTATTCATTCCCTCTGAAGCACCTGGCATTGGCCACTGTCGGAAGACAGGATACTGAGCTAGACAGACCACTGGTCTGACCCAGCATAGTTGTTCTTATGTTCTTGTGTTTCTAAAATTAAAAATCTCTAATTTGATCAAAACCTAATACTTTATATTTTACCTCCCCACTAGAAGTTCAACCATACATACCGCCTGACCCTAGATTTTAGCAAAATGCTTCTCTCCCCTTTCTTTACTCTGTCCATCTAAACAGCTCACCAGGGCAAATCCTTCCCTGGGGGTCACGCCACTGATGAATATGGCCTACCATGGGTCAATGTACTTTGGCACGTTATTGTGTAGCAGTCCTGGACCATCCACATTATCTCCCACTGCGCCTGGATCCTGTGGCTCCACAACTCCTACCTGGCCATGCACTTTTGGACTGCCATTCCCTTGGGGGGGAGGGTCCCATCATGGGGGGCCAGTTGGCATATCTTACTTGCTGTATTGGGCCAGCCCAGAGCAAACAATGTCCTTGGGCTTGTCTAGACTAGGATGAAAGGTGTGTTTTTAAAACATGTTAGCTCGCTGCATTTCATCGTTTGCTGGCTGAGATGAGCCATGAGCTCCCTGCATCTGCACTAGCGTTTGAAAACATTTCACAGATACACCTTTTATCCGACTGTAAACAAGCTCAAAGAGCAGCCTCACTCCAGTACACTTCCTCACTGCCCACAGAGCCTGGTCTCCATGACTTATAGCTAAGGAAATGTTTCAGTCCTTCCCAGGAAGCACAACTGGAGAAGCAAAGTAAATGGGACCAGCGTGTGTCTTACTGCTAGGTTACAGGGAGAGCCGATCCCCACATGACAGTGGATTTTACATGGTTGCCACTTTAGAGGGCTGGCTATGCTGCTACCTTCTATCCTTCTCTGGAGCAACAGAATCCATCGAGCTCAGCTTCACTACGTACAGGCTCATGACCTCATGTCTTCATAAAAGCTCTAGACCTGAGACATCAATGATGCTGACTTTACTGACATGCTCAGTTGCCTGCTCAATACATGCATTCTATGGAGAGATTATCTCAGCTTTCCTTACGCAGGAGGAGGAGGAGGAGGGGGAGGGGTATATACAGAATATTGGCACAGAGGCATCATTAGCTGTTTTGTACTATAATTAAAATATACTGGATTTATTTATGAGTAGTAAACCCTGTTTAAAGAATTAATGCTGTTTTGCTGGATTAAGTTTAGAAAAAAAACACCTCCTCTTTCCCCCACTCAGGACTACAAATTCTTGTGATTCCTTTTAAGCTTCTTTTATATATTTTGATGGGGTAATGTCATGATAGTGTGACTATGGATAGCATCTGACATGGTTTTAAGTTTATTTGCAATATGATTGTTCCATTCTAACAAAAAGCTTCACGACAACCCAACTATGCCCCCACACCATCCAGCAGGTAAAAAAAAATCCTCAGAAATAGAAATTTTTTCAGAAGGGTAAAGAGTCAAGTATACAAAGGTGTCCAAATACTCTGTATATGAGATGTTCTCCAAAAATAAACTTCAGATGCAGCCAACGCTCATGAGTTTGATTTACTGCTGTTCTTAAATGGGAGATCTTTAATAAGTATTTAACACAGACTTGAAATCTGTGTTATTTATGTCCTCGTGCACTTGAATTGACCTTTTTTTGTTATAACAGGAAAAGTCACAGCAATCATTTGGACAAAAATTAAACCTTCTTAACCAAATGAAATGACCTTAAAAAAGTCTAAGTGAAAATTTTTCTTCCTTTAACCACCTATTTCATACTTCACACTTCAAGATGTAGAGCACGACATGTACATTTTTGTAAGGTCACTTCTTAGAGCTGGGAACTCCCCTGCCCTTATTCAAACCAATTTAAAACAAAAAACATTTCCCCAAAAGAGAGGGAGGCAGTGAGTATAATTAACACTTATAACATGCTTTTCATCTTCAAAACCCTGTACATAAAGCTGGTCAAAATTTTTACAAATTTCAAGTTAGATCAAATACTTTTCATTAAAAAGTTTGATTTTTGACCGATTTCCTGCTCCCCCTCCCCACACTATATTCGTGGGTTTTTCAGCCAGCTGTATTTGAAAGTTAGAACAGTACTGTATTAAGCATCAGAGCACCCCTGTGAGACAAATCTGTACTATTCCTCGTTCACAGATGGGAACTTGGAGCAGACAGGTTAAGCAACACATTCAAAGCCACAAATGGAGTCAGAACAGTATAAAACGTGGAACAAAACTTCCCACGGCCCTCTGATGACAGGCAGCATGCCCAGCCCTATTTCTTACCTCAGTGAGGTATCTGGATGGGTCTCCATGTGGGTCTCCAGCCCATACTTGCATACAAATTTTTTGAAACAAACTGGACAATGATAAACTTCCTCCTCAGCCTTCTTCTCCACTTCACTGGATTGAGCTTCCTCGACAACCTTCAGAGATGAAGATACCGTCACAAGGACTATACTCAAGCAATGAACCAAACATGCATCCAGATAGTCTTTTTGTCACAATGTAACAACCCACCACAACTTTGCTACAGGCTACTAAAAATGACTCCATCCAGAGAGATGTTGGATCAATAAGATACATTAGCTAAACAGTGACTAGTCTTTTAGAAGGTACAACTGCATCGCCTCAGATCATAATCTCTTCTTAGAGCTACAAAAATGTATAAACAACTTAAACAGGGAATAAAATGTGCATGTGAGATGTTCAACTCCACTAACTGTTTAATTACCCTCTCCCTCTCCCCCCTTAACAAACTAGCCTGTCTGCCTAGGTTATTTATGCCAATGAATCACTGCCATCCAGCCTCTAACTCAAGTGGTCCAGAGAAGAGCCGTAAAATCACTCACGGTTTCTAGACATCTTCTAACTACAGGGGGAAAAGAATGCATCGAAACAAGAGATGTCCACATTGAGTTGCTGCTACCCGACCATTTAAAGAGTATAAAGGGGCACGGTCAAGTTAAATTTGGCATCTAATTTATGTTTTGCATAAACAAGTTTTTATGAAACTCAAGTGCAATCGAAATATTTTATTAAAAAAATGCCAATGACAACTTAATTTTTAAATGAATAAATATTTCCTTGCAGTATTTGAAGCATAAACACTGTAGCAGTAAACTAGTATGGGAGAGCCTCAATGGGAAATTGACTACAAACTGACTATACATTTTCCAGAGAAAAAAATTAAACTTTGTCAAGATTGAAAGTAAATATTACTGACTTGAACTTTAAAGGCCTTCCAAGACTGTTAGGATTATCATCAAAATAACTCAATCCACCACACAGACTGAGTTTCAACCTAAATGGGGTAATTTATTCCTCCCTCCCCCCACATTCAATTTTTAATTGTCCAAACTGAAATACAAGAAGGTAAAACAGCTTAAATAGTGAAATGTAAATGAGATGTTGAAATTCTTTCCATTTTGATGTTAAGAACACCTGTGTTTTAAAAATACATATGATTTTAACTTGACTGTTTTCTGGATAGGTTCTTTCATGCACAATGAGGTAAAAATAAGAGACGAGAGGCTAGAAAATCAAAATGGGGAAAGGTGGTCTGGAAAACGTTTTGCAACATGCACTGTAAAGAACCTTTTTTGCAGGGGTTCGTTCCTCTCTGTCTGTCTCAGGCTCATGACTAAGTTTCCTCTTACAGGACAATCGTCTGCGCTTCAGAGGAGATGGGGGAGTTGTACTTGCAGTGCTGTTTGGATCCTTCTCATGAATCTTCATGTGTCTAAGTAGAAGAGGGAGGAAGACAGCCTTTCAGCACCCAGATTAGGATTCTGAAATTCAGCACAGATTTAATGCAAATACCATTTCAAAGATTTGACTTTAAGTAATAAAATGCAACTCCCATAAACTGGACTGTGCTTTTCAAGCCATATATAACGTAGGGCCTGATCCTACAAGCGCTTACTACTGAGTGCAGTGCATATTGCGAGCAGTCCCATTACACTAAGTGTTTGCAAGATGGGGTCCTTAAAATTCTTTCATGCTAGATGTCAAGCACCCTTCTTTCCATGCCAGAACCCGCATCAGCTGAAAATGGAAATCATGTGGCACACCAACACAAGGTGGTTTAAGGAAGCATCACAAAACTTGTGAACAGGTCCTATACATGTATGAAAATATGAAGTCCCCACAGTTTTACTTTTATAGCTCAAAACTTATAAAACAAGGTCAATCTTTTCTGTTTTACATATCTTGCAACTCTGATATCTGTACCAGCCATGTTTGTAAACCTCCATATAACCGTATTTTAAAAACTATACATATTCATGTTTCATACAAAGCAACAGGAGGGGTCTGTATTTTATTGAAAAGGAGTAGTTTATAAAAAGCATGGATGCATTTTACATTAGAAATGATCATGTGCTTATAGACACTAATTTATAAAATGCAGAGTTGGGTTCCCCCAAGGAAAGTTTGATTTTGCTGGTTAACCAAAGCCTTTATTAGATAACGTGACACTGGGAGGCAATGAAGGCCATTAACACGTCACCTTGGCCCAATCACTTGAGCAATCTATGCCTCAGTTTCATCTGTAATATTCATATTACATCATGCTCATTCACCTTTACAAGATGCCGTGAGACCCTTGGATGAAAAAGACTAAGCATTATTATATCATAAAGGACATTATAAACAAATAAAAAACCCACTGAACAAACCCAGCTAAGTTCAGTTACAGGAAATAACATACCACTGACAAAAGAGTTTCTTTTTCATGTAGGTGCCAAAGTCTCCTTGCCCATTTATCAAACACAGGCTCCTAAGTCACTGGGGTGTATTTGGAAATTTTGCCTCTACTGGTTTAGTCACAGTGTACTGACATGACACTGCAGGCAACTTGTCCTGGTCTACCCTGGTCATTAAGACTGAGATTTTCAAAGGAGCCTAAGGATGTGAGGTGGCACAACAACTCCAAATGACTTCCCAATGGGATTTGGGCCCCTTGCTCACTTAGGCTGTGATCAGCATTGCACTGTTTAACTTTATTATGAACAATTGTGTTCTATCATGCCAAGTTTGTAATCTAGTCAAACCTTATATGTTCCTGCAACTGGCTGGATGTTGTGACCCAGTCTTTCAACACAATCAATTATTCTGAAGACTGGCTACATGGGTCACCCAATATTCAAAACTGATATTAGTTTTAGATGCCGGGTGCTGGACATGTGAAGAAAACATAATGAATCAAGCTGACCCCTGCGGCAACTCCATTAAAGCCAATGGGATGAATCTGACCCAACATGTTTTACATGTTTATCTCCTTTTCACAACATCTGAACCTTGAACGAACACACACAGACACACAACCTTGACTATGACCTTGCTTACAGCGGTGTAAATCAGGAGTAACTCCATGGTTAGTCAACAGAATTACACTGATGTAGAACATGTGCAAGACCGAAAATGATCTTGCAAGGTGCTTACTGCCTTGAATTCGCAAAGAAACCAGAGGCTACACTCCTCATAGAATCTGGCCCCTGAGGCAAGATTATGGCTTCCCTTTTGCACCCCAGCATCAGCTATAGCACAGGAAAGAGGAAAAGGGAAGCAGTTGCATAGGAGAGCAGGGAGTGGGCAGAGACTTGACTATGCACAGCCTCCTTCCCCACAAACTATGCTGGCTAGCACTAAGGGGGAAGGAATCTGTACTAGGTACGATAAGTAAAAGACTCCACTGGAGCATGGGAATTTAAAACCAAGGAACCAAACTGTACCTCAGACAGCAAAGCAATCATGTGCTGCCCCTTCTTTAGGACATGCGAGAACCCCCCAATCGAGCACATAAATGGTGATATTTATGGCAAATATTTTAAACAGCTTCTCTAGATTTGCACAGTCTAGTAAATTCCGTCAGTCTTTTTATTATTCTAGAACAGCTCATTTAAAAAAATGAAATCAACAATAAAGTCTACAGGCAAGGTGCCTAGATACACTGAGGCCAGTCACTTTCCAGTGGCATCTCCCCCAGATAGGTTTCTTTATTATTTGGAGCATTGCTCTAGTTCTCTGCTCTAGCCAAGCCAATTCCAGATCTTTCTATGGACAATAAGTCTATAGGATAAAGAACAGTCAGTTATGTTCATACAGAAGTAAAGAAGTAGAACTGAACCACTGGTTCATGGGACTTTTTGTGCAATGTTGAAGATGAGCTTGAAAAAGCAAAAAGGGGGGTGGGGGGAAGAAGCGAAGATTTTAGAATTCAGTTCATCGGCAAGGCAAAAGCCAGAAGAGGTATGGGACATTTTTTTAGGTTGTTTTCCAGTTAAACAGGCAAGTTTGAAAGTGAAATACAGATATTTGTGTTACCCACACACACATATTAGGCCAGCATATTTAACCTTTTGGCAGCATGACAGATGCATAGCTAACATTATTTGGCCAGTGCCTCTTCAGAGAGTTAGTAGAAGCAAGAGATAAAACAAAAACCAAAAAACTCCCAGGAAAAATTCTATACTATAAAACAAAAAACAGAAAACCTCATCTGAAAGATTGGATGCTATCACTAATAAGCATGCATAACTCCCATTAGTACTTATGCATGCAGAATAGGGCCAGATTCTCCTCTCATGCTATTTTTACACGTATTTAGCTTCAGTGACCCCGGTTTACATGAGTGAGAGAGGAAAATCAGTCCTGAGAGCATAAAATGTTATAGTCTGCTCATGTTTTAATTCTGCATGTTTGAGGGGAAACCAGTCCTAAGGCTATTGAGTTATGACGAGGAAGACACCCCGACTGCACCTTTGCCTTTTACTGCATAGGTCACATGTCACAGACTCTGAGCTCTCTGTGTGGAAACATTTAAAAAACAAAGACACGGGTTCCAAATTCTCAAATAAATTCACAATCTGCCTCTACGGTACAAGAAGCAGACTTATTCTCTGGCAGGTTAAACAGGTTTCCCTGAATTGAATCAAGGGTGGAGGGCAAGAGGATTACTAGAACCACCACCCAAGATTAGCAGGAAGATAAAACAGAACAGCACAAAGGACAGGCACAATCTTCATCATCTCCTTTACTTTGCAGCAGGGACATAATAGTTCAGTCAGCCTTCAGAAAACACTATCATTGAACTGTAACAGATGTCAGATTGCATCCATAATTTTTTTTTTTTTAAAGATTCCCTTTACTAAGTCACATCTCCACTGTGGGGAGTATAGTAGCATATAGCTATGCTGCTGTAATCCTGTAGGGTAGACGCAGGCTACAGCGACGGAGGGAGTTTTTCCGTTGCTGTAGAAACACCACATCCCCAAGCAATGGTAGCTAAGTCAATGGAAGGTTTCCTCTGTCGCTCTAGCTGCGCCTACACCAGGCATTAGGTTGGGAGAGCTACAGCACTCAGCAGTGTGGATTTTTCACAACCCAGAGTGCCTTAGCCATGCTGACAAATTTAACTGTAGCCCAGGCCTAAGGCTCATTCACTTAAAGTTTCTTAACTCTGAAAACAGACTAATATTTGTGTTGCCATATCCTCCTGTAGAAGTGCTTTCCTTGATTAGATCTTTTATGTGTAGCTTTCAAAATGTTCAACCTCACATTTTAGCTAGCCAAGATGCAAGATACAGTTCGTGTATTTTTTTCCACCGTGATGATATATTTTGGCGTCACAACACTGGCACACTTCGAATATGAAGGCTCTTACCGTAAGTCAGAGTGACTGTCAGAAATAATTATGAATTACATGAGGCTTTTTAATTCTGAAGCTCAACAGGCCATCTAAAAACATGGTTTATGACTGATTAATACAAGCGAAATAAAAATTATATAGAAAAACTGATATTCAAACAGACAACTGTGTTTAAAAAAAACAAAAAAACACCACACTGATTCAGGGCTCAGCAGTGCATCAAGCACCCCTAAAGTGGTTTCTTTTAGGGATAGATATTGCAGCAAAAACTGAGGGCCAGCTCCTCAGCTGGTGTAACCAGGTATTGCTTTATTGATGTCAATAGAGCTAAGTGAATTTACACCAGTCGTGGATCTGGCCCAGACACACACAAGAGAAATATGGTACTTTATATGGGCACTCTAAAAGCTATGCTGTAGGTAGGCAGCCTGAGTATGTACATGCATTCACACACAGAGGAATTACGCAGGCTGGAACAAGAGGGTGTAACTATGGCTAATAAAATGAAATTAAGGAAGTGAAAATTTAAACCAACAGGGAAAACTTCCTAGCACTGAGAGTTATCAGCCTATGAAATAATCTCCCAAGGGATTCGGTGGCAAGAGAAGTGGTGGAAGTCTCATTACTTGGAATTTTAAAACTAGACCAGACAAGACCCTAGAACAGGTATTTGCAGGAAACAATCCTGAATGGGAAAGAGAACAGACTTGATGATTTTAAAAGGTCTGTTCCATCTCTAACTTGTAAGCTTTAAGAAAAACATTATGCAAAAAATGCAGATATCTTGCTCCACCAAGTTTTTGCAGCAAGTTTGTGTGCAAGAACTCCTCTGGCCTTCCCCCTCCCAAAATTCCACAGGTGAGCCAAGACTATCTGATTATGCCACAATCGTATGAGTCAACCCTCTAGCAAGATAGGTGTTTTTCAATTGTTTTAGTGCATTTTACCCCCTACCCTCTATCGGCTTCATCTTCCTCTTCTCCCCCAGGGCTGGCCCGCTACGCTCCATCCCCCATCCTGAAGCAGCTGAATTCTGATGACCACATGGATAACATTCAGACCAAGATGATGTGGCACAAAAAAGCTGCTTTTCCTTCTCTGTCTTCAGCTCTACTTCGATCCACAATATATGGTTTCAGGAGAGTAACGTGAGTAATCCAGCACTGCTACTAGTGAAGAAAGAGTGAAAAGGGGACTCTCTCTAGTTTTGTTATTTTAAAATTTGTTTGTTTTTTTTTTGCTCTGCTGGAATGACACTGGCTGAGTACGTCACAGAGGCAACTCCTGAGAAAAGCTTGCACCCAATGGTCCCTTTTGGTCATGATCTGACCTCCAGAAAGAGTGCTGCCTAAAGTTTCAGGGAGAAGGGTAGAAAACGCAGAGCTTTTGTGCTTCCAAAAGACAAGCTTTTTGAAGGTCTACAATACCCAGAAGAGCCAGGAACATCCTCTGAAGAGGACTGGGGTAGTAATGGAATAAAAAGGTGATGACTGTTGCCTTTGACCAGTGCCCAGGGTTAAGGTTCCTCTTCTCTCATTTCTATGGAATAAGCAGGACCACTTGTCAGATGGGACAGCCGGTCCAAAGCAGGTCTGGCCAAAGGAAGGAGAGTAGCTGGCATTCTTCAAGATGGGTGCCCCACGTCAGGATGCGTGTGCCTGTGCACTCTTGACTGGAGATTTCTGTCAGCAGCATCTGCAGGTTTGTGGCTGGGCCTTAGACGCCCTCACGCTCTAGCACAAGGGCATGCACGGAGAGGGCAGACCCACCACCACTCCAGTTCCTTCTCAGCCCCAAAAGTTAACAAGAGACTCCAAGGTAAACGGGATGGAGGGTGGGTAGTTGAGCATGCACAGGGGGACACATCTTGAAAAATCCAGTTACTGTACAAGGTAAGTAACCTCTTCTTCTTCGAGTACTGTCCCTTTGGGTGGTCCCAGTCAGTGACTCCTGAGTAGTACGTTGGTCACAGAGGTGGGTGTTGCGTAGGCAGATTCAGTACAGATCACAGAACAGTTTAGCTGAAAGCCGCATCAGCTCTGAAAGCACCACCAAGAGTGTAATGTGGGAAGAGTATATGGAAGACGAGGTAGCGGTCCTGCAAATATCTGGGGTAGGTATGTTTTTCAACCAGGCTACCAAGATAGATTGAGCCCTGGTGGAATATGACTCTTGGAGAGGGGCTAACCCTTGAGGCTTCGTAACAGGTTAAGATGCATCCTGTAACCCATCTGGATAGTCTTTAGGTAGAGAGCGACCATTCTCTCCTGTGTTTTGCAGTTGAGATAAAAAGCCTGGGTGAAGCCCTAAAGGACTTAGCCCTGTCAGCATAAAAAGCAAGGGGTCTTCTCACATCAACTGCAGGAAGGCTCGATTCTTCTTTCAGAGAGGGAGGCTACGGACAGAACACCGGCAGGTGAATCTTTTGGTTCATGTGGAATGATGTGGAAGCTTTGGGAACGAAGCAAAGGTGGGGATGCAGCATCACTTTGTTGTGATAGAACACCATATACAGTGGGTCAGACATCAAGGCTCCAAGCTCCCCTATCCTCCTGGGCTAGGTGATAGCTGTGAGGAACATGGTTGTAAAGGACAGATGAAGGAGGGGACAGTTCGCCATAGGTTCAAGTGGGGATTTCCTCAGCACACCGAGGACTCTGAGGACTAGGTTGAGATCCCACATGGGAGTTGGTTCCTTGACAAGAGGACAGAGGCCTGCGATAAACCTCACTGTAGTTGGTGAAAACTGAAAACCTGCTACTGGGAGGTGGAAGGCTGTGATAGCTGCTAGATGAACCTTAATGGAATTCAGTGATAATCTTGAGGTTTTCAAATTGAACAGGTAATTAAAAATCTGTGTTAGACAAGACTCAAGAGGAGTTATAAATTGGAACTGCACCAACATTGGAAGCGTTTCCACTTCTGAAGGTACATTTTTCTTGTTCTGGATTTTCTGCTATGAAGCAGTACTATTTATACTTCTGGGGAGCAATCTTGATATATACCAGAAAGCCATCTAGTATCCAAGCCTGGAGACGAAGTGCTGAAGGATTTGGATGAGTGATCAATCCCAGCTCCTGGGTGAGAAGTTTCAGTGCCAAGGGAATATGGAGAGGCTGTCAGAGAGACAAGCGGATCAGCTCTGGGAACCACACCTGTCTTGGTCAAGATGGTGCTAAGAGGATGGCTATTAGTTTTTCTGGTTTCAATTTGTTCAAGATCTTGACCAGTAAGGGAGTCAGAGGATAAGTGTAAAGCAGTATATGAGACCAAAGAATGACTAGGGCATCTCCCACACAGTGGTGGCTGTGCTCTCCCATTTTAGAAGAATCATCTGCACTTCGCATTGGATGGAATCATGAAGAGATCCATCTCTGGATGGCCCCAGGTCAGACATCTCTGGGAATATGTCTTCATTCAGCTCCCATGCATGGTTGATGCTGAAGTGTCTGCAGAGAGAATCTGCCAGTGCTCTATAGTCCTGGTAGATAAACCACTCAGATCTGGATGCAGCGTGACACGTCCCAGTTCCACCATCACATGGATTTGGTGCATAAAGATTGAGATCTTGGCTGCTCCTTGCCGACTGATATAATACATTGCTGCTCTGATGTCCAGCTTTATTCTGATCCCGTGGTCATGAAGTACAAGTGCTGGCAAGTGTAACGAACCGCTCTGTGTTCTAATATGCTGATATGGAGGACAGTCTCCGGTGGGGTCCATTTTACATGAGCTGTGAGGTTCTGGAAGGGAGTGTGCCAGCCTATCAGGGAGGTGTCTGCACTATGATTCTCATGGGAGGAGGCTGCAGGAACAGGATTTCTATACACACCCTTTTGTGGATTTTTCCAAGGTACAGACACTGGTTTGCATAGACTGTGCTTGTTGGATGTCTAGACAGTTCTGAGCTGTGCCTGAAGATAGCGAGAACAAAGTCTTGCTAAGGGTGCCACGAACATATAGGCTGCTAGATGGCTGAGAAGTTGTAAACAAGTCCGTGCTATAGCTTGTGGAGTAAGTTCTGGCAGTGGAGTCCATAGTGTCCCCAATGAAGACTATGTGTTGAGTAGGTACGACGGTAGATTCTTTCACACTGAGGGCAGGGACTCAGAGAGTGGAATGGAGTCCGATGTTGATATTGGCACTACTCTGGGAAGTATCTCAGCATGTAGCTTCTTTGCCTGTGCCTTCTTACACTCAGACTAAGGGGATGACTTTCCCCTTTTCTTATCCCGTTCAAGACTATGGGGTCTTTTCATCTTAGAAGGCCTGGATGGTGCTACAAGACCCCTAGGGTCTTTGTTTACCACTGGAGCAGTGGTGGTTGGTAGATTTGATATATGGAGTGGTGACTCAAACTACATGGGGCTCAAAACATATTCCATTAAAAGTAGTTTTAGTTTGTCTTCCCTCAATTTTTGAGATTTACTCTTGAACCCTGATCCGATCTTACATTTAGAGGGAATGCGAGACTCCCCAAAGATGTGTAGGCAGCTTGAATTTTTGTCACTATGGGGGAAAAGACCTATTGCAGGTCTGGCAGTGTTTGAAGCCTGGGGTCTTGGGCATAACCTGAACTCAAGGCTGTGGGTCAAGGCCTGAAAAAAGACAATAAACACCGAGATTGGGCAAAGAAAAGAGGGGGAGGGGGAATCCCATCCCTCAAAAGCACTAACTGTGCTAAACAATGGAAAAATATAATAAGAACTATGAAATAAAGAAAAAACGAATGACAGACGTAGCAAGTCACAACGCTAGCTAAATGGACACCACAATGCTCTGTCTCAAGCTGCTGGCAGCTGAGAGGGAACTGCAGATGTGATGGATCCGCTCCTCCAGATATACCCTTGTGCCGGAGCACAGGGGTGCCCAGGGCACAGAAGTGGGCACACCTACATGGTGGACAAAAATCACCAGTCAAGAACACACAGATGTGTATGCATTCTCATGAGAAACACCCATTGGGACACTACTTTAAGAAGAACAGCAAATCCACAGGAAAGCCAGGCAGCATGGTCAGTGAGATATGGTTGGGAAAGTCCCAGGCTCAAATTCCAAATTAATTTCTGAGCACAGGTTTAGCAAGTGCAGAGGCAAGACACCGTCCCCCTCACTGCTCTGGAAACACTGTGGGGAGGACAGTATATCTGGGCATTACCACTCCAGAGTGATTGTTTCCCAGTAACACGTTCAGGTTTCACAGTCCATGCATTATTCTATACCACTTCTCTATTGCTTTCTTCACTTTATCACTATCTGTACCATACATCCCAATCCCACTGCACTGCACTACACTGCACTTTCTCTTCTCATTTGATTGCTGAATGCAACGTCACAACCTGACCTCAAAATCAATGGATGGCACCCATACATCTAACATCATCTGAAGAGAACAAGTGTAGAACCGTCCATCATATAATTTTGCAGTATATGTAACAATCTAAATAGTCTGGTAAGCAGAGGAAGAATAAAACCAGCGATGTTGAAAATGACTTCTTTTATGAGCTACCCCCTATATCACAAAAATTATTCTTCTAAGCAAAACACTGTGTCAACATCCACCTATCTAGTAAGCTCATCGTTCTGTGGAGATGTAAGCAGGTCAGATGTGCAGTAGATCCAGCTGCCATGACCACAATTTAGCTGAAAAACTTTACAGTACGTATGGTCTGCTACTTCTGATAATTCTCTTCCCTAACGCCATTCACTGTATGGTTGTTCTAGTTTATGTTAATAATAAATTTACCAAAACAGAATCAAAACTACATACTTTCAATAATCCAAAACAGAGGAAGTATTTACAATTCAAAATACAAGTATATAAAAAAGGGCCAGTTTCACCCTGACTTCAATCGTGCACAACCACATTAAATTCAAATGAAGTGCTAAGGATTTAAGACAGGCCAGTATTTGGCCCATTACACTCTTTTTGTCCTTCCACAGGATGGAAAGGGGCTTAAGAGTGATACAGTGCCAAGTTCAATTCCGTTCCTATCAAAACCAGGACCTATTTTGACACATTTCCAGCTCAAAACGTCTATGCAATTATTATTATTTCATTCTGCTTGGCGGGTCTAACTTTAGCCAAATGGCCTAAAAAAACGTAAGAGACAAAAATATTTCGTCCTACAGATTCATTTCAGCCACTTAAAGCAAGAGAGGAAAAAACCCAAACACATACAAAATGGGTTTGAGCAGCAGTGTTTTCAGGATCCATCAGTCAATATAAAGACTGCAGCCCTCCCCCCGCCACCCAGAGTTGTCTTGTGAAGATGACGAGAACTTAACCCCAAAACACAGTAACATTATATCCTGGAGTTAAACCTCTAGTTGTTTATTTGTCAAAATATGTAAAGTGATCAATCTATATTGACAACATATGTTCAGTCCTAATAATTACTAGCAGCCACTACTTATGAGAGTCTAATTCATTCAACACTGTCAGCTGTAATCGCTGGGATCAAAAAGATGCAGCTAATTCTGAAATGAGACATGAGTGGTATTTGGAAGGGTTTTTGTTTTGTTTTTCCTAACAGCTTATCATCAACAACAACAGTTGCTATTCATATCCTTCCAAAATACTTAGCAAATTGAGACACATTCTGATGCCAAAACCCCCAGCCACTCTGTAAGGGCTCAACTAATACTGACAAGAAATTTCAATGCAGAGATTTTTGCTTTTCTTTCAAAATATTCACATGGTGCTGAATGATTAATGGCTAGGATAGGCAAGGAGCAACTAACAGTGAGAGAACTCTGTGTGGCTACGGCAAAGCTAATAAGAAACCTAACACAATACACTGGAACAAAGTGACCTCAGCAGAAGAGCTGGGTGTGGCAAACAGGTCAGGGAAGAGTTATGTTAGAAGCACTCACTCGCTCGAAGTTCAGAGCAGTTAACCATGGCTATAAACACATAGGGGTATTTCATTTATGTTTTTTTCCAAATGTTGGGCTGTTGGCTTCCTCTGAAGTACAACTCTCCCATCCTTCACTGAGCACAGGGGCCCTTCACCCACAGGGAGTCTTGCTGAACTCCAAGGGGCTCCATGCAAGTGCCAGAATCCTCCCAGCATGGTGCTCACTGAAGGATCAGGACATAAACTAGGGTTTTCCATAGCCCATTAACACCCCTAAAAACACTGGCTGGTCTGCCAGGCCCCGTTCCCCCCCCCCCCCCAAAAAAAAAAATGCTCATCAGGATGTGTCTATGTCCAGATTCTCCAAATGGTTCAAAGGCCGCTGCTGAAAGAGTCTTCTGCAGGACAGGGGTAAATCTAAGGCTAAAATCTACTCTTTGGTGTCTTTTTGTTCTGTTTGAACAGCACCTAGCACAATGGGAGGAGGGTGTTCCTCATCTATGACTAGAGCTCCAGAATGATGCAATAATACAAACAATTACCTGTTCTATATACATTCTTATACTGCACTCATCACTGTAGTATCCAAGTGATTTCCAGAGTGCAATAAGCAGTACGACTAACATCTGTCATGGGTTTGTTCTCTCCTCCTCTCCCTAGGGGTAGAAGTGCGTGCAGCTAAGTGTTTTATTTTGCACTGCGCCTGCACACAAACACACATACAGAGCTCTGTGTGTGTGTTCAAAAAGGCCAGGTCAAAGAAATACACCTTACACTCAAGCTGAAGGTGGAGAGACTTGTGATGATCCTTAGTTACTGGGCAAGTTCATTCCACGGTCTTGGGCCAGCCCCCAAGAGAAGTCTACCTCCTGCACAGATGAGCTATAACTGAGCAAAACAAAAAAACAAAGAAACCCTACAACACCATTTCAAATATCATCATCACGATAATATTATAGAAATGTTTAGAACTATCAAGTCTATCTGAAAGTTTGAAGTTTGCAAAAGCTCATAGACTCATAGGTCAGAAGGGACCAATATGATCATCT
>ML675601.1:25718339-25822930 GCA_007922155.1 Mesoclemmys tuberculata | reverse complement strand
CTCGGAAGGCTATTGCAGAACTTCACTCCCCTAATGGTTAGAAACCTAATAATAAGCTGCTCATGATTAATTTCAGATTTTGGTAAATAAATTCCTTTATGGAGATACCAGTGAAGCCTCTGCATTGTAATTAATGTCATACAACATAAAGCTTTCTGAAGTCTGCCAATAGCTATCAGAGTAAGATACAGACGCGCACACACTTATGTTTTAGTAGTTTTACCCAAGAGAAGACTATTTCGTTTTGCCAAGAATAAAAAATAGCAGACGTGTGTGTGTGAGAGAGACAGAGATCTGCAAAACAAATGGGGAAAATGTACTATTTCTGTAAAGCAGACCTCTCTCTATATGTTGGATTAACAAATATCTAAACAACTAACTTGCTACACTGAAGTCCACAAGTTCAAACAGGTTTAGACTGATACAAATGCACTCCCATCTTTGCTTGACATTATCCCTTCTCTCCACCAAAAGTGTTGTTATGATCCCTCAGGAGAAAAAAGAAAAAGAAAAAAAAAAGACAAAAGGAGGCAACTAGTCCACAACTACATGCCTCATGCTGCTGCAAGAGGCAAGTGATTCAAAAATGGGAGCCTGTACATGCTTTTAAAGCAAGTTTTCCCAAAGGGGAAGAGGTTCATTTGCAATTGTAATCAAATATTGCACAAGCAGAGAGAGAAAAAGATGGTGCAAATGCAGCATGAGTGTCCCAATGCTGCCCCACCTAACTGTCTTAGAGGCACCTTGCAGTAATTCAGGCAAATTCATTGAGTATTACTAATGGCAAACAGCACAGAACAACTTGTTATATCCCACGGCACAGAAAAGAAAAACCAGTACACACAAATGCTCAAGGTACTTTACAAAGGGAATAAAATAAAATTTTAAAAAACCAAGAAATATACATGCCATTACAAAACCACATTCTAGTCAAAACAGGATCTCTGTGCTATCATGTCAGTGGTACACATCAATGGTTACTGACTGCTGAGGAGGGCAGAAGGAGGAAAAACAAAATAACTCTATGCAGAGATTCTCAAACCTTTTTCCCTACACTGCAAACCACATCTTAATAGAAGAATTCCCTGTGGCCCACCTTCCCCACCCCCTCCTGACTCTGTGGCCCACCTATTTCATTAATTTGTGATCCCACAGCATCCCTGTGGCAAATATAATAACCTATGGGGGGTAATAGTAAGAAAATATTTAATGAAATGCTTAGCTGTCTCTTATAAAATTGAGCAGCTGGAAACAGAAGTGCCAGCACCACGTGACCAGCCTGGTCTCTGTGGGCGACCAGACCCTACACTGTGGCACACCAACCACAGTCTGGGAACTTCTGTTCTAAGGATATGAACATACGATGCAGTCCGTAATGCAACACAGAAGTGGACTACGGATACATCTGATAATCAGTTTCAAGTTTGCAACTGAAGAAGCGTCACCTGCCAAAACAACAGAGGTGCCTCTATTCTACAACAGCAGGGAAGGTTGCCTGTCTTCCCTTTTCCGGGACAGCTCTCTCTATGGCATATTGGAGAGTCTGGTCAGAGAAGTTACTGGACATAGACCTGATCCAGAGCTCACTGAAGTCCATGACAGTCTTTAGTGGGTTTTGGATAAAGCCCATGAGAGCTTACTTTCACCAATCCAAGCAGAGAGAACACCAACAGATCCTCTAGTGGAAGACAAAGCGATATTTGTAAACCAAGTACAATCCACCTACCTAATACATAATGGCACTGTCCGTTTCCATAAATAGGCATCTTCCCGACATTGAAAGCCAGCCACCTATGCATTAGATAGCAGTGTGGGCAAATGTGTGTGCGCCAGGATCAGACCACTGCTGTTTCATACACCCAAATGCTGAGGGTTTTTTGTCTCCATTCCTTTTTTGTTTTTAAAAGACGTTTTACTGCTAATGAATGGCTTTTTTATTTTTAAGGAGAAGCTGACAATGCGTGCCTATATTCTGATGTTTGCTAGTTCCAGCATGCTAACCCAGAACAGGTTGGGCAGCTTACATATTGGGGGGGGCGGAGGGGTGGGGAGTTTAAGCTAGACATATGTTAAGGTAGACCTACTGCCCGCACAAAGACAGTTTAAGACCGTGACAACGGTTTTCCTCCTCATTCTTTTAGGGCTTGTCTATACTCACAGCACTGCAGCTGTACCACTTAGCGAAGACACTACCTATGCTGACGGGAGAGCTTCCCCCATCAGCGTAGGTACTCCACCTTCCCGAGAGGTGATAGCTATGTCAACGGTCTACAGTGAGGGTTAGGGTTGATATGACTGTGTCGCTCGAGGAGCGTGGATTTTCCACACTCCGGAGTTATGTAGTTATACCGACATAAATTGGTAGTGTAGATCAAACCTCAGTGTCTTTTGTACTTCCCTATGACTCTTTTCAACTAGTGGTTAAGATTAGCTTAAATACGTTAGTATACTGTGGCTGCACATTGGGGTACTGCAGCAGTATATATTCCCTCTCCTCTCCCCAGAGGAGGTAAAGGTGTATTCCAACATGCGGAGATTATTCCCCATAAGCCTCCCCAACAGCCCACATTATGAGCACTTGGAACAGGTGAGGAAATAATATATTAAAATATCACCTCGTTCGAAGGTCTGCAACATGACATATTGCCAGTTATCCTTAAAATGTTACGTCTAAAGCAAAAGCCCCCAATGCCAGTGATTAAAGCAAAAGACAAAACAGCTTCCAAGTCCCAAAGATATTCTTAAATCTCTAGATCGTGTTCATCTGGAATTCTCTCTTTTCTTGCAGTCTTCTTTTAAAGACAGAGAGAGGAGGCAACTTTCTTAAGCAGGCAGAAAGCACCCCTAAAGCAGGGCTTGCTCCTGGGCAGGTATTTAGAAAATAAATAAAGTTCTAAAGGAGCCATGTGATTGGTGACTAGAATCTAATATGTCAAGTGGCATGTTCTCACTTTAACTGTTAATGAGAAACAAAGCAGCACTAAGCTATGCTGAATACACACTGCTATATGGACATTTATGTTATTGCCTGTGATGAAAATGGTATTACCCCTGTATTACAGACCATCTTCCCCCTTCCACACACATCCAAACCAAAAACCCAAACCTATCGTCAGCAGTGCACAAAAGTGTAAGAGTCTTAAAATGAACAAGACCAGATTTACATAAATTAGATGGTCTGAGAGTGCGCGTGCACACACACCCCTCACTTGTATGTTCAGGAACTGAAGAGGCCTGGAGATGCAAATAGAATGCTTCTTATTGTCAATGCTTCAGTTCTCAAGAACAATGGAGTTAATTAAGGGCATAGTATAAACCTTGACTCAACTTCCTTGCTTTTCTGGATTCTAATCAAACCTCAACATTGTTGTTTGTGTTAACTTTCTTCACAGCTCTTTAGTAATAATTGCGGAGGAGGGGAATACTGGCAACGGCAGTGAGAAGAATATGACATGCCTGCAATCACGACACCTCCCTAAAACTCTTATGGTCCACTGAACTGTTGTGTGCTTGGATATGACTGACCATAACAGACCCTTTAGAGGCTCTATTTAATTCATACAACATTAAGCAATCACAAAAAGTTCACATTTCATATATTTTTATGAGTGGTTAGTTAGCTCTTGGACTGGGAGACAATCAGCAAAACTTTCTGTTTGGGTGGGTGTGTTTTTTAAGAATAAACTCCGTTTTTAAGGATTCCTGACCAGCAAGATTTACAGTAAAAATATTGAGACCCAGTTGCACTAGCTCTTTCTGCCATACTGGTGCTCACAAAATGGACAATTTTTCCTGTCCTTCACTTGGAGTCTCGAAAGGTGTCCAGTTACTCAGATAGTTTTGGTCTCCACCCAGTCCCTGCTTTCATTATATTTACACTGTGTATTACTGAAAACACATTTTTAAATAAAAAAATATATCAAATTTGTTGTGTCTCCGTTTTCTGCTACAACTATAATTAAAATCGTCTGCTACTTCAGAAGCAATTAGTTCTAACAGTGCAGTGGCCACCCCTGCTCAAGAACTACAGCATCTGCAAATGCTGAAAGTCTATCCTCTCTAATATGCTGATGTCACTGCACCTTGATATTGGCCAATTAGCCTATGTTCATCGTAAGACTGAGTTCAAGATCATGTGAAACATGACTTGTCCAACCAGCCCCACTCCTTAATTAGTTCAGTTTAAAGAACACTGTCCAGTTTTAATTTAATTCAAACAAAAATTTTTCAGGTGCTAAGCCAGGACTCATCCTAGTACATGAGCAGATCTAAAACTAAATAAAGAATCTAATGCAACACTATCTATTTTAAATATACAAAAGTCAGGTAATTCAATACTGATCCTACAGAAAATATAATTTGACTATGTTGCACAAATATAGCATTTTGTTTGCTGCTAAACTTTAATGCCTTAATTTGTTTGTGCAAAATGTCTGAAGCATGGATGACGTGGGGAAAGCCCTGATGCATATACTTCTCCAAATTACTTAGGAGTTTCAATGTTCAATTCCTATTAATTTTCTCTTAGGCAGTTCTGAAAAAGTGTCAACTGAATGTTGCATTTATGTAGTTTTTGCATTGTTTGCCCTTTTTACAAGGAAGAAAGTTTGACACTGTGCTTAACAGTGTAGAGCCTAAAAAAATTCCCTTCTCAAAATACTGTCTAAAAATCAAACAAATGTAGGACTGCATGTGTAATAAAATTCTACAGGTTCTATCCGGACTCCACATACGCTGAGGTTGTACGCTATTTAGCACACTGCATGTACAAAGCACATAATACACATCAGAAGGGATCCAGCCCCATAATTAACGTTGGAGGAATTCATGGGAAAAGATAGCTTGGTAAGGTGATAAGGAAGGTCTGCAAAATCAGAAGTTGTGTGCAGATACCTAAAGTATATGCACACTCACACATCTGCACCTGACGCACGTATGTATGTTTAAAAAGAGTAAAGGAAATGTGATTTATGCTCATGGCCAGTAAGTGGGTCTCATTTCTCAACTAATGAAGAAATTACACAGCCCAGTTTTACATGTTGGCTGCTTTCAAGCTCTCAAAACATTCAAACACACAGAAGTGTTGAGGATGGTGTCTGAAAAATGTCTTAAATTGGAAGGCGGAACTGTATCATTCCCAACAACAAAAATAGTTGCAGTAATGATACACACACATTTACATTACTCTTTTCAAGAAGTTTGGGAAATTGTTTGCCACTGCAAAAAAACAATGCAGATGAAGATCTTAACTAAAAGATTAAAAGAAGAAATGCCTTCTTTGACCAGCAGTCTTTGTAACAGTTTGCCTCAGCACAACTCCTGCTCTTCAACTTAAGTTTCAAGGTTTTTACACACATGCACTGCATGGAAGGATTTTTGGTTGAAATACCTAGGTTATCCCACCCTTTTTTAGAAAACATGCCATAGAATCTTTAACAGCCACCAGAGACTGTCAAGAAAGGAGCCAATATGCATCAAACTTAACTTTTGACATTTATATTTTATTAAAGCGTCAAGTTTTATGGAAAGTTTGTCTTTGACAGACAGAAAAATGCCATTTAAAATAGATGGGTACAGACCATCCTAGTCATAAAACTGGAAGAGGATCCAGGGCAGGATGACCTTTTATCCAGAAGGAACCATTCTGGGGAGGCCCTGGGGATAATTTTCAGCTTCTACATTTAGTCCTTAACAAGTTTTGCTTCTGCAAAACTTGACCAGAGAATTAAGTCAGGCAAGCAGTTTTAAACACCCCAAGTTCCCTTGAAAAATATAGCACCAAAAATACACCAGCAGAACAACTTGTTTGTTCTATTTGTTTTGGGAGGTGGGGGCATAGGTTTGGGGAGCTACAACTTTCAATTTATTGTCAGAGCCAAGGCCCAGAGAAGTTCCCAAGATTTTAATCTACTAATTATTGGATACACCAACACACCATACAGATAGGGCTAAAGTGACAGCATGGATTAAGATGCTCACATAACATTTATCTACTCTAACACTTATTTAGACTCTTCTTTAGAAAGGATTCTAGGCCACTATGCTTTCAGCTTCTACAGAAAGCTTTCTTTTACACGCACGTTCTATTCACAACAGTTACACTGAAAAAGTGTAAGCATAAAACTAATTCACTGTGAATGAGAGAAAAACTCTGCTTATCCTCTTTCGAGTACACGTATATCTGGATCTCCATGCTCTAAACAGCAGCGTCCTGTGTGCCCCATCAATTCCATTGCTGTTAAGGCAGCCTGCATTTTAAGGTTCATTTCTCAACCTTAGTACTATTTTGAAAAATAGTTCTTTAGTTCTTTTTGAGAACACAATTAACAACAAACACTCCACAGGTTTCATGGTACATAAGAAATAATGGATTCCCTCATCCCAGTGTTCCCCAGAAATAAACCCATATTGGGATAGGCAGCCTCCTGTGCTACTAGGAACCTCTCTTCTCTCTCATGGAATTCTACTCCTTGACAGACCCCAAGGGATCCCCCCACATCAACAACCCTCCTGCACCACGAATAGCAATGAGTCAGGTCGACATGCCATTCACGGTGGTTCCTTGAACGGAACAGCTCTTCCCGATAACCAGCAGTGCACCATCCAGTAGGGAGCTCCAAAGCAGCAGGACTTCGTTTTGAGCAGCCTGGTAGCCATGAAGAGATCTTTCAAAGATGCCCTCCTTCCTCACTCAGTCCAGAGGACAGCTACAGTTCCCCGCTTAGAATGCTGACCAAAAGTCATCTAGTTCAGAACATGAGGCCACGTTGCAACCTCTGTTTCAAAGTGGTGCTAAGGTGACCAGATGTTCCAATTTTACAGGACAGTTCCAATATTCGGAGCTTTTTCTTATACAGGTACCTATTACACCCCACCCCCATCCCGATTTTTCACATGTTATCTGGTCACCCTAAATGGGGCTGAAACCGTGTTTTTTTCCCCTATGCTTGCAGCACCGGGTTTGGCTGTATTTGTAAAGAGAGGGTGTGTGGGATCAAGGAGGATGACAGAGTCGGAACTTTAAGAAGGCAGATGCTGACTCAGCCATAAAAGAAATGTACGATTTATTTGAAGGTTGAGAAACGTATACACCAGATTGCAGATCAGGGAAGCTAGGACAAAAGCAAGACAGCTACGAAAGAAAGATTAATGGGGCTAGGTACGAATTATCTTAGCAAAGCAACAAAAAACATTAATTGTACTTTATATGCACAGCATTCACATTTTTGTAGGTTCCCCCCCCCCTTTCAATACATTTTAAGTAAATACAATATTAGGTGGCAAGACTCCCAAATGCAGGGAACGTTACCTTTTTTCTTCTACAGCAGGCCCACAAATTACTGATCTATTAGGTATCACTAGCTCCCCCACTCTGTGTGATATCCCAGCATGACCACTGCTCCGGACATCACACATACCACTGGTGTTGGCCAAGAGGGAAATAAGTCTCATTCTTTTCCACTTTGCACATTTTTGTCAAATTATTGTTATTTTAGCATAAAACATTAAAATGAAAACTAGAAAAATTGTACAATACTGGGGAAAAGGGACTTGCCTTGCCCTGCCCCCCCACCCGACGGGCCACACGTACGTGTGATGAACTGCAGGTGTGGTATCACCTGAGGAGAGCCTGGAAGAGCCTCAAACCAAGAAAGAACTAGCAAGCCATAGTGCATCTTTGATGGGCAAACCTGACATAGACGCATATTTTGAATGTAATGTGATGAACCAGCCCATGCTCATTTATGGCCTGTTAAACTTGATGTTACAGTTGTGTTTGAAATACACATGAAAGAATTTACCTTGGACCACCTTTAACTAGAAATACCTGGTTTTGATGGATGTACGCAATATGCAAAATAAACATTCTGATATTGAGTGCATTATAGCGCCACACAATAATTTCTCTTCACATTTATCATCTGTCTGCTTGCTCTCTAACATACTGGCTTGATTTTCTGCGGTCTTCTCACACATATTATCATAAAAAAGAATGTCTAAAACATACCAGATGCAATCCTGCCCTCACCGAAATCAATGGCAAAACTCCCATTTACTTCAAGAGGGCCAGGATTTCACCCTATAGTGAAATCCTATCTGCCCTTCTGTGCAGATCAATTTTAAACAGAACAGTTCAGGTACAACACATGACTTTGCAAAAGAATGACAAGATGCGCCCACTGTGAATCCCAGCAGTGAGATAAGCATGTGGGCTGGGAATCTGAAGTACCATTTCACCCCTTAGGGCTATCCCTCCTGCTCAGCCATGAGGCTCGTTAACAGAGCAGTGCTGGTAAGCAAGCATGTCTGCTTTCATTGTACCCTTTCTAGGGTAGATCAAGGACCATCAGCTCTGTCAATCCAACACCTTTCACGGACACTAAAACAAGTAGTTTTTTATGCTGCAACAGACAGCATAAAATGAAAGAGATTAGGTGTTCTAATACCTGTATGCTTATCAGGAACATGTTTCTATTCCAGAGCCTAATTTTCCCTGAATTTTCACTTTTTGGAAATTACTTTAGAGAAATTGTAGGTAACTTTTAAATGAGCATTTTCCTGTTCTCACTTGCTAGGCAAGCAGCATCTTAAGAGTCAGCGCTTCTACCTGGAAATCAGAGACTTGATTCTAGTCACACCAATGACCTCATCTTCGTTCTCACTGAAGAAAACGGTGGGACATGCTGAACATAAAGCTAAAAAGATGGCAAACCCTCAACATTTGACCCCAGGTTTGGGAAATGGATATAAACAAAGCAGGGAATGCTAAAACATTGGAGTCTGAGTTCTCACCCTCCAAAGCTCCCAGTCACAACACCTTGGGTTCAAAATAATCCTGCTCTTGCCACTGCAGGGAGCATCACATCAGATTCACAATTTGTGAGAGACATGGCTGAAGTCAACATACAGCAAAATGCTGGTATAACATGAAATGAAATGAACGATCTGAGAGCTCCCACTCTGTCCAGCTTGAGCGAGAAGATGGTTCCTCTACTGGCACCACATTCGAGAGAAAGAGAAAATGTAATCCTGCAAATATGCACACGGTTTTACGTTTATATGCCACTTCAGTGTGTCTAATGTTACAACAGGGGCCCAATTTTTTTCCCTGCATTTCGGCAGCCAAATGCACAGTTAGGTGCCTTAATGCCAACTGCATTCAAGTTTGGAAACTTAGTTCTTCCATGTTTAAACATGAGACTTTCAGCAACGGGTTTACAATTCAGCAATGGGTTTACAATGTATTTACAGTACAACTCTACCACCCAATAAATCTCTTGCAGCACAGAAACTAGACTCGGGGCAACTTTGATTACCAGTCAGCTACAATGGCTACCAATTTCACTCACTCCTTCCCTCTTCCAATCAGAAAATTATACAAATCAAGCAAATACAGATGCAAAAGTATTTTCATTTTACAATATATGTTTTTAAACTGGATACACATCATACAAAGAGGATAAAACAGCAAGAAAAGTGTCAAAGAAACATCGGCAAAGTACTTCTCTAAAAAAAAAAAAAAAAAGTTGTTTACACTCAACCCAAATCAAAAAAGACAAAATCATACTCCAGAAACATCTCACATAACTAGCCAGAGATGCACCTGCTGCTACGCTAGGCACTTTGCTTATGTCACTTCCCTTTCCCCTTACCTGTCTTTTGTGGAGCTGCTTTGTAGATTGTAAAATCTAATACAGGGACTTAATCTTCTTAAGAATTTGGAGAGTTCTTAGCATATTTAGGTGTTACAACATACAAATGAATGAAATAACTGTGTGGGACAAAGATGTGAGTGTGATTAAGCCATCTAATTGACAACCTAACCCCTGTGACACCTAAACAAAGAAAGCACAGATAGTATTTGTACCCATACTTGATTGTGTGTGAAGAGCTAAAAACTCCATTCCCAATTCTGAAATCATCCTAAAATTCAGCCTTCTGGCTGTTTTGGGAAATTATCGAGACACAGAGCAGCATATCACCACACACCTTCTTTGTTTCTCTCTCAGCAATAATGCACTATTCATACTTCCCTGCCCAGGTAAGAGCCTTTTCCTTACTTGGCAGCCCTGCCAAGGAAACATAAATAGCCCCCCATTCCACAATCTTTTCCACGCTCCTGTGTCATGATCAGCACTCACCTGTGCATGTTCCCATTGGTGGTGAAGGATTGTCCACATACTGAACATTTATAAGGCCTTTCACCTGAGTGCACCAGCATGTGGCGATCAAGGGAGCTTGCTGAGCTCAGAGACTTTCCACAGATGCTGCAGGAATGGTCTGTCCCTCCAGTGTCAGTGTTATGCTAAAGAAAGCAATGATTTTCATTGAATGCCTCCTCTGTACTGCTGATGAAATATCAGAGAACTAACAGCTTAAAAGTAATGTTTTGGGGGTTTTTTTTTAAGGGCCACTTCGTAAGGTACCCTACTGTAAAGGTATGCCTTATATGCTTGTCTTTTCATTAACCCCTTCACTGCCACAAAAACACATCAGGAATGTCTGGCTGATGTAGGCCTACTATGCTGTGCAACACATCCAGCACATTCACTGTAGAGTGCAATATAGGATGATGAAAAGGGATCCAGACACAAATAGTTGAAGCAGGCATAGGGGGCGGGGAGGGAGGGTATTGTGTAAACTTGAAAGATCATTTTAAAATGTTTATGCTTGTTTGTTTGTCACAAAGGTGTCAATTTACATTTATTCAAAATGAGCATGTGACAACATTTAGAGCAATATTCTGCCATTGGATAGACACTAGATTTTTAATCGCTACCCACGTGCCTTTGAGGGCAGAATCTGACCCTTAGTTATCAACAACATGTGCCTTACAAAATATATGTGAGGATCTTTACACAGACTAAAATCAGTGTGATATAATGTTGATGATGATAATTAAACTACATGTTTTAGTATAAAAGGGAAAACAAACACATTTATCCAATGGACACAAGAAAGTGACCCATGCCCTTAATGTTCAAAGTAGATCTCTTTTTGTTCCTTATTATGAAAAAAGACAAAAGCACCTGCACAAAGCTATGCATATTAAAAAGAGAAGCAGGTGGAGGACATATTTAGCCCCACAAAAAAGGTGCGGTTTGCAAAGTCACTTCTTTGCTTAGCTTCCCAAAGTTGCTGCACTCTGCATAGGACAGACGCACTTCAATGCCAGCCTGATCTAATAGCTCCTGTATTCATGGTCCTTAATTTGCCTTGGTGCCGAAGGTGGCTGTGGTGAAACAGACAAGAAGCAGTAGACGTCTTGCTAATGGAAAAGTTTTTCTGAATCCTCACATTACTTTAAGCTTCACAGAAGCAGAAACATTTCATTGCTTTGGACACTACCAAAGGCTGGGGGTAGAAGGGAAAAAAAGCCCTAGAAAATTTGTGCATTCCAAAAAAAAATTTAAATATGAAGGCACAAATATGTACATGAAAAGTGAAGGACTTTTCCTGAAGGACTTCTGGGTTTGGACAAGGAGTCATTTTTGTTACTGAATAATGGATCTCTCCCCAAATCACTGTGCTCTTTATAATATAAAATAATTATTAAGACGAGCAGTCTGCATACCTGACGAATGTGCATAGTTAGCTGATGCTGTGTAGTGCAAATCTTCTCACACAGAGGACAGGTATAGGAAGACTTCTCTTCTTTTGTTTCCTGTAAGAAAAAAAAAAACCACACAAACACTAAGTAGAGAAACCCAAAAACTAACACCACAACTATTGATGGGGACTGAAATTGTAAGCAAGAAAGCATAAAAACACCTCTCATAGAAAAGAACAACAACTGGTATTTAAACAAGTATCCTGAAAGATCCCTAAAGGGAGCTTTTTTTTTTAAAAAAAAAGTACAAATATGGGTCACTTCACCCACCACAGAAATGCAGCAGCTGTTTAAAACAGCTCACAGCAACTCTGCAACAGCAGTTTGGGACAGAAAGTGAAGACAACAATTGTGACCAGCTGAAACTGACAGAAGGAATTTAGGTGAGTAGAGTGTAATTACCCAAACTGGAAGTTGGCCAGGACGTGAAGGTTGCCCCAATAATCTTACAAGGACCAATTGGATCTTTAATAAGCACAAGTCATAAGGGCCTACATTTTACATCTCATCTGAATGACAGTACAGGAGGGTGATACCCTTAACACAATATTGAATCTCTGCTTCATTACTGACTCAGAGAGAAGAGCTGAATCACCAACACCACTTTTTAGAGCATTTTGTGTTTTCCCTGGAAGTATCTCATCCTCATACAGGCCAGATCCAATCCTTTTTAAGCGTGCAAGATCTGATGAAATTGTAGCCTTAAAGATGTAATGATGTGAGAGTGTAAGCGACACAAAAAGAACTTACAATGGATGGTATTCACCTTTCACACTGGTGAGAACAAGAGTGACTCTAGTCAAGAATAAGAACAGTCAGAGTGGGGAATTCAGCCCTACTTTATTAAGTATGCCCTTGAGATAATGAGTCAACCCCCAAACTAAGGGCACAACGGGACTCCGAGTGGAATCAAATCAATTTCACTTAATTGTCCAGGATTGCTGTTAAGTGACAAAAGGCACATCCATCTCCAACACTCCACAGGAACACCGTGTGCTGTTATTACCTGAGTCTCCAAATAAAAAGCAAGAGACTGTCCAAGACTGAAAACTGAATATGGCTTTTCTGAAGGACAGTGCAGATCTCTACCAACCAGGAAGACCCAATGTTTGTTATTTAAACCCTTGGTAACTCAATGATGCACAAAAATCATGAGTGTCGCAGATGGCAAGTATCATGTTTATACTGAAAGGGCATGTTCTGAACTTTCTTGCTTGCTATTTTAAGTATTCTTGGTTTAATAATGAAAAGAGATGAATAGCTCCTCCATCAGAGATACCGTGTATGTGTCTGTATCCATTCATTTCCTCTTTCTAAAAAGCTCCCTGAAAGTTGTCATATAAAAAGAACTGTTTCTAGAATGTCCGACAAACCCATGGAAGGGGCTTGCCCATCTCACTGAAAAGTGGATGGCTAAAATCTCTTACGGTTAAGTACTACAGAATTTAAAAAGGGATGATGCCAATCAGGTGCTAGGGAAATTATTCTGAAGTCCTATATTTTGAACTGAATAAAGCAATAACCTTCTATAGGTGTGGTTTTGGGTTTTTGGGTTTGGTTTTTTTTTTTTTTTTTTGAGGGGAGGTGGGGAGGGGGGAAGACGACCACATCTTACAGAGGGGAATGTAATAATTTTTCTACTAAATTCTACAGAATTGTTAAAAAAGGATTATTATTTTCTATTAACTTTGAATAGGATTTTTCTATATGGATAAATGGCCATTTTTTCACATCTCTTCAGCCTAAACAAAAAACAAAAACAAAAGAGTAAACAATACGCTGATCTCAAATCTAAAAAGCATGAGACATGCAATCTAATTTGCAATGGTTGGCCTTTTTTGCCTTCTCCCCTACATATAAAAATCCTCCCACTGTTTATAGATCTACTGCCTAGCTCTCTAAAGTAGATCTCACTATAGTCCCTGACTATAGACCAAAGCCTCATGTTCCTGTCATTTACAAAATACTAGAAGGCAAAAACATTAGCAGGCAAGTGAAAAAAAACATTTCTATGAAATTTGTACATTCCCAAGAAAGCTGATCAAATCTGTGCAGTAGCACATATTTCATATGGAATATATACGTAATTAAAATACACATATTCCCCTCCACAAATGTAACTTTATTGCACACACCAGTTTGTGGAGGAACGTTCAGCTCCAATTATGCTAGAGCCCTGTTAAAGTTGGCTCAGGGCTGAGAGAACAAACACACTGTGCTGTGAGGAAAATCCCTGCAGCTGTGCTGACAGTTTAGATGGTGTTTAATCCCCAGAGCATATCTGTGAAATTATCGGACTACTTATTTTTCCTTTTTAGCTAAGGATACAGTTCTACATGATGCAATTGTTTTGAAGGCTGCTTTCTAGACTGCCTGCTCTTTGAATCAGCAAATTAACAGAAGATAGAGTAATTACTAGTTCACCTTGAAGCAAAGATCAGATACACACTATAGCTCAGCCAGAGCTGATTAGTATTGACTCTGGGGTTTATTATTAACTAAAACCCAAACTTTCTCCAGTGCTCACACAGTACATACTGCATACCATAATACAGGTCAACCAAATCAAGGGTGGCTAAAGGAGGAATTCTGTTGACTGATTCAATGCAGACAAAAAAAGTTTAGCATCCCTTCTGTAAAAACAGCATCGCTAAAGATTTTAAAATGCAACACTAATCTGAGCTGCTGCAGTCATGCTGGGGAAAAAGTACTTCCTGAACTGAAAGATAAAATTAGCAGCTCATTTGTTAACTACACCATCTTTAATAAAGCAACTTAGCACTGATGGCAAATCTTTTTAGGAGTTTTGCATTAGGTTGATTCGTTTTCTTGTTTTTCCTCCCTTCTTCTGTCTCAAAAGTGCCTGAAGCCGCTTTGTAGCATCTTTTCTTAAGGAGAAAATAAACAAAAAGTTGTAACAGATGAGGACTGATGTGAGTGCGGGTTTAGGAGGCTTTAGACAGACCACAGGCAAGATAAAGGCAGCATCATAAACAGAACCACAGACTTGGGACAAGGATTCAGGGAATATAGCAGAGAGACGCAGAAAACCAGATAAATTCTGTTTCCCTTTTACTTTAATTGGGGGAGGGGTTGGGAGAAGTATTCTGATCAGAATTTAGATCTGTATTTGCAACACACTGCAACAATTCATGACTTTTAATCTGCTTTGCTACAAGTAGAAATTTGCTGCATAGGGAGTTGCTATAGTCAGGCTACAAAACAGACTGACACACATTTAATATTTCCCTGAGATTCTGTCAATTCCGTTTTTCCAGTGATAAGTATTTACCTTATTGGTGTATCCGCTATTTTATTAACTTATTTATTTATTTTTACACTGGAAGAATCCCTCTTAATCCTGCCACATTTACTCTCTTGAGCTTCCCTTGATCCGATGCCCATCGAAATATCAGGTGGAATAAAGGTCAGCAACTCTAACAAACTCTCCTGAAGCCAAATCACGTGGTGTCCTAAGAGCAAGCAGCTGTGTAGTAGCCCTGACACTGACACCAGTCTGAACAGCATACTCCTACTTGATGCAATGAAACCAAGGAGCCCAAGGCAACCTTGGGCTGTGAACATTATTAGCGGGCAAATCTTCATGACAGCTGTTAGATAATACACTCCCATGAACACACTTGTCTTTATATCATCCTGACATATTTTTCTTTTCAATGAATGTATTTTTTACTCAGAAGAAATAAAATCTAAGCCAAATCAGAAGCCCTTTATCTGAAAGACGAGTTTGCAAGCTATTAATAAATTGCTACAGGAACATCACATAAATAACACTGTGTTGACTGTTGATATAATTCTCTTCTTTATGTTGGTATTGATACAGTGCCATCAACTGGTAAATGTGATAAATTTGATCAACCTTTACGCATTTGCATTATATTATGCAGTAAGTCTATGTACTTATTTAAAAAAGAAAAAGAGCAGGAAAGACTATATATACCATGAGGGACAACCTGTACTGGTAGAGGGACAAACTAAGGCCCTGACTGAGCAAAGCATATGGGCAAAGGTAATTCAATTGGAATACTCACATGCTTACAAGTTAAGCATGTGTTTAAGTGCTTCACAAGATCGGTGTACAAATGACAAGGTCTTTTCCAGCTCAGATTTTTAGGATTATTCTGTAAAAAGTCACAAACCACACATGGATTTGCAATGCATTTCAGCTGATGCCAGAATGTACTATTTGAAAAGAAAAATGACAATGAAAATTAACTCTTTTCCTCCACTGTGCAACTATCTCACCCTATGCATGCTTGGAATTAGATACCTGGTTCCTCCTGCCAATCCGATTAGGTGCAGGAGACTTTGACGGAGACTTGATGTTTTGAGAGTTCCCGCCATTTTCAGCGATCTTCCCCACACTCATTACTGCTGACATCATGGCGTCAATGGAGGACAAGTCTGTACCTTCCACACTGTTTGGTAAAGTTGATGTCTTGTAATTGTTTAAGCTTTTGAGCTGCTTCTCTGGAATTGTAAACAAAACAAGTTGCTGAGATTATCTGTTGGAGAGCTAATGTTGTGCTCAGCAGCATGTAGCTGATGGAAGAGACATTATCCATGCCTCAAAGAATTCACAACCTGTGTGATCAGAAAAAGTAAAAACAGTAGTTCATAACAGCTTGGGGTCCTTTAATTAACAGGAAAGTGACTAAGTTCTGGAAAGCATAAGCCAAATTGCACATTTTTCTTCAAATGCTCTGATCTCATCATTGTGCAGCACCTTGTGTGGAATCCTGTGACCACAGCGAAGGCCTGGAGCACTGCTCGTGAGCAAGTGCGCTTACAAACATATTGCCCCTGGGGTGAGTAGGAGTTTTGGGGAGTATTACATCAAGGTATAAAAAGTACAATGTAGAATACACAGAAAATTCATTCTACATCATATTTACGTGTAGCAGGGATGTTCTTGTTTCAGATACTGCATTTAAATTAGTTGGGGCACCAAACGTTTCAAGTACCCATCTCTGGTGTTCCAATTTATGGGCGTATTATGGAAACACTAACATAGTGGTCGTCTTTCATATTCTGCTTTAGAAATATAAAAAGAGCATTCTTTAAAACCAGCAAGTTTCAAACCCCACCAGTTTAATTATTCAAGATGAACAGTACAGAGCACAGACTTAAAAATCTGAGTACACACTGGGAAAGCCAATATTAGAGATGATGTGGGATATGGTACATGTTTGCCCATGTGTACGTGATCCTCTGTATACCATGTTTTGGGAAATGGGAAGTCTGAACACTATAAACAGGTGTTTTATGAGGATAAAAGTAATGTTGGGCCAAATTATTGGGAGCCAAAAAGGAGTCTTCATTCGGAACCCTTGCAGTGGTGGGGGAGTACATCTTTGTACTTCTGATATATATAATCTACAGCTCTATATAAATGAATAGGGATGGAGAAAACTCTTAATCTTGCTGATCTTTTAAATGAATGAAGCACACAAATCCAATTAAACAAGTTACCTTCATTTTCCTCCTTTGACTGCTGAACAATGAGGTTTTCTTCTTGTGTGCTGTTCTCCCCACTTAGTGTATTACGCGTAGCAGAGTCTAGATCCTCAGTAGCATCCTCTAGTACCATAGGACAAAAGGGGGGGGGAGGGAAAAAAGAGTACATTAACTATGAAGCAGTTTTAACAGAAAAAGAATTCATCCTCCTAATTTATCTCCCAGATTCAACTAATGAAAAAGGAGACAGACAGAGCACATCACTGACACTTGCGACACCTGGTTGAGAATTTCAAGTGTATTCTGCAGCTAAAGAATTTAAGAAACTCAAGTTTATACATTCTGCACTTCCCTTTTAGAAGAATTACAGTTTATTCTAATAGATGAATACGTGATGACCCTTTGCTTCCTGCTAACAGTGGAAAGGACGACTGAAATGTCTGGGACCATTCAGTAAGTTGCTCACATTCACTGTCCCAGTTTATAAGGCTACATATTGAAAATATACATAAGCCATTTTTGCTGGTGGAATTTTTCCACCTCCTCTCTCATTTCCATTTATTTTTGGAAGTCACACACGCACTTATCAAGCTATCGTCAGCAACTTTAACTCTGTGAGATAGACAACTCATTGGTTCAAATATGCCAGAATAGTTTTTGAAGGCCTTTTTAGAGTATATGGCAGTGGTAGACATGCCAGGAACACAACAAAACGTAACCCCACCCCCAAAAAAATGATTCCTGAGGGAAAAATTTTTTAAAGCAAGTAAAACTGCAAAATGTAATTACAGTTTTAACAGCGTGTCACACCATGGTAACATTAAAGAAAAATAGTTCTGTTTCTTCACTATTGAAACAGATCATCATCCTGTGGAAGCTTTACCATCTCTCAGATTTCAGAATGGTGTCTCTCATTTCCCTATATGCAGAGGCTACAGGCCCCAAATGGCAGTGAAAACAATAAGGATTTTTTCTTGTAAAAAGAATGAGCACATTTTACTGGAATTATCCCGCTGAAGGAGCCATTGAGCTTACACAATATGTTTGCACATATGTAGCACTTTTCCTCAGTGGATCTCAAACCACCTTGCAAACATTAATGAATTACAACAACCCAGTGATACCCACTTTACAGGTAGAGAAACAAAGGCATAGAGAGACAGAGGGCCCAAGTCTGCCATATTTGCTCATGCTGAATAGCTCCTTGGACCACATCTACCTTCTTCACTCAGCGTGAGGAAGGATGGCAGAATCTGGCTCTATGGAACTACTCACTTGCTTAACTGTTACCCAGGTGCTTAAGTATCTTCCTGAATCAGGACCTAGGTGACTTGACACATTGGGTCAGTAGCAGAGTTTGGAATGAAATCTAGGAGTCCTGACTCTAGTCACTACACAATGCAGCCTCCTTAAATTGAGCTTTTAAAAACGATATGTTATACTCTCCTGAATGACTCTCTCTCTACCAATGTAATACTTTTCCACTCAACTAGCACTGATTTTTCCCTTCTGGTGTGGGCCTGATCCTGGAAGGGGCTGAATTTAGTAAGAGTTCCGGGTGCCCTGCACTTCACGATCAGGTATCGTGTTCTTAGCAGAATTAAAATTAATTAAATTTCTTTGTTATCTTCTTTATTTTTTGCACAGCAATCAGATCAGGCCTTTTATTAGCTGCAGTGTCAGCTGTTTTTATTTTAGCCCATAAAAGTGAAGGCTTTTTATTTTTTAAATCTCAAGTGAGTAAGGGTTCACGCAGGAGCAGATATATTTTAAAAACAAGAACTACAAAAGTAAAAATCACATTTCCCTAATAGTTTAAAAATTTTTAGATTGGCCCAAATTTCATCTTACTTACTTAACAGCATCACTTTAGTTAATACAACAGAAAATGTGGAAAAATAAACCATTTTTGTGTTTTTGTTAAAGCAATAAACAAACATACTTAGTTTAATCATCTTTCTTCCTAAGAAGATTAATATCTACTCTTGAATTTTTCATCCAATAACCAACATGTCAATCACTAATTATTAGACACTTCTCAAAACAGTTAAAAACAAATCTATTTAATAGCTGTGAAAACAGGTGTGGTCCAAGGTAATTTAAATACCCCGGAAGACCCTTTCAAATCAATTAATTCTGCATTCCTAGCATTATTTTTAGTATTAGTGTTGATCCAAACTACTCAACAAAAAGAAAGAAAAGGGCAGACATGCAAACATTAACCTGAAAACTCACCTTCCAGTTTTGCAATCTCTCTGCAGGTACGCATGGTGTACATCTTTCAGAAAGGGAACAATACAGTACAATTGCAGCCCTTACAGCTTCTGTGTACAAATAACTATTTTATTTCTGAAACTAAAATACAGCTTTCTGCCAACTCAAACAAGATGTTTGGATACTGATCTTGTTTTTAAACAGGAGACCAATTTTTTTCTGTACATTAAAAACTTCCTATTTTGCAAACAGCTTAAAGAATGAAGCTTAATTTCTGCAAGAGTAATTATTATTGGAGTGCACTAAAATACATACCAGTACTGTTGTGGGAAGGAAAAATATACCACTGAAACAAAGACAACTGAACTAAACACCATGCATTGATTCCTGGAAGAACAACTTTCTATTTGCAATAGGATATAGCAACAATAAGAAAACTGGGCCAAATCACTTCTTCCTGTGGGAAAACCCATGGCAGGGAGGGGCCCTGGGGCAGGAAAATTCGGTGAGTTTTCTCTCGCAACATTTATTATACATCTGTGTGTGTATGAGGGGTGCATTCCCTCTCTTCCCCAGTAGAAAGCAGAGGGTTTGGCCTACTGAACCTATTTCAGGGAATCTACTCAGGAGACAAAGCCATCAGTATGGAAGTTCTGTAACTGCTACAGGATCACCTGTCTTCTCAACCTCTCAGGGATCCTTCTGTTTATTGCTGCCCCTGGCAATTACCCACTTCCCAAGTAAAGGAGAGAGGGAGCTTAGCTTGGGAGGAAATAAAACCTCAGACTGTATTAACATGCGAATTAATTCCCTATGGAGTGGGGAAATGATCTCTCTCTCTCTCACACACACTCAGTGTGTGTGCGTGCGTGCATGCGTGTGAGAGGGAGGGAGAGAGAGAGAGAGAGAGAGAGAGAGAGCGCGTGCAAGGGAGAACCCTACCTTCAGGGCCAGACTTATGACTGCAGGTTCCCTAGCAATAATTAGTCCCTCCTCTCTGGTGCTGCTTCACACACTGTTGTGGGTAGAAGTGTGGCATTTGTAAGTGACTGAGGCCATGCAGGACTACAGAAAGCATGAGGCTGCAAATAGATGTTTGTGACAAAGGCCAGCTCTGAACCAACTGACAACCAGCCTTGAGGAGACAGTGGTGGAGAAAGCAGAGGCTTTAACAAAAATCATGCAAAACTTGTTGCTTCCGATTCAGTCTGAACAGGAAGGCATTTGCTAGATCTATTTCCTCCTCTGGGATTAAATGTGACTCCACAGTATGCTGAAGCTGAGCCCATCAACATTTGCTCTCTCCCCCACCCCATTTTATCTATAAAAAAAGATAGTTCTTGACGGTTACAGAATCTTCTCCTTTCGCTTTAAAAGCACTAGATAAAGCAAAAGGAGAACCTTGGTTATAATCTTTAAAGGGGGTGGAAAGAAGGAAGGAGGAAGAGATGATGCTTCTTCTCAGTCACTCAGCTCATCACAGAGAAGTTGCTACAGAAGCAGAAAGTGTGCCTCAATCCTTTGGAACTATTACAAGTTTTGACTGCAGTTTGTCCTACTGTCTTGCACATGAGCTCTCCCTTTGGAATAGATAGGAAGAAACATACAACTCACACAGTACAGGCAAGGAGAGGGAAAACCTGATGTATAGCACAAAGCAGTTCATTTTTCCACTTACAATTTTTTTTTCCAAAAGCCCACACATTAATGTTAAAAGTACAAGCGGTGAATTAATTGGCCAAAGAAAATGTAGTACTTTCAGCCAAACACTTTTCTTGGTTTCATTAAGCACACTATGTTCTATACTATGGATAATCTTTTCTTTTGGAGGGCGGGGGGAAGGTGGATTACTGTTTTAAAAACACACACTACCTGCATTTCAAAACACTTTTCCTTTCTGGCCCTAAAAAGCATTACTCCTCCTACTTACCATCCCCCTAAAATTACCTGCTTTTTCAATGAGAAGTGAAACCAAAGATTTTTCAAATGTAAGTCTAGGCAGAGTTGCAATACAGAGATTTAGAGAAAAATAACTCTATTCAAATTAGCAAGGGCATCTCTCATTTGGGACAAAAAGCCCATGATAGCTTCTTTCCAAGTGTTCCTAAAGATACATTTCACAGGCTGCAATTCACCTCCATTTAGAAGTCCAGCACCCAAACCTATGCACCACTAAAGTTGCACTTGAGCCTCCAAATTAGGATTTAAGTGAGACTTAAGTGTTACATGGGTCTCGTGCTGAGGTTCTGCACAAGCATGAATTTTAGTCGAAGCATGCAAAGGGAAATGATTTCTCCCCGCTCATCTCCCATGCTGCTGGTCACATCAAAAGCAGGATTATAGTTTTTGTGAAATTTTGCTTCAAAGCCTCCAGGGTAGTAGGGAGGAGATGGAGAGGAAACGAGCTGGGTGGGAAGAAGAAAGGGTGATACTATTCAAAGCCACTGCCTCAAGCAAAGGAAAACCAAAGGAAGTTTTCCAACTGACCTTTTTAATACCCAGTCTGCCCTTGCTACTGAAGTATTGGTGCTGGCGAGGCTCCAATGGCAGAGAAGTTTACTGGTAACGTCACCTCACTGTCACCACTGCTGGAGCACCAGTACAGAGCAGCCTATATGAAAAGAAAAGCAAAAAGGATAAGACAGCAGAACAGGACTTTATGGTGGCAATTCTTTCTACTACTTAGAATTAACTCAAAACAGGCATTGAGAAAATTTCCCCAAATGTCTGAATACACACACGTAAAGGTAGAATCTTCCTCAGAGAAAATGTCGCTCTAAACTCACAAAAACCAGAGAAGCACAACTTTAAGGGCACGCTCCCACCACTCAACTAAAACTGCCTGCTTTGTTATGAACCTTTTATGTTGTTATTCATATTGTCTGTTAGCAATATTATTGTGGCTATGTAGGTGTAATGGATTGCACTTTTTATTTATATATTTAGTTAGTTAGTTATTTAAACAAAGCAAATGTACTGAAGCTGCTTTCCCTTCACCCTCAAAGACCCGTAAATAGCCCTCATGCTTATTTTTCCTCTGTAAGAGCTTAGAAAAAAAATTGCACATGGACTATAACAGTATGTAGGATTGGCAGCATGGGCAAGTTCGTGATACTGAAGAAACTACGGGGTCCTCTGATGCATCTTGGTACTCCGGTTGTATGACCTAACTGTACTGAAATCAATGCAATTATACTGGCATGCAACTAAAGTAATGCAATGGTGAACCAGTCCCCTGCAATTTCTTGGATGAGATTCAGTGGTACGCTCCAGCTGCCCTGTGCCACTTCAGATGGCAACTGCCTCCCTAGCTGAGATTAAGCTGTGAGGCAAGAAAGCTGGATCTACTGTACAAGTACTGAAAGTGAGAGCAAAAAAACTTGGATGGCTCCAGATAGGCATGGAGTGCCTGGCTCTTCCATGGACTTGCCCCTTGTGTAGTCACTTACACCTGTGCAAAGTAGGTGTGAAACATTCCCATTCTGATTGGGCAGAATTTTGCATGAGTGTAAGTGACTTACACAAGGTGCCAGGCACTAGAGAGTCAGAAGGTAATCACTATTGAGACGCCCATATTTAGATAGCATAGTTGTTGAAGTGTCTAAACACCTTCTTACCCCACTCTGGTGGTAAGCATGCCCACATACAGAGTACCCAAGTGCTAGCATGTGACATGGAAAGCTACTCCGAAGAAACTCCCAGCCTCCTTCCTTTTCATTCAGTTTCTGGGTTTAGCTTATTTAGCCATGAAGACCCAGGAAAAAAGGTTCTATCTATCTATTTTAGTATCTTCAAGAACTTGTTTAAGTGAAGCGGAAATCAGGATTTGAAAGTGTCTGGATAATGTTCTTAGTAGCCCTAAAATTAACAGCTAACAAGCTAGGACAAACAAGCAGGCAAGCACACTGAAGGCCCACAAAAATCAGGAAGGTGTTTTCACCTCTCTCCTCTCTAACACCTCATGCTACAGCATAACACAAATGGAACTGGGGAGGCAGCTGCCTTCCTCTGAAGTAGGAGGAACTGACAACCATCAGAGGAAACCACTAAATTAGAGGGACCTTCGGTGTAATCCAGTATGTCTATTCCTATATTCCCTCTCTGCTTGTTAAAGCAGACACAAAAGCATTACTGTCTAAGAACTGCTTTGCATGTGTTCTGCAAACTAAGACAGCTGTGTGAATGACTTAGAGTTCCAGGAAGTAGATGTGGTTCTTTGATTTAAGTCTGGTTTATTTGCTTTAGATGGAGTGGCACTCCATGCAAGTTCTCTTCCCCAGAGTGGCACTGGCTGGAAGAATACTGACCTGCTTGAGATGTCACATAACGTCTTGCAGTAGACAGATGAGCATTTCCCAGTTTTGGGCCGTTATTTTGCTCTGTAGACAGTACTGACTCATCTCACTGGGCAAGGAGACTTTTTTCAACAAAGATTGACAAGAAAATGGCAGTCTCAGACAATACGGCTGACAGCAGCACCAGGGACTGACAGAATAAATTTCCCTGTTCCCTTTCTCAAGCAGCTTATGTTGGGTCAAAGGCATGGGGAGGAGAAAAATTCTAATCTGTTCTACATAGGTTCTTATATGGCACTCATTACTGTAGTATCTGAGCACCACAGTATTTGAACTCCTGCTAGTGCTTTGTATCTCTTGGGGACACTCTGATCAGGAGCCTCGTTGCTACCTTGGGCTAAAGATACAAAAGAAGCCGGCAAGGAGAGTGGCTCTGTATACAGCTGCCACAGAAGCCCTGAAGGAACTGAGGAAATGCCTTTTCCATAGTGGCTTCTGGGCCTCCTTTCCCTCACTAAGCAGCTTAGAGAAATTAGAGGTTCCTTTTGTCCTGGGGGATAGGGGGGGAAGTAAAGGGGGTACTTGTTAGAGTCCTCTGGTGATGTGTTCTGAGAAATAGTGCCTCAGATATCAAAGCAGCACTTGGAAATCTTTCCCCCTTCTCCCCGATTCAATCAGGAAATATCTTTTATTGGATCAACTTCTGTTGGCGAGAGACAAGCTTTCAAGCTTCCACAGAGCTCTTCTTCAGGTCTGGGAAACATATTCAGAGTGTCACAGCAAAATGCAAGATGGAAGTAGCTAAGTAGACAATCTGTTCCATCTTGTATTTAGCTGTGACACTCAGAGTATATTTCCCAGACCTGAAGAAGAGCTCTGTGGAAGCTCAAAAGTTTGTCTCTCTCACCAACAGAAGTTGGTCCAATAAAAGATATTACCTTGTGCACCTCATCTAATATACTGGGACCGACAGGGCTACAACACTGCATTCAACTAGGAAAGACAGGCTGGGGCTGTGAAATAAGGAAACATGGTCTTAAATGCAAAAGGTAGGTCCTTGTTTGTTAAAAAAACCAGAACCAAACAAGGATGAACCATAATACAGCCAGAGCATTAATATGAATAAACTTTAAACCTCTGGGAAAGTTGTGTATGCAGAGATGTCAACCACGCCTTTAAAAGGAAAGGATGACCAGGCACTGTTTTGTGGCTTATGGAAGGGATTTTACAACCAGGAGCCACAATAATAGAACAGATGGATTAAATTGGGAAGAACCAGATGGAAATCTTATGGTGAACAAACAAAACCAAAAAAAACCCTTACAACCTGAGACAAAGTGCTCCTGGATTCTAAAAACATCAGCTGAAGAAAACCTATGAGGGCTACATGCAGAGAGAGCTGGACAACGGTGACAGAGTGCCTGAAATCCCAGATGGTATAGCCAGTCCAAGCCTGAGATTCCTGCTGTAAAATGAATAGGAGGAGAGAGAACCTGATGAGAGGCATGATGCAGCAGCTTGCCCTTTAAAGGCAGGCCAAGAGCAGGCATCTGTGTCCCATGTAATATAACCAGAGCCTTTAATCAATTGTTTCTGAGACAAGTTACAAACAGGGACTTCTGTGCCTTATCAATTGGTCATGCAGATGTCTAGGCATCCACCGTAAGGAATTGGTAGGGGACAATTGGTCTGGTTGTTCTTATTACGGCATCGTGAAAACAGCAGTAGTAATGCTGAGATGAAGGAAAGCCACAAAAACTGATGATGTCGAATTGCTCACTGGCAATTGGTCTTTGCACCTGTTGGTCAGGAGGGGAAGCCCGTCAGTCCCAACTGGTGGATCAGATGAGCAGAAATGTATCAGACATCACTCTTCAGTTTAATACCCTCCCCTGAGAGCTGTTCAGGGCAGCTTTCCTCGTGGATTCACGATGAGAGGGTTTAAAACTCAGATGGGCATGTCAGGCACTAGTTTGTGCCGCAATTTCATGTCTTCACACCATGCTCTTCATTACGTAGCCGGAGTTGCAGTGGCTGCAACAGAAACAGGCTGGGGAAGGATGAGAGGAAGGCTGGATCATCAGTGTGAAGTGTACATAGGAAGCAACATCAGAACTCCTGATAAAGCTTTGTATCTCTGAGGGGAGCCCTGATCATGAGCTTCTATCACCCTAGAGGGATATATATATATATATATATATATATATATTTTAATGTGACTCTCTGAATACTTGGCTATACAGAGAATTGTACTGATATTGTTGCTTTGGAAGTAGCATTGCTAACCTGGAAAAATGCACTCTTATCCCGTTATAAGAACGTCTACGTGAGGCATTATACCAGTATAACTATACCAATACAATTATGGCAGTCAGATTCCCTGTGTAGATAAGCCCTAATTGGACAGTATTAGCAGTTTGTCAAGAAGCTCTGAACAGATCCTGGGATTCTGCTGCTGCACGCCTCTGCCACTAACCATCTCTTTCTATTACAAACTCCAGCCCTCTTGTTCACCCAGCTCTCAGTTGGGAATACCTTACATGGCTGCACGGCAAAGTGCTTTGCACCTAACAAGATAATTTAGTAAAACGATGTATGACATTAGAAAACTTTGATTAGAAATTACAGGAATAATCAGGGTTGCCACCTAGCGTGGTTTTATGTCTTGTAAAATCTGATTGGAGTCACATTCTTAAAATGAGCATCACAGCTTTTCTTAAGAAAAAAGTTTTTTGCATAATGTTTCTAGCCCTCGCAGTTGTGGAGAAAAGCTGGAAAGCACAAATCCTAGAGCTTAAAAAACCAGGAAGCAAATAAAATGCACCCCATTTTTTAAAAGTCTCATGCATTGTAAACCAATCACGATTAGGGGCCTGACTCAATTTTTGAATGGTTGAGGATGGCAACACTGTGGTAGAGCGAGCCTCCATAGTGATTCTTACACCCTACAACATGCACACCCTGCTATGAAGTTGTGTTTGTTTTTGTATTGTTTTTAATTCATAGCACATTCTACTAATGCTAGTTCTAGATGGAGAATCTCACTCAAATACCACATTTTATGTAATGGGGAAAAGACCAAATTAAACAACAAAAACCAAAGTTTTTCAGATAGAATTATTTAAAAACATGCAGCTCTTCTTGCTGTTCTTTTCCAGGAAGCATGTCTTGCTGACAGGATTAACTACTGCCAGACTCAAAGCTGGGAGACAGCTGCCACATGGCAGCCATTTATTACAAAGCACCACTCCTTTAAAGTCAGGAAAGACACAGACCCTCTTATTTTCCTCTGTGTTATCAGGAGCGTACCTCTGCTCCACAGGCGTTAGTGACTAAGCTTTTTCTAAACAAACACCTCTTTTCTCTCAACCTTGTTAACATCATCCTATTCCTGTCTTCTGCTCCTGGGTGAGCAAAGTATCTATCCTCTCTACTATGTATTCCAGACAAACACTCCATTAAGACAGATAAAAGATTAGAATTTCTGTATAACACACAAACACACTGACTCACTCCTCTACCTTACAATAAAAGTTTAATTCGGAAGTTTTAGTTTAACAACCACCAAACAAACAAAAACCAAGAGGGAGGGACACATATTGGAGTGAAGGAATGCAGAATTAAGGTACTATAATAATAAAAATTCTGACCCCACATGTGACCTCCCAACCACCCGTAAGACATTTCTTTACACCTGCACTTCTTTAATCTAGAATATCATATATGGATTACAGAACCCTATCACAGGCTGATCTCTAAACCACTGTTTAGTCCTTGACCTTTCCCAGTCCACGCAGACCCTCATGGGCCAAACGCACATTTCTTTCCTTCTGGGCACAGACTGAAGACTTGACCCACTTATAGTCTACCATCCTGCAGTCTTGCATCTTACTTTCTAAATAGGTTTACAAACAACACCGTCCCACATTCCACTCTGAGCCATACACACCAATCTATCACATCCATTATTCCATGTAAGATTAGATAACCCATTTCTATGTTGGTCATTCTCTTTCTCCTTTTGTGATTTGCACCCAACCTTAGAGATTCTGACCAAATATGTAACTGTACATTGTGTGTTCTACATACATTTGCTGCAGATGTCAAAGTGCCTCAGTAACTCAAACTGAGGTTCATTAACTCCCCCAAGCAGGAGAGAAAAGAACCACCCCACGTGTGAAATGTGTATTTTCACTGGCAATGTAAAATATGTCTAAAGTAGCTGTATTACTTGCGAGCACATCCAAGGGTTGATTCAGGTGGGCAGGGCTAAGTTTGCTTGTGGAGCCTTAATTTTGAAATCAGCTGTTTAATTTGGTTTTCTATATGAATTAGGTTAATTTAATTAGGCTATAGGAAGTAGACAGGCAGATAAACCTTTTGAAGTGTTGAGAGATCCTTGGATGGAAGGCACTATGGGAATGCAAAATAATATTACTGTTTCTTAACAGTATACTTCATTAGTTTTCTTGAAAAAAACTTTTTTTCAGGACAAAAAAAAGTCATGTTTTCATGCATAAAAGAAAATTAAACAAGTGTTTAATTAGGAGCAGGTGGGCTATGCACTATCCTCCAGGATCAGCAGGGCTCCCATATACTAAGAGTAAAAGAGCATCAGCTAGGGTTAGTTTTTACTGCCTATGAAGCTCTTTGAGGCAGGGGCTGTCTTTTTTGTTGTGTTTGTACAGTGCCTAACACAATTGGGGCCTGGTCCTTGACTGGGGCTCCTCGGTGATACAGTAGTAGGAGGTATCAAGTTTAACAACTTCTCATGAAATTCAAGAGTTCCCCATCTTTGTCAAAGGAGCTTGGGAAGAATTCTCCAAAAAGACACTTCTGTATTTGGCTTAGGGGATGGGAGGACACACAGAAAACACCCCAGGCATGTCTGCTGACCTTCCACATTCCTTGCAGTATTGCTTTGGGCCCAATGGACTTCACAAGACACACAGGCATTGCAAAAAGATTTTACCAAGTACATAGGCCTTGCCTGGTCAGACCTACAAGGACTCCACAGAAGTCAGTATAGAGCTCGGAGTCTGTAAACTCTTTGTGGTAAACAAGAGAGTGACCAAAATCAGTCAATTTGGGCCTGGAGACCTCTTAAGTGCCAGGCTGCTCCTGCAATTCTGTAAGCTCTGCAGGCCAGACCTGCTGACTTGGGAAACTCTGCAGTAGGCATAGTCTTAAATTTACTGAACAGAAGCTATTTGGCTTCAAGGGTTAAAAATCTGTTAGTTATATGAAGGTGCAAACACTGAAGTCAACAGAATTGTGACCACCTGTGTCAGCAATGAGTTGAGCCCAATGAGCTTAAATGCTCTGCTGGATGTATCAGTAAAGCTTTCAAGATCCTTGAAACATTTCTGATGGAATGCAAGGATCCTGGGAAAACACGCAAGATTCCAGTGAACGACACAGCCATACAGCAAATGAGACATTACTGCTATTTAGGATGCATCATTACAGAGGATGAAAGATTGGATACGGAGGTCAGAACCACAACAGCAAGAGTGAAAGAAACATTCTGGACGAATGAGCATCTGATGAGAAAAGACATAAATCAGAAGATTAAATTCTGACTCTTAAAAACATACATTTGGTCTGTGTTAAATTACGGCTGTGAAACATGGACATTCAAACGATAAAAAAGAAACTACAATCTTTCAAATTTTGGTGTTACAGAAGAAATCTGAAAATATCATGGATAAACCATGTAACCAACTGGAGATGACTGGAACTCAGCAAACGCTAGCATAAGATCTTATGAAAAGATTCAATTTGCAGGGTACATGTTAAGAGGTTCAGTGGGCAATGCATGTTTATGGGCATTGGAAGGGACAGCTGATGGCAGAAGAACATGCAATAGATTAAAAGAAGATTGTGGATGGACGATGTGGTATCCTGGGTGGCTCAAGAGGGCTATTCATCCACAGAGAGATTAGCAGAGGACCATACAGAATGGTTTACTATAGTTGCAAACCTGTAGGCTACATCTACCCTACAGCACTTACAGTGGTGCAGCTGCATTTAGGTACACTCCTTGATTTCCTGGCTAATTACTTGAATGGTCCTTAACAGGACAAAGTTTGGACACCTGTGAAATGCTGCAAACTGCAATGAATTGCAGGAAGCTTATCATTGGTAGAGAAAAAAAGCCAGACACAATTATTAACAGGTTTCTCCAGAGAGTAACTGAAGTTTCAAGTTACTCTTCTTTCAGCATAAAACGTCTGTTGCTGGTCCTAACCCACCCTCCTTACAAAAAGAAGAACAAGAAGAAATTCTACTGCTACTGCTCATGCATTAAACCAACAGATGATACAGACAACTCTTTCCACAATCTATTTATGAAAAGGGCAACTTGCTTCTTTCACCCCATCCTCTTGAGATATATGTTGAACACCAAAACATAGCTTGTTTTAGTCCTAACAGCAACAACTACACATATGACTGATTCTGGGGACATAAGCACAAGAACAGGTTTTTTAATAAACATTTATATATCCAGCAGGAAGCAAAGTCCTCTGGCAAGATGGTATTAGTTTGCTAGTGAAACTAAGCTAATCAGTTTTCAAATTACTTGTATTATAGACACTCACTGTATATTAACATTATATTTGTTAATTCACAGATATTGATAACAATCCTGCCAATCAAATTCATTAGGATGAGCAAGGTTTACACATGCATGCGCACATCCCACCCTCCAAAGTTTCCTGACCAGGCGGCTTGGTTCTCCCTCGCTCTCCAGTTTTGAGCTGCTTTATATTGCAAAGTGTAATTTCACTGTGGCACCAGTCATAACCTACACGAGAGTAAGAAAATCCAGCCTAGAATGTTTGAGACCTGGGAAAAGTTCAGCAAAGGTTCACAGAACAGGTCACAAACCATAAAAGCTTTGACTGCATTTATGCTTGATGGAAAGGCCAGCTGAACAGGAAGATCACATTCTCATTCAAAAAAAGATGAACACGTAGTATGAAAACACTACAGTTGAATTTGTATTTTCCTTTCATGACACCAACCAGTAGCAAATAATGAAATGATGGGAGCGAATGCTCCAACATTAGAGTCTCCTTCCAGTTCAGACATCATCCCATTGCAGTATCATGTTTCAGCAAGATCCTAATAGAACTGAGCTAGCTAGGTCAAGGGAGATCACCCTAGTATAACTGAAGAGGTTCAATCTCTAGACGTTATGGCTATTAAAATAAGTATATATTTGAATTAGTTTAAACACCAAAGCTGCAAGGGAAGTAATATCACTAGCTCTAAATCAGTGATGTAGTGGTATGATGTGGTAGCGACCTGGTTAACAAAGTCTGTTAATTTCATATATGATGATGTGGTACAATTTATCTAGTGAGGCCACCAGACTCATTTCACTTGTTCCATAATTCACACTTGGTTTCTGAAAGCAAGAGGAGGTATCATCATCATTTCTCACTTAACCCCCAGCAAAAGCAGCATCTAAGGGTCTGACTACAATTAGACACTCGCAGCCGGCCCATGCCAGCTGATTCGGGGTCATGGGGCTATTTAATTGCGGTGTAAGCACTGAGGCACGGATGGAGTCTGGAGTCAGGGACCCTACAAGATGGGGGAGGGAGGGTTTCAAGAGCTCAGTTTGCAGCCCACCCTAGACCATCTACACCACTGTTACAGATCAGCCACAGGTATCTAATTACAGTGTAGACACACTCTGCTAGGTCTTTTCCGTATCTACTATGATTCTACACTACATAAATATGGTTTAGGAAGGTAAGAATCACATACATGTGCATGACAGCCTTGGGCAAGGAGGAGAATATCACATGCAGAATGGAGTTGTTATGAATAAAACATACTACAAAAAATTATAACCCCTAACATAGAATTGTAGGACTGGACGGGACTTTAAGAGGTCATCTAGTCCAGTCCCCTGCACTTATGACAGGACTAGTATTATCTAGACTATCCCTGGCAGGTGTTTGTCTAACCTGCTCTTAAAAATCTCCAATGATGGAGATTCAACAACCTCCCCCAGGCAATTTATTTCAGTGCTTACCTACCCTGACAGTTAGGAAGTTTTTCCTAATGTCCAACCTAAACAGCACTTGCTGCAATTTAAACCCATTGCTTCTCATCTTATCCTCAGAGGTTAAACATACCACATAACAAATTCCATACAGGTCATCATAGCCAAAACTACAGATACTCTATGGATTCCCCCCAAAACTCATATAGCCCAAAATATTGCAAAGAAGATTACTTCTGAAATGTCAAAGGACTTTAAAAGAGCAGTAAGAGACCTCCTGGAAAGTCGGGAGTAATTATGAAGATTATCACATCTTCAAAGGTTCTGTCTTGGCCATGTTTCATATCTCAGTACACCCAGAGGAGCCATTAGTTCATAACTGTGGTCCTTAGGGTGCCCAACTGCTTTACCGTCTTACCGAAACAAAAAGACTGTCCAACTGTAAATCGCACTAAAGTAAAGAAAGCTTATCTGAAGAATAGCAGAATCCTGCTTATTCTTTTTACTGGAACCAGTGAAGATTACATTTTGGTCCCAGATGGCACGTGCAGAACTCAGAAGACCTATATTTGAGTATGTATTTCCTACTAAATTGGTAACAAATGCGCTAAGCACTCTCTTTCCCAAGACACCAATACTGTCATGCAGGGGGAAAAGGGGAAGAAAATACTGTAAATAGACATCAGATGACTTGAAAGAATAGTTCCATTCATTTAAACGCTTCCCCTGATTATTAAATCGCCTACAATCAAGAATGAGCTTCAGCTATAAAATTAGAGAAGAAAATAGATTATTGGATCCTAGTGGCATCTGAAAATAAAAGTCCCAGTCAGTAACAACTCCACAGTTACACACACAGCTGCCTAAAGGCTTGAGATGGCCACTGCTGGCTGTGAAGAGGCTTTGCCTATAGTTAATGAAGCCTTGTTTAAACAGTTGTTTGTGATGAAACAAAGGGCCTGATTCTCTTCTCACATGCTGGTTTTACAGCAGCACAACTCCACTGACCTCAGTGGACATGCTCCAGACTTACACCAATGTAAGCGAGAGAAGAATAAGGCCAAATATCTTCCAAAGTACTTGACTAGCTCATATAGGAACCCTTTTCAATAAGACATCCCCTGTTCCTCTTTGCCCTTTTATCTTTTCTTAACAGTTTGCCATCCAGTGATAGGAGGGAACCCCAGCTGCAACAGCCTATACTTTTATCTTCTGCTGACCATGCAGCAACACAAAGCTGAGTGCTGGATTTCCTGCTGCTTGCCTAAAGGGGCTGTTCAGCTTGTTTAAATATTGCCTGCCTTGAGAGCTTTGGAGTTGTGCCCAAGCAATGTACTGTATCTTCCCAGCATGCCTTTCAGCATGTACTTTAAAGGTCTCTAAGTTCAATGTACTATGCCCTGCCTCACTACAGGAGGGGCTTGATGACTTTAGAAAAGTCATCTTGTTTTCTTAAATCTATTCATATGCCATGTTTTGTTGCAGAATTAACAAAGGTCCCCCCCGCAATCCTCAAAACATACCTCACATTTAATTCAACAAAGGAAATTTTGAAACCAATTAAATACGAGTCAAGTATCTTCTGGTCTGAAGGGCTATTGTGAGGAAGAAAACAAATGCCATGTATTGTCTATGAACGGTTATCAATGCTCAGTGCACAAACAGCCTGAGATAAGTACAGCCAGCAGCAGTGCATTACTTTCAATCACAAAAGTGAGATACAGTGCAGTGACCCCTTATTACACGAATCTCCAGACTTTTGTTTCATATTTTTTAAAGCACACAACTATTTACTGGTTCCTAGGGACAGTGAAATCCTGAGCCTTTATGATACGACTGGCCCAACCAAACTACAAGTGTGAAAAGGCAAGTGCATGCCCATGTGCAGCATATACACATAGAATCAGTGATCACAGCCTACAGCATATGCCTATACATTTGCAAAGACACACCTCAGGAACGAGGCCAGTTACACTTCACGGAGCTGATTCATACTTCCTGGTGAGGTCTGATACTGTCAGCTGGATCCAGGGCCCTGGGGAGAACTCTGCGTGGAGCAGCACTGTAGTGGCACAGAGTGCCCACAAATACCGCTTCACCAAGGAAAAGGGTCATCAGCCAGCTGGTACATTCTTAAGAAGTGGGCAGTGCTGTTTGGAGAGCGAGAGGGGCTAGTGATGACTCTCACTAGTGCATCACTTGGTCAGGAGTCCTTGTGGGCTGAAACTTGGGTACCCTGCCTGCAAATTAATGCGGAGTTTCCCTGGCAGAAGCCCTAGCAAAAGTGATGGTGCAAGCAAACTTCTGCATGAGCCCCACATAAATTAGTTAATGTTCTGCAAGTCCCCTGTAAGTCACCTAATTAAGCAAATATCTAACATATGAAGCACAAACAGGGAAAGAATTAATGCAGCTGTCACTCCTTTACAAAACCATGATAAGAGGAGGCTAATAAGAAATCCAGCCTAGGAATAACAAAAACATAAATAGAATGTCTCCTTTATTTCTTCTACCAAGTAAGGTCTATTTCAGATTATGTTTCTTTCTTTGAATTTGTGAAATTGTGTGTAGTGGGTTCCCTGCGCTCTTCTCTCTTAAAATTCAAATTTAATAAAGGCAAGAATTTCTATAAAAATACCTCCTTCGTTCTCAAAAAGAAAATCATCCTTTACAAACCCTTTCAAAACGTTCCATTTACACAATTACCATGTAGCCAGGACTCAACCTTGGTGGCAAGGTTAGTCAGGAGATAACCTTGACTAATAGCATCAATCCACACTGGCCCAAAAGCAACAAAACATGGCCAACCCATTCAGCATCTTAAAAGACCCAGCCCTTAACCTGGTCTGGGGCTGATAACAGCTGATATGGATGGAGAAGAGATAAAAATCCAGATTCAAAACTTGCTTGTGAAACTTCTGAATATAAAGCTTCTTGAAAGAAAAGCTTCAGAAATATACCGCTTAGAAGGAACTTTCAAGAAGGTGCTACTTAAGACGCTTTGCTGAGCACAAAAAGTATGAAAATATACATACACCCACAAAAACAAATATGGTTAAGACTATGGTTGCAAGGAAATGCAAATCTAGGAGGCAAAAACTTATCTTTAATCCATTCTGCAGTGGCTCAGTATTGTAGCAGGGATGAGAGAGCTGTACTTCAATGTTTCATGCTATTCTGCTGCTATGATCTAATGCTGTAGTTCAGTGAGCCAAGTTAAAGATGGAGAATCAACAAATCGAGAACGAACTTGTGGCCAAGCCTACTTACATGCCTCCCCTTGTTAAGAACTTTGTTTGCATTCTCTGTACTGCAAAGACCCCTCTTTTCATCGAAAAATCTACGGGAAACTCATTTTTCCAACATAGCTTACTGACAATAGTCCTCCTAAATAAGAAATATAATATTAAAGAAATAACAAAGATATCCACCCTGCATGCTCATCTAGTGTATTATTCATCTGAATAGAGGAGGGAGTAGAGAGAGCAACTACATGTCACAGACCACTTGGTCTTCCACCTGTCTAACTTGGGGTCCATTCCTGCATTCTTTGCTCAAGCTGAAGATCCAGTTAAATGGAGTCTGAAGTGTGGAAAATTACTTGGAATTGTAAACTTTAGAGTGAAAGTTTCTTAGCTCAGGGGTTTCCTCCATGTTGTACAGCATCAAGCACACAAATGGTGCTCAGTAATTCCCTTGAGTTTGTTGAACTGAATCACATCCTTTATTTATTAAAAAAACTTAGGGTTTTTTGTTTTTTTTTTTGCATTTAACAGCTTGGTATTTTTCCAATGTAAAATGCCCTTGACTCCACTACCCCCCTCTCCTGCCCGCCCCACCCCCCAAAAAAAATCTATCAAACTACATAAGTAGCCTGTTGTAGTGGTGCATAATAACACCGTCACATATTTAAATCGTAAAATGTGTACTTACTATCTGTACTTAACAACTCATCTGGAGTCAAGTCCATTAGGATGTTTTTAAAACATATTTGCAAACCTTGGGTCTCTTACGGGGAGCAGTGGGAGTGATGCACATACTCTAGCATGCCTAGCTGACGGCTTCCAGAGTCCGATTTACTGCAGAGATGTATCATTACCCTCTCAAAAAAAAGTGAAGAAAAGAAACCAAGCCTCACATAGAAGCAACATTCTACTCTCTGATTCTATATCTGCAGACACCAATAGCCGCACTCACAGTGCTCACAGGCTAGCAGATGGGAAGCCTAAACAGAATTTTGATAGCAAAGCGTAAATGCTGTTCAGAACAGGAGACATGACCCATTAGCTGTTTTTGCATTAGAATCACAACACTGTGTCTTGGCAGGCCCATTTTGCTTGACAAACTGCCTCCACCTTTTACTCCATTGGTGCACAAATTTTGGTGCAGGAGAAGGAAGCCATGCACCACTTACAGCTGCGAGACAGTAGCCATTTTTCCATAGGCCTAAACCAAGGGTTTTCAGCTTATGGTCCACAGACTCCTGGGGTTCCGCAGAGGACGTCCAACGGGTCCGTGAAAGGTTGCTGTTAGCATGGAGCAATGGTTTTTAATCTGAGGTCTGCAGACGGTGTAAGATTTCCAAAGGGGTCCACACCTCTATTTGAAATTGTTTAGGGGTCCGCAAATGAAAAGAGGATGAAAACAACTGGCCTAAAATATAACCACTCCCCCTCCCTCTCCGCCCCACCCCCAGTCCCTGAGGAGAAGCTGACTGAAAAGCACTATTTTGTTTTAATCGAGAGAGCAAACAAAGCTGAGTTAAGAAAGTAGATTAACAGGGTAGAGTCACTCAGTCTTCCCCTCCCTTCAGACAACAGACGCAAGCTTCATACCAAGAAGCACCACTCGCCTCCACAGCAGCAGCCCTTCTGAATCACTGCCCTTTCACATTCAAAGCTACTTTTTGGCCTTTTTCCTTCAGGACACTGCTGTTCACATGTTTCTTATTTTTCATTTTAAAACTTCTGCAACTAGTAAAAAAGTTATTGCCAATATCATGATTTCCTTGTATTACCATATTCTTGAGTGACTTGATTAATTAGCACTTCGCAGACTGACCCGGCATAGATGCTGAGCTCCAAGACACTAAACAAATGGTTTCTTTCAGCTCTTCCTCCATTTTATTTTTTGTGCTAAAATGCACTAAATACAAGCGTATGGCTCTGAAGGGAAGTTTTGCATATGGAGTTGAAAATGCAATCATCTTCACTGGTCTGGCTTGAAGGAAACACTTCACATTTAAGCAATTTGAGCATTTCTGGAATGAAATACTGAGTTTGGAGATAAGCAAAGCTTAACAGCTGTTCAAAGCCAACAAGAAAATAAAGACAGAAAAATATCTGATGCTATCTCCCAACCTTTAACCAACAAGTGAAGCTGGTACTGTCCAGGGTGCACAACTTGCTAGGTACCAGTATCAGTTCCAGTCCAGCAAACAGTAAAGAAAAAGGTGATGAAGAATTGCACAGAGCCAGACAAGTTGAACTAAATTTTATTTATATCAAAAGAAGAAATTTGGTGTACTAAAATACATTGAGATAGCACAATTGTTTTGAACGGACTACCTTTATGACACTATGAACATCCTAGTACAAAGGAAAAATTCAGAAGGGTATTTCTATATGTCCAGCTACCTGCAAATCTGTTTCTTTATCTAAAATGTCCTGTTTAACATAATATGCAAAAAAGTAAATCCTTTCAGCAGAGGTTACTCAAAGAAAGAAGATACATTCAAACTAAAATCCTCATGGCCAAGGGTTTAAAGGAAAAATTCCCCATTGTTCAGTGTTGCCATTCTCACAGGAGCAGGGATGTGCAAACATGTTATCAGGAAGAGAACAGAAAAGGAGAGTACACTAGTGGAAACACACTCTTGTACAGCAGAAAAGCAATGATGGCTAACAGAGCAGAACTTCTGTTAGCACAACCAGAACACCCACCTTTTAAGAAACCACTTCCCATCTTACTCTTCCCACCCGCTCCTCAATAGTGTTCTATTTATTGAAGTTTAAAATAACTGGGCAACTGATCTCTAACCATGCATCAGAAGAGTTGGCTAACACTCTGCCACCGCCCTACCACATGTACAAACCACCAACGAATAAAGCTGCTGGTGAATTGCAAATTTTTGCCTAACTGAAGTGTAAATGGGGGCTCTCTTGGTGACAGGCACGCACTGCACACCTAAAAGTCTACTCTACACCCAGTCAGACTTACAAATATATACAGATACTCTTCATGTTTACTTCCACCTGGTGGATTACTGGAGGTGGAGACTACAGTGTTTTTAAAACAAACATGTATGACTACCTCTAGAATTAGTCTCCTGGGTAATCTGTGGGCAATATACCATATTGTGCTATAAAAAGCAGGGGGGGAACACCACTAACTATGAAACTACTTTTTCTTTTCAGTATTGCATTTTTTGGAGACAGTCTGTATGGCAAGGAAAAATAATAAAGTTTTGCTTTTATTTTACTGAGTCTCTCTAAGCAAGGAGCTACCCACTGCAATATCACTCTACACAAGTCATCAATATGTTTTAACAGGCTAAAACGTTTTTAAAGGTGTCTGGAATTTACACAGCATGCAAAATCTTACCATTACCTCATTTCCCTAATCAAACAAACAAAAACAGATAACTAGTAAGAACATTAAAACTAAAAAAAAAAAAAAAAGCTGAGTTGTTTATCAATTAATTGCTGGATACAGATGTATAAAGTGGGGGTCTCAGAACTCTGGGCAAACAAATTCAGCTAGAGATAACAAAAAATAAGAAGAGCCCTGCAAAATCTTATTCCTTCTTAAAATCGACTTGACTTAGCCAGCTCCTACACTTGCTTGTCCTTGCTAAACTAAGTGCAATGTTAGCATTATCAGTACACGGCAGCTCCTTTTGGATTATTTGTTAAGGTACCAACCTTCTTCTGTCTCTACATAAATCATCAGTGGACCCTGTTTTGTACATTTTAAATTCACAAAAAAATGTCTCAGGGCTGCTAGGTGTGTTGCATTCCACTGCTCTATGTAATCCTGGTGTGTAGAAGGAAAGGTAAATATTGTGGCAGTGTCTCTCTCTCTCTCTCTCCCCCTCCTCACAGATACAGAGAGCAGCTCAGTACGATATTGCCCATCAGCAGGGCATCAACACAAGCTAAGGACCTAATTCTGAAAATGAATCCACACTGGCAGCCTCCTGCTCCAGGAAAGCCTCATTAGCAACAATGAGGCTTTGTTTATACATATGGGTGTGACTGTACAAAGCAGTTTGCAGGATTGGGCCCCCCAAAAAGACAACTGCTGAAGGATTTCCTGGTGCTGTTTAGCACGTTTAGCGTATGGGATGTTTCTCCCCCTTTGTTCTTCCCTATATCTTGAAAAACAATTTTCAAACAATACTTATTAAATCTGAAGTGGAGGGGTCTTTAAAGATGGACGCGTTCATTAGCACTAGACAAACTACTGGCAGAGACTAACTCTCAAAAGACAAATCCTTAAATTGTACTTAAAACTGAAAGACAGATATTTTAGCGCACAGCTAGTATTCTGTATGTACAACCCGTAAAACGCACAATGTACGTTAGAGATGGGCCCTAAATGGCAAAGTCAAGATCCAGAGTTGGAATAGATTCCAAATGTCTTCAGTATTCAGATTGAGGGTTTAGAACAACAAATTCCAATCTGGTGCTATATAATCTTGTAAACAGATATCAGTTTTATATAATATATATATAAAACTGATATCTGTTTATAAGAAGCATGAAGAACCTATTACTATTTCCAAGAACTACTCTTTCACTTTGTTGTAGCCACTAATACTTCCCTTTATCCAACTAATACACTTTAAAAAGTTGTATTGCCATATCCCTCAATGTTAATAAAAATATTTCCTTCCGGTCTTTCACTTCTACAAAACTGAACCAGCACCTAACCAGGTTATAAGGTGCATGTTTACATAACCCAAACAGAGCGTTAATGATGGATACACATCCTATGAACTAAAACACACACACACACACACACACACACACACACACAACATTAAACGAACATTACTAAGATTGTACAGTAAAGCACTCAAAAGTTAAGAAATGCCAGAATTAAAGTTGCCTATGCAACCTCAGTTTGACTCTTTGTGTGCAGGCATTATGATACAGTCTATAATTACACCATCACATTCTATTTTTTGCCACAGGATGGCCTTAAACTAGGCCAAATTAGGATGCATTTTCATGGAGATGGCAAAAGGCACACCTTTGACATGAAAATCATACCCCTGACAAATTTTAAGTCTCTGCTCCTAACCATTAGGGTGATAGAGCTTGTCAAAGAAAAGGCCACCAGAATTTTTTAAGATGGGCAAAACAACGTACTTTTCCAAAGATCGGTTCTGGGAAATGGCTGAACAATTTTGGCTGAAATTTCCCCCCAAAAAAACACAGCCTGAGGCATAGACTCAGAACGTAAAATTTCAGCCCAAATGGTTCAAGTTTGGTAATAATATAAGCAACTGAAAGGAGTCTTATAAATGGGAAATGTCAAGCAATCTTAATAGATGGCACTACCAGCCATGCCTCTAATTCCATGCTGAGGGACCAGTCAGGCTTCTCTTTGCCCCTTATTTGCTCTCTTCTAAAGACACCTGAGAATTAGGATTCCCTGAATAGCTCAGAGATTAATGGATCAATCCATCATGTAACCTATGACCCTAATACAAAAATTAGTAGAAGTGGCTAGTTTGGCTTCTTTGAAGAAATCTTCTGACTAGTCTCAAGTTGTATTGCTGCCATTGTCAACACAACCATTCAAAAATCCACCAGTCAGGTCCCAAAAAATCATGCTATTAAAAAACAACTGAGAAGTTTGGTTTTTCTTAACCTGCATTCCAGTTTTGAGTCTGATGGTGCGCTCAGTTCACCTTTTCAAGCTTTTTTTCCCCTGCAACTACTGAAAGCTAGAAACTGTCATTTTTGAAAAAGAAAGTAAGCTGAAATTCTCAGGGTCACTTGACTCTAGGAGCTGTGGCTTTAAGAAAACAATGAATAGCACGACTTTTATTAAAATTGAGAGTTGGCAGCTCTGCAATTATTGTCCTTATTTTCTACAGAAAAATGATCGGTTGTGTTTGTATCTTTAAGTAAGTTATCGTGGCATCTAGAAATGCTACGTTTTATGAACACTGATATGCCACTCTCCACATTCATGTTAAATACTTTTTGTGGTTAAGGTCCTGCACATACATTGAGCAATTGTTCACATGGCAGTTATTTCTTTTCAAGAAAAAGTTACTTTATTCTCCAGGCCCACTGATGCTTGAGTTTATCCATCCCTAATGTTCTCCTGAGACATTAATGTTTTCAGAGAAATTTGACTGTTTCCTGGACTACATTAATGTAGAGCTGCAATCCCTCAGTCAATAGATAGCATTTTTTAGGCAGCACCGACTTAGTCTCAGATAAACTTTAGAGGGGATTTGTGTTTAATGTACATGCTACGTGCAATTTGTGTACGTTACAGCACACATAGCTTCTATTTCCTTCTGAGAACTCCACAGGGGAATGCACTGGTTCAAGTTTTTCCTTTTCCGATATTTCTCAAAGCCCAGCCACTCCTTACTCTTCCTAATTACTAAGAAAGGGTAAAGCTCACTGATCTCATGATAGCTGCAAGTCCTTTGATGAAGCAACAGTGGTTAGCAACTCGTTGAAAAAGTCTGATTAAGGAACAAAAAGCATACAGGGCACACACTACAAGCAATTACAAATGCAAATTCTCTAACCATCAAGTTAGACAACAGTAACACTAATACAAAAGGCAACTTTAAAAAACAAGCTTTAAAAAACCTGAAACTCTACATCAGCTAGATCTTAGCAATGGCCAGCCCATGAACAAAGACCTCTGCGGTGTTATCCAGTCAACAGCGGAATGTACGTAGAAAATACTGGGAGTTTACAGAGATCCATCGAACTCTCCCTAGCCTCTAGACAGTCAACTTGGGATCCCTGGTATTTTACGACCCTTCCCATTTCTGAATTTGCATGCGAGGATTCAGAACTTAGGCTTGTTTTGGGTTGTTTTTTTTTTTAAAACCCCACCACATGTTGTCACAATAAATGCCACTAACAGCTGCTTAAATTCATACAGTGGAGCCTAAGTTTGCTCTCTTGTCCTTGTATCTCTATCTATACAGCAGATGTTAGTGGATTTAAGAATAAAAACTTAAAAAACAGAACTACAATAAGAGCAAACCAGTAGTCACTTCCAGAGAATATGAAGTACAACTGCCAACACAGGTCTGTGATGAGATTAATCCTTTCGTATACAAAGCGTATTTTCTTCATGTCTAGCAGAAAGCAAACCCCATTTTGGGAGCATTCAATTTATTTTGTTTCCACTTAATTCTTGTTGCTTATGAAGCAAATCCTCAATTCTCTTTTAAGTGCTTCTCCCCAGTGCTTCAGGTTCTAAAATGCTGCAAGAAATATAAACCTTTTTTCTGCATGAAAAGTTACTGTTGTGAACCCTACATTTCAAAATGTTTTAACTACAACTATACACTCAAACTACAAACACAATGGGATGCTCAAATTAATTTAGCTGCTATTAATGTAAATTTTGTTTTAAAAGCTACTACTCCTTTTGAGCGTCTTTAGTTTTGTGTGTTGTTGTGATAACAGGGAACAAGTGGTTTCCTGTTTGCAAAGTGTGATCTTTCAGCTTTGAGAAGTGATTTAATACAGGAACTGGAATCTGTGTACAGTTCACATGCATTCACACCACAGTCATAAGACACAAACATGGAGGATGTACCTGCAAGGTTTAACATACCCATACGAAGATGCACTCTAGATACAACCATGCTTTTTCATCAAAAACTTTACTAGGACTTTTAAAGCAAATGATTGTCTATATTATATGCATCCAGATCTACTCAATACATTTGTAAGCACTGTTACTATTTTAAGTTGCTAGAGCTCCTTTCTTCTCCAAAGATTCCAAAAAGTTTTTCCAGACTAAATACAGGAATCAGGTAGCCACTTCCGGGAAAGGATGGCCAACATGAGGATCGTCGTTTGACTGGGCAACAGCAAGCACATAGACAAGAAAATGTTGGTTAAGAGCACTGGGGCAAAACCTTATTCCTGTCAAGGGCTGTGGGATTTTCAGTGTCTACTGAGAGCCAACTGAAACTAGGGGCCTGCTTCTCCTGCCTTGCATCTTGAATTGCAATTTACAAAGCGAGCATGTTCTAATCTGGTAGAGAGTGCAACTGACTACACAAAGCATCGAGCAGAAGAGAATTAGGCCCTATGTTTCTGAAGTCTCATCTGAAAAGTTCCCACACAGTAAGGTTATCTCTACAGTATAAGCAAGATCACAGCACAGCTGCAGCACTACATCTACGCTGTCACAGCACAGACAATCACTAGAGCAATGGAAGGTTTTTTTTCCTGGCAGTAGCAAGGCCAAGAAAAGAATTCTTCATTGACCTAGCTGTGTCTGCACCTGGGCTTAGCTTGGCTTAACTATGTCTCTTGGGCATGTGAATTTTTCATAGCCTTGAGTGGCATAGTTAGGTCGACCTAGGTTTTGGGTGTAGACAAGACCTCAACTGCATGGAACTCAATGTATCCATCTCAAAAGGAAGAAGGGCTGAGTCGATCCTGATGGGATTTAACATCTGTACTTCCAGGGGATGTAAAAACCTGATTTTGATCTCACAAAACACCAGTGTAAGTCAGAAGTAACTTCACTGGAAGTCAAAAGCATAACCAGTGTCAGAGTGACCAGAAGCAGGCCTCTAAGCCCTCCCCTCCAGCATTGTTATTTCAGTTTACTCACTGAAGTGTATTCCTTAAGAAATCACCTGTTTATAACAACCCATATTAGAATAACATGGTTTGAGGATGATGAATTATCATCATTTATGTACTCGTATTCTGGTAACGCTCATTATGCTAGACACCATCCAGACGCACAGGGAAGCACTTCCTAGCTAAAGAACTTGCAATCTAAGACCTCCATCCCGCACATTGCTCCTTATAGACAGACCCTTGCTATCTGAGTCCCAGAGAGTTGCCCCCCAGAGTTATTCAGTGGGGCTCCACGTAGGGGCTGAGGTCTGTGGTGGAGCAGCAGGCAGACTCAGAACCAGGGCAGACGATGCCTGACCAAAACTACACATAATCTTTAATAAATAATATCCTGGGACCGACACGGCTACAAGGACACAGCATATGTACACGCCTTGTCATTTAAAAAATATAAATAAATAAAAAGACACCCACTATGCCTAACCGATCCTCTGCCCATCTTTTACTGTGAGAGGCATGGCAGAAGTGCATCCTCACAAGGGATTTGAAGGAGAATTTTTAAACGAGTTTAAGAAACTAGAGGATGTAATAAGCATACAAAAATACAACTGTTAGAGACCAGAGTGCCTCACCTGGTACAGTAAACAGGAAAGTGGTTATTCTGTTCTGCAGCATTAGTAACTTCTCAAACAAAGAAGCCTGATCGAGCCAGACAGAGAGGGGCTTATCAGCTTAAGAAATGGGAAGGATGGTCCAATTAACTGCCAAGCAGTCAGACATAATTCACCCTGATGAGGCCAATAAGATCAGATAAGTCAGAGAAAATGCATGTCCTGGCCACTTATGTAACACCCATGCTGCAAACCATCCTTGTCTCAAAACTTTGTCTAAATAAGGACCAGTAGTCAGAGGAAAATACATCTAAATCCAGCTATGTGAATTTAATGGTACCTTTCTGATGAACTGGTTCCCCTAGCTGGGTGGGTGGCAGCATACTGCACTGCTAGATCTAGGATCCAGAAACCATGGACCAGTGGAGGCATACGAGATACTACACCTGGTATCTTGTGTCCATTGCATTGCATGGACATTGGAGACATGAACGTTCCATGTTGCCTTCCTTAGCCCCATAACCCTGCATTGTCTCTTGCCCCCAGCCGTTCTTGCCAATACGTGGAGAATCAGTGACTCCACAGGAAATCGCTTCATGGCATTCAAAACTGAAGGTAAGTCACTGTAGCAACTGAGCAAACAGCTGTGAATCAGGAAGAAAGAGAGGTAAAAGAGGAATTAAAAGGAGGATACAGACATAAATAGTTACAAAAAGTTTTCAGCAAACCATAGGTATAGGTTGGTGATTATCATCTGGCATGTAACAGATGCTTAAAAAAAATACATGAGCTTCATCTGACAAACCTATTGAAAAAGAGCAAGTTCTTTATCTGTAAACTAATGTAAATGAATGCATGAGTAGGAGCCACTCCTTCTCATATGATAAGACAACTTGTTTTATATAATCCTCTTCATTTTTCATGGTGGCAGACTTAGAACGTCATGATCAGAAACATGTGTTTTGCACACCACGAACTAGAGCGTAAAAACGGTTGTGTGGAATATTTATGTTACATACAGCAACAGCCTATTTGTCAGACTGTTACCAGGACCCAAGGAATCTGTGTGTTACTAGAGAAGCTGCCTTGCAATGGCGTGTTATAGTGAGCATGAACCAGACTATATATGGTGTTTACTGAATGTTTAGGCATAAACATGTTACAAAAGAAATTATGTGCAGTGTTGTATATTAGACCCTGGACTAGCCGCTGTAGGGCTAACCTCTGTCTCACTTAGACACTAATTCTTCGTATTATACTCAGATGCATCTGACTGTGGATGCCTATGAAACCTCTAGAAAGCAGGTAGTTTATACTGCACAGTAATTATTAACTATGCAGAATAGCAGCCTTCTAGCTCCACCCTCCTACATTCCCCTCTCTCCCTCCTTCTCTTCCTCCCCTGCTACTTTCCTACTCTTGACTGTTCACAACACAACCCCATAGAGGGCATGAAAGTACACGGAAGAATGTTGCTGCAGAATGCTGCCTATCTTTCGGGATGACGGGCACAGACAAGTGCACCATCTATTTCTTAAGAAACAGCTGGCAGTGAGAGTGCTACAGCTATCTGCCCACCCCACGTTCAAACTGAGTGTCTTCATGAGACTATTTCATAACAGAAAAAAATCTTGAATGGGTGCAGGGAGGAGGGTTTACTGAAGATGCCTTAAAGCAGGGAAAGAAGCTTCATAACTGGCTTCAGAGTCTTGCCTAACCTGTTTTGTGGTATGTTCCGTTTAACTCTTTTTTGGCAACAAGATCTGGATTGCAGCCCCTTTCTCCTTTCTGGCTCTATTTCACACTCTATGACACACTAACACAACACAGGCTTGAGGAAACACACTTAAAAAAACCCCAACTAAATCCATCACAGATTGAAATCAGACCAACAACATCTTTATTATATGGAACTGGATCTTCCTTATCAACTATTCAGGATTGCCAAATCTCAAGTGTCAGGCTTCCCACCTTCACAGCTGTTCTTTGCCACCACATTTCTATCCCCAAATGATAAAACTCTATCAAGACAAAGCAAAAAAAAAACAAAACAAAAACCCCAATTAGTAGCCTACAACTGGGGGGGGTGTATGTTTTGTTTTGTTTTGTTCTTTTTTTTTTTTTTAAACAAAGCACTCACCACAAAAATCTAGCACAGCATCACAAAGACAAACGTTTCTTCACTTTTGCATTCTGTGGGGCATTTACAGGGTTAATGGATAGCCTGCAGATCAGAAATTTACCTGCTTAGCAACAAAAAGCATCAACTCTAAATTATTCTGGTTCATTTTAAAATCAGGATAAGCCGTTTCTAACTGGTGGGAAGAACTTGGTGATGGCTCAGTAGCCATTTTAAGCAACAGACATTAATCATGGAAGTTCAGCATAAAAGGAGTGGTAGACAAAAAAAGGAAAGTAGAAAACAAAGACCTTTAAAAGCTCAGTAACACGTACTACAACTCAGTTTCTTCATCAACATAGATAAAATACATTTCAAGAAACAAGTAACCTCAACTAAACAGAAAGATCATCAGATGACTTTCAGAGGATACAATATTTCCCAGAGCGCTTAGTATTAGGCAAATTATATTGCGTAGATTTCCAGTCAGGTTTTTACATGGTTTTTAAGGGACTTTCAGAAAGACTTCTAAGTCCATCAGAAGTAGACAAACATTCCTTCCTCCCCCTGGTCAAACTGCAGAGATAAAGTGTTTGCAACATACAGACTGAAGTGTTGGAGATGAATGCTTAAACTAAACCTTAAAAAAAAATCTAAAGTAACTAAATCTGTTGCAATGGAGAACCTGATGCATTTTTATCAGTATGTTCAGCCATATCTTTTTAAGACTCTGAAAAAGAGAGAGACTCTTGGAAACCAGAACACATTTTTATAGCTGTATTTACAAGATCTTTCTATAAGCTCCTCTGGGAAAGGGCTGCCTTGTTTCTGTGTCCTGTACAATAAAAAGCGTATGTGAAATAAATAATAATCATACAGAAAGCAAATCTGCTTCCCTTTTTGGATTTGCCAGGATGCTGAGACACGCAGAGTGTCTTGTTAGTCTTCTATTGAGTTATCAGAAATAATCCTTAATCAGTTTCTTGGTCACACTAGGGCCTGAAATCTGTTACAATTATTAACTGTGCTCCAGTCACATGAAAAGAACAAGCTCCTCCCTCCCATCCTCATCCCCTGGGTAATTTTATGTGGGTAGTGAATGCAAGAAAAGGAAAACCTGCACAGAAAGATTGCACACTGTACTTCTATTTCTGTTTGGAGGATAAATTAATTTTATTAATGAGTTAGGGTCAATATTTTTCAATGTTTCAAATCATTCAATTACCCAAAGATAAACTGAAAAATTTCCTTGTAGCACTTTGTTTTTGTTGTTGTTTTGTTTTAAAGGGCGGAAGGAAGCTTAAAATATTTACAATTATTCTTAATTATGTCTTTTTAAAAAAATGATAAAGGAATGTGAAAATGTTTCACTATAAGTTTAAGTTTCAGTTTTGGTGGATATGTGGAGAGAAGAGACGGAGGCGGGGGAGAGGGTGGGAATACATCACTTATCTGAGGGACAATGCCTTACTGGCTTTGGCAGAGGTGAATAAAACTACAGGCTCCGATTAGCCAACAACTTCTAAGATTAAACTGAGAACCCAAATCCACCTTCCACGTGGATTTGTGCTCATGTATCCAAGTCAGAATCAGTCCTCTACTTTAAACCACTTCTGTGATCTAAATGCAAAAAACACAAATGTAAACTGTGGAAACTTCTACTATGAAACATTATGTTTACACTAGGAATAGAGCTGGACACCCAATGTTAAATACAGTCCTCTTTGGCTTCCCCGAAATCTAACTAAATACTATTTAACTGCTGATATCAACAGGCCCAATCCACACTTCAGTTTCCATGTTAGGTACTGAACACTATGGAGCTACAAGAATGGCCAAACCACGAAGGTTCAAGGTTAGTGGGGAAAATGAGTCATTCCTGACATCAGATGTCAAACACAGCTCATATTTTAGAGCTGGAGGGCACTTTGTTTTAAATTTTTAATTAAACCGTTACAGAAAGGAGAGCCCCAGACATATAGATAACAATTTAAAAGTTTACATCTAGGATGTGGGTTTAAGAAAAAGGATAGAAGAAAAATATCAGTAAATATTACTGCTACCTCCAAAATACCAAATGCATTTTCCTCTAAATTGTAGTTGACTTAATATCCTGATCACTTGATCAGTGTTTATGTTGTATCATGTGTCTGTTTATAAAATATTTAAATATTAAATTGGTAACAAGTCTGCCCCACTCAAAGAAATTAAGGAATAAGTTTTCCACTTATAATTAGAAATCAAGGAGACTGTCAGGAAGCAGTAAATTCATGAAGTAAGACTGCATTTCCTTAAAATTAGAATCTATGCTCATTCACTAGCATTTATATTAATGTTTTTCAGGACAATTTGCATCTGAAAAATATAAATCATTTCAAAAAAAAGGGAAAAGGACAGATTACTGCTGTGGACAAAATGGTGCCATTTAATACAAAAATCTGGTTTCTGCAAAGGCCGGCTGTAGTGCATGCTGGTCCCAAGCAGAGTGGGATGCAGCCAGTTATATCTAACAGTTGTGCCCTCAGCAACAAATGGTGCATTCATAGAACTGGAAGAGCCTCTGTCTAGGGGCTGCAAATGAAACAATCAGTTGCTGACGCTTTCTGAGGGAGGGTATGGCTAAAGGGGCCCAATGGGAGTCGTCTGAGCGACAGAGAAAGCTATATGCAAAAGAAATATTAATAAAGAAAGGAGAAAAACAAAAACCACCATTGAGTATCGTCACATTCTTACTGCAACAGCCAGGGTCCAGTGAACTAAGTATATAGCAAATGTCACTCCCAAGGGAGAAACATACACGCACACAAACAGAAGAGCAAACAAACCAAGGGAAGGAGGCAGGAGAATAACTTTGTTTAATGGACTGGTATTTTTAAATAAAACTCAGGAGTACACAGACCCACACTTGACAGACCAAACAATCTTTACACAATTTCACATTACTGCCTTATTAACTATGCCACCTCCAGGTTGGTAACGCAAAGGGAACATCTGGTACTAGCTAAATGTCAGCTTACACAATCCCTTTAATAAATTTTTTAAAAGTTGGAGCTCTCCTGTGGCATCCATCGGAGCTGTTATAGTTGAAGGTCTGTCAGAGCATACACTGACTAGAAGCACCCTGAAAGTGTGACTGATGGTAAACAAAAATGTGAGTTCTAATGGGCTTAAAACCTTGCAGACAGGTTCTGAGACCCAACTGTTTGGGTCATTACATGTAAACAGAACATCTCTATTTCTACAAAGTTTGACACTCGCTATCCTCTAACACACACAAAAAAAGGGCAACAGCTTTGCAAGCCCTGCATCAATAAAGTCAAACATTATTGGCCTCTCAAACATAATTGAAACATACAAATACCTCAATGCAAAGCGTTACTAATAAGCATTCTGATTAACTAATTTTTAGTACAAAATTTCACTATATGATGCTTATTCCATTTTACCAATTTCTACACAAAATTCAACTGGAATTCAGAACGACAGCCAATGCTAAAATTAGTCATTACAACGCATGTAATAATCACTTGCCTGGAAGTTTTTTGTTTTTTTTCAGCTAAAACAGATCCTACAGTGGATCTTCAAGTTGCTTGTGAAGTCTGGGGGCAGATCCGCACTGGCTCAAGAAAACAGCCCTTTCTCAAGTATCTGCCAGATGAGACAACTCAGGAGTTGGAAAAGTTCTATGTCCTGTATTACACAGGAAGTCAGATTAGATTATTCTAATGGCACCTTCTGGCTTTTTAAAATCTATGAATTTGTAGCTGAAAAATGGACATTGATATTGTAGATGCTGAGATGGGTGTATAGCCTTAAGTATAATATTACAAAGTTAAATGTTCATTTGAACATTCTACTACAGACCAGGCAATACCATTTCCTCGGTTCATTTCCAGTATTGTTACACCTCTGCACTAAGGAAGGGTCACAACAGTGGATCTCTCATTTGAAGAAAGAGAATTTTCAAACATATATAGGATATATTTCCCTGTTCTTCTGCACTGACAAGTCCACAAATCCTCCTGGAAGTTGGGAGGATAACAGCCTACCCAATAAGCACACATTGACAATAATGATACCGTAAAGACTTTATGCCACATTATGGAGAATGGAGGGTAGAGAGAAAAGGCATAAAGCTAAGTCAGCCAAGTCTAGGATAGTGCATGCATGCCCAGGGCTCCCTGCTGCCTTCTTCTTGAGAAGAACTCTTGTCTTTACTGAAGCTGCATCTGGAGACAAGTACTCTAGTTCAACGTCACCGAACTTCTGCATCATTAGATGAAAGATTTCAGTATATAGACACCACTCTGCCTGGTCTGTTTAGTGTCTCAGCCAATACACCATGGTGATGTTCTTTCTGTGGATGTTTGTAGCCTTGCCAGTCAGAAGGTTCTTCCTAGAGGAGTGACAGGTGAGCTTCTCATCACAGAGAAGCAGATCTGATATACCAGTACAATATTATCTCTCGTGACTACATGTGTTTGGTATTGACACAAATAGTGCTCTGAGGCCTTTGTTTATGTCTCTCTGTTCCCAAAGATGGATGGTGTGCTTATTTTCCCTTGTCAGCCATCTCCCTAGGCTTGTTGCTGTTGAGGAATCTGTTTCTCTAGATCCTCCCCAATCAGTGCAGTTCTGAAATCTGGAGTCTCTCAGTGAATCTGGATTTTTCTATCCACATGTGGGAGAAACGGGTACAGCATGTCAGAGGGCATCAATTTGGGAGAGAATTGAATTTGAGAGGCCTAGTCGTGGTGGTGGCAGCAGTCTTGGTGGGAGCTCCAAAACAAAATCTTGTACTAGCCTCATAAGGAGTGTCTCCTATTGGACAACCATGCCTAGCAAGCTCATGATCCACTGCGCTGCATCCACTAGATCCTTCCAAATCTTCCCATATGCTGTACAGAGTGTTCTAATGTCTCTTCACAGGAATTAATGTTCTGTGGCAAGCCAAGTCTGTTATTGGCTAGGCTCTCTTCCCTATTCACCCATGAAACCATGCTGTATTAGCAACTGAATATGTCAGGAGAGCTGGTCTAAACTTGCCAAATTTTTCATTTAAAAAGCCCCAGCAAATTTTTGTTGAAAATTTTCACATTTTTCAACTGGCTCTAGTTGGAAGTCTACACCTGAGCACTTTTTCCTTGGATAGAGCCTTTGTGAGGATATAATCTAGAAGTGGATACATGTATATTCTCTTCTGCCTTCATGAAGTGCTTCAATCCATGATCAGTGTAAAGGGTCAGGCACATTTTAGTGTTAAAACCCTTGAAAGATGAGGATTTTGATCTCAAAGGTCAGCAAAGGGGATGTCTGTCAACTCCAAAGCAACTATAAAGGCAGAACAAAGTTGTAGGCTTTTCAGGTGGTTTTTCCCCCCCAGAACTGCAAGCAAGCTGAAGACACACAGTAGAATCTGTGGGGCTACTGATCTAAAAGAACAAAAGTTGGTTATACTGCACTGGATAAGGTTTCCAGAACTTGCTAATGACTGATAAGCCATTTAGAAATGAATGGTAATATTTTTCCTTCCTGATTACTTCTCTGATCAGTACAATTTTATTGCAATATATTTTGTATTGCATTTGCATAAATTTTGACAATAATACTAATAGAAAAGTCATTTTACTAGCAGGTAAAAAAAAACCCTGTCTGAAACAACTTTTTGCTGTTTCTTATTTTATTTGTATACAGTGATTTGTTAAATGTTGCTGTTATTTAAGATCAAAACTAGGAGTAAGTTCTTTATATGTTTAGGTGAAATACTAAATCACTAAAAAGGTTGTAATTGCAAGACTGCCTTTAAAATTAATCTCTCTCTCTCTTTCTACTTTAGCACAGAGCTACAGGCATGAAGATGCAGGCCAAAGTACAAGGAAAGCGCATTGGCCAACTGTAGCAGCAGCAGCTTCCCTCCTCCCCTCCTCATGTGGCACTTCTGGACCAATCATCATGCTCCACCCAGCTGTTCAGCCCTGCTCTCCCTCCACTGACTGACAGCAGTGCACTGTTACAGCAGAAGGTGTCATCCATCACCGGGAGAGTGAGAGAGAACTCTACAGTGTTCTCAGAGTGTACCAGAAACTTTAGACATCACAAATCCAGCCTGACACATCTGCAGTTTCTCTCCCCCTAACTCACCCCCAAGGCAAAAATATGAAAAGCAAATAAAAAAAATTAAAACTTGAACCTGCTCATTTTGTTACAACAGATGGGTTTCAGTTAAAACAAGCTGCATGTATTATTTGTAACTGATTTCAGCTAGAATATCCCTCCATGCCTCTTCTTCACACACCCCAATTTAAGGTAGAACAAAGATGTCTGATTCACCTTTCACGTTGGAGTGACTACTGATTTTAATGGAGTCAATCCTGAATTACCACTGCAATAAGTGAGGGGGGAATCCAACCCAAAGTGTTCAAAACATGCCCATCTGACAGAAAATTGCCCCCGCCCAAAATGCTCAGCTCAAGCAAGCTGTTTGCTGAGTGAGGCAGCTAATATTTCTATATGGAGACTCCTCTGGTTTCCTGCATTGAATCTATTTTTATCATCAAATACACAAAAAGATAAGATTTTAACTATGCACGCAGGCTACTTATTTGAGGATCATATTTGCAGGTTAGACTGTTCCTCAAATTTCACTCATTTCATTTAGAGTTGGTTTGGGATTTTTATTTTTTTAAAGATTTAAGGTAGAGATAGAACTTTCTGCTTAGGCATAATCTTTAACTAATGTTTCCAAAAAATCAAAATGAGCATTAAAATGATTTTACCAAAATAGTCTTTGGATAGAGGTAGAAGATCGGGTGTATTGATCTGAATAATAAAAAAAAAATAAAAAATTAAATACTAACTACTTGACCACTTGCACCTGATATTCCAAAAAGTTGTTATTATGGCAGGCCATACTTTGTGTTCTTTTAATTACTGTTTCTTTGATACCTGACACAGAATTAAATAATTGCAATGGCAATTTACCTAATTTTTGTTGCTCAACTCTTCAGTCACTGATGTATATGTTACTTTACAAAGGATTCAGTAGTGCTATATCATCCACAAAACTAAAAAATAAATAAAAGCGATCCAAGAAAATCTGCAAGTCATCCTAAAGGAGAAAAGGATCTTCTAAATCCAGTTTCTAATAAGGATGATTTCCCATAATTTCTTCATGGGAGCTAAGACCCCTTTTGCTTCTTGTGCTTGATCTTGCACCACTGAAATCAATGGACATTTTGTTATTGCTATAGAGGAGCAGGCCCAATTTGGAATCAAGTCGCTTGGAAGTTCATTTGTCATTCATTCTCTGTAATAGTGTATTAGGACAGAAAAATCAGAACAAATCCACTGTAATCAACACTCTTCCTCCCCTTTCAAATTACACTTGAACATTTTCATTTCAATGAAAGATCAAGGAGAAAAACCTGCTTTTTTACACAAACCTGCCCATTTCATAAACTGTAGTCATCTCTGCCTCGTTAACGAAAATTCTACTATCCTTTTGACCTTGGACTTGTTCATTTCATCTGTCTCTCTCGGCACATACTCTTTGCTAACCATACAGCATGCTATGAGCCCTGATAAAAGTGGTTAATGTTTACTGAAACCTGCGTATGAACTGTACTAAACCTGATACGGGAAAAAAAGGCAAAGTTCTGCTAACAGCATCCATGACCAATTAAAAAAAAAAGTGCATACATTTTACTTTTTAACTAAGGTTTTTCACAGGCCAAATACAACTATCAGTAATCAGAGAGAAAAATTAAATGAAAAAGAATACGAACTTTGAATCTCTCCTCTTTAATTGTTTGAGAGAGTTGGTCACTGATACAGAGGGACTCATACTCAAAATTCTATAAAAAAGTAATTACATTTGTTTTCTAGAACACAAAAGAAAAAAGGAAAATCAAGTATTGGTTACTATGACCTACTTTCTGTGGGATGCATAATTTAACCCAATGTAGATATTTTGAAAACATCTACATGTCCAGAAAAGCTTAGCAGAATTATTAAAATCCTTCTTGCAGTTTTTCTGTTGGAAGTTTCATACATTCCAGTTTTAACAAAATCTTACAAACCGTGTTTTTTTTTTCTTTTAAATATTCTTACTGTATTTCCTAGGGAAGGAGAACACTATTATTTTGGCTGCTCAAACAAAACTATGTTTAACATTTCAGCAGCTGCATGAGCACGTTAGTGAACTAGGGCCTTCTCGTAAACTGCTTCTCCTCACTCAAACATTTTTAAAAGGTGTCTTTTAAAATACAATAATAAATAATAACGTAAGGGTTTTGACCGGCTTCTCTCTGCAATTTTGGTTTTATTAGCATATTGTGTTCATGCTACAAAATATACAATCACACTTGGTTTTAGCTTATTGATATGTTGCATGTTACTTCTTCAAAATACCCACATTTCTATCTTTTTACACCCAACAGCTCTACAAGAAAACAACTCACTACCTGTATCTTTGCTTCCCCTGTTGTCCTTTTGTCAGAGCAGGATGCTCTCAGGTGCTTAAAACCCAACTTTTTTTTTTTTTTTTACTGAACGGCTGCAATAGAACCACAGTCACCTTGGAAACAAACATCACCCACTGTTTGCAGAGCAAACAATGGTACCTTTTCAGCCAGTATGAGGCAGGCAGGGCAAGGGGCAGCCAAGCAATTCTGGGACTTACAGGAGTGTTAACATATTGCATTCATTCAGTGCGTCAAAAAATAGTCCAGCACTAAAAGTGAGGCTCTCTCAAAGTGAGAGCCTTTGGCTGGAAACCACAGACAAGCTCAGAAGGCTAAGAAGGTCAAACCAGTTTCTCAGTTCAGTGACAAACTCTCTTTTTATAGATAACTTAACAATTATTTTTTAATTGCCTGACATCTCATGCACCAGGCAAACTATTTAACTGATCTTACTCAACAAAATTAAAATGTTCACCTTTGAAAAAGCACTCACTGATGTTTTATCAACATGTCAAAATATTTTTTTTAATTGTTTACCTAGGCCTACATTGCTTTCCCTCCAACATACTACAAGCCTAATTTTCAGAAGGGCTTGCAGCAATGTCAGCTGGAGCTATGGGTGCTCAATATTTCTGAAAACCAGGCCCTATAGCCAAGCATACACATAGTAAGAGAAATGGGGTGCAACTCTGATTTCAGGAGAATTCAGTTTTTGAAGAATAATGGCTCATTTGACAATCATGGGTATTTTGTAGACATATACAGAATGTACACAAACAAGTGTTTCACCTTACAGGACAACTGCTAAAACTATGACCAGTTTTACAACAGATTAATTTTCTTCCCCCAGTGGATTTTTCTCCTCTTTTGTGATAGGTAAAAGCAAATATGGTGTGCTTATAAGATTCAATAAAAATGTGAATCCTAAAATCTTTTTTTTTTTTAGAGGATTTAATTTTATTTTTTTATGCAGGGTAAAATATTTCAGTGTTTAAAGGGAACAGGGGACTGCGGAATAAATAAGCTGGTAATTATGCAGTTAAGTGCTACAATCACTAATGTATTTTATAGCATCTCCACAACAAGTGGCAAATACCTAATTAGTCTAGACCAACAGGGAACTAAAATCCAACTGCCAGTATGTCTTTCAACACAGGAATGCAAAGTACTATGAAATTACCACCGTTTAACTTGTGTGTACAAACTAACACTCTCTTAAACTCAGAAGGATGGCAATTTCACCAATTTCAAGAACTGTGCTGAAGTGATGAGCGTAGTGTAAAGATTAAATGAAGTAAAACTATGTGGAGTTATACAGATTTCCACATCACAACAGAAAAATGTCTACAAAACTTGACAGTTCTTTGGGAACACATTCCTATTTCTTGATGCATGAGGAATTTCCTTTGGCAGATAAGAAAAAAAGATTTAAAATCCACAACAGCAAAAAACAGCAACCGTAACAATAAGAACATCAGTGCTTTATTACTAGATAGCAGTGGAATAACTCCAGTGTCTTTGGTTCTGTCTTGATTGGCAAAATGGGTGTGTGCTTTTCAATCACCTAGGTGGCTTAATAGAACTAAAAAGCCCTCTTAACACCTCTCAGGATGTAGAGGCAAATGCATTTGAAGCTGTGCCTGGCCAGCCCATGTGTCAGCCTGCATCTTAATGAGCATTGAGGGCTTCTTCTATTGTGTTAAGCTAAATCTATTGAACTCAAAGAACTGAAACACTCCCTTTTCACCTGTCAAGACAGAAACTCCCTCCCTCTTGCTGCAGAGTCATAAGGAAGAGGAGGTAAGTGGTATAAAGTGATTCACATTTACCCATCCTTTACTTACAGTTACCAAACAAAGAAAGCAAGCACATGACTGGGAGCAGAAACAACTCGAGGATGTTAGTCCATCCTTATGACATGCTTCTGACAGTCATCTTTACGAAAAATAGTGTTAATAATTCTGCTAGAACGATCATTGAAATGCCTCTAGCTCTGCCACATCATAGCCTTAGAAAGACAAGGTGGGTGAGGGAATACCTTTTATTGGACCAACTTCTGTTGGTGAGACACAAGGTTTCAAGCTAATACATAGCTCTTCTTCCCAGATCTGAAGAAAACCTCTGTGTAGCTCAAAAGCTTGCCTCTTTCATCAACAGAACTTGGTCCAATAAAGAGATTACCTCACCCACCTTTTCTCTCTAATATCCTGAGACTGACACGGCTAAAACAACATTGCATACATCATATCATAGCCTTGACAGAGAACTATTTCTTCCTACAAATCCAAGAAGGCTCCTTTAGAATTAAGGGGTAGCTAGAACTGTATTACTGCTTTAAAAGGGCAAACTTGTTTCAGAATTAGAGTACCTTTTTAAGTTTAGCTTATGTCATTTTGGAAGTCATTTCAACTAAACCCCCATAAAGCTACTCTTATTCTGGAATAAGAGTGGCCAGATGGGGATTTATATCTGTTAAATCAAACCAACATAACTGGAAAAATCTCCTGTGTAGACAAGCCCTTAGTTTCTTCTTTTAAAAGCCATCACTTAAATATTCAGCAAATGAAAACGACAAACACACATGCACACACAATATAAACTCCAAGGAAATTCATCAACATGACTATTCCCCAGGTTTAAAAAACTTCTCTGAACTGAGTAGCAGAAGCAGCAGTTGCTGTTGAAACACTCCCAGCCCTTCCCCCCTGTAACCATCCCCACCCTCCAGGAGCTATCTCAAATCCTCAGGCTGTGTCGACTGCCAGCTGACAGAACTGTTTAGTCAGCAACTAGAGAGAGAGAGAGAAGCAGCCATTCTCTCCTCCATCACTCCCCTGCTGCCTTCCCTCATTACCTTTGTCTTCATAAACAGCCAGCAGAGGAAATATTCTGTTCTACAGTCCCTCCCTCCCAAACAATGACTATTAACAGTTGTCTGCAACTTATCTAACTTTGTGTGTGGCTGACTTTTTTTTTTTTTTTAAACTTTGTGTAACACTCCTTCCCTACCCCACCCCCTAAACCAAGCAAGAGGAGATCCAGAATTATAGCTTCAACTGTAGCAACTTCCTCCATCTTCTGTGAGAATATCATGTCAGGGAACTCAACATGTTTCACTTCCTTTCTGAAGCACAATAGCCAGGCCCCAGGTGCCAAGGTTAGCTTGTCCTTTTCCTTTCTGAGAGCCGATTTCCAAGTTCTTTTCACACTAGCCTCTCATCAAATACGAAGTCCTGAAACCATACAAAAATACTGCTGCTACGACTAAAAATAACTTTGCACTTGTACAGTGCATTTACTCTGCAGCAAAGTGCTTTATAAAGAATCATCCACATTTTACAAAGAGGGAAACTAAGCCCTGTGTATGCAGAAAAGTTGCATCACTTTAACTATACTGGTATAAATAATGCTGTACAATCACCCATGTGGAAGCAGTATTATCGGGATGGAAGTGTTTATGCTTGTATATCAAATAATAAATCTCTCCCTCTCTCTCACACACACGCGCATGCGCGCGCGCCACCAGCCCCAGCCCTCCCCTCCAGGCTCCCCCCCCCCCGGCGACAGTTCCACAAAACTGTGTGTAGATCAGGCTTCAGGCACAGAAGTTAGGCAACTTGCCCAAGGCTACACTGCAAGCCAACAAGAGTCATCAAAACAACCCAGGTTTCCAGACTCCCAGACCTTTGCTCTAACCCCTAGTGGATACTGTCTCCAAATCTGAAAACGCACGTGTAAAACTGAGCATTCCATAGAAATTAAATTTTATTCTTGGGAAATCGATGCTCTACAACTCAGGAAAAAAGGCAAACACTAAATAATCAATTTAGCTTATGAAGGAAAGAGTGAAGCCGAGAAAGTAGTTCTTACTGATCGTTCTTAATAGAAATGTCTATTTTTAATATTACAAAAATTAGAACAAGTAAATGAAGGTATAATGCTCACACTGATGGTGCTAAACAAATTTTGTCTTTACGTCTTTGTATTCTAAAATGCAAATTTAGGCCTCCTAGTGCTGAACTGGTTTAAGGAACTGGGTCTGTTTACTCACCTGGCAAAAGAGTCTAATTCTCAAGGTTAGTGGAGGTGGCAAAAGGGAAAAACTACTGCCTATACTTCATGAAACTATGCCTGGTTTATACAAAAATAATATGATCCAAAACAAAATATTGTCCATGTTAACATGTCTGAAATGAACTAGCATTTAATTTAGCAGATATGAGCAGCTTCTCCTTCATTATATAAAATCTGTTTTCATAAGGAAAGAAAACAAAACAAAAAACTTGCACATACATTGTTGTTGGTTTCACACTGGATGCAACAGTAGCTTCAACTTCCATTTATCTCAAAATGTTAGCTATAGAAAAATCACCGTATTTAAAAAAATCTTCTGTATATCTACTTATCATTGCTGCTTGTCTCACAGATGTAAAAAGTTACTGAAGCAAACAAAAAACTGACCAACCAACCCTCACATAATAGAATAGTGGTGAAGATTCCACTTAAATTTCACAGAAGCCATGGAAAGCCTTCCTAACACGCTCCTTTGTACTAAAGCACTGTGGTAGACATGCTACAGAAGACTGCTGAGGGCCTAGAGACAGACAGCCGCAATATCTACATAAAAGGAGGTGTATTTTGGATGGAGGTTTAGATTTTACTGTGAGTTTTCACATTTTAAACCTTCTTGCGCCCTAAGTAGTTATAAAGTAACTTTGAGAAATTTGGAAACAAACTTTTATGACAGATTATTGTATCATCAATAGTCTTATGTCAATAATTTGCAGGCTTCCATATTTCTCCATATTCAATATTTTATTATTAAACTTAATATGCCTGAACACAATCCATGCAGCACATTTCCAAACGAATTGTTGAACTTTTTTATTCAGGTGGTTACTTTGCTTTTAGCACACCTCAAGCCGTGCAATAGTTGCTCAAATATGTGCTACACCCTTACGAGTTACTGTTAGAAATTATTTAAATGAATGGTCTTAAACAATATATAGAGGACAAAATTCTACTCTTGGTTACACAGATAACTGACTTGAATGAAGTTACTCCAGATTTACTCTTGTATAGCCAAAACAAAGCTTGAACCACAATCTTTGGTAGTAAAACAAAGAAAGATGTCCTTGTGAAACCCTCTTTTGTAAAAAGACTTACATGTAATTTAAAAAGACTGTTACATGGACACAACTTGAAATAAAAGAAAAGACTATTTAATAAGCAATTTACAACAGCAATAAAACTTCTGTATTCCACCTGCTAGCGTCAAAGATTTGTATCTGGAGAATGGTGGTGGCAGTGCTGATTGAAGGCAGGGGGAAGTGGGATGAGGGAGGCTCTCAGATGTATTTATACAACAGTCATACAATGATATTATAGGAACACGAATGTCACTAATTCATCATTATGGACTTCCCAGTTATCAAAATAGAGAAATAAAGCTATTTTATCCCTCCTTACCACCCAAGTATAAAAAATAAAGAAAAGGTATCTATGAGAACAACAAAACATAACTGTCACCCAGAGAAATCCATTTAGAATTCTTCTGAAGTGTAAAAGTGCCTCTATGATTGACTTATTTCATCAGCATTTTTGTAGTCACATATCCTGCCGAGTATTCACTTCTGACTGGTGAAGAAGTTGTGGGAAATAACAGTTTAGAAGGCAAATATCACAGTTTGTCTCAAATAGAAGAATAGGGGAAGTAGTGAACCCATATAAAAGCCTTTCACTAATAGGTCTACTTTTCTTTTGTTGTGCTACCAGCATTAGATGGTAAGAAAACAGCTACCAAACTGGTGGAAGTTGGAGAGGAAATCTGCAATTAACTTTAATGGACTTGCAAGTCAGAATACAGATGGTTTATATCAAAGATTTAACAAAGCATCTTATAAACAGGGTGCACTGTATCTGCATGACATGGCAAAACACCCCCCAACTCCATGCTTGCAAAGGTCCATGTCCCAATAGCAGAACAGATGTGGTTCCTTTGCACAGGAGATGACTTTGGGTGCCCCAACCTCCCACAGGGTGGTACAAATATACACCACAGAGCACAGTTCAGCAGAAGCTCCCTTCACTACAAGGAGCAATTGGGATGCACAGCAGTGTGGATTCCATGGCCCATCCCAAGCGACTGCAGCATGGCTGGAAGGCTACTGCAGTTGGTGACTTGAAGTAACTTTGGTAGACTGATTTTGGAACTTGACAGTAAGGGGAAGAAGGAATCATCCTCCCTCTCCGACAGCCCCTCAACAAAGATACTCAATGCTCAGCGTGCTACTCAGAGGTGGGGGATGCCAGGATTTGGCCATACAGGTATGTTCTTGTCTCCTGGTTTGCAGCTGTTTGATAAACATAAAAACATCTTGTTGCCTAAGTTACATACCTTGATAATGGTATGTTGTCTAAGTTACATACTTTGAGAATGTAGTTAGCAAAACAATTCTGATAAAGGAAAAATAAATGTGCCTTATTATACACACACATAGCCAGAGTCTGCTTTCACATTGTTTTACACATCCTAGAACTCAACTGACTGAGTCTCTCCTGATTACGCGTGTGAAAGCAGAAGCCAAGTCCACGGTCCAAGTCCAGGCTAGTTCAGGGCTCAATTCCTTAGCCCTCATGTGAACTATACGATGCTCAGAACAGCAAGTACACAAAGTATTCCCAGTATGCCTTAAGATTAAACCTGAGTGCAAAAAGGAAAGAAATTCCTGAGTCATACCCACAAGAACAGTTGGGCAACTGAAGAGGATCCCCTAAAATGGAACCTTTACAGCATTTAGCTGATCCCTTGTTTCGTTTAACTGACATAGCTTGTACTCTAAAAGCTGGCCTATCAAAATGGTTTTACACAGAGATGCAATGAAAATTCAGCCTCCGCTCTAAAGCAGTGCAACACCGCCATCCTAACCGGGACCCAATTCTGTTTCTTTTAAAAAGACATCTATAAAACACATGTAATATTAAACTGAATACAGCAGTTATTATACTCAACAAGCTGAATACAGAAGTAGCATCCAGGGTAAAAAACAAACGAACAGGATTCTACTTTTAAAAGTAACTGTTTTCTAACACCCAGTAAAGCTGCTTTTACTACTCAAGAGACTTGGACACTGACATAAAATTGGTGCTATGTCTTGCTAAAGTTCAGCGTTTAGCTGTAAAGTCTTCTCATCAATCCAAGGCAAACCGAGTATCATGCAGGATGTGGCATACGGGTTCAGATGAAACTTTACAAGCCAAGGTTTCTCTTCTGGTTTATGTCAACATTCTAGAGTTCTGACTGCTTTTCATAAGGAAAGGGGTTTCCCCCCCTGGTGACCTGGCCAATATGTCTTCTCCCTGCACCTTCCATTCTAAAGGTGGCTGCATTTCAGAAGCACAATATATCTGTACAGTTGTAAAGCATTTTGGTATCCTTCCAGGGATAGGGTCTATAAACATAAATGGGGTTACTTTGGATAGTGTTAAAAGCAAAATAATTTCCTTTGGAAAACTTCTTTCCAGCTTTCTTGTTTGTATCAATCTAAAAGTGTGCTAACCGCCTTACATTACAGAGAGACCTCAAATATTCAAATAGGTTGGGAGATTATAAACATAGGGGGATGGGAGTAGAACATTTATACCAATATTATTATTTAAAAAAAAAAAAAAAAAAAAAAAGCAGCTCAGTGCAATCCCTCTGCTAAATTTTTATACCTCAATAGTTTGGTGAATCCTGGCTTCCATCATCTACAAACACTCAATATTTCTAGGCTTTGATGAGTTTTCTAACTTTCTGAAGCCAGGATCACATGGATCTCGGCAGTGTCTGAAGGGGCACCACCAATGCTGGACAGGACAAACGCCTATAGCGTCTGGCCAAGTTTCATTCAGTAAGGTTCTAGTTGTGCTTGGGGAACTTCAGGCTGGCGCAACCGGGGGGGAGAAAGGAGGGGGGAAGAATGATGATAAAGTGTGTGTGTGGGGGGGGATACTAGGTACACTGCTCTTAGAAATTAACGTTACCTCAGAGGGGGGGGCAGAGTTCAGGAATCACTCCAATGAGCAGTCATTAGGACCTTGATCAGTTATCCCTATCCTGATGTTAAAAGACTGTCCATAAGTTACATAATACATGAGGGAGTGGTTGGGTCCTTAATTCTGTATGTTTGTAACGCTAAGACAAGGGGTGGGTGGATCTAGTTTATTGAGAAGATGGAGAGAGAACCCTGGCTGTAGCTCAAGTCCTCAGCATTTTCTGATGTTTGTCAGTGGACTTCTCTTCATTAGGAAAAAAGGTATATTTTAACATATGTTAAAATCCAGGCATAGACAAAGCAAGTTGTAATTTTAACATGTGTCAACTGATCAAAGAAACCCACTGACTCCACCTAAACTTTAACTCAATCTCTTTAGCGGCTGTCAAAAGCAGTGTGCCTTGTCTACTCCAGACTTTTAAAAGTGTTCGTTAGAAAGTTAGATAACATGTTCTAGCAACATACTTTTAAATCCTAGTCTAGACAAGACTAAAGATGACCTATCTCACAATCATCTAGCGCCATCTTGGAGTGTTCTATTTTGACACTTCTGCTTTTCAGTCTGAAACCGTAAACTCTTTGGGACAAGGGCAGTGCTTTAGTATGTATTTCTGTACTGCCTATCCCAAGGGAGTTCCAATCCTGATCGCAGCCTCTGGTTGCTAATGTAATAGGTATTAAATAAAAATACCGAACAGCAGTCTCTGTTTCCTACAGTGGTTTCAGTGATGCAATCTGGGATAACATATGGTCAATATGGATGTGCATCTCTGTATCTTTTTTTTTTTCCAGACTTGGACAGTTGTGCTGACTTCATTCTTGTGCACTGTGCATCAGTGCATTAAGTCAGCTGGTGCATGTTCATTCAAAGTCCCTACATCTGAACAGCAAGGGCAGCTGTTAGGTTGGCTTTTTCAGTAGAGGTCCATTAACTCTGAAACTTCTTTCACTTGTTAATCCAAGAGAGGCCAGAGTCTGTAAGATTTCAGATCATGGGCTGGTTTAAAAGTCCATTCATTTACTCAGGCTTTTGGGATAGTGGCCAGAAGGGTACACTGTTCTCAACCTGTCTCCTTTCACAAGCACAAAAACTCATTTTTTAAATGCAAATAAATTTGCAATGTTCCACCACGCCTCAGTTGGAAGCTAGATGCAATATATTAGCAATGACTATATTTTACAGTGCTATTAGTACCTATATGCCATCTATTAAATGATGGTGGTCTATGAACAAGTTGTGTGTGTTCATCTTCCAAGACAGGAAGTATGATCTACGGATTCAGGAACAGGACTGGGAGCATCTCTGTGCCACTTTTCCACTTGCAAAAATGGGGACAATACTTATTCTACCTCATAAGGCTATTGGGACAGGTAAGGAACTGAAGTTTATGATGTACTTGCGAGATTTCTGGATCGATATACAAAGTGCTATTCCTATTTGTCAAATTCGCCTTGAGTCTTAACAAAAGTTTCAGCGTGACAGAGGGCCATGACAAAATCCCAAGGAATGTCTACAATATATTTGTCATTCATCATATGGTAAACAGCATCCCAGAATAATTTTACTACACAGAGCATTGTGATGGCAGCACTTCACTCTGCTAATTTAGTCTTCTTGTGAAAAATGCTGGACTGAAAGCCAGGCGACTGAAGAAATACCACAAAGCAGCCTCTTCTGCCAACGTGGCCCTGTACTGGAAAAATTACTCCCAGGACAGATGAGAAGGTAATTCACTTCTCATATATATATATATATATTCATATATATTCAATTCAGGACCCCTCTACTGAGTGCCAGTTATAGGGGGAATTTTGCGATGTGAACCACATCTCAAAAAGATCAGACAGCTATCTGGTAGCAGTGACTTGAATTTATTACCCCCATGTACTGGATTTGAAATGGCAACGTACAAGGTAAAAAGCTTCACCACATTTTAACAACTAATACCCTGAGCCACCCTCTTTCCCTGGAGAATAAATTCTCCCATGGAGAATAAAACAAACCAAAAAGGCAACCCCTGGTCTTGCTCTTCATTTCCACTGTACGTTTCCCACCCAATCACTCTCCTTCTCCCCCTAACAGTTTGAGGAGTGTTGGCTATGCTGACATCAGTGACTGGCTCCTGGGGCTGTGAAGGCAGCTACTGCTGCTCCTGTCCCGTCCCATCCCCCCCTTCCCTCCCCAACCCACATGTCAGCAGGGTGGGGCGAGGTGGTCACTGGCAGCCTTTCCAAGGAAACTGAAGTAGAAAGTTCTAGAGGGGTAGTTGTGATAATCTGTATGCAGCAAAAACTAGAGTCCTGTAGCACCCTAAAGACTAACAAATTTCTGCGGGAATAAGCTTTTATGGGCTGCTACCTGACAAAGTGGGTTGCATCTGATGAAGTGGGTTGCAGCCCACGAAAGCTTATGCCCGCATAAATTTGTTAGTCTTTAAGGTGCTACAGGACTCTCGTTGTTCTTGAAGTAGAAAGCTAGCTTTCATTCCCAGCCTCAGATCAGATGCAATCAAAATGTTAACCCCAAGCTTTGGCTATCATACTTGAAACAACCGTATTTTCTTGCCAGATGTCTGAGACCCAGGTTTTCTTTACAACATGTCACTTTTAAATGAAAATCCATCATGCCTAACTTATTGGTTGGGTATCTTTTTTGTTAACTACATGGCAACAGATGCATTCTCTGGGGCAGCTGCAGCACAACAAAGCTGACTTAACCAGACCAGGGAAGGTCACATAAATGTAAAGGAGATCTTCAGTGATGCACAGACATTGTAGGGACTCTAATAGTATTCCTCCTTCCCCTACTATCAGCACTGCAGGCAAGAAAGGGTGTGGCTCGAAGAGAGAAAGTCAAGTCAATCCTTAGCTGCATTTTTGGCTCCTGGTGACCATTTGCAGCCAGCACATCTAGAAATGGGGGATAACCCTGCACTGAACTGCATCAGAATCAAGGGAGTGAAAAAAATTATCTTTAAGGCACCTTTGTTTACATCCTTCAGCCGGCACTCTGTTTCTACAGCCCAGGCCCAGCGTGTCATGTTTAACAAATTATGCACAAAATAAAAAAATCATGTGAGCTGTTGAAATATTACACGATTTTTGCTTAGATATTGTATAATGCATTTGAGTTTTTGTGTACTTTAGATCTCTAATTTAACATATTTTAAAGTACTTAGCAATGTTTATGCCACTGTTTCTTCAAAACCATCTCCCAATGGGCCTTTCTCAAGCAGAGTAGTGTTTACTCACCTTGTGAGCGCCTAGTGGCTTCACTGTGCAAATAAGTACAAAGCACACTGAGTAGGGGATGCCGATTCTAGCTCTTATCGAAAATAACTGTTTTTGAAAAGAAAAAGCAGGCCCCAGTCCTGACAAACTTCATTTAACTTTACCCATGAGTAGCTTGATTGACTTTAATGGAACTACTCATAGGAGTAAAGTTATGTACATATTTAAGTGTCTGTACGATTAGGGGCTGACATGCAAAAAGGTATCATTACCACCTCCCCCCCAATCCCTTTGACACACTACATTTCTAACATGTTAATGAACAATATTTCTTGCAAAATGGTCTTGTTTCCAAACTGATCTTGGGCTCTGAAAGAGCTTTTTCGGCATTGCTGTAAGTTAAAGAAGATAATCAACACACACAGAGCAAAGCCCGACTCTTAGTTTATCTGGGCTAAGGGGAGTACCAGTAATGCAAATGTATGTGTTGCACATCACACACAATATGCCTAACACCTTGAGAGGTCAGGAAGAGAGCCACCTATATAACAATTTTACCTGTAGTAAAGATTAAAAACACAAAACAAACATTAAAATGGTCACGTTACACTGAGATTAATAAAACTATTGTACATTACTTAAAGAAGAAATGTGTAAATAGACATACACAACTCTCAACCTCTTTCTCCAGCCCCAGGACCATAATTGAAAGGGCTGATACAAACATAAGAGAGTTTCTAGAACAAGCCAGTCAAAGTCATTAAAGTTTTCATGAAGCTCGGCAGGGCAAAACCCATTCCTGTTCTCAGAGCTTATTACAGCAACATGACTAAACATGCTCAACAGTCCAATCTGACAGGATGCATCCATTTGCTAAAGCTAAAGGAAGATGCATATGTGACACCAATGTGTGTTACAGTTTTTCAAAAGATGTTTTGAAAAGAAATCTGCTGCATGCATTCTTAACAAGTCATAGTATCACTGGCCTTATAAGTAAGTGTTTGACCAGCAAATATCTGACACCAGTTTACTTCTGCTCTCCTAACACTGAACTTCATTTGGCTGGAAGAGACCCATACACAATGGAACCCTGGAGTTCTGAAATTCAACTAGTTATTAGTTAGGCCCGCATGCATTACCTTTGGTTTGGTTTAATCAAGGTAACCTGGTTAAAATGGAGTCTTCTCTAGGGCACAGGTTCTCACGCTATTTTTGTGGCCTCTGAGTGCGGCCATCAACTCTTGCTAGTGGCCACTCTGACAAATTTTCCTAAAATACTCAATTAGCTTTAGGAAAAACAAATAAATATGCCCCTGTCCAAATCTTTGTAATTTATTTATGTAGGGGTTTTTGGTTTCTTCTTTAAATTTAGAGATTCAATAATAAAAATAACATATAGCTGTATTTTGGTGCCCTGGGCACCCACTGCCACCCCCCAAAGATCCCCATTGGCCTCCTCCAACCCCCTCACTGCTCTAGGATGTCCGTTTCTAATGATGTCCATTACTCAATATGCTTCCACACTTTATAAACCAGGACAGATGATATACATCCTAGCTGGCATTTAAAAAAAAAAAAGATCTTAAAAGTGAATTATTTATGATGCACCCTAAGCAATTAAAGTTAGACTAGCTCTTGAATGGAAGAGTGAATATTTTAGTAGAATTCTGCTCTGTGCCAACGAAGTGATTATTGAAGGTACAGCACATTGCTCTATTCCCAATTTCTTCCTCCAACCCCCACATTTCAGGATCTTACAACTTTGCATGTTTACATCAGAGCCTAAAACCAACCAACCAAAATAGTAGGATAGGCAGTGAAGTTTTAAAATATGCACTGAATTTTTAGGAGTATACTCACTGCAAAACCTAAACAATAAAATAATATAAATCAACCACCAACCTACAGATTGAATTATGTATATTTACTGATGCCACTCCATAGATAATCAGCATTTTTTGCTTTTGTGTGTGAACAAAATATTCATGAGAAGTAACCAATTGGCAGCCCTGCAACCAAAGTGCTCTGTTTATTTATAGAAGCCTGGATGGTAGTAGTACAAGCAAAGGACCACCTTTAGGGATAAGAGGAAATTTATCATTAAAGGTTTATACTGCAATAGTGACTACCAGATCAGGTCCACATTGTGCTAGCAACTGGACAAACATGGTAAATGTCTGACAGTCCCTGGCCCCAAAATTTATAATCTAGGAATTTAGTATATAAGAGGTGGAGGAGATAAACAAGTTGGCAGAGGTGGAAGAGGAAGAAAGGATGGGTTAAACAAAAATAACAGGATGGGGGTATTTTAGCAAATAGTTGTTCAGTATCTATTCTCTCCTTCAATTAATCCATTACATTGTTGACTTCTTAGTTGAGTCTGCCAATCAGGTGACAGAAACAATTCTGGTGCTATTTTTTGCTATGTCTACATCTACATCCTAGGAACTATTAGATTGAGATAACCAACTCATTTCTGGATTATTCTGGCTGTTAATTGAAATGAGCATAAGTTATCACAAATATTACATTCATTTGCATTGGTCAGCTGGACTATTCAGAACATTTGACTCTCTCTCTCTAAATAACGGAATGCTAGTTAGTGTTTGTGCAAGTAGCTTTGGTATTCAACCTGCTTGCTAGGAACTGTCATTGAACACGTGACAGGTACAGGTTATGTTCTTCCCCTCCAACATGATGAAACTATTTTTGGTCCAAAGACTTTTTACTATATGTTTTAAAAAGGAAGCACAATGAGCACAGACATGGAAACATTTACTCTAAGTGAAATGAGTCAGGCAATACATGCAAGAGAGCAGCTTCCAGAAAATGAGGTCAGACCAGGCAACAGCAAATACTTGTCGAGAGGTCACTCAACATTCTATATGGACACACAACATCAACCGTATAGCTGACTGTGAAAGTACTAAATGCACTGAACATTACCAGCTGACGACTAGTTTTCAATTGCATACAAATAGCGGCTTCAGAACCCATACACTGAAGAATTTGAAGTAAGAGCTACTTAATACTGGAAATAAAAACTCTGGCCCAAAACAAGCCCCTTAGATCCATCCACACAGGAAGGATCCTCCATGTGCATCTCTGACTCTTTCTGCAGGGAAGGCTGGACCCTTGGGACATGGTCTCCTTAGACCATCTCCACAGGGAACCCACTGGAAGGATAATGCAGCTTCTGGGTTCCAGAAGTGTGTTCTAGGGACAGCTGTGCATGGAACTCCACTGCCAGGGAACCAGAATGGGGAAAGACATTCTGAAGGTAGCATGGAGGCACACGGTACATACAGATATCAGGGGAGCGGTACAGATGATGCCATCACTGCCATGTCCAATAAAACTAGGAGAAATTACTTGACAAAGGAAACCTTGTGGCGTGGTTATACCCAACCTACTCCCATGAGCTTTTTTGTTGTTTCCTGTAGGAGGATGTTATCTGCCCCTGAACTTGTATAGCTTTTTATCCAACAAGCTCCTAAAATTTTGTACAGATTTTATATACCAAATAAGTATATATTTAAATGCCAAGAAGATATTTAACACACTCTCGATGTTCCAGATTTAAAGGCTCAGAAGCCAGGAAATTTAAAAGTTAAAGTTGGCCATACTGCATGAAATCCTAGTCCCACTGAAGTCAATAAGTTTTGCCATTGACTTCAATGGAGCGAGGAGTTTGTCCCCTGTGTAATATATTGATAAATATATAATATCCAGTAACTTAAGCACTTCAGAGCAACACAGGAATTAAAAAATCAGACAACATATGGCCCACTTAATGTTCCTATGAGAACCTTAATTTTCATTTTCTTATTTCTGAGCATTTAAGATGAGTCACCTTAGCTTTTTTCCCCTCAAGGCGGAAAAGGAACCATGAAAAATCCAGAGCTACTAGACTTAAAGAGCTTACAAATTCCACCAGCTTTGCAAGCAGAGCTTGAGAACTGCCTGAATTGCAGTTAATAGGGTTGCGGAGTCTACAGATTCTGCTGGTTCCCTCCTGCAGTGCATGGTTTTCTTCTGAGCTACTAGGCATACACTATGACTATGACATATGGATCACTTCACCCACTGCTAAAATTCAACCTCTAATTAGGGACAGCACTCTTTCCACGGCAAAGCTACAGAGCAGTTTGGTCTTTTTATAATTAAAAAATAGTAATAAAGGTGAGAAAGGAAAGAAAAAGTTTCATCCATAAAACTGAATGGAGTTAGGAGTTTAGGTAGACAGAATGGGCCAAATTCTGCAGTTCTTAAACGGAGCAGAGTTTCCAATGACTTAAGCAGGAGTGCTGCTCAGTTACAAAACCACAGAAATTGGTGCATAGAATTACCTAAATTGCAACAGGATAAGGATAGTGGGTTTAACACTTTTACTGTTTCAAACATTGCTATGGGACCTTACAGCGTAGGAAAGTTACTCATCTGCTGTGAAAACGGTTGTGGAGTTAGTTACCAGAAGCTGTCAGGACAACTGTGGAAGTCATCCTGACAGCTATTTGGGCCATCTCATTAGGAAAAAACAAATGCTATATCTTGAGCTATTAAAATATTCTCTCTTGCCAAAGAGAAATAGATCATTAGTTTCAAATAGTATAAAGTGTAAATTACATCTACATAGAAAAGCACTCATTACCCCTCATTTCACTTATACTCCAGATCTGAGGTATGTAACCTGCATTTGCAAATGGAAGATCTTGATAATCCATTAGGCCTTTTCAACCTCTAACTTCTATATCATTAAATTATTCTTACTGTAATTTAGTATCCTCATTTAAACAAGCCAAAAGAAGTTTTATGAACTATGGTGAAACATTCAAGCTGTGACACAAATTACTATAGTAAAAAGAATATGGGATAACACAACTGTTGGGGGAAAAAAGCTGTAACAGCACATGACTTACACATGGCAACCACATTAAAAGTGCATAGTGAAATGCGGCAGTACATGGCTGACATCAGAGTGAGTTGCACACATGGATGCAGAACAGCATAGGGCCATTAATATCTTGGCTGCTTCTCAGGTTTTCAAAACACTAAAAGCAATTAGGCATCATAATGACTTCTTTATGTCAAGAGAAGCTTTTTTTCCCTAAGATTAAAAAATAAAAACCACCTAATTTTAGTAAATTCCTTCCTACCTCCCCCCAACCAAATCTGACAACTGTGAAAATTATGTCTAAATCGATTCCTCCCACCCTTAAAAGGAAATAAAGGAACGATCTTGTTTGCTAGGACTAACCCAATGTAAATCTCTATGGTTGAGCTATAAAATAGGGGGTTAAAAATGGAAGTATGGAAACAACAGCCTATACATAGAGAAAGTTTACTGCTGTAACATGCATGAAATATTGATATGAACTGCTGTATGGAATAAGACCTCAAGCTTCTGAACACTTATGTCACACATAAGATGAAGAGATCCTTAATATTGTCCTCATTAAAACAAGCTAAACAAATACAAATGATAAAAGCAAAGACTATCTGCCTTTTTAGGATTTGATGCTTTGTTTCCCTCATCTTTAAAACAAAAAGGAATCAAATACCTAAATAAACTAAATTAAAAACTGGCTATCAAAGTTCATTCATCTTTCAGCTTCAAAAGATAAATGATGAAGCCTATCCACTCTTTGCAGAACATACAAGTTGATTTTTGCTTTTGCACAGGCTGAAGCAAAATGCGTGGACAGCACCAGTTAGAAAATAAGCACAAAAAGCAGACAGAAGTTTGTAGGCTTGCTGCACAAAAAGCAGACAGAAGTTTGTAGAACTTGCTGCATATAAGTCTTATCAAATTAAAGCAAGTACTACAACTCATTATAATGGCATTATACTGTGGTTTTTTTGCACCATGTTGGCAAGTCACTCATGCCCAACAGGAATAGTTTTAAAAGACCCAGGGTAAAATTTTCAAAAGCACCTAAATCACTTAGGCATCTAAGTCCCCTTTTCAAAGTCGATTGGAGTTAGTGACTTAGAAGCTTATGAAAAATGTACCACAAAGCTTAATAAAAGAATATTCTTCTTGTTCCAAATACATTAGTTTTCTGTTTATAACGGGATTTTCTAAAAAAAAAAAAAAGTGATCCGATTGACAGATTTCAAGCCTCCAGAAAGATATGGAGGTCTCACATCTTCCTCAAAACTGAAGTGATGAAAGGACTCAAACAAAATCCAAGTAATCCACCATTATTAGCTAAAAGCTCTCTTGCACTACATGTCATGGCCATGGCTACGCTGGAGATGGCTTACAGCAACACACCTGTACCAATGCAGCTGTGCTGCCGTAAGATCACTCATGTAGTCGCTCTATGACGACAAGAGGGAGCTCTCCTGTCAGCTTAATAAAACCATCTCTATGAGAGGTGCTAGCTATATCGGAAGGAGAAGCTCTCCCGTTGACGTAAGTGCCAGTGAGGACAGCGCTACATCTGTGTAACTTATGTCGCTCAAGGGGTGTTTTTTTCACACTCCCCGAGCGACATTAAGAAGTTATACCAATATAAGTGGTAGTGTAGACATAGCTTAAGACCTTATTCTAACATTTAAGTAGTGAAATTCAAACACAGCATTCAATATTCTTCCATGACAAAAACTGATGGTAATACAAACATCAGAAGGGTGGGGGTAGGGATTAATCAAAGGATTTAAAGGTCTTAATCTAACAACCCTCAGAGTGCTTCTTTTAGTATACAAGACTAACTATGTCTGCCCAGATTTCCAATAGCTTTCCTCCACCCTGTTAGTACCACCCTGATGGAACTGGGGGAGTCGGCAGATGAATCCTAGTTAAACTATTCAGCTGCTCTGTCTTTAGAACTTTACAAAGGCTTTCAAATACTCCTAGCATTACTTGTTTGACTCACACTGAATAAACAATCTCCACCCGTCACCTAATTCTTTTGTCTAAAGAACCTATTCACAGGTAACTACTTTACCAGTTGGTAGGCAGGCCAAGTGAATGCTGAAGTACCATTAAAAGCAAGATTCATCAGAAAGCTGCCAGACTGCTAGAGGAAACAGAGGTCCAGCTTCTGTTCTGTTACATCAGGATAATTCCAGACTAACTCCATTGACCCGACAGAGTCCTACACCAGTCTTACACTCGTTTAACTGAGAGCAGAATCTGGCCCACACGTCTTTTGCCCCTTCCAGGCCAGGTTATTCTGAACCATTTCTACTGCTACAGGAGCCTGAAAACCAGAAAATCTGCCAGTGAACTGGATTTTTTATTTCACAGGAAAGCAACACTAATATTAGCTTCAAAGCAGTTCATCATTCATGTAAGCACAAAAACAAAAGAACAGGATGCTTTAGTTCTGCCTTAAAAGTTGTAGCCTCTCAAATCATGTGTGTCCTACCATAAGTGTCGCTATATGAAACAGATTGATGGCCAGGATGGGTTTGAAAGAACTTTTAAGGTGGGAAAAGCTAATGACTGGTTTGAGTCAAAGATGTACCATCATCAGATTTCTGCACTGGAAGAACAAAGGAAGTAAAATCTCCACCAACTCCTGTTGGGATGTATCCCACAGCATCATACCTCCCAGCCCAGCCCATCTATTTTCATTAGTAATTAAACACTACTAACTAACTGGGTAAAGCCAAGTAAATTTCTGTTTTTCCCATGGAAAGTATATCAAACTTTTCAGCATATCATCAAAAGCAAAAGGTGGGAGAGGGATTTCTAGTCAGCCTGGATCCCATCCCCCTTAAAGAAATATTTTCACCCATAATCTCTTTATACATGGTGACTGAAACATAATTATTGTAACTACTGTTTTAACTAAGATATGAGAAATGGGATCTATACCTCTTACAGTGCTCAGAAGAGTCCATTTTAATTTCCAACATCAGCCTCTAACAAATCAGATCTCCCAGCCAACAATAAGAAATTGGCTATTCCCATTGTTTCCTTGAAGCAAACACTCTTCTTCTCCCCAATTCCATATGTGATCTCCCAAGACATTTCTTGGCAAGGTTGCAGGACACATGATTACCCTGGTCATAATTAAAGTTATATGAAAGGAACGCGGGGCAAACAACGTCGGTCCTTTTCAAAGTTTCAGTTTGCTCCCCTGAAATGGATTCTAAAAAAGCTGTAATGGGGGGGGGGAGGAAGGAAGAGCATTGGTGATAATGCAAACTAGGAACCATTTTGTTTGAATTTAGAAAGGAGGCGAAAGAGTAACAGATGTGGAAGGCAGTCATCCTCACTACTTTCAGCAGAACTTAAAATAGTACTGCCAATCTCCTCTAAGAGAACTGAATGATTATCAGTTAGGAACAAAACCTTATTGTCACATTCTCACTGACACTGTGGATCACGACATGTATTCATAATAATAGTCTAGTAATATATTTCTCTCTTTTCAATTAAAATCTTGCCTATAGTTAAAGAAAAATGATTTCATGTGATTGATTTCATGTTTTAAATCTGTAAATCAATAACAGATAACTAAAAGTGTATCAGTCATCAAAAAATTAAACAGGATTTTCTGCACAGAAAACTTTATTAATCGAAACAGAATGTACTTATATTCTGCTTGTTGCTGCAGAACCTTTGGTGCTGCTTTTTCCAAGTCTGTCTGCACAGGCTGCTATCCAACATACATCAGTTGCTCACAGAGCAATGAACAACAGATAACTCTTCAAGGACATTTGTAAAGGGCACAAATCAAGGGCCCAATCCTGCAAACACTTAGGTGCAAGTGTGAGTTTATTCACAAGTAGTTCCAATGGGCTACTTACGTGAGTAAATTTACTCATGTCTAAATATTTTTCTAAGAATTCACTCCAAGTTCTTTGTTTGACACTTAAAAAAGTGCCACTGTAAGTAAATTAAAAATTTATTTACAAACTTAAAAAAATGGAATCCCTTACAAATACACTTGGGTTAATTTTAGCATCCTTCTGTTTAGCTGCTTAGCAACACTTATCCTATGACCTTCTAAGCACCACCTACTTTTACCAGGGATAATGAATACAACCAAAGGGATTTCTCGCTCTATTTTTTTAATCTATACAATGCAAGTACAAGATTAATTTTTATTTAAAGAAGAATTCTGACAGGCCAGCTTTGTTTCTAATTAACAGAGTTTTCACTAGCTAAAGGAGAGTAAACTCATGGTGCAGTTGTGAACGTACTATATATCATTAATCCAAACAAATGACAAAATGTTTACGGTAAAAAACAAAAGCCCTGCAAAAAAATAAAACAGAAGTTTTTGTAGGACGTTGTGTTCACACTGGATATTAAAAGGAGCTTATTAAAATTACTACTAACACACAATGTGGACATTCGGCTTTTTCAGTCCTAAAACTTCAGGGATCTCCTGACCCTCAAATCCAAAATAAAAGACTATATGAACAAAAGGTCACTGAATGATGCAAACAGTTAGGAATGGATACACCACCTGTACCAGCTGAGTCAAACTGAGACGCTCAACTATACTGAAATCTGCTACTAAATGAAACTTCAAAACTTTGAAGAAAAAGACAGCTTCGCTTGAGAAACTAGGTTTTCAAGCATGTGTTACAGTCTGTTTTAATACTAAAAACACCAGTTGCCAATTGCAAAAATAAAGACGTTTCTATAAGAAATAATCATGTGGAAGGAGTGTTAAAGGATAGATAAATTAATGGCTAAAGAAAATAATTATTGATTGGCAAACTGAAGAGATGACAATTACAAAAATTGCTTTCCTATGAAAATAAGCTTGAAAAGAAAAGTGTACAAAACTGTGCCTAAATGTGGATTTTTTTAAAAAGCTACAAGATAGCAGTCAAGTTCTAAATGTGAATACATAATCAAAGAGAGAAAAACATCAAGATCAGACCAACAGCACTGTACCAACTAAGGACATGATGAGGTGTGTTTCTAGCTGAATGTTGAAAAGAACTGTTGTGGTAACCTGACTGATTGGATGAGGGATCCATGCTGTTTCTGAGTTTCTAACACACAAAGGGGTCTATTCTCCCATGGATGTACCTAACTCCCATTAATGCTAATGGGCATTATACATGCACACCAAGAGAATATACCTGTAAGTCTTCAAAGGGAAAATTAAAACCTAAAGCAAATATGGTTGGCCTGGGCATGAGTCACTTACTGCATCCCTCTCACACACACCCAAAAACTCTATGGAAAAAAGGAACTGTGGTAACATATTTTATGTGCTTCAAAATAGTAGGTCTCATCACAGAACTTCAACCTTATAATAGGTTTCCACTATAAACTTCAGAGAGGGCAGGCCAAATTATGTCTTTGACAACTCCTTCTGTAGTTGTTAAAAAGCAATTACTTGTTTTAAAAAAGCACAATAATTGAATCTAGGGTATAAAGAAAGAGGACTGAAAAGAAAAATATAAAACCCAAAATTTTCTCTCTCACACCTTATTCCAAGTCACATTAAGATACCAGCTGAGTAACTAAATTTAACAGAAACACACAACCAGACTTGATCTTATCTAAAGCACAAAACATGCAAACTAAGGATGGTGAAAGTTAAGATCTACTTTGGCTTTTTTCAGAAATCACTTCAATAGACTGCTTACAGGATTAAAGCATCTCTTTGCTCCTTTCAGTTATCACCCATCCTAGGAGCAAAAAAAAAAAAAAAAACCAAACAAGCCCCAACTTTTCTACTGATTTTCCTAAATGATTCAATCCAGCCTAAAACCCATTGCGAAGAAAGAGCTCATTTGGATAGTAAAAATTCCCAAATCAAACAGATGTGCACCTTGGTGGGTTGTTTGTTTGTTTTTTGGTTTGGTGTTTTTGGTATTTTTTTTTTTTAAGGACTATCTTTCTACCCCACCCATCTCCCAAAAAGAAACTGTGAGAGTACTCATGGTGCTGCTGCTGGTGGCTCTGAAGCCGTGTAGAATTTCGTAATGGAATGTGAACTGCTCATCCGGATCTGGGCTTGCCTTCTGTCTTCTACCCAGTAAGGAGCAGGGGAGGACAAATCTGCTGAGCAAGGAGAAATACTCTCCTCCTCTTTTATAACCCATCAAAGATGCATTGCAGGACACAGAAAGATAATGTAACTCAGAGGTTAAAAAAAGGGGGGGGGGAGAGAGAGAGAGAAGGAACTAGAGGAAACTTATCAACGGCATGACAAAGTTCAATCCACCACCCTCCAGTCCCTGACTCCCCTCCCTTCTCTAAAAAGTTTAAGCATCTCCAACTAATCTCCGGCTCCGGCTCCCCTACTCTGCCCAACAACAAGATGCGTCTGTCTCCAGAGCACGATGCTGCACACTAGAAAACCGAAGCTGAGTTACAGAACACAGCCACGCTTCCCACTGCTGGTTCTCCCTCCCAGCCACCCATATTACAGCGTGCAACAAGTCCCCACTCTGGACGTGGTGCCAAGGGCAGCCTGTGCACGCTCATTATTTGCTACACGGCAGGGGGAAAAGGAATCAGGTTCTTGTGTTAGTAACCACCAAGCCTAGAGGAGGAGGATCTGCATCCTCACTGCAACTCCCACTTCGCCACAGAGAGAAAATATGCTGATCAACAGAAGAGAGGAGAGGAGGAAAAAACCTCTCCCCTGCTTCTTAGCAACGATTAAGGTCGCAGTTTCCTAAGAGACGAGTCTTGACGAGTCCACATCAACATGGGGGGCAGAGAAGAGGAGGGGGGGCACTGTGCTTTGCAAAAAGAAGTCCTTGTTCCGAGAAATCCTAAAACGTAAGTTATCAACGCCCTTCCCACACACAAAACTGCAACCCGAGCAATGGATAGAAGTTGGAGCGCGAAGGAGGAAGAGGACAACTATGCAAGATCTGGTCCAGCAAGGGAAGGATTAGCCAATATAACCCGTTTTAGAAGAACTGGCAAAAGTAATATGATCTGAACCATTTCCCCTATTTCGGATGCTGCCCAGGCTCCTTCCTGTACTCGTGACGATGTGTGTGTTTCTTTCCTCCTACAATCCACATCTCTCTCTCACACACACAGATGTGCCTCTGCCACAGCACAATGGCAGAGTAAAGAAAAGAGAAATACAAACACAACACTCCTCTTTTTTCCTGCTGCTGCTGCTTTTAAAGCAGCGTGAAAACTCCAGCTACTTCTTTTAAAAGCAGCTGCTGCGAGAGAGTTTGAAACTTCACCGCAACAGACATAAAGGCCAGGAAGGGGAAAGGACACACATGATCATGCAAGGTCCCCACCTCCCTCCCAAGGGCGGAGGGGGGGGTGGAGAAGAGAGAGGTATCAAAGTGCAGATTAAAGACACACATGGATGCTTCGACTCACCAAAGAAAGAAGGCGAAAAGTTAGCACACAGATGTAGGGAACAAAACGTTTTCTACCTTGAGAGAGGCGCCTTCATCTCAACTTTTAATCCAACCCCCACCCCCGAAAAAAAGGGGGGGGGGATAAAAATGAAAAAAAACTAAAAGGCCACGGGGAGAAGGGGGTCTAATCGTTTAGGGGGGAGGCGTGAAGTGGATTAAAAGATGTTTCTTCCTCGCAGCCGCATCCAAATTGTGGTGGTTGCTGGTTAAAAATAAACTTTGCAGCAGGAGGGGGAGATGATCTGGCCAGATTCCTGAGCTCACACGGTTTAATATGGATGAGCATCAGGTCCTGCTGCAGGCAAAACGCTGCTGCGGGGGGTGCTGCTGGTTGGTCGCGCCTGCCACAAGGAAGGGGGGGCCGAGCAAAGGAAAGCGAGGACACAGGCGGGAGGAGCGGGGCGGGGGGGAGGGACGAGGAAGGCCGCACAAACTCATCACCATCCCCACCACTGCCAGCCAAACTTTTTTTTTTTTTTAAAGGAAACTGAAAAACAAAAACCCCGCAGTCTCAGGTTGTGGGAAGTTGATTCACTAACAAAGCACGACAAACTTTTCTACAAAGCAGTTGCAACTTCCCGAGCCCCCCGCTGCGCCCCCCCCAAGTCCCCCCCCCCACAAAAAAAGCCCCTCGTACTTAGCCACCGCCGCCGCGGCTCCTTTGTAACTGAGCGGAGCGCCTAGGTAGCGAAGGGCTGCCCGTACTTACGCTGGATCTTGCTGGGGCTGGGCTGTTTGCGTCGAGACATGATGGGGGTGATGATGAACTGATGCTGGGCTTGCCAAGGGAGAGGAGCGGCGGAGGGGGAAGGGGGGGGGCAAAAAAAAAAAAAAAAAAAAGAGACGCAAAGTTGTTCCGGAAAAAGGAATCAAAATGGCGTTTCGGTGGATGTGCAAAGTTCATCAACTCCCCAGTAACTTCCCCCCCGCCGCTGCTCCCGGACGGGAGGGCGATGGGCGCAGTTAGGGACCCCGCCGCCGCCGCCGCGCCGCTCCGCGCGCCCCTCCCTCGCGCGCGCACACCCGCGCACGCACTCGCCCTCGCCCGCTCCCTCTCACCCTGATAAGTAGACACATCACGTGCCGCCCCGGCTCGCCTCCCGGGGACGTGTTGCTCAGCCTGCCGCGGCTCCCGGAGCCGCCTGTTGCAAGCAGCAGCAGCAGCAGCAGCAGCATCTCTATCTCCCCTCGCCGCGGGGAGGGGCCCCGCGGAGCGAGGGAAACTTTTGCTCTTTCTCCCCTCCCCCCCCCCGCTTTTATTTTATTTCATTTTATTTCATTTCATTTTCCTGCCCCCTCCTCCTCTCTCCGCCCCAGCAAGTTGCACGGAGCCCGCTTCCTGCCTGGAAACTTTGGCGAGCGGGCAATTCCCAGACAGACAGACAGACACACACGGTCCCCTCCCGGGTCGCGGGGCTTTGCACATCGGCGGAGGAGAGGCCGCTTCTCTGCCCCCGGGGGAGGAGGGGCGCGCCCGGGCGGGGAGAGGAGCCTCGCTCGCCATGTACCATCTGGCCGCTGCTCCCCTCCATTACGGAGATCCAGGGGCAAGGAGGAAGCGCCGCTGCTGCGCAGAGCGGCTGAGTGCTGGGGGCTGATAAAGCGTCAGGGATGCAGACGGCGCAGTATCTCCGCGGAAGGGCTCCCTCTGCGTGTGTGTCTCTAGCCGCCTCAGCCCTGCTCGGCCAGGTGCCACGCATTCAGCCCCCGCCGCCTAATCACGGGGGGGAGGAAGAAGCCCGCGTTGCCTGTTGCGGATGGTGCAGCATTCCACGCGTTAGTACACTTCCAACCATAGGCACGTCACGATGTGCCCAAGGCTGCAGCTGACTTACATCCTTACGTGCAGAGATACTGTTCGTGGCTCTTTACACTTTTCAGATATGGATTCTGTAGACATAAATACTCAAAAAGAAAGTAGGTGAGAGGTGAATGTATCTTATTTTTCTGTAAACAGGCTAGTGCTGGTTGGTTTTTTTTTCTTCTGCAGCAGTTGGAGAACACGATTTTGTAGAGTTAGGAACTAAGCTGGCCTATCATGTAACCATCAAAAATTACTGTACATCCTACTGCCAATCTTCCTCCCTCCCCCAATTCAGAATTGAATATACTGTTTTCCTTACCTGACCAAAGTGGAATAGCTAAGTTCCAGAACTCATCATTGCATACACACACAGACCAAACTTTTATCTACTGCAAAGTTTTAATCTTTATACACTTTGAATCCTTGGCTTCTTGCTAGAATCAGTCATACTTCTCACAAAATGAAAGTAAATTCATGAGCAGCAATGAGAAAAGCAGCATCAGAACATAGGACCCAGGCATCATGTTTAACTAAAGGTAAGATTCAGAAAATTGCAAACGTAAAGAGCCATACCAAAAAAAAAAAAAAGCCCATCGAATGCTCAAAAGTGCTCCCATTGTATTTGGCATGGTGTAGCCATTTTCATGGTTCTTTAAGTGAAACTGTAAACGAGGCATTTTAGCAGCTTAAAAGATGATGCAGAAGGGATATTTTTAAAAAAGTTGTTGGGATTTCCCTGAAAAGTCAGGAAGAGTGGGGAATTATAGGACTGATAATAGGAATAAATAAATAAAAATATGTGGCAACCCCCTGCACTGGCATCTCAACTGGGAAAAAAAGTCTATGAAAAAAGAAAAATTAAGAATATTTGTGAGTGTGCCACAAGAAGTGGCTGAGGAACCAGATCACTCTTCTAGGAAGTGGTTATTTATTACATAAACTAAAACTAATAAAGCTGTGTCTTTGTAGCATCTTTTTTAATTAAAAAAGCAAATATCACTTGCTAGAAATTATTCATAGAACATGAGCAGCATTTGAAAAAGGGTATCAAAGATTCTAAAAACAAGAGTTAGACTGAAGACAAACTGCTTGCATTAGTTTATAAAACATCGGTGTCATATCCTCTCAAAGAACCATTTCAGTAGGAAAGGTAAGCTAAAGTTCATCTGTGTGCATGCATGTTATGAAGGCTGTGATTAAATCTTCTGACGAGCAGCTCTTCACATATAAGATATCAAGCTCTCAATTGTGTCATTATTTCTTACAAAGCTTTTAAAAATGTTGGGTCAAGAAATGTATGAAATGTACGTGTTTCACCATCATTAAGTATATCTTACATAAGGAATAATGAATCCTTCCCCCAAACTCTAAATAAAACCAATGAAATTCTGTGAAAGCGTTCCAATAGCATCATAAATGTACAAAAAGTAAAACCCAATCATGTCATCAGAACCCCACGATGACAATGAAGCCTTAATATATTATGGTTGGGACAGTGGTTTCTGTACACTGCTGATATTTTAATCAGTTAAATTGTGTGCAGTGTCATGAAAATATAACAATATGTACATGATACGCATTATTATTATTTCAAACTTTGTTAAAGCAGAGTTAGGACTGCCTGCAGATCAGTAACTCAAATTCAGAGACTTGTAATAATGTAATAATTTACCCAAAAAAACCAAACGTTGGAATGCATAAGAATTCTAAAGGAGGAAGGTTCATATTTTATCAAAACAAACACAGGAAATCATGGGAAAACAGTGTTAATATGCCTTGGACCTCCTTAACTCTGCACATTTCTCCCTGCCACCAAATGCACTATCCACCTATGGTAGAAAACAAATATGTCTTTGATAAGTACATAAGTATTCTTCCATGCTCTGCCCATAAAACAAGCCCCACCTAGTTGAGATGCCAAAATGAAATGACATGCACAGTGGATTGTTCAAAGTACAATCTTGCATGGTCTGCTTGGCTGGGTTCCACTTTCGGGGAGTTCAGAAGTCCTACTCATCTCTGCTTGGTTCTTTCTTGATTATGGGAAACAATAACAGTTACCATCTACCTCCTTTTATATATGCCTTGATTAATAGTGAAATAGTTAACTGTAGACATTTAAATTATCGTAACTGGGCATTTGAGTTATCATTCCATGGAGATGTATGGAAGCAGTTCACGCTTCTCAGAGCCATTGTTTCATGCTCTCTACAGACTGAGGTGAACATCAGTTACCAGGATTGGGATTCCAGCAGGGATGTCTTCACTGCACAGTTAACCTGAGTGTTAGTCACTGTACATTTATAGAGATGTTCCTTGGCCCAAAAGGCTTGTGTACACAGTTTCTGTACATTAAGGCTTGCACTAATTTAACTGTATCAGTTTCTAAACCCAAAATAATTCAATTGATGTGTTTCACTAGGTTGGATTCAGTTATACTGGTACACGTGTATAACTTATTTCCGTACACTCACTAAAATACGCTATACCAATATAAGCACCTTTATACAAATATAATTGCAGCCACACTAGGGATTGCACTGATTTTAACCAATTTAGTTAAATCAATTTAAAAACCTGTGTGCAGAAGAGGCCAAAGTGTTTGTAATGTAAGCATTTGTAATTTAAGGCCTTGTTTACACAGAAATTTACACAGGTTTAGTTAAGCTGATTTTGTTGATTGATGCAAATCCCTGTGTGGAAACTCTTAGTATAACTTATGTATAGCTCACCTGTGACCAATATCTCTATGATAGTCCCATGTGGAGATTTGTACTTTCTCTCTATAAAAACTCTTCACCATCCTTATTTAATTTCATAGACATCATTGACTCTATAACCAACCTGAAAGATGAAAAGTTTCTTGCAGGGATAGACAAAACAGAATAATATATTTACAACCAAATAACGGTATCCAATCCAGCATCTGAAATTTAGTATAGAATAGATTAGATATGTGTTTGGACCATGCAACTATTATAATGTTCTCACAGGAAAAAATGAGAGGATTTTACAGCCTGAGCAAATACAGCAGATCAAAAATTCCAAATTTACAATTTTATTTTATTTTTTACAAGAAAAGGGTGAGGCATTTTGTTAAAAAATTCATAAATAAACACAACCCACCATCTATTTTCTGATCAATTCTATATGCAGGTATTATAGCATCTGCATAAGCCCAAGCAAACTAATTACAGTTTGCACAAGCCTTATCTCATAGCTCCAAAAATCTAACCACCAGATTTCCAGAAATAGTCCGAAGTGTTTGTTTTTACCCAGGCAAGAGATAAAGTCTGATTTTGAGTTATCAAAAAGTGAGAGAAATAATTTACTTTTCAAGCTCTCCCATTTTACAACAAGCAACTTGTCCTATTTACCTCACACTTTCAAAACAAGACAAAACACAAGCATCTCTGATTTTAAACAACCCATGAACTTTCATGTAAATGGTTGAGTTTTGGCGAAGAGGCAGTAGCTATCTCCTCAGGTTTATATATATAAAAAACAAAAAATCTAGGCAATCTCATGGAGAGATTGTCTGTCCAAAATTATTACTAAAATATCTTTAAAAATACATCTACTCCTTTAATTCTGTCCTTTGCTCCCATCTATTATAATTTTGCCCCTCTTCCCGGCTCCTCCCTTCATTCCCATTCCTGCCAATTGCATTTTGAAATGTTTCTTTTCCCAAAAGTGCACATAGTTCTCATCTTCTTTTCTAAAATCATGACATTAACACTGAACACAGACTGGAAGCTCTTCAGAGGCAGAGACCTTGTCTTTACCCACTATATAATGCTCCATCTACGAACAAATGTTAAATACAATGAAGTATACCTCAAATATATAAACAATAAGTTTATATGTCTATTACAGGCTTTCATACATTATTAATTTGATTAAAAGCACCAGGGACCCAGCTCTTCTTGGTGAGGAGAGCCAATTGTTCCCATCCCAGTGGAAGGACACTTTGCCCCACCCTCAGTTTAAATATCAGAGACGCTGATTCAAGTTATTCAGCAAGAGCAGAAAAACAGGCTATGTAACTGTATGAAAGCCACAGTTAAATGATGCTGTGATGTCTTGAAGCAAAGAGATTGTAATGAGCATTTGCACTGAGAGAAGAAGATAAGGGTTATCTAGTAACTCAAAAATTTCATTCTGATTAGATATGATCAGTATTCTCTACTTAGGCTACTGAACTTGGACATTACTTCAGTACGTAAGTGTTCGTATTTTCAACCTTAACGTACTACTTCGAATCCGATCATTTCTTAATAAATCATTCCTCACATCAGCGTGCACTATTTTACTGCATGCAGTGGAAAGTGTTGAGTCAAGTTTAGTCCAAAATGTTGGCCCTGACTTTATAATACTTTCAAGCTGCATTCTAATGAAGTGGGTGGGGCAGCCACAGGGAACCTGTCCCCCCTCTCTGATCATTGGCCACCTGGCCCGATGGTCAGTGGAAGTTAGAGCAGCTGGGTCCCATACTTTAGCTTCTGCTATTACAGTTGATGCCAGTAGAGGACCAGGTGCACTGAAACTGGGTCCCACCATGCTCCCTCCCTCCCCCGTCCCACATGCCATGGGTCAGATGGCATAGTTGCACAGCACAAAGTGAACTTGAGGATAAGAGAATCTAGTCATTAAGATTTGCAGAAATAAGCTTTTATAAAACTTAAGATCAAGTGAAACGCTCCCTTGAATTTCCTTTACATTTCAACCAAGTCTTTTTTTTAAAAAAAGAAAAAACAAAAAACAACCCCAAACAAAAACACACGCACTGGGGTTTTTTTTTGCATAGCTGCACTGTTCTAGTGTGTAAGAACATGAAAGTTACATTGACTAGAAACAAAGAACTGACTAGCGTGTGTTCATAGTACAAGATGGGAACAATGCACAAAGTAATCAGCGTAAATGATGAAAAGTTCAATAAATATTTTGTTAAAAATTTTTTTTCAAAATTAAACTTCATTAATTCAGCAACAGAAAACCAGAGTCATACAAACACCACCATTTAAAAACACCACCTAGCTCTTATATATCACTTTTCAAGTCTCAAAACACTTGCCAAAGGAAGTATCATTATTCCTATTTTACAGATGGGGAAACTGAGGTACTTAGATGCAAAATGACTTGCCCAGGGTCACTTAGCAAACCAGTGGCAGAGCTGGGTATGGCCTCCTGCCCTGCCTAGTTCCAGGCCAGTCCTAGCTTTATCCACTGACTAGCCCATACTGCCTCCATTTAATGGACAAAATATTAGTAGCAAAGCATCTGAAAGTTATCAACATATAATATTTTAGTGATAACACAAACACAATTTTTTAAAATCTAATATTAAAGACCATATCCTTGGCTTCACTAAATCTCCTTTGAGCCATTCCAGCGGTGCAAAGTAGACTAACTGGCTTAACTGGCCAGCTGCGGATTCCTCCTCTTGTGTAGGGAATCCTCTGGTGCTTCTCAGACAATGTTGCTGGCCCTATGCCACTTCTCCCTTCACAGCCCAGAACCTGGAGGATTTACTGGGAGTGAGGTCCAGGACTAAGTACTGTTGGTCTCCAACAGCCCCTTTGGATCTGATGGAGCTAGGTGAAAATAAAAGCATCTCTAACGCTGCTCTAATTTTTGAGGGGCTGAAATAGCCCCAATTTTGGGATAGCTGCATAAAGTCCCCTTCCCCCCTCTCCCCATCTACTCTTCAGGATATGCCTTGAGCACAGCTTGGCCAGCTGTCTAGGCTTAAGCATACAATAGCTAATCCTGTGAAGAACTAGACAAAAAAGATAAAAGAAGAGTCATCTATACAGTGCACTTCTGGACAGATGTAACAATGACTAATGAGATAATGGTCCTGAGTCTTTTCTGGAGTATCTCAATCTCTGAGACCCAGACTTCCAATAAACTGTTGGACACAGTGTGCCAGATACAATGATAAAGAATGTCCAGAGTGATAGCTGAGCAACTTATATATCCATAAGTCTAATTATTATTGTCCTCTTTAGAAGAATAGCTTTACAACCAACAACAGTGGCTTAGAAGAGGGTTATTACAGTTTTAATTATCTACACCCTTACTAGTAACAGATAAGGGATTTTTAATAAAAGGTAACCTGGCAATGTCCCTTTTGACATAATTAATGTCCTAACAAAGTTTTCAAAAGTATAACCTACCTAATGTCCAAAATAGATTTTAAAAATGTAATATGAAAAATTAAATGATACATATTTGGCATTTTTGTTTTCTAGCGAGCTCCCAGATCACCAACGTAAGTCTCAGAAACAGTCTGTACAGAGTGGGGAGAACCCAAAATACATCCCAGCACTTCTGCTTCTTTTAATATTTCTGAATTGTCACCATGCACCTTGTCGTCACCAGGCAATGTAATCGTTATGTTTAAATAAATCATGTTAGGGTTTACCCACAACTAGTTGATTTGATAGTGAACATGACTTATTCTTGTCTGTATTGATAAGTCAGTAGTGGTCAACATCATCACACCTAACTGATTATTAAAAATCGTATTTAAATTTAAAGTTAGTGAAGACAAACAGGAAGAGAGGTGTGTGTTTAGCCAGACCCTATTTTCCTAAATGCGGTATTGACTCTGGCAATGACAATTTATATGTTAACATTAACTATTTCACTGCTAGTCATTTAGGGCCTGATCCAGCACCACTCAAGTGAACGGGAACAGGAAGAGAATCTTAAGCAGAAACATCCAGCTAATGAGTTAACCAGTGTGCTTGGATATAATAGATGGCTAGAGATGAAGAATGCCTGTGTCATTTTATTCATTCTCTGATGCTGCTGCAAGACTTTTCCTTGCAGTAGCAATGGCATAGACAACTTTTATTTGGGGGTGGGTGGGTGAGGCTAGAACTAATAATAAAATAACTGTGGATATGGCTTTAATGAGCAGTTTGATACAATAACTAAATGTGTCCATTTTTAATAAAGTGAACTTCTGTTCCAAACTCAGTGTATTCTTTATTTATTAATCCCATCTCTACCTTCTCCACAGCTTTGTTCAGCTAAGTTTTAAATGGTCTCAGTTATGGAGCTTCAACCACTTCCCTTGGAGACTGGTTCACAAGCTTACATATCTCACTGTTAGGAATTTTATCCTGATTTTTCTGGCCTATATTTTTCTTTTCTTAATTTCATGCCACAGCTAGCTATAGCCCAAGGCTCTAAGGGTATGTCTAGAATGCAATTAAAAACCTGCCAGCTGAATCGAGCTCACTTTAATTGCATTGTAGATGTTCAGGCTCAGGCTGGAGCCTAGGCTCTAGGACCATATGAGATCCAGCCCAAGCCCAAATGTGCACACTGCAATTAAACAGCCCCTTAGCCCAAGTCAACTGGCACAGGCCAGCTGTGGGTGTCTAACTGGAGTGCAGACATACCCTAAGTAAGCAACTAGAAATGTGGGGAAGGACAGCCAGAGCAGCCAGCAGAAGTGGAGGAAGCAGGGAGCCACAAAGCAAGAAAGACAACAGAAAATAGGGGCCACCAGTCATCAGAGGAGTAGAGAAATGGGAAGTGAGGCCGCAGTCAGCGGGGAAGGCAGGCACAAGAGCACATAGGAAGCCTACAGGGGAAAGAACGAGAAAGCAGAGCAGCAGCCCTTACGGGGAGCTAGCATAGGGAATATGAAAGTTGGGGGAGGGGACAGCAGCTAACAGGATTTGGGGCAAAGGAAGCTTTAGAGAGGTGAAGAAAGGAACTTCCAACAATGATGGCAAAGTAAAGCAGCTAGCCTCACCCTCAGCAGTAATAAGGGAGCCACCAGGTGAAGAGAGCTCCACCACTCTTTCCCCCCATATTTTGTGTCTGTTTATACTATAGGCAAATATGTCTCCAGCGTTTATAGACTGTTTCTAGGACTCTAATTTAAAAAATAAACAGGGAAAGAAAACTTGAAATTTAAAAACAATTCAAGTCCTAAAACTTAATGGATATTAGGAATTAGGTACATTTTAAATTGACAATTCACTGCTGGAAATAATGCAGAATATGAAATGGTGTCTGTTCCCTCATCCACTCAGCTCTTTTCTCAATAGATAAATCTATATCCTGGCTCTTCTCTGTGACGCTATACAAGAGCTAGTGGCCTTCCTAATCAGAATCTGGAGCCATACTGAGCATTCATTTTTTCATTTACTTCTTTGGTCAAAAACTTCTTTGGTCAAAAGAGAATGCTCTGTCTGAAATTAAATTAGAAAAAAAAAATCTGGCTACCAAATGTGCCCAAGTGAGATGGTACATGGAGTGTAATTAAAGAGATGGAAATTTGAACTCTAAACATGTATTTTCAAATAACGGAGCACAAACTGGAGCCTTTTACTCAAAACTCCAAGTCACCACCTTGGAACCAGTATGTTTAAATACTGCATGCACCTGTTACTTAAATATTTCAGAATGAAATATTTCAGGACTAATGTCTCTCTTTGGAACCTTTTATGATCAGATAGATAAAACTTTGTGGCTCCTTTACTCATTTGTAAAATAATCTCAACAGTTGATTTGGATTAGACGGCAATTAGAGAAATGATTTTTCACAAAAATTTTGATGACAAACACACCTACTCAGTTTATGTTGGTCTTTTTACTTGTTCTCCCCCTCCCTCAACAAAGAGCGGACCAATAAGATCTTGACTAAGAATGCTGATCACGTTACTGTGTGTCATTTCTCTCATGTATAGTTGAAGATTAAGGTTTAGAATCCCTTTTAGTGACACAATTGTCTCCATCACTTTAACAAAATTATAAATAAAATTTAAAAACGAAAAGCACTGAGAATGACACCTATTGCAATTATATGTACTGAAAGAAATGGTATATAGGTGGCAATCTGGAACAATGGGAGAGGAAGAGGGGATTGTTAATGAGCCTGATGACACCATGGCTTAAAACTTTTACCTCTGGAGACCTGGATGCAAAGCCTGATTTAGAACACAAATGACAATGAATTTGATGAATTCATCCTAGTCCCTAGTGGGGAGTTGTGCACGTGAAAAAATACCATATGTTGAAGGATGCTGACGTGTTCCAAACCTAGAAAATAGAAACACTAAATACAGTGTGAAAATGTAGAGCAAGCAACAACTAAACAAAGAGATGCAATGTAGATTCCTATCCTGCCACCGGTTCTTTTACTTTTCTTTTCACATTTATTCTTGTTATGGTATTTATTCTGGTGAAGCAATATGTCATAGAGATATGTACTACAGTTTTAGAAAGCGTAGTTTGCTAAGTGATGTGAAAATATGCGTTGTGGCCTTTCCTGTTGCGATTCAATTGCGATTGATTTACCACAAAAGACCTGTGCCTACTGTTTTCAAAGCATGGCTTGCTTCAATAAAAAGACTGTTTACAAAACAAACCAACCCACAGATCCACCACCCAGTTTGACACAATTCACCCTGATGTGCACTTTGCTTAGGAAAGTCTTGGGGCTGGATCTACAAATGATGTTTCAGGTGTAGCTTGAAGATGACTGAAATAACTATACCCAGGGAATTTACACGGTGTTTACTTGAACTACCATAGCCTAATGCTGCTATTAGTCCCTCATTATTATGAAAAAAATTACCTAAGCAAGCTTAACAGAATAAAATAAGAGTATACTGCTTGTAAATAAGTGCTATGGCAGGATCTTGTGTTAGCCTATTGGTATTAGTTAGACAAAAATGGTAGATTAGACGGCTAGGACAATTGTGGAGTAAAGATAAAGCAGGTTAGGAAAGGTATGAAGTAGTTCAATGTATAAGAGTAAACAATATGACTACCATCAGACACAATTACTTGGCCAGTTTTTAGGGTAGTGAAGACAGCAACAGATAAGGTAAAACAAAAGGAGAAAAGCAAACTTACTTGTACACAAATGATGGCGGCATATGCAATAAGGGCCTGGCCTATGCTTAAAAATTAGACAACCTATTGTCTATTGAAATAGACAACCTAGCTATGTCGCTCAGGACTGTGAAAAATTTTGCTCCCTGTGCGCAGTAGTAGGGTTGACCTGAACCATGGTGCAGGTTGTAGTGTAGGTTGGAGCTGGATTGATGGAAGTATTCTTCTGTCAACCAAGCTACTGCTTCTCGGAGGGGTGGATTAACTAAAACAATGGAAAAACCCTTCCATTCATGTGCTTACGCTGTAGTGGCACAGGGTCAACACCACAGTTGTGCTGCCTGTAGCTGCTGTAGTGTAGACATGTCCAAAGACTGCTGGAGTTACACATTTTCTAGAGGTAAGGTATTGTTAAAATATGGCCACAGCTAGAGAATGATGGGGAATTTAATATACAAGGATTTGCAAGGTATCAGCAACTTATACTACAATTGGCTAAGTCTGAATCCATTCCTCTACACTGTATTCAAGCATGGTTCAGACGTAGTGGTAAATTGGGGCCAAGATCTTTAATTACACAGTCACACATTATTTCTCAAACTACAATATAAAATCAAGCCTTTTTTCCCCCTATAAACTTGGAAACGTGACATCTTTAATTTTTTGTCATTCTTTTATATCAGTATTATTATTTTACACTAGAACTTTGATTGCTGGGAGACTGTATTTATACAGCTATTAACTGATAACCCAGTAAAAACTATGTTTATATCTATGGTGTCCAAAAGACTTAGAGTTGTCACCCATCCTGGTTATCTCAGGACAGTTCTGCATGACAGAACTGCATGAAATTAAAGGGTCCTAAAATATTTTTTGGGCTCAGTACAGCATGATATGATACAATTCATGTTAATGAATGGTGAATTGACAGTTTTCTTCCAAAATTTATGAGGTTACAATGCTGTGGCTTTTCTGGAATTCTAGGAAATGAGCCAAGTACGATAAATAAGTTGAACGACAGACCATATAGCGTGCTTAATCAAACTACTCAGATGGCATAATTCACTGGAGACAGCACACATACAAGATTTGCCATACCAGTCTGAACAATTGCTCCATCAAATCAGACACCCTGATTCTGGTAGTGGCCTATAACTGTAATGCTTTAGGGAATACAGAAGAGAAAAAAAAGGCAACCTAAATTTTTCCGTTTAGGTGCTGGTAGTAAGGCACACAATTCCCTGTTTGTTAGACATCTAAATAGTGACCTGTAAATCTGATTTGCAGGGATGTCGAGCACTTGCATTTTTCAGTGGGTGCTAATACCCCTGAAAATCACATCACTTATTTACACACCTAAATGTGAGCTAGATACCTAACTTTAGTCACCCAAACTTGAAAATTCATGTCTTAATACATATAACCAATTGTTAAATCACTAGTAAATAAGGGAGGAAAAAGTCCTTCCAGACCCTTGCAGTGATCAGCTGATGCCCTGAAGTGAGCAATTTGATTATTGCTATCTTAGAGTATATAATGATAAATGTTGTTAATAATAAAATTACCTACACGCCTTGTAACTCCAGGAAGGCTGATTTTAATTAAATGTGATACGCCATAAGGAATTTTGTTTAGAATACAATATAGTTTGTGAAATCTGCCTCAGAGAAGAGAGAAATATTTGAGAAACAATTACAAAGAAAACACGTTAAATTCCTCCCAGTTAAGCCTAAATGGTGGGGAAGGGTTATAGAGGCCAATGTGCTTAAGCCAGGATGTAAAGAGTAGCATAAACAATGAAGAGAAGGCTTTTACAGATACAAGTAATCTGATGAGGAGATGGTTTGAGCAACCCATAAAAGAAGAATGACGCAAGTTTAAAGGATATGTAGATAAACCTTTTAAAAACATCATTTTTAAAATAAATATTTGATTTATAATGTTTTCTTCAGTTATATTTCACAGGAGAGAGAACATGGTTAATTCACATGTTATGGATTTGAAGACAGGAAATGAAATGATCTGTAAAACAGGCTTTTTACTATTGCCTTTATGCAAAATTAAGAGGATTGAGTCAGTCCCTCTGACAGGAATACTGTTTCCTGGTATGGTGAGCAGAAGTCAGTGAGCACATAAGAATAAGAATAAAATATAAAAAGACTGGGTACAAAACATACCAGGTAACACACATTCATGAGTTGTAAAAGTGACCTGCAAATAGTTTTTAAAAAATCCAACAACATTAGCAAAATGTTAACTGAATGCTTCTGAATAACAGAACAGTCTATACATTATTAACTTAAAACTTGCATACTCTGGTTTTGGTTTCAGGATCCCACTATGGAAATCTCCATTCTGAATGATGACCCAAGATGCACTGTGTTAAGTAACATCTCATCCATTCAGCCCCATGGCAGTCTGGAGAGGACCAATATACAGAAAGGCAAGTGTTGTCTTCTTACAACAGTGTGTGGTTAAGAATGTAATGGCTATACTGGTTCAGATCAATGGTCCATCTAGCCCAGTATCCTGTCTTTCTGAAGTTGCCGGTGTAAGAAGCTTCAGAGGAAATGAACAGAACAGGGCAATTATAGAATCATAGGGTTAGAAGGGACCGCAAGGATCATCTAGTCCATAGATGTCAAACTCAGGCCCGTGGGCCAAATCTGGCCCGCAGTGTAATTATATTTGGCCCGCGAGAAAATACCAAATGTCTACTAGAGCTGGCCCGCCGGTAGACAGCGCATGCACCAATTTCACATGTGTTTATAGTATTAAGCTTTGCTTGTTCCAGATTCAATGTTTAAGCAAAACTTAAGTTTGTTTCCATATGAAAAGGTTCATCGTTATATTTGATGAGAAGGAAAAACTTCCTCAATTGTAGACATTTTTTCAATAAATATCAAGGTTGGCCCGCTACTTTGTCCAAGTTTTTAATTTTGGCCCACTGTGTATTTGAGTTTGACATCCCTGATCTAGTCCATTGTTTCTCAACCTACTTACCATTGTGGGCCATATATGTAGCTCTCTATGTGTTGTATGGGCTGCATCCACCCAATATGTATACTATCTGTAGGGCCCTGACCATCACATAGGCTGCAATTGTGTGCTTATTGGGCCACTAGTGGAGAACCACTGATCTAGTCTAACCCCTTGCCGACTATCAGGTGAGATCCATTCCCTCTCGTCTAGGCCCAGCTTCTGGCTGTCAGAGGCTTAGGGACACCCAGAGCATGGGCCTGCATCCTTGATCATCTTGACTAATAGCCACTGATGGACCTATCCTCCATGAATTTATCTAATTATCTTTTGAACTGCGTTATTCTTTTGGCCCTCATCACTGACCATTTATTCCTACACACAGTGGTGGTGGAACAATTTTTATAGTGGGGGTGCTGAAGGCGGAAACCATGTATTCCGATTGTTATTACTACTTCAAGCCAGGGGGCGCGGCAGTCCCGCAGAACCCTTAGTTCTGCCTTATGCCTACCCTTTGTTTCTTATCTTTTAACCCATTGTTGATTCACGAGGACACCTTCCTTCTTATCACTTGACTGCCTTCTCTGCTTAAGAGCCTTTGTCAAAGGCTTTCTGAAAGTCCAAGTGCACTGTATCCACTGGATCCCCCTTGTCCATGTTTGTTGACCCCCTCAAAGAATTCTCACAGGTTGGTGAGGCAAGATTTCCCTTTACAAAAAGCAGTATCATGTATATCTATGTGCCTAATAATTCTGTTCTTTACTATAGTTTCAACCAGTTTGCCTGGTACTGAAGTTAGGATTACTGGCCTGTAATTTCCAGGATCACCTCTGGAGACTTTTAAAAATTGGCATTTCGTTAGCTATATACCTACTATCTGATAGAGGCTGATTTAATGATAGATTATATACCACAGTTAGTAGTTATGCAATTTTATATATGAGTTCATTCAGAACTCTTGGGTGGATGTCATCTGGTCCTGGTGATTTATTACTGTTTAATTTATCAATTTGTTCCAAAACCTCCTCTACTAACTTCTCAATTTGGGACAGTTCCTCAGATTTGTCAACTAAAATGAATGACTCAGATGGGGGAATCTCCTTCACATCCTCTTCCCTGAAGATGGGTGCAAAGAATTTAGATTCTCCCAATGGCCTTGTCTTTCTTGAATTCGACATTCGCACCTCAACTGTCCAGTGACCCCACTGATTGTTTGTCAGGCTTCCTTCTTCTGATGCACTTAGAAATAATTTGCTGTTAGTTTTTGTGTCTTTTGCTAGTTGCTCTTCACATTTTTTGGCCTGCCTGGTTATACTTTTACACTTGACTTGCCAGAGCTTATGTTCTTTTCTATTTTCCTCAGAAAGATTTGACTTCTAATTTTTAAAATATATCTTTTTCTCCACCTCTCTCTTTTAAAAGTTTCTAGGCATTTCACTCTTGTGACTGTTCTTTATAATTTAACTAGCTTCCTCATTTTTGTGTAATTCCCCTTTCTGAAGTTAAATGCTACTTTGGTGGGTATCTTTGGTATTTTCCCCCCTACAAGGATGTTAAATTTAATTATGATCACTGTTACTGAGCGGTTCGGCTATATGTACCTCTTGGACCACATGCTGTGTGCTACTTAGGACTAGAACAGGAATAGTCTCTCTTCTTGTGGGCTCCAGGATTAGATACTCCACAAAGCAGTCACTAACGGTGTCTAGAAGTTTTCTCTCTGCATCCCATTCTGAGGTGACATGTACCCAGTCAATAAGGGGATAGTTGAAATCCCCCATTGTTATCAGGTTTTCTGTTTTTGTCACTTCTCTTATCTCCCTGAGCATTTCACCATCACAGTAAGATAGTATATTCCTACTGCTCTACTCTTATTATTCAAGCATAGAATTTCTGTCCACAGAGATTTGATTCAAGAGTTTTCCTATATTTGACTCTGCTTTTTTTCACATATAGTACGACTCCCACATCAGTGACCTACTCTGACATTCCTACATACCACAAAGTTTCTGTGATGCCCATTATAGCAATATCCTAATTTTATATCAGGCACTCAATTCCACTTATCCAAGTGTTTAAACCTTTTGCATTTGTATACATGTATTTTTAAAATCTGTCAATACTTAATTGTCTGCTGTCATGTCATGTAATTGAATGGGACTCCTTTTCATTTGACTGTTTCTCTTCAGCTCCTACCTGTACTTTATCAACTTCTATCCTCTCCTCTTTACTAGAGTATTTGATAAATCCTCCCCTGAAGGATGTGTCAGTCTGAATGGCATGCTCCTCTGCACCTTTCCCCCAGCCCTTACTTTAAAAACTCCTCTATTACCTTGTTAATTTTACATGCCAGCAACTTGGTTTCACTTTTGGTTTAGGTGGAGCCCATCCTTCCTAAATAGGCTCCTCCTTTCCCAAAAGGTTCTCCAGTTCCTAATAAACTTAAATTCCTTCTCCCAACACCATCATCTCATCCACGCATTGAGACCCTGAAGTTCTGGCTCTGCATGTGGAACTGGAAGCATTTCAGAGAATGCTACCATGGAGGTCCTGGACTTTAATCTCTTACTTAGCAGCCTAAATTTGGCCTCCTGGACATCTCTCCTACTTTTCCCTATGTCACTGGTACCTATATGTACCATGACGAACGGCTCTTCTGCAGCAATGCACATAAGTCTGTCTACATGGTTCTGCAATATTAGCATTTAATACAATTTGAGACTTAAAGTGATCTTGCAAACCAAAATCCAACAAAGTATTTACCTAATCCCTTTAGGCACCAACACTATGCTGTCATGGAGCTCTGTGGTGATGTAGTATCACTAGCATAGTGCATGCCAGAGCATCTGTGGGAACAGGAACATGTGATCCAGAACGAGGCTGGCCATCACTGGACCTTAAAAATCAGTGTCAGCATAAGGGGAAGTTTTACGTACCTCTTAGCCTGCTGGGAGGGTATTCAGTACATATTTCTAAAGTTTTTGAATTTGCCTATCCATTTCATGTTACCTTTAACCAAAAGGCTACAAATTAGAAAATTCAGATACCTGATTAATGAAAATTGGCTCTAGTGTCAGCCTTTTTTTAAAAAAGGCCATGAACAATTAAATGGGTTTCAAAGAATGATGTTCACTGAAAATCACAATGAGTTTCTTATGACGCAATCTGGATATCAAGTTAGGCATGCACGTGTGGATTGGGTTTACCAATACGAGAACAGAGGCAGACTGGCTGATGTATCTAACTGGCTGAAAAAGTGCTCCTTGACTGAAGTCTCTGATGTCAGAGAGAGAAGTTACAGAATTTGTGACTTATAACAGATCTTGCCCTAGTCCTGAGAAAAAGTGACAAGTCATAAGAGTAAGCTAAATCACCCAATACCAACCAGTTTTATGAACAAATACTAAAAGAGACGTGGCATTTAGTTATCAATCATCTTATGTTTAATTTGATTAGAAATCTACCAGCTGGATAGGAAAGTCTTACTTACAGGTGAAACAAACAAAAAACCCCAAACAAAATGAAAACCAATGGTTTGGTTTAATTTTTTATTGTATCTTTATGCAGTATAAAGACTGGTTCCAAATATGTGCTTTGTTAAAAAAATTAAAATTGCCTTTTCTTTTCTCATTACAAATATCAGGTTCTCATTTCTGTCTCTTTGCTGGAAGACCCTGACAAGATCGTTAGAGGACCTGACCAGTGACACCACACCACACAAGCCTGAATTCTAAGATGGTGTTCTACCTTTGCCAACTGAAGAGGTAGGAGATGCGAAGTCTTAGGCTTGTCTACACTAGAAAGCTTTGCCGCTCAACTATACTGGTATAGGTAAAGTGCCAAAACTCTCCTTGTGTGTACAGTTCTAACAGTATATAGATAAGACTACCTACCTTTTCTATAGCACCCTTTATCAGTAGATCTCAAAGTGCTTTACAAAGGAGGTCAGTATCATTGTCCCTATTTTACAGCTGGTGAAACTAAAGAGTAGTGACTTGGTCAGACACCAGTAGGCCAGTGGCAAAGCCAGGAACAGAACCCATCTCTCGGGAGTCCTGATCTGCTTATACCAATATAGGTATGTCTGTTGGGTGTGTTTCCCAGCTCAGGGAGACATGCCCACACTAGCCCTGATTGAACTAATGTGCTAAAAAATAGGCTGTAGCCATGCTGGGGTGAGATTCAGGAGGGACTAGCCACCTGCATTCGAACCCATCCAAGACTTAGCACGTAACTGGGACAGCTAGCCCCTCATGCCACTGCAGCTGCACTCTAATTTTGTGCACTCCCTCAATGAGAGCTAGTGTGAATATGTCTCCTCAAGCTGCAAATCCCAACCCCAGTTTGAAGTGTAGACATACCAGTAGTTACACCGGTAAAAGCCCTAGTATGAATGCAGTTATACTGGTATAAGGTACTTTTATACCAGTATTACTGCATAGTCTTGCAAACTAGGGCTTTTACCAGTATAACTATGTTGGTTAAAAAAAATAAAAAAAATCACACCCCAAACCAAGATAGTTATACAGGTATAACTTTTAAGTGTAAACCAACCTGTTCCCCAGAGACTAAATCTGAGTCTTGCAATTGTCATGGCATGTTACTGTTTCTGCAGGTGAAAGAAAGCAAGACAGACAGAATATGCTCCACTATGGGTCTGACAATGTAGTAAAATTAAGGGGCTTTAATGAGAAAGCTCTGTTCGTAGAAGGAATTCCCCCTTTCCTAATATTATGTCATGGCACTTTCTAAATGCTAATAATAAATAACAGTATACTGTTCTTGGTTCATGCACACAAGAATTGTCAACTGTGATCATCCAAACAATTCATAAATAGGTGTGAAGAAAAGGTTGAAAGTTTCCTAGAGAGGAGATGTGGGCTGGAGGATACAGTGGAAGCAAGCAAAGTAGGCGGGGTTGAAAGACAGATTTTTTCAGACAACCGGCTTTTTCCTGTCCAGTGTTACTTCATGAGGTATTCTTGCTCCTTCCTCCTCTTGAGATGCCCAAGAACCAGTGAAACCAGTCTGGGTTTGCTGTCTAGAAGAATAATGTGGGGAATGCACAGATGGTGTGTGCTTCCTGTGCTGCAAAGTTCATCTCTGTGGAGGCTTCTTGGTGCTGACACACAGGACTTAAAGGGTAGGAACCAGGGGATGTTTCAGTAGCTCTGCCACTACATTGATCCATCAATAAGAGCCTCCTGCAGCATGAGGCATAGGTGCTACAGAAGGGCTGGAGTAGCATTGGTTGAGTAGTTCCTAATTCACCAGTGGCCTGGGAATAGGTGAGATTCCTTCCCTGGGAACTTCTGCGAACATCCCAACTGGCTCATGTTGTACACTGATTTCCAGAGTTTGGCTCTATGTTTTTATAGTAAAGAAACCAATTGATAGTTATCTCTCAGCTTGATTTTTCTTAAATTCTTATTCTGTTGGAGAAGCAGGGACTTACGGAAGATGAGGAAAAAAGCAGGAAAGTGAGAATAAGCTACACAAAAAAAAGGGCAGGTGTATTGAGCCAGATTGCCTTAGTAAAATTTCTGATGTCTTCTTATTCTTGGTCTGGTCTGCAATGCTTCCAGCTAAATCAGCATCTTCTTCCCTGTGTCTAATGTGAAACAGTGATCCTTGTTTTGTTTTTTTTTATTGAGGATCTGATTTTCAGAGATGCTGGACATTCACAACTGCAAGTGACTGGAGCTGAAGTTGTCAAGCATTTTGAAAATCAGGGCCTTAATGTGCAAAGAAAATTGGGAGTTGAGGGAAAAGGGTCTGGAACAACAGGAGGCCAGCATGCTTTGGAAAGGCCTGGTCCAGGTCCCTCCACCCCTAACCCAAAGTGCAAAGCAAACATTACCAGGTAGCTTTAGAGGGGTACTTTCACAGTCCCTTTAAAGTGTATAGATTTGTAGATCTAGCTGGCATTCTCTTTATTGGTCTCTTGACTTGGATGGGAGGGCCTGGAGAACAGTATAGCCTTGGGGGATGAAACCAAATTTCTCTTAACTGAGTTAGTTAACAGGAATTCAGAGAAAACAGGATTGTATTGAAGTGACTGTTTCTAATTAAATGCAAAAAAACTACATCTCCCAGAGTCCAGTCACTGCACTGCCTCTCATTTGGGTGTTGTCTGAATTACAGTATATTAAGATAAGAGGAGCGAGGGCAATTATGATTTTTATATGTCTTTTTAAAATGGGATCTAGTAAATTCAAGGTTCACATTTTGAAAAATTGTATAACACACTGAGTTTTAAATCCACCATGTTCTTACTTGCAAATCCTTTGAGCTCCTTATGCAGCATCTCATTGGACGAGGGGGTTATAAACCATCATTAAACACCTAACTTTTGTTTGAACACTACTAAAATCAGGGAAACGTGTTTAATGAACATTCTTCTTGTTCAAAGTGTTCAGTTTCAGTGGCTCAGCACTGATATTGTTTCAAAACTGTTTTCTCAAGGCCCTCTAGCACATGGTGTTATGAAAAAGTTGTCAGACTGGTTCTAACACATCTTTTCAGCACTGATAAGCAAAAGTACACTGAAGTAATTATGAATAAGATAAAAGCAGAATAATTTTATAGCTTTCTTAAAACTTTCATGTTGAATTCAAACTCAGTAATTCTTTTTTAAAATACAGAACTGTTGAATTATCCTGAAGCACCCATTTTTTGTAAAGTTGTTATAAAACTCAGGGATGCTTCATGCACTGTTCTGCAGAAAGAGGGTATGTCACATCCTGTTAGAGTGTCTGCTTTTAAACCTGTTTTGTGAGTACTCTGTGACTGAATCTACAACTGCAAGCAACTTTGAAATGGCACTAGTGCATTTCAAAAAGAAAATGAAACATCATTGTATTTTGGCTGCTAAAGGTGAGACAACAAATAACATAGTTTTCTTAATCTAGTTAACGATTTAATCTTGAAACTACTCTGTTTAACAATGCCATCATTAAAATGGTAATAGGTTGTGAGGTCCCTATTCACTCTGGTGGGGGATCATACCTTTGCTGCTATTGTTTCATCCTGTTTACAGAGAAGTTTCTGCAATTCAGTCTGGAAAGAACAAGGCACTCAGGATATAAAGCTTCAAAATGGGGTGTGGCTAAGCCTTTAAATCTTTCTCATTAAAGCCCAATTCAACAGTACTTTGAAACTAAGCAATGTACCTTTGTGGGGTGTATTATATTTTCCCTGGGTAGCACCAACACACTGAGTTATAAACCATTTGGAGGGTGAACTATGTTATAAATTAAGGTACTATAAGACCCAGTCTACATTTGTGTTGAAACTATGTCAATGAGAACTACTTTACAAACTTTGAAGACCAGTCTATTAGCACAGTGTGGTAAAGCAGCTTTTATAATTTTCATCATTGTCCACACTGGCCAGGGAAACCAGGTTAGCACTCTGCTAGCAGGAACAGGTTTAAAAGTTCCTTCTCACACTGCCTCAGTATGAACGTAGACAGGGCCTAAAACTGCCTAGTTGGATCTCCAAATAAATGAAAGCAACACCACATTGATTATCCACAGTTCTGATTTTTTGCAGGTGGATTCAGGTATCAGAACTGAAGCTATGACTCACGTACAGTTATTCTATGTTCTCTTTTGGTCTGTTTTTCCATTATCCAGCCTCTCACTAATGCCACTTGGGGAAATTGATCATACAGTCTCCTCTGAGGCCACAGTCAAATACCAACCATTCCATAGATTGTGGGCTTAATTCTCCATTAGAGAGAAACAATGCTTGATGCAGGTACACTTTAAGACATCTTTTTGCCTCCTCACACTATTGGACCTGGTGGGGGTTTGCCGACCCCTCAGCATAAATTAGAGTAGCCTCAAGGTCACTGTAATTTGTGCGTGGCTGTAATGGCCTCCTAGGGTCCACTGCAGCAGTTCCCTGGCCAGGGCTTCAATCTGACAACACTCAGCATGTGCTTGACACAAAAGGTGGTGTATGGCCATTCCACCACCTCGACATCAACACAGGATTATCCCCAGCATCAGGGGATTCCCTGATGGCTCGCTGCACAAACTTGACATCTCTGTGACTGTGCCAGAGAGACGTAAAACGGTCCCAGTGCAGCAGAGAATCAGACTCTGTGTGTCAATAGCTGTATTAACTAAGTGAAGGGATTATCACAAAAACAAGCGCCTCTCTGCTGCAATATGCTTAGTCTTCACAGGGCTGAGTCCCCAGGTTGCATCCAAACGCAGATAGTAAACAATACATAAATAGCATACGGTACCACTGATTGAAGTTCTGTCACCACACTAGGACAACAATAGATTGGAACCCGTATCTGGATTCATGAGTGTGGATTTCTGCAGGCTTCTACTAACGTTAGTGAGACTACATGGGTGCAGAGACCCGCACTCGTCGATCCCATGGGAAGATCAGGCTCACTGATAGTCCTGTATTTCTCCTATTTGAAACCAGGGGAAGGAGACTCCACAAAACCAAGTAACATTCACCAATGTTTCTCCACAAAAATAAACATACAAAACCAAAGCACTTTTTTATCTTGAAGCTGTAGGTAAAGCTTTTCTACATCTTTTCTATTAATAGAAACAACGGACTAAATTCATCTCTGAACTAACACTGCACATTTAAACAAGCAATTAGTTTGGATTTTTTAAAAAGAAACAAGATTAGTGTTAGAACTTATTTGCTTTTATTTTACCACAAATTACTGGCTTTTCATTGTTAAATTTCACTTTTAATAACAACTGAGTACCTAAAATGTATAAGCATAATTATCTCACACAAAAAGCGAAATGCTACGATTCATCATCATGTGTCCTTGAATCAAAGGGCATGACTGGGTTTAAAAAGTGAGAAACTAAACTAGCTTGCAGAAAAGAGAAGCGGGGGCACCAATTTGAAGCAACAGGAATAGCTGCAAACTATACTCCATTCACTTTTGTTTCCTTGAAAATATACACATCTTTTATGTCTAGCTATGGGACATAGTGATGCTTGCTATTTAGTTCTAACTTGAGATACCTGCATACTTCCAAATGAATCAATGGGCCCTAATTTCCATTTCACTTACACCAGTATTAATTAGGAGCAACTCTGCTCTAGAGTTACTCTGGGTGGGTCTAAAACTGGCATACAGTGAGAGCGGAATCAGGCCCCATGACCTTATCAAGCAGACTGGAATTTCTTTAAACATAAGTGTTTTAAAAAGAAATCAGCAATAAAACCAAGAAGGAAACTGATCTAGTGTAATATGTGCCGTCTCTGTTTTCTGCCTTTCAGCTCTCAATCTTTACTCTTGAAAGCAAAGCCCTGTCCCTGTGAATAAAGGTCCTTTGCAGTATAGGAGAAAGATGGAAACCAGACATTACAAGCTGGAGAGAACAGGGAGGGCCTAATGCTGAATATTCGTTGGTTGTTCTTTTGGCTTTGTTTTCAACTTCTAAAGTGTTTAGTCTGTCATTGTCATAAGCAGCAGGCCTGCATGCAGTCTGTCTGGTAAGCTATTGATTAGCAATGAACACTAGAAATGGATTATAACTTAATTCTACAAACAACCAAAAAAACACAACCTGAATTTCATACTTCAAAAAATCCACAAAGTTGGTTTTTTTAAACTAACTTTTGAAATGAAAAGAAAATTGCAAAGAGCAATTTTGCAAGGTTCTGAGTGACAGCAGGGACTACTGGGTGCTCAGCATCTCAGGGGTTAAAGCCCTACCCAATCAAAAGGGCAGATTATTTCCACAGCTGTTTTATAATTAGTTGATAATATCCAGGGGGATAGATACTATGGGTTTCAATACAGCAGCAGCAAATACAAATTATGCATTAAACCCAAATGCATTCTGGGGTTTGGTGGAACATTTTAAAAATGTTTCTCTCTGTGCCTGCACTAGAACTGCAATAGTTACACTGCCTATACAATTTCAGTCTCCTTATCCACCCTTAGCAAGGTTCACCTATGATATTTACTGCATCATTGCATCCAAGCCAAACTTAGTTACTGAGGCAACTAAGTTTTTCTTCTCAAAGGGTCACAAGGAAACACATCCTTCAGGATCCCCTGGTAACCGTCAGCCAGTATGGCTGGGGAACATCAACAGTGAAATGCCTGCTTTCCATCGCTAAGGCAGCGCCGCCTATGTCTGCAACGAGGGGGGGGCAGAGTCTAGTTACATTCCTGACACACTTTCACATCCCCTCCCTCCTCCATCTCCTCCTCCTCTCTCTGTAAGAGCAAAGCAGCAGCCAGTAAAAGGCAGCAGAGCAGGAACCTCCATTTAGCAAGACTCAAACACCCACAACTACCAGGCAGTCTGCTGTCTCCTTGCAACTACCAGAAGTGCTGCAAGTTTCTTTATTTGGAGCGAATGCACGCCTTTGCCACAAGTGAGCCTAGAGAGGTCATGTTCTTTTCTTTCTTTCATTCTTTACGCACATAAACTGCCCTCTCTTTTCTTCAGCCTCCCCCCCCCCAATATGTGGCTGGCCCCTTTCTCCTTAGGACTCCATACTGTAAGTGGTGTACCCCTTCTTACCTCTATTCTTAATGGGAATACCTCTATCCTCCCCCCCAGTCTTTATGTGGCTGGTGCTGCATTTCTCTTGCCCTCCCAACACACATTATATAGCTCCCCATTTAAAATACACTGTTTATGTGTCTACACCCCATTCCTCTTTCTCCACCTCCATCCACCCATACTCTTTATGTGGCTGCTCCATCTCTTACCCACACTTCTTTCTGGGGCTTGCCCCCATCCCTTGGGAGGCCAGGCATTTCAGCACTTCCTCTCACCAGTGGTACAGGGGAATTCAGGCAATTAAGAGGTGGCTGAGGAGGGACCCGCTGATAGGTTTTGCATCCCCAGAAATCTGCCCACTGCACCCCTTGGATACTTTACAGGATGGATCCCTATTTCCTGCAGCCCAGTGACAGGGATTAAACACTCACACCTGGCAAGGGTTGAAGAGTAACCCCCACCACACAGGCACATACAAGACAAACTGCTGTCCCCTGTTCACCCCTAAGTGACCACGCTTTACAGGAGGCTGGGCCTTGCTCAGTACCTGCCACAGAAGCTGCTGGCCATTTGCCAAGAGCCTAGCTGTGATAATCGGCCCCGCTCCAGGCTCCTGCACGTGCTGTGGGGGGACCTTACCCGGCAGGCTAGTAGGGAGAGGAGAAAAGCGAAGCGGCGGCAGCCAACTAAATGGGCAACCTCCTTCCTGTCCCGCTGAGTGGGGTCTGGCGGTGCACACCGCTCGAGCCGCCCCGCGGAGCGTGGGCAACCCTTCTCCCCACGAAGTCTGTATGGGAAGGGCCCGTTCTCCGTCCCTTCCCCACCGGGGAGAGGAGGACATTCATCTCCCTCACTTCCACGGGCCACGTGCACAAACTCCCCGCCCCCGGAGCGATAGACGTGCACCAATTCCCCGCTCGCCTCGCGTGGGTCAAGGGCTCCTCGACCCCCTGGGCCAGAGCATGGGTGCCAACCCCCCCGCTCCCGCACCATCTGCGTCGCCCGCACGGGGCTGCACGGAGCCCCGCTCCGAGCAGCAAGCGTCGCCTTGGCCTGCCCGCGGCGCGGTGCTGCGGGGTCCGGCGCCCCCCGCAGCGCCACGCGGCGAGCCTGCCCTGAGCTCGCCGGCCGCCGGCTCCGCCGCCAGCGCGGCTGGACCCGCCCGCTGCCGAGCGAGCCTCGGGCGGCTCGGGGCGGCGGGAGCCGGCCG